>JAIOJX010000005.1:39830359-40430359 GCA_022376925.1 Tragulus kanchil | reverse complement strand
TAGTATGCATTATTATGTTCACCCTGAGTCTTTCACCATTTTCTTTGATTATTTAAACAAATGTTAACACATCATTTCCATGTTTAGGAATGCTTGTGTTTTTTGTTCTGCTGGTGGTTCTTTATGCTGATGTCTTTCTGTATTGCTTTTCGCTCTTCTTTTCTTATTGGGGCATCTATTGGGTTGGTCAAAAAGTTTGTTTGGACTTTTTACATAAGATGGTACAGAAGACCTGAACAGACTTTTTGGCCAACTCAATAGCAGTGACTTGTTTGCTGTAAATGACTCCCACCTCTTAATACATGGGATAATCCTCCTCTACCTGCTTCCAGGGACTTCCCTACCTTCAGCAGGGTGTTTTCTCAACCACAGTGCATTTCTCCCTAAAACTGTGAAAATACTAGCTGCCAAAAGATGAAAACATTCTTCATTCTCCTGCTCCGACTTATCCCAGGAGCCAGACTTCCTGGTACCTCTTGGGTCATACACAGTGCAGTCCAGCATGAAAGGGTTATGGGGTCAGTCATGTCCGACTCTTTGCGACCCCATGGACTGTAGCCCACTGAACTCCTCTGTTTGTGGAATTCTCCAGGCAAGAGTACTGGAGTGGGTAGCCATTCCTTCTCCAAGGAATCTTTCTGGAACCCAGGTCTCCCACATTGCAGGCAGATTGCTTACCATCTGAGCCGCCCAGGAAGTCCTTATGCCCTTTCGAAATAAAGCTTTTATTACCTTATTGATTATTATTTAGTACCTGTATTTTCTTACTCATTTTTTGTCCACTTGACCACTGGTCCATTTGGACTAAGAATTGGTGTGTTAAAATGTTCAAATATTAGTGTGTTTCTGTCTTTATTAATTGCAGCCATTAGCATTACAAAATATCTTTCTTCTTCTCAGGTAATGCATTTTGTCCTGCATTATACCTAGCTAGATACTAAGATTACAACTCCTACTTTGCTTTGTTTACATTTGACTGATATGCTTTTTCCCATTATTAGGCTTTCACATCACTCTGTTTTAGATCTCTCTCTCTTAGACATGGAATTGGATTTTGCTCTGTGAGCTAATTTGAGACTTTTTTTCTTTAAGAGGTGAATTAGGGTCACTTGCATTTATTGATTTGACAGATTTGATTTCACTTCTATCAGAATAGTTTGTTACATATAGTATGCATTATTATGTTCACCCTGAGTCTTTCACCATTTTCTTTGATTATTTAAACAAATGTTAACACATCATTTCCATGTTTAGGAATGCTTGTGTTTTTTGTTCTGCTGGTGGTTCTTTATGCTGATGTCTTTCTGTATTGCTTTTCGCTCTTCTTTTCTTATTGGGGCATCTATTGGGTTGGTCAAAAAGTTTGTTTGGACTTTTTACATAAGATGGTACAGAAGACCTGAACAGACTTTTTGGCCAACTCAATAGCAGTGACTTGTTTGCTGTAAATGACTCCCACCTCTTAATACATGGGATAATCCTCCTCTACCTGCTTCCAGGGACTTCCCTACCTTCAGCAGGGTGTTTTCTCAACCACAGTGCATTTCTCCCTAAAACTGTGAAAATACTAGCTGCCAAAAGATGAAAACATTCTTCATTCTCCTGCTCCGACTTATCCCAGGAGCCAGACTTCCTGGTACCTCTTGGGTCATACACAGTGCAGTCCAGCATGAAAGGGTTATGGGGTCAGTCATGTCCGACTCTTTGCGACCCCATGGACTGTAGCCCACTGAACTCCTCTGTTTGTGGAATTCTCCAGGCAAGAGTACTGGAGTGGGTAGCCATTCCCTTCTCCAAGGAATCTTTCTGGAACCCAGGTCTCCCACATTGCAGGCAGATTGCTTACCATCTGAGCCGCCCAGGAAGTCCTTATGCCCTTTCAGATCCCACCAGACCTGGAAGGGATGCTGGGTGTCTATTAGCTGAGGTCCTGGCAGGAAGCAGAAGGCATACTCAGCTGGGATTCTGAAGACAGTTTAATTGTTTACTAATGTGTGGGCAATTTGAGGGAACTCGCATGGGAAGGTGAAGCACCCAGGGGCTCCCACCTATGGGAAGCTCTTACTCTGTCTAGGTCTGAACAGCAGGAGAAGGGCTTATGGTTCACAGAGTAGTGAGGGATGGAGAAGGGCTGCTGGAAAGGAGCTGAGAGAGTGGAGAATACAGCCGCGCCAGAATGGGGGCTCTCAGGAGACTGGGTGGGAGTCGTGGTGCTCAGTAAGACATATCCCGATCTCTGTCTTTTCACCTCCTAATCTCCCATGGGTGCCTCCTATTAACCCAGCCCAGCTTAAAGGTGGAGGCAGGGTGGAGTCAAGGTGATGCAGGCTACCAGGCTCAGCTTCCTGGGCAGAGAGGGACACAAAAGAGACATGGTTTGGGGCAGGGACAAATGGTGACAAGTAATATGGGGTGTGTGTGTGCGTGTGTATGTTTAATGTTTATTTATTTGGCTGTATCAGGTCTTAGTGTGGCACTCAAGATCTTTTGCTGCAGGTGCATGCTTTTCTCTCCTTGGGGTGCGTGGGCTCTAGAGCGTGCAGGTTCAGTAGCTGTGGCTGACTGGCTTACTTGTGAGGCATGTGGGACCTTAGTTCTCAACCACAGTGCATTTCTCCCTAAAACTGTGAAAATACTAGCTGCCAAAAGATGAAAACATTCTTCATTCTCCTGCTCCGACTTATCCCAGGAGCCAGACTTCCTGGTACCTCTTGGGTCATACACAGTGCAGTCCAGCATGAAAGGGTTATGGGGTCAGTCATGTCCGACTCTTTGCGACCCCATGGACTGTAGCCCACTGAACTCCTCTGTTTGTGGAATTCTCCAGGCAAGAGTACTGGAGTGGGTAGCCATTCCCTTCTCCAAGGAATCTTTCTGGAACCCAGGTCTCCCACATTGCAGGCAGATTGCTTACCATCTGAGCCGCCCAGGAAGTCCTTATGCCCTTTCAGATCCCACCAGACCTGGAAGGGATGCTGGGTGTCTATTAGCTGAGGTCCTGGCAGGAAGCAGAAGGCATACTCAGCTGGGATTCTGAAGACAGTTTAATTGTTTACTAATGTGTGGGCAATTTGAGGGAACTCGCATGGGAAGGTGAAGCACCCAGGGGCTCCCACCTATGGGAAGCTCTTACTCTGTCTAGGTCTGAACAGCAGGAGAAGGGCTTATGGTTCACAGAGTAGTGAGGGATGGAGAAGGGCTGCTGGAAAGGAGCTGAGAGAGTGGAGAATACAGCCGCGCCAGAATGGGGGCTCTCAGGAGACTGGGTGGGAGTCGTGGTGCTCAGTAAGACATATCCCGATCTCTGTCTTTTCACCTCCTAATCTCCCATGGGTGCCTCCTATTAACCCAGCCCAGCTTAAAGGTGGAGGCAGGGTGGAGTCAAGGTGATGCAGGCTACCAGGCTCAGCTTCCTGGGCAGAGAGGGACACAAAAGAGACATGGTTTGGGGCAGGGACAAATGGTGACAAGTAATATGGGGTGTGTGTGTGCGTGTGTATGTTTAATGTTTATTTATTTGGCTGTATCAGGTCTTAGTGTGGCACTCAAGATCTTTTGCTGCAGGTGCATGCTTTTCTCTCCTTGGGGTGCGTGGGCTCTAGAGCGTGCAGGTTCAGTAGCTGTGGCTGACTGGCTTACTTGTGAGGCATGTGGGACCTTAGTTCTCCAACCATGGATGAACCTGAGTCCCATGCTTTGGAAGATGGATTCTTAACCACTGGACCACCAGGGAAGTCCCAATATGGTCCTTTAATTTAACTCGTGGTGTCCAGAATTGGAGGCCTTCTTACCTTTGGAGGATGGAGTGCCTTGCCTCTGGAAGGTGTTTGGAAATTTTGCCTCAGACAGACTTCCCTCAGGCTGCTGCTTTCTTCCCACAGCTTGCCTTTCTGGGTGAAGGACAAGGTCAGCAGGCTGAAGAGTGAGATAAGAGAGGTCCAAGAGCTTGACAACTGGCAGCCAGGAGTCTCCGTGCTACAGAGCTTGCTACCTGCTGGTGGGTCAAAGAACTCTTAAAAAAGAGCATAACAACTGGAGGCAAGCCCAGAAGAGCAGGCTTTTGAGAGGCTTCGCCTGGAGAGGAGAGAGGCAGAGCCTCTCCCAGAGTGGATGGTATCCTTCCCTCCGAGGGGGCCCCTGGGCAGACGTCACAGCTGTGTGCCACCCTCGAGTGTGTGGTTGAAAACTGTTAGTCTTGTAAGGGAGCAGAGCCTTTAACTCCGTGCCTCTATCCACAGGTTCGTTGGATTTTCCAAGATAATCCTGAACGGAAACAAGTCCAGGAAGCGGGCACTGACGGTCCCCTGCAGAGCCTTTTCCTATTGACTGCTTCTGTTAGTGCGACAGTTCTAAATCAGATGTTTGACTTGGATGCAGAATCACTGTGTTTTGCCTTTTTAAACTTTATTATTATGTTCTGGCCGTGCCACGCAATGTGTGGGATCTTGGTTTCCTGAGCAGCGGTAGAACTCCGGTTCTTGGCAGTGAAAGCTTGGAGTTCTAATCACTGAACCACCAGGGACTTCCCTTAACTTTATAGCTTGAAAACATTACTGATAGAAAAGTTTTGAGAACCGTACAACAAACATCTACGTATTCTTCACCTAGAGTCTGCAATTGTTAACGTGGGTCTAGAAGTGGTACACATTCTTTTTCTCATATTATTATTACTGTTATTTTGCTCAATCATTTGAGGGTGAGTGGCAGGCATCCTAACCCTTTACTCCTATGTGCCTACTACACTTCAGCACACGTCTACTAAGGTCAGGGTATCTGGTGGTTCAGGAAAGCCGGCTGGCTGTATGGGTGACACTGAGCATCCATCCTAGGGCAGGGCACCCGAGTCCTGGGCCAGGCCCCTGAGGAGACCAGGGCTGCCACCTCCATGAAGTCTCTGGACTCATTCCTTCTCCCTTGACCAGCTTTGGCCCCTCTCACCTCTTTTTGTCCTGAGACCGTTCTTCCCATTTGGGCCTGAAATGCACGAAAGGCTCCCCCACCCCCACCGTCCCTTGAATGAGGAATTCTGATGTTGATTCAGTGCATCTTCTGGCCCAGTTGGAGAGGACTCTGGGAGAGGACTGGGAACCCACTGGAGATGCCTCGTGTCCTTCCAACACCTGGAACTGCACAGGGGTCACGGCCTGAGCCTCCCCAGGGGCTGGGGCGGCCACTACTGACCTGAAGCTCCCAAACCTGGACTTTGTAAGAAACCGATGAAAACTAAATATTCCATTGTGCACATGGAGGGACCCTTGTATCGAGTAAGAAGCCCTAAATCCCAATGGCTTATTTTCTGAAAAACGGTGTCTGAGGCCACCAGATACAGAGAGCGTGTGGGGCAGCTTCTTGAGTGGTGGTGTGAGCATGGGTGTGACCCTCTGGCTAGCAATGTGTTCTCATGGCGGAGCGCAGTGAGGGCTGGAGGAAAGACGGGTTCTCCTGGAGAGAAGGGGCAGAAGACAATTATCATGATCTAAAATCACTTATTTATTTGAGATTCAAATTTCACTGGGAGCTCTGTATTTTCATTTGCTCTATTGGAAACACAGAGCGGTGGCATGAAGGAGGAGAATTGGAGAGCCGCTAGGAGGTGGAAGGGGTGATACGAGCAGGAGGAATGTCTCAGAGAAGGAAAAGTGACAACCCGTGGATGGTGGCGCTGTTGCCAGGGCAACGTGTGGTGTCTGGGTCATAGCGTGTCTGTGCTCACCTAGAGAAAGATGCTCTCTTGAGGGCCACGGCCTGTGGAGGCACTCCTTGGTGAGCAGGGTGCAAGCTCGGCTTCCGGCCCCGTGTGCCCGTCCTGCAGCGAACCACTGACGCAGCCATATGGGCCAGCCCTGTGCTCTCCCTGAAACAGGACGTGCTGAAAAGAAACAGAAGTATATAAAATCTGGAGAAGGTATAGAAGTATATAAAAGCACGGAAGTATAAAAGTATATAAAGTCTGGAGAGAGGATGTAAATATACAGTGCTGGAGAAATATATAAGGGAGCTCGGGTCTGTTTTTGGCCCCACCCACACAGCTTGTGGGATCTTAGCTCCTGGACTGAACCCAGGCCCTTGGCAGTGAGAGCAGGGAGTCCTACCCACTGGCCTGCCAGGGAATTCCCAGGAGCTCAGTTTTTGGAAGGTGAATTTGAGAAACCTGTCCCATGCCCACGCAGAATGGTCCGGGATGTAACTGGGAATATGAGTTTGGGATCTGGTATAGGAGTGTGGGAAGAAAACAGTCTCCTGTGAGAGAATGTAAACTGGAGGCCTGTGCCCTGTGGATGCAGGGTTAGAGGTAAACTGAGTGAGTGAAAGTCGTTGGCCACCAGAACCGTGTTGGCCGATGAAAACTAAATATTCCATTGTGCACATGGAGGGACCCTTGTATCGAGTAAGAAGCCCTAAATCCCAATGGCTTATTTTCTGAAAAACGGTGTCTGAGGCCACCAGATACAGAGAGCGTGTGGGGCAGCTTCTTGAGTGGTGGTGTGAGCATGGGTGTGACCCTCTGGCTAGCAATGTGTTCTCATGGCGGAGCGCAGTGAGGGCTGGAGGAAAGACGGGTTCTCCTGGAGAGAAGGGGCAGAAGACAATTATCATGATCTAAAATCACTTATTTATTTGAGATTCAAATTTCACTGGGAGCTCTGTATTTTCATTTGCTCTATTGGAAACACAGAGCGGTGGCATGAAGGAGGAGAATTGGAGAGCCGCTAGGAGGTGGAAGGGGTGATACGAGCAGGAGGAATGTCTCAGAGAAGGAAAAGTGACAACCCGTGGATGGTGGCGCTGTTGCCAGGGCAACGTGTGGTGTCTGGGTCATAGCGTGTCTGTGCTCACCTAGAGAAAGATGCTCTCTTGAGGGCCACGGCCTGTGGAGGCACTCCTTGGTGAGCAGGGTGCAAGCTCGGCTTCCGGCCCCGTGTGCCCGTCCTGCAGCGAACCACTGACGCAGCCATATGGGCCAGCCCTGTGCTCTCCCTGAAACAGGACGTGCTGAAAAGAAACAGAAGTATATAAAATCTGGAGAAGGTATAGAAGTATATAAAAGCACGGAAGTATAAAAGTATATAAAGTCTGGAGAGAGGATGTAAATATACAGTGCTGGAGAAATATATAAGGGAGCTCGGGTCTGTTTTTGGCCCCACCCACACAGCTTGTGGGATCTTAGCTCCTGGACTGAACCCAGGCCCTTGGCAGTGAGAGCAGGGAGTCCTACCCACTGGCCTGCCAGGGAATTCCCAGGAGCTCAGTTTTTGGAAGGTGAATTTGAGAAACCTGTCCCATGCCCACGCAGAATGGTCCGGGATGTAACTGGGAATATGAGTTTGGGATCTGGTATAGGAGTGTGGGAAGAAAACAGTCTCCTGTGAGAGAATGTAAACTGGAGGCCTGTGCCCTGTGGATGCAGGGTTAGAGGTAAACTGAGTGAGTGAAAGTCGTTCAGTCGTGTCCAGCTCTTTGTGACCCCATGGACTGCAGCCCACCAGGCTCCTCGGTCCATGGAGTTTCCAAGGCAAGACTATTGGAGTGGGTAGCCATTCCTTTCTCCAGGAAATCTTCCCGACCCAGGGAATGAACCCAGATCTCCTGGATTGAGGGCAGACCCTTTACCATCTGAGCCACCAGGGAAGACCCTTCAAATAATAGAAGTCCAACTCCAACTGGTAAAGCCAAAAGGGGAAGTAATCATTCAAGAACAGAAGGACAGGGATGCAATGAGGACTAAGAAACAGATGGCATTCAGGGACAGTGGCACAGCCAAGACCGCCCTCTGTCTTTTTTATCCTCCCCTCTCTGCTCCTTCCAATGCACCTGGGACCTGCTTTCTTCCTTTCATTGTACAAAACACGTTGGCAGATAACTCCAGGTGTCACATGTTAGAGATTTATTGGCCAGCAGAGAAACCGGCCTCTTCTAGGTTTCAGTGTTGGAATTCCTGGGGAGGTGACTCAGTTGGCTCAGCTTTGATTAGATTCATCAGATGGCCAATGTGTGTGTGTGAGAGACACAGTGACCACTGCAGCTGAGTGGGTGTTGGGGGCAGGAAGTAATGGTCACACATCTGACAGAAGAGCACAGCAGAGGTCCAGAGACAGAAAATGGCTTGTCATTAGTCACAGAGGCAGTTGACAGCAGAGATAGGAGCGGACTGACATCTTACAGGATACAGGGCAAAATCTATGTTCTTTATAAACAAGTGATTTTATTGATACAATATATATAATCAGAAAGTTCTATAGCTTTATCGTAAGAGGCAAATGGGAAAATGAAGACACATAAAGAGAAAGATGTTATTTAAATACTTAAGAGTGTTTCCCAGTCCACCAAATATTTTCATCCCTTCTGGGACTGGGTCCAAAGAGATGTGTGAATGAACCAAGTGAGACGGAATTGCAGCTTGGCCATCTCTGTCTCCCCGGGTTTTTGGTCTCAACTCGTCCTTCAAACTTATGAGGCATGGATTGCTAACACCACTTTTCAAATGAGGATACTGAGATTCAGTAAGATTATTACTAAAGCTGAGGAGGGAGTCAAGATTTCAACCCCATCAAGTTTGTCTAATACCCGTGCCTATCAAGGGTAATTCTCTACTATTAATATAGATCCACACAGACGTAAACTCTTGACATGACCGTCTCTGGGACAACCTCTCATCGCCTGGGGTTGCGCTTCTCCACAACAGCACTGTAGAACTATGCAGGGTTTCCCGTCTCATTTCATCCAGACCCTTTACCATCTGAGCCACCAGGGAAGACCCTTCAAATAATAGAAGTCCAACTCCAACTGGTAAAGCCAAAAGGGGAAGTAATCATTCAAGAACAGAAGGACAGGGATGCAATGAGGACTAAGAAACAGATGGCATTCAGGGACAGTGGCACAGCCAAGACCGCCCTCTGTCTTTTTTATCCTCCCCTCTCTGCTCCTTCCAATGCACCTGGGACCTGCTTTCTTCCTTTCATTGTACAAAACACGTTGGCAGATAACTCCAGGTGTCACATGTTAGAGATTTATTGGCCAGCAGAGAAACCGGCCTCTTCTAGGTTTCAGTGTTGGAATTCCTGGGGAGGTGACTCAGTTGGCTCAGCTTTGATTAGATTCATCAGATGGCCAATGTGTGTGTGAGAGACACAGTGACCACTGCAGCTGAGTGGGTGTTGGGGGCAGGAAGTAATGGTCACACATCTGACAGAAGAGCACAGCAGAGGTCCAGAGACAGAAAATGGCTTGTCATTAGTCACAGAGGCAGTTGACAGCAGAGATAGGAGCGGACTGACATCTTACAGGATACAGGGCAAAATCTATGTTCTTTATAAACAAGTGATTTTATTGATACAATATATATAATCAGAAAGTTCTATAGCTTTATCGTAAGAGGCAAATGGGAAAATGAAGACACATAAAGAGAAAGATGTTATTTAAATACTTAAGAGTGTTTCCCAGTCCACCAAATATTTTCATCCCTTCTGGGACTGGGTCCAAAGAGATGTGTGAATGAACCAAGTGAGACGGAATTGCAGCTTGGCCATCTCTGTCTCCCCGGGTTTTTGGTCTCAACTCGTCCTTCAAACTTATGAGGCATGGATTGCTAACACCACTTTTCAAATGAGGATACTGAGATTCAGTAAGATTATTACTAAAGCTGAGGAGGGAGTCAAGATTTCAACCCCATCAAGTTTGTCTAATACCCGTGCCTATCAAGGGTAATTCTCTACTATTAATATAGATCCACACAGACGTAAACTCTTGACATGACCGTCTCTGGGACAACCTCTCATCGCCTGGGGTTGCGCTTCTCATAGTAACAGTTGCAAATCTGCGAGGACTTACGTGTCAGATACTATGCAGGGTTTCCCGTCTCATTTCATCCATAGGACAACCCTATGAAGTTGGTCGTGTTAGTATCTCCATTGCTCAGGTTAGGAAATCTGGGCGTAAATAAGCTATGGCCTTTCCCTGAATACTCTTTGAATCAGTTCCTCTTAGTTAAATGCTTAAGAAAGTGCTAGATGAATACATTAACAGCGCAATTTGGGGACCAGCTGGCTTTAAAAGCGCTACGGGCGAGACGCTCCTAGTCTCGGCCACTACGTGACGTCACAGCCAATCCCTGGTCAACATTCCCAGGCGACTTCTCGCGAAAGCCGCGGTTTGCGCTCACCTATTCTGGGCATGCGCGCGGTTTAGAGTACTTCGGCTAGAGTGGCTTGATGATTTTCGGTCAAGTCTTCCTAGAGGAGCGCTTTCACAGCGAAGCACCTATTTCCTTAAGTCACTCGAGTTCTCGCGAGACTTGCGCTGGCTGCTCGCTCCCCGCCCCTGCGCTTGCGCAGAGCTCTTCAAAGCCGAAGGTCGTGCTTGGAGGAAGTGGCGGCCTCGGGTCCCGCAACCGTGCCGCCGTTCCTCCTTCTCCGAAGCTCCTCTCGGCCGCCTGCCGAGAGACCCCGCCGCCAAGATGCCTCGAATTATGATCAAGGGGGGCGTGTGGAGGAATACCGAGGTAAGTGCCCGTTTCCCGCCGTCCGCTGCCCTCCGCCCCTGGGGCTGCCGGTGCGCACGCGCGCCGGGGTCGGGGAGGCGGGGAGGACGCTGGCGGGGTCTGCCTGGGGGGCGGAGCGGGGCCTGAACCCTGTGGCCGAACCGGCGTTCGCTGACTGTCTCAAGGACGGGACCGCTGTTGAGTTGCTTCCTTTCTTGCTGGGCACTCGTCGGGCCCTCGGTGAACAGTTGTTGAACCGACGCGCCCTGCGCCGTGGTGGACCTCCCAGTGGGAGGGGGCCCTAGGGCCGTCGCGATGGTCGGTCTTCGGAGGCACCCCCGTGCCTCCTCGCGGGCGCCGTGCCTCTCTCGGATATTCAGAACTGAAGACGTGCTGTGGCCACCGCTTTGCTCTTTCCTTGACTTCTCTTACGGAGGGGAAGCCGTTGGAGTGTGCGGTTCTAAGTACGCGGTCGTGCGTGCGTCCCTGCAATTCTCTGTTAGCAAGGGGGCACTTGTCCGCGCCGCGGCCCGCCTCTTCCACTTCGTCTTGGGTCGAAGCCAGATAGGCCGACAGTAGTCTCTTTGCTTCCAGAAGTGTAGCGGACCGTGCCGTTGGTGAACCAAAGAAAGATAGCGAAGGAGTTACATAGCAACAAGGCTTTAGTGCGGCTTGTGTTTGTAGAGCACCGAGTTTGCCAGTTTCCCGTTCCTGCCGTTGTCGTTTTGCATCTTGCACCTTTTTGGAATAGCCTCCTGTTACTTGGCATCCTTCCTTCAAACACCGGTTCAGAAACTCTAATGAACTTTTGGCTTTTTCGTCCGTTAAAAAGTAGTTGCACCCCCAAGTGGTCCCTGACACCTCGTTCATCCATTTGTTATGGTTCGCTTTGCAGTTTTTGCAAGCATCACGTCCTGGATGATGTTGGGAGGAGGGTTTGCTAACCTCTCAGAGCCTCCGTTTTCCAATGGCGGTGATAATACCACCAATCTCTCTCGGATTAAATGAGTCACTACATTGGGAACAGGTACAAGAGAATCTGGCCCACAGTAATCTTTCAGGAAGTACTAGCTGTTGTTTCTTTCCCCTAGTAGACAAGCGCTGCCGGAAGGCAGGACCAGATCTTGATGTCTTTAGAACCCCCGACGGTACCGGAACCAAATTTGGGAAATTTTGCTGAATGGATCTAGAAGGGGAGATAACTTGTATAAACTTAGTTGAAGATGTGATTAAGGAGGGCAGTCCTTAGATACAGTTTAACAAATACAGCCAGTGGGAACCTTGCCTCACAAAGGGAACCAGGCTGTTTCAGTTGGAGAAGAGATGACTTCTGAGGGAGAGACAGATGTACGAAATCAAGTAACAGCAAGATTCCCAGGCTGTGGTGGTGGGGGTGTGGAATGGCTCACGCATGAGACATGTAGCTCAAGTTCAGTGTGGAAGAAACTTAAAAGTAAATTGCCCCGAGTGCATTCATCTCTGGCTTTGATATCCCTGGTGTCTGTGGTTTGAATTGATGGGCTCCCTTGGGGATGACGAGTTCCATGTTGGAATGGGTGCCCTGGTGAAGTCGTGTTGGGAGGCTGGAGAAAGAGTTGGCTGGTGACTTACGTGAGAAATACTAAGTTCTCAGGTTAGACCTGAGATGTGGATTCTTGGGTCAGAGTAGGGGCTGTGGGACTGGAGAAAGGATGCTGTTTGTAAACCGGAGGCAGGAAGTCTGCCTTGGAAATGGATTCACCCGAGTCTTGACTTCTTGAACGGCTGGATGTGTCCTATTTGATTCTCTTTCCTGAAGTATTGATACACAAGACCTGATACAAGGTTGGTGTTCAGGCATTGTTTTTTAAGTGAATGAGTAAATGAATGAGCCATAATCTTTTCATAAGAGAACAGTGTCCACACACTGGAGTATCCTTTCTAAAATCTCTATCAAGTAGGGTTTCTCAGATTGGGCAGTGCCCATTCCCAATTTTTGGATGAGGTTGGGAGGGGGAAGGGGTTGTGTGTAAGGGAGGGTAGGATGTCCTTCTGAGGTGAGCTCTTAATTTCTTGCATTTCTGATTCTGGTTTATTTTATTTTTTAATTGTAAAGAATTGTCAGGGGTTTATTTTAAATGAGTCACTACATTGGGAACAGGTACATGAGAATCGGGCCCACAGTAATCTTTCAGGAAGTACTAGCTGTTGTTTCTTTCCCCTAGTAGACAAGCGCTGCCGGAAGGCAGGACCAGATCTTGATGTCTTTAGAACCCCCGACGGTACCGGAACCAAATTTGGGAAATTTTGCTGAATGGATCTAGAAGGGGAGATAACTTGTATAAACTTAGTTGAAGATGTGATTAAGGAGGGCAGTCCTTAGATACAGTTTAACAAATACAGCCAGTGGGAACCTTGCCTCACAAAGGGAACCAGGCTGTTTCAGTTGGAGAAGAGATGACTTCTGAGGGAGAGACAGATGTACGAAATCAAGTAACAGCAAGATTCCCAGGCTGTGGTGGTGGGGGTGTGGAATGGCTCACGCATGAGACATGTAGCTCAAGTTCAGTGTGGAAGAAACTTAAAAGTAAATTGCCCCGAGTGCATTCATCTCTGGCTTTGATATCCCTGGTGTCTGTGGTTTGAATTGATGGGCTCCCTTGGGGATGACGAGTTCCATGTTGGAATGGGTGCCCTGGTGAAGTCGTGTTGGGAGGCTGGAGAAAGAGTTGGCTGGTGACTTACGTGAGAAATACTAAGTTCTCAGGTTAGACCTGAGATGTGGATTCTTGGGTCAGAGTAGGGGCTGTGGGACTGGAGAAAGGATGCTGTTTGTAAACCGGAGGCAGGAAGTCTGCCTTGGAAATGGATTCACCCGAGTCTTGACTTCTTGAACGGCTGGATGTGTCCTATTTGATTCTCTTTCCTGAAGTATTGATACACAAGACCTGATACAAGGTTGGTGTTCAGGCATTGTTTTTTAAGTGAATGAGTAAATGAATGAGCCATAATCTTTTCATAAGAGAACAGTGTCCACACACTGGAGTATCCTTTCTAAAATCTCTATCAAGTAGGGTTTCTCAGATTGGGCAGTGCCCATTCCCAATTTTTGGATGAGGTTGGGAGGGGGAAGGGGTTGTGTGTAAGGGAGGGTAGGATGTCCTTCTGAGGTGAGCTCTTAATTTCTTGCATTTCGCTGATTCTGGTTTATTTTATTTTTTTTAATTGTAAAGAAGTTTTGTACTTTCATTTTAAACAGGATATATGTGTGTGTTTATATCTCTTTGGCCAGCACAGCCCAGTTAAGAGTTAATTTAATTTTGTCTTTTGTAACACTTGGAATTTAGTGACTGAACACATTGATTTTCTTTGAAATTTTTAGGATGAAATTCTGAAAGCAGCGGTGATGAAATATGGGAAAAACCAGTGGTCTAGAATTGCCTCACTGCTGCATAGAAAGTCAGCAAAGCAATGCAAAGCTAGATGGTATGTACCAGCTAATGAGTGGAAAACACAGAACAACCTTCATCGTGATGAGGAAAATGTCTTGTCTTTGCACCTCACCAAAGAAAAGCAGGTGTTATGGTACAACAGAAAGCAGGGAGTGGGAGATGGGAATTTCAGTTTAAGAATGAGCTGCCTTTTGCTTTCTGTGTGATCTTAGGCAAGCCATTTTTATATCCCCTCTTCTGCCATTATTTTCTCCCAGTGGTGTGAGACTTGACCCTAACTCATGGAGATGTGAGACTCAAGTGAGACAGTGTTGTTTGAGAATGCTTTGTGAAGCATGAAATAAAAACTACTTTTAGGTACATATGGAGCCCAACTTATACATGGATTGTATTCCAAACATTTGTAAGTTGATTGTTTTAGAACTTACTTTCCCAAAGAAGTAAATGATAAATACTAGTAATTTTTCTAGGCTTAGGGCTTCCTTGGGCTCAGATGGTAAAGAATTCACTTGCAGTGTGGAAGGCCTGAGTTCCATCCCTGGGCTGGAAAGATCCCCTGGAGAAAGAAAAGGCTATCCACTCCAGTATTCTTGTCTGGATAATCCCATGGCTTGTCGATGGGTTGCATAGACTAGCTTACAGTAATTGAGTTTCCTCATTAATTACATATTTGGTTCCCCAGAATATAACATAACTCAGCGTTACACATTAAGTTTTTTGTGTGTATTATTATTATTATTTTTAAAAGACATTTATTTTTTCCTGTGGGTCTTTTTTGGGGGCGGGTAGGCGGGGGTGGGTTGGGGAGGGAGGGGAGCGGGCGGGCCACTTCTATTGCTCTTTCATTTCTCTATTTTCATCCATCTTTGTTCTTTGGCCCCTGTGGGCCTCCCATCGCAGGGCCTCTGTTGTCGCAGAGCGTGGGCTCTGGGCGCTTGCGCTCCAGAGCTCCGGCTCCGTAGTTGGACACATCGGTCCAGGATCTTCCCAGGCCGGGGATCGAACTGGCGCCCCTTGCACTGCAAGGCAGTGTCCTTACCCACTGGACCACCAGGGAAGCCCTTTTGCATGTGTTTTTTTTTTTTTAAAGATTTATTTATTTTGTAGGGGTGGGTTGGGGAGGGAGGGGAGCGGGCGGGCCACTTCTATTGCTCTTTCATTTCTCTATTTTCATCCATCTTTGTTCTTTGGCCCCTGTGGGCCTCCCATCGCAGGGCCTCTGTTGTCGCAGAGCGTGGGCTCTGGGCGCTTGCGCTCCAGAGCTCCGGCTCCGTAGTTGGACACATCGGTCCAGGATCTTCCCAGGCCGGGGATCGAACTGGCGCCCCTTGCACTGCAAGGCAGTGTCCTTACCCACTGGACCACCAGGGAAGCCCTTTTGCATGTGTTTTTTTTTTTTTAAAGATTTATTTATTTTGTAGGGGGTGGGGTAGGGAGGGAGGGGAGCAGGCGGGCTACTTCTACTGGTCTTTCGTTTGTCCATTTTCATCCATCTTTGTTCTCTGGCCCGTGCGGGCCTCCCATCGCGGCGGCCTCTGTTGTCGCAGAGCACCGGCTCCGGGTGCACGCGCTCCAGAGCTCCGGCTCGGTAATTGGACGCATCGGTCCAGCCGCTCCGCGACACGTGGGATCTTCCCAGGCCAGGGATCCAACCAGCGCCCCTTGCACTGCAAGGCGGTGTCCTTACCCACTGGACCATCAGGGAAGCCCTGCATGTATTTTTGACATGAGTGGTCTGGCCCCGTCTCTGACCTGTGTGGTACTAGAATCATATTTTGGACCGTATAAGGTGACCTAATTTCCTGGGCACCTGAGTGGAGGAAAGAATCAGAATGTAGAGATGGAAAAGTTGGGTCAGAGATGACATATTGGTTTTACTTAAATTAAAAACATATAATATTGAGGGCTTCCCTGGTGGTCCAGTGGGTAAAGAGTCTGCCTTGCAGTGCAAGGGGCACCAGTTCCAACCCTGGCCTGGGAAGATCCCACGTGCCAAGTAATGGCTGGGCTGGTGTGTCCAATTACGAGCCATTGCTCTGGAGTGCATGTGCCCAGAGCCAGTGCTCTGCACCGAGAGAGGCCACTGTGATGGGAGGCCCACAGGGGCCAAAGAATAAAGATGGATGAAAATAAATAAATAACAATAAAAATAAGCGTTTTTTTAAAAATATATAATATTGAAAAGCATTTAGTGAGTAGATGCCAAATGCTTAAGAAATAGTGAAGAATTGGCTTTTGTTGTGAGAATCGAAGCAAAACATTAGAAAATATTATAGAAACTGGAAGCACTATGAAAATACGAATTGGTTTTCTTATTTGTAAGTAATTTCAAAACCTGTAATAAAGTGTAAGATGAATGGCAGCAGTTGATAGTTGAGAAGAAAGGCATGTTATTATGTTTCAGTCAGGTTACCTTTTAAAGCATTACTAACCTTGCATAATTAAAATCCGTAAAATATAGTGAAATAGAGTATTTGGAATAGGAGAAGTTTAACCAAGTAGGGAATGTTCTCTTGTAAAAAGAACAACTTTTGAGATTGAAGGATGAGAGTTAGCTTACATTTTTTAAATGCTAGAAGTTAGCCTGTCTAATATGTAACTGTTTGTGCTGGGTGACTGATTAAGGTATAAAATGATGTCTTTTTAATAGGTATGAGTGGCTGGATCCAAGCATTAAGAAAACGGAATGGTCCAGAGAAGAGGAGGAAAAACTCTTGCACTTGGCCAAGTTGATGCCAACTCAGTGGAGGACCATCGCTCCAATCATTGGAAGAACAGCTGCCCAGTGTTTGGAACACTATGAATTTCTTCTGTAAGTGAACCTCCCGAATGGGTATTAAAATGTGTGTATATCTTCTGAATGGGGCTGAATAAACTTTTAGCATTTTCTGTCTTTAGACATGAAAGATCTAAATAAAGCCAGAAGAGTATAAGGTGACCTAATTTCCTGGGCACCTGAGTGGAGGAAAGAATCAGAATGTAGAGATGGAAAAGTTGGGTCAGAGATGACATATTGGTTTTACTTAAATTAAAAACATATAATATTGAGGGCTTCCCTGGTGGTCCAGTGGGTAAAGAGTCTGCCTTGCAGTGCAAGGGGCACCAGTTCCAACCCTGGCCTGGGAAGATCCCACGTGCCAAGTAATGGCTGGGCTGGTGTGTCCAATTACGAGCCATTGCTCTGGAGTGCATGTGCCCAGAGCCAGTGCTCTGCACCGAGAGAGGCCACTGTGATGGGAGGCCCACAGGGGCCAAAGAATAAAGATGGATGAAAATAAATAAATAACAATAAAAATAAGCGTTTTTTTAAAAATATATAATATTGAAAAGCATTTAGTGAGTAGATGCCAAATGCTTAAGAAATAGTGAAGAATTGGCTTTTGTTGTGAGAATCGAAGCAAAACATTAGAAAATATTATAGAAACTGGAAGCACTATGAAAATACGAATTGGTTTTCTTATTTGTAAGTAATTTCAAAACCTGTAATAAAGTGTAAGATGAATGGCAGCAGTTGATAGTTGAGAAGAAAGGCATGTTATTATGTTTCAGTCAGGTTACCTTTTAAAGCATTACTAACCTTGCATAATTAAAATCCGTAAAATATAGTGAAATAGAGTATTTGGAATAGGAGAAGTTTAACCAAGTAGGGAATGTTCTCTTGTAAAAAGAACAACTTTTGAGATTGAAGGATGAGAGTTAGCTTACATTTTTTAAATGCTAGAAGTTAGCCTGTCTAATATGTAACTGTTTGTGCTGGGTGACTGATTAAGGTATAAAATGATGTCTTTTTAATAGGTATGAGTGGCTGGATCCAAGCATTAAGAAAACGGAATGGTCCAGAGAAGAGGAGGAAAAACTCTTGCACTTGGCCAAGTTGATGCCAACTCAGTGGAGGACCATCGCTCCAATCATTGGAAGAACAGCTGCCCAGTGTTTGGAACACTATGAATTTCTTCTGTAAGTGAACCTCCCGAATGGGTATTAAAATGTGTGTATATCTTCTGAATGGGGCTGAATAAACTTTTAGCATTTTCTGTCTTTAGACATGAAAGATCTAAATAAAGCCAGAAGAGCTAAAGCTGTTGGATTATATATTCCAAATTTCGTGTGGTTGATGAAGCTTATGTCTCTAGTTATATGCTTTTTAAAAGAATAGTTTAAAAATATTATCCAAATCATACATGTTCATCATGCAAAATAGGGGAATAAAGTAAGAAAGCAAACAAAAGTCACACATAATTATACTGCTGGAAGTCAGCCATTGGAACGTGTTGGTTGTTCACTAGAAGCTTTTTTGTGTGGCTCTACTGCATTTGTGATTTCAGAAACTAATGCTGTTTTATGGTGCATGGAACCACTGATATTAGAGGGATTTAAAGCCACCTCTTTCAGGCGAAGCAGTAGTAAGGAATGCTTTACTTTGTTAACACCCATCCATTGGGTTTTTGAAAGACAAAAGTGCCAGCGCTAGGGAACCTGCTGTTTCTAAGATTAAACCCTGTGGTGGTGTGATCCATTACTCTGGGTTCTTTTCTAGGGATAAAGCTGCCCAGAGAGACAATGAGGAGGAAACAACAGATGATCCACGAAAACTGAAGCCTGGAGAAATAGATCCAAATCCAGAAACAAAGCCAGCACGGCCTGACCCAATTGATATGGATGAGGGTAAGGGTGTTTTTGTGAGGAATTTATTTCTTTGGTAACCATAGACTCCTCAGGCCTTCTTTTAACTTTTGAGTTCTTTTCCAGACTTGTCTGACTTTTTAGAACTGAGGTTCTGTCTGCAGTTGTTACTCGAATTCCTTTTGCAAATGCGTCCAGCCTTCTGTTTTAGAGGAATTGTTCTTTTCGGACATTGTCCCTTTATCTTTTGACGTTTCAGTTCGTTTAGTGAGTTAAGCAGTGTGGTATATTACTGGACATTTCCCAGTGGCTAGAGGTAGACTCTGTGTTCTCATTCGTGTTCTAAGGGGAAAGGCAGCAAGTACGGACTTGGGAATCCAGTGCTCCTGTTAACTACTTTTTGACTTCATGCAGGTGGTACTGCAGTGATCTTCGTGTAAAGAGAGCACTGCTGTACTGTGTGGGGGCTTGCGGTGCCTTCTTGAGACATTGGGTCAGGAATCAGAGGAACTGGATGTTAGTTTAGTGCCCAGTCTGCCACGTACTAGCTGTTTGACTTTGGGTGAGTTGTAGAATATCTCTGAACTTTGGTTCTCTTTCCTCTTAGACGGAGAGTAATAGTATCTGTCTTACTTCACAGGGTTGTTGTGAAGCACTTGCTGAATATTTTGCTGAGTTTTTAATTTACAAAGTTGAAGATAGTGGTTCCCAAAGGCAGACTGGGGCTAGGCTGGCTGCATCACTGTTAAATGGCGAACGTGAAAAAGTACAGGGGGGGCTTCCCCTGGTGGTCCAGTGGATAAGGACACCGCCTTGCAGTGCAAGGGGCGCCGGTTCGATCTCTGGCCTGGGAAGATCCCACGTGGCGCGGAGCGGCTGGACTGATGTGTCCAATCACCGAGCTGGAGCTCTGGAGCGCGTGCGCCCGGAGCCGGCGCTCTGCGACAACAGACGCCACCGCGATGGGAGGCCCACAGGAGCCAAAGAACAAAAGACAGATGAAAACAGAGAAATGAAAGACCAATAGAAGTGGCCCGCCCGCTCCCCTCCTTCTTCCCAACCCGACCCCCGCCCAAAAATAAATAAACAAATAAATCTTTAAAAAAAAAAAAAAAGTACAGGGGCCACGGCCTCCAGGAGGTCTGACCAGTAAGTTGGGGGTTGGTAATGGAAGGTAATCCTGGAATCTGAGATTTTTTTTAAAGTTCCCTTGTGATCTCATTGAACTTCCTTGTATAGGTATTGCTCCAGCATATCAGTAATGAGCTCTTTTCTGCTCTGAGGAGCTGTGAAAAGTGTACTGGAGAAGAGAAATAGTTCTGAGGGAGAAAATGAAGGAAAAATGATAACGAAGATTGTCAGTCCCCTTAAAGTTAAATTGTAGCTTTTACAATACTTCACAATTTAGGCTGTGCCAGATAGTTGATGGTAATAAAGGACATGAGAATGATATCCACTGTTCAGAGAATATTTAATGGATGCTTTATCTAGTTCCTTTTGCTTGGTTCTTTACAACATCCCTGTGAAGCAGAAATTGTTATTCCCATTTGCAAATGGTGAGATGTTGTTCAGAGTCACATAACTAGCCACTGATGGGCATGATTTTTAACTTAGGTATTTCTGACTTCAAAACCAAGCGGTTTCCTTTATGCTGCGTCATATAATGATTATATTGATGGTTTATCTTTTCTGAAGCACTAGGGTACGTCTTTTGCCTTGCTTTTGTTGGAAAAGAGGTTAATTTTCTCTTTATTTTTCCAGATGAATTGGAAATGCTTTCTGAAGCTAGAGCCCGCTTGGCTAATACTCAGGGAAAGAAAGCCAAAAGGAAAGCAAGAGAGAAGCAGTTGGAAGAAGCAAGGTATGGTTGCCCTTTAGCAATTAGTCTACATCCTTGGCCCAATAAAACTTCAGTGCAAGGGGCGCCGGTTCGATCCCTGGCCTGGGAAGATCCCACGTGCCGCGGAGCGGCTGGACTGATGTGTCCAATCACCGAGCCGGAGCTCTGGAGCGCCTGCGCCCGGAGCCGGCGCTCTGCGACAACAGACGCCACCACGATGGGAGGCCCACAGGAGCCAAAGAACAAAAGACAGATGAAAACAGAGAAATGAAAGACCAATAGAAGTGGCCCGCCCGCTCCCCTCCTTCCCAACCCGACCCCCGCCCAAAAATAAATAAACAAATAAATCTTTAAAAAAAAAAAAAAAGTACAGGGGCCACGGCCTCCAGGAGGTCTGACCAGTAAGTTGGGGGTTGGTAATGGAAGGTAATCCTGGAATCTGAGATTTTTTTTAAAGTTCCCTTGTGATCTCATTGAACTTCCTTGTATAGGTATTGCTCCAGCATATCAGTAATGAGCTCTTTTCTGCTCTGAGGAGCTGTGAAAAGTGTACTGGAGAAGAGAAATAGTTCTGAGGGAGAAAATGAAGGAAAAATGATAACGAAGATTGTCAGTCCCCTTAAAGTTAAATTGTAGCTTTTACAATACTTCACAATTTAGGCTGTGCCAGATAGTTGATGGTAATAAAGGACATGAGAATGATATCCACTGTTCAGAGAATATTTAATGGATGCTTTATCTAGTTCCTTTTGCTTGGTTCTTTACAACATCCCTGTGAAGCAGAAATTGTTATTCCCATTTGCAAATGGTGAGATGTTGTTCAGAGTCACATAACTAGCCACTGATGGGCATGATTTTTAACTTAGGTATTTCTGACTTCAAAACCAAGCGGTTTCCTTTATGCTGCGTCATATAATGATTATATTGATGGTTTATCTTTTCTGAAGCACTAGGGTACGTCTTTTGCCTTGCTTTTGTTGGAAAAGAGGTTAATTTTCTCTTTATTTTTCCAGATGAATTGGAAATGCTTTCTGAAGCTAGAGCCCGCTTGGCTAATACTCAGGGAAAGAAAGCCAAAAGGAAAGCAAGAGAGAAGCAGTTGGAAGAAGCAAGGTATGGTTGTTTCCATCCATAGTTGAGCAATTAGTCTACATCCTTGGCCCAATAAAACTTCATCGCCCCTGTTGGGTGAATAATAATTTGAGCTGTCTAATTCCAGTGTTGGTGATAGTGCTTAGTTTCTTTATTACTTTGGAAAAGTCTTTATAAGTATATCTTTCTAGCCATTTCAGAGTAGTTATAGAAGAAAAATACATTTTTTTCAATCAATTATATTTATTTTTGGCTGCTGTGGGTCTTTGTTGCTGTGTGGGCTTTCTATAGTTGTGACAGGCGGGGGCTGCTCTCTAGTGCAGTGCACAGACTTCTCATTGCAGTGGCTTCTCTTGTTATGCAGCACAGGCTCTAGGCCGTGTGGGCTCAATAGTTGTAGCTGCCAGGCTCCGGCACGCAGCTTCAGTGGTTGTGGCGCAGGGGCTTAGTTGCTCTGTGGCATGTGGGGTCCTCCTGGACCAGGGATCACACCTGTGTTTCCTGCACTGGCAGACAGATCCTTTACTGCTGAGCCACCAGGAAGCCCCAGAACACATGTTTAAAAAAAGTATTTTAAGACATGGCGAAACAGTGCTCAGGTATATGTATGCCTTGGTGTGTTGGGTTTGTTCTGTCAGCACAGGAGAGCTTTATTGGTGGTAGCCGTCTCTGTGTCTGACAGCTAGAGGACACACAGGACCCTTGTCACAGAACCTTTTTGAACTTTTTTTTTATTTTTTAAATTTTGGCCTCTTTTATTGGTTTTTCCATTCATTTATTTTCATCCATCTTTTTTGTGTGGCCTGTCTGGGCCTCCCATTGCAGTGGCCTCTCTGGTGCAGAGCACCGGCACTGGGTGCACACGCTCCAGAGCGCTGGCTTGTAATTGGACACACTGGTCCAGCCGCTCTGAGGCATGTGGGATCTTCTCCGGCAAGGGATCGAACCAGCGCCCCTTGCACTGCAAGGCAGATTCTTTACCCACTGGACCAGCAGGGAAGCCCCTTTTTGAACCTTTTAACCATGTGAGTTGGACCAGGGATATGACAAGTGTATATGTGAAAAATCTCCAAGTATGATTGGTATTACTTGCTTTAAATACATTTTTGAAAATTTAAATGTACACTATGCTTTTTCGTAGATTTTCTTGTACAACTTGCTTACCTTTATAACTTAATGTGCATATATCTTACATTTAGCTAGATTGGTCTGCATGCAAAATGTACTGAAGGGATATTTAAGTGTAAAATTACAGGCCTGGTTTATAACTTAAACCTTTTTATTCATTATAAAAGTAATATACTTCTTCTACAAAATAGTGTAATATTTTCTTTTTGGGGCATAGTTGATATAATGCTATATAGCTCGTTTACATTCACTTGGCATTGTGTTGTAAAAGTTTTCTAATGTCATTTGAAGTTTTTATTTTCTTAGATACTAAAATTACTTAGAAAGTGTGTCTCTCCAAACCTTTCTTGTCTCAATATAGATATATATTTGTGTGTATGTACACATACAATAACATTTGTGTAAAATTAGATCATACTGTGTAGACTGTTTTGATGAGAAGTTAGCTCTTTTTTTTTTTTTAAGATTTATTTATTTATTTATTTTGGGGGGTGGGGTGGGGAGGGAGGGGAGCAGGCGGGCTACTTCTATTGGTCTTTCATTTGTCTGTTTTCATCCATCTTTGTTCTTGGACCCGTGTGGGCCTTCCATCGCAGTGGCCTCTGTTGTCGCAGAGCACCGGCTCTGGGCGCATGCGCTCCAGAGCTCCGGCTCCGTAGTTGAACACATTGGTCCAGCCGCTCCGTGGCACATGGGATCTTCCCAGGCCAGGGATGGAACCTGCGCCCCTTGCACTGCAAGGCAGTGTCCTTACCCACTGGACTACCAGGGAAGCCCAAGAAGTTAGCTCTTAATCTCACTGGGGTTCCCTTGTAAGGAATGAATCACTTTTCTCTCTTGGTTTTCAAGATTTTCTCCTTGTCTTTGGGTTTCAACATTTTTAATATAATGTTTCTATTTGTGAATTTCTTTCCCTTTTTTTTTTCCTTTTTCTTTTTTCCTTTGACCATGTTATGGTGTGTGAGGTCTTAGTTCCCCAACCAGGGATTGAACCCGTGCCCCCTGCAGTGGAATCGGGGAATTGTAACCATTGAATTCCCAGGAAATGCCCTGTTTGTGACTTTTTAAATGTTTGTTCTACTTGGAGCTCGTTGAGCTTCCTGCATGTGTAGGTTAATGATGTTCAATAAATTTGGGAAATTTTTAACATTGTTTTTTCTGATGTTTTATTCTTCTTTTTCTTTTCTCTTTCCTGGTGCACATTCCTGGTACACTTAATGATGTTCCACATTTCTGAGGCTTTTTTCTTATTTGTTCATTATTTTTTTTTGTTTCATTTTCTTTGGATTATATAATCTGTCTGTCTTTAAGCTTGCTGATTCTTCTGTCACTTCAAATCTGTTCTAGTGACGTTTTCATTTCATCTTTATACTGTTCAACTTCAGGATTTCCATTTGGTTCTTCTAAGTCATTTCTCTTTATTGGTTTTCTCTCTTTGATGAACATTTTCATCCTGCCTTCCTTTTTTAAATTTATTTTTGGCTGTGCTTTGTGAGCATTTTCTCTAGTTGTGGTGAGTGAGGGCTCTCTCTAGTTGGGGTGCCGGGCTTCTCACTGCAGTCAGTGGCTTCTCTTGTTTGGGAGCACAGGCTCTAGGATGCTCAGGTTTTGGTAGTCGCGGTTCCCAGGTTCCTGTGCTCTAGAGCACAGCTCAGTAGTTGTGGCGCATGGACTCTTTGGCATGTGGGATCCTCCCGGATCAGGGATTGAGTGTGACTAGCCCCCTGACCTTCGTTCTTTAATCATGGCTTCCTTTTGTTCTTTGACCGTATTTATGATGTTTTCTTTGAAGTCTTTCTGTTCTAAACACATTGGTCCAGCCTCCGTGGCACATGGGATCTTCCCAGGCCAGGGATGGAACCTGCGCCTTGCACTGCAAGGCAGTGTCCTTACCCACTGGACTACCAGGGAAGCCCAAGAAGTTAGCTCTTAATCTCACTGGGGTTCCTTGTAAGGAATGAATCACTTTTCTCTCTTGGTTTTCAAGATTTTCTCCTTGTCTTTGGGTTTCAACATTTTTAATATAATGTTTCTATTTGTGAATTTCTTTCCCTTTTTTTTTTCCTTTTTCTTTTTTCCTTTGACCATGTTATGGTGTGTGAGGTCTTAGTTCCCCAACCAGGGATTGAACCCGTGCCCCCTGCAGTGGAATCGGGGAATTGTAACCATTGAATTCCCAGGAAATGCCCTGTTTGTGACTTTTTAAATGTTTGTTCTACTTGGAGCTCGTTGAGCTTCCTGCATGTGTAGGTTAATGATGTTCAATAAATTTGGGAAATTTTTAACATTGTTTTTTCTGATGTTTTATTCTTCTTTTTCTTTTCTCTTTCCTGGTGCACATTCCTGGTACACTTAATGATGTTCCACATTTCTGAGGCTTTTTTCTTATTTGTTCATTATTTTTTTTTGTTTCATTTTCTTTGGATTATATAATCTGTCTGTCTTTAAGCTTGCTGATTCTTCTGTCACTTCAAATCTGTTCTAGTGACGTTTTCATTTCATCTTTATACTGTTCAACTTCAGGATTTCCATTTGGTTCTTCTAAGTCATTTCTCTTTATTGGTTTTCTCTCTTTGATGAACATTTTCATCCTGCCTTCCTTTTTTAAATTTATTTTTGGCTGTGCTTTGTGAGCATTTTCTCTAGTTGTGGTGAGTGAGGGCTCTCTCTAGTTGGGGTGCCGGGCTTCTCACTGCAGTCAGTGGCTTCTCTTGTTTGGGAGCACAGGCTCTAGGATGCTCAGGTTTTGGTAGTCGCGGTTCCCAGGTTCCTGTGCTCTAGAGCACAGCTCAGTAGTTGTGGCGCATGGACTCTTTGGCATGTGGGATCCTCCCGGATCAGGGATTGAGTGTGACTAGCCCCCTGACCTTCGTTCTTTAATCATGGCTTCCTTTTGTTCTTTGACCGTATTTATGATGTTTTCTTTGAAGTCTTTCTGTTAAATCTGACACCCTTGCTCTCACAGGCAGGTTCTGTCACAAGCTTGTTTTATGGTATGGGTCTGCATGTCTCACCATCACCCCAGCTACTGTTTTTTTTTTTTTTTTAAAGATTTTATTGAATTTGTTACAATATTGTTTTTGTTTTTTCTGTATTTTATTTTTTTTTTTTTTGCCACATGGCATGTGGGATCTTAGCTTCCTGACCAGGGATCAAACCCACACCCCCTATACTGGAAGGCGAAGTCTTAACCATTGGGCCACCAGGAAAGGGCCCCGTCCCCATCCACTCTTGTGGCTGTTGTTTACTTGTTTAGACGCTAGTGGGTTATTTTCATGATGTCTGTTCTCCCCTTCCCTCCTCCAGGAATGTGAAGCCTCTGGTATTTATTTCGGGGGCACAGTTTTTTGGGTGTGCCCACAGTGGCCTGGGCACGAGGTGATTTTCACCGGGCTTACTCTGATGTCTTTTTTCCTGCGCACACCTGCTATTAGACTCTGCTAACTGCCAGCTTATTGCTGTATGTCTTGAGTCAAAAATTGCCCCACAAACTGATCCAGTCAAACTTTGGGTCCTTTGAAGGAATAGTTCTGAGGTCAGTGTTTGAGACTGGTTCTCATCCCAGGAGAGTTTCTCCCACTTTTTGAAAGGGATCTACCCTCTCTGGTGAACTAGCACGCCTGTGTTGAGCTGCAGCTCTGAGGAGTCTGTCGGTTTCTTCCCAGATGGCTTTTCTTCTCAACTTCTATTGTTACTAAGAGTGTCCTGAGGCCTGAGCTTCTCCATTTCCTGTTGCAAATGACAGTCAGTGTCTTTGGGGAGAGCTTGGAGTCCTCCAGTCTCTTGCATAGGTTCTAATGTGCTAGTGTCTGAGTGACACCTCCACTGAGAAGCTGAGTGCTCTGTGTCAGGGATGGTGCGGGCAGCAGCCCAGGTCTCCTCGGCTCTCCTCCCCTGTCGTCCCACATGCCCAGGCAAGGACTGTTGGGGCCCCGGGGTTCTCAGCAGCGCTGTGCCCAAGGTGGAGCCTCAGGGCAGGGAAGCCTCTTCTCAGTGAGGCTGTCTGGACTTAGCCTCTGCCGGGGCTCCCTGGAGGCAGGATTAGAAATGCTGAAGTCCTGTCCCTCCTGGAACAAAAGCCAAGGAACTGGAGGGGAGAGAGAGCCCTGTGTTCCTGTCTATCCCAGTGTCTGAGTGGAGTGTCTGCCTACCTGAGCTGTTGGGGTCGGGAGAGTGAGAGGAAGAGAAAAGGAAGGGGTTCTTGATTTGAGTACTACAGGCTTTCTCTTTTCTCACCAACCATTTGTAGATTTTCTTAAATAAATGTTTCTTGATTTGCTATGTCTTCTTGAGAATCCTTTCCAAAGACTTAAATGTTTTTGTTTTTTTAAGTGATTTATGTCAGTTTTGCTGCAGAGTGGGTCTGTGAAGTTGCTTCTCTATATTGTTTTATAGCTTGATTTTTTTCCTCTCTTTACTATTGTGAATAACTTTTCTAATCATTAAATCATTACCATTATTAGCATCATGAGGAACTACAAAGGAAAAAGTAAAAATTCAGTGGAGTTCCAGCTTCTTGTGATTGTCGCTGTTACTGTTTGGGTGGATAGTCTTCATGTCACCCGTGCTCCTGCTCTCACTGATAGATACATGTATATACGTCTACCTGTTGCTCCATAGCATGGAAACTTTGTAACACTTTTTTTCACACAGCAGTGTGTCTTGAGCATTTTTCCATGTCAGGGTAGATTGAACAATATTCTTAAAGGTTATTTAGAGGCTGTATAATACTGCTATGTTATAATTATCTTAAGTAATTTCTTACTGCTAGATGTTTAGGTTGGGTATATCCCCTTTCCTGAACAGGGCTTGGTAAGCAGTCTTGTAGGTAAGGCCTTGTCTGGGTCCTTATTTGTTTCCTCAGGCTGAAGACTGAAATTACTAGGTTAAAAAAATGTAAAACCTTAAGAGTTTTAATGTGTATTTCCAAATTCTCTTGGGGGAAAGCTATACCAGTGTACTTTTTCATTACTAGTGTGGGAGACTGTCCACTGTTTGCACCCTTGCTATTAAAACAAAGTAGAAACTGAATGCTGTTTATTAGATATGAAAGTGTAATAAGTCACTCAGTTGTGTCCGACTCTTTGTGATCCTGGACTGTAGCCCGCCAGGTTCCTCTGTTCATGGCATTCTCCAGGCAAGAATACAGGAATGCCATGCCCTCCTTCAGGGGATCTTCCCAACGCAGAGACCTGGCCTCCTGCACAGCAGGAGAGTTCCTGTGTGAGCCACCAGGGAAGCCCCAGCTGCAGCTGACGCTCCAGTACTTTGGCCACCTGATGCAAAGAGCCAGCTCGTTGGAAAAGACCCTGATGCTTGGAAGGATTGGGGGCAGGAGGGGAAGAGGGTCACAGAGGATGAGATGGTTGGATGGCATCACCAACTCAAAGGACATGATTTGGAGCAAGCTCCAGGATAGAGTGAAGAACAGGGAAGCCTGGAGAGCTGCGGTCCATAGGGTGGCGAAGAGTCAGAGACAGCTTAGTGATTGAACAGCAACGATTTATTAGATATGCAGAAATGGTTCTTGATTTAATTGGTGATTCTTTAATTATTATTTAAATTTACTTTGACATTTTAACTATTTCCATTTTTTTCCTTAGTGAACTATTTCCTTTTGTTCTTTTTTCCCTTCTGATGCATTAAAAAAAGACTTGCTTGGATTCTTTATATCTGACCATTTGCCTTTTGATACTGTTGAATGATTTTAAGAAATCGTGCTATAGAGACATAGAATTTAAAATTCAAAGCTGTTGCTTTTTTCCTTTGCTGATCATTTCGTTGCTATTGAGTGAGTATATTCCCATCCAGAGATTGGATACATATTTACTTATAGCTCCTTCTGGCTTTTCTCTTTGCTCTAGTGTGTGCAAATCAGAACTTGGAGTTGATTTTGGTGAATGGTGTGAGGTGGAGGATTAATATGAATATTTCTTCCCCAAATCACAGGGCAGCTTTCTTAACTCGGTTGGATTAGCCATGCCTCCCCCACGGTGTATGATCTTCAAGGCGATCTTGTGTTCTTTTTCTTCAGGCGTCTTGCCGCCTCCAGAAGAGAAGAGAACTTGAGCAGCTGGCATAGAGCACCCTTGCTATTAAAACAAAGTAGAAACTGAATGCTGTTTATTAGATATGAAAGTGTAATAAGTCACTCAGTTGTGTCCGACTCTTTGTGATCCTGGACTGTAGCCCGCCAGGTTCCTCTGTTCATGGCATTCTCCAGGCAAGAATACAGGAATGCCATGCCCTCCTTCAGGGGATCTTCCCAACGCAGAGACCTGGCCTCCTGCACAGCAGGAGAGTTCCTGTGTGAGCCACCAGGGAAGCCCCAGCTGCAGCTGACGCTCCAGTACTTTGGCCACCTGATGCAAAGAGCCAGCTCGTTGGAAAAGACCCTGATGCTTGGAAGGATTGGGGGCAGGAGGGGAAGAGGGTCACAGAGGATGAGATGGTTGGATGGCATCACCAACTCAAAGGACATGATTTGGAGCAAGCTCCAGGATAGAGTGAAGAACAGGGAAGCCTGGAGAGCTGCGGTCCATAGGGTGGCGAAGAGTCAGAGACAGCTTAGTGATTGAACAGCAACGATTTATTAGATATGCAGAAATGGTTCTTGATTTAATTGGTGATTCTTTAATTATTATTTAAATTTACTTTGACATTTTAACTATTTCCATTTTTTTCCTTAGTGAACTATTTCCTTTTGTTCTTTTTTCCCTTCTGATGCATTAAAAAAAGACTTGCTTGGATTCTTTATATCTGACCATTTGCCTTTTGATACTGTTGAATGATTTTAAGAAATCGTGCTATAGAGACATAGAATTTAAAATTCAAAGCTGTTGCTTTTTTCCTTTGCTGATCATTTCGTTGCTATTGAGTGAGTATATTCCCATCCAGAGATTGGATACATATTTACTTATAGCTCCTTCTGGCTTTTCTCTTTGCTCTAGTGTGTGCAAATCAGAACTTGGAGTTGATTTTGGTGAATGGTGTGAGGTGGAGGATTAATATGAATATTTCTTCCCCAAATCACAGGGCAGCTTTCTTAACTCGGTTGGATTAGCCATGCCTCCCCCACGGTGTATGATCTTCAAGGCGATCTTGTGTTCTTTTTCTTCAGGCGTCTTGCCGCCCTCCAGAAGAGAAGAGAACTTCGAGCAGCTGGCATAGAGATTCAGAAGAAAAGAAAAAAGAAGAGAGGAGTGGATTATAATGCTGAAATTCCGTTTGAAAAAAAGCCTGCTCTTGGTTTCTATGATACTTCTGAGGAAAACTACCAGACTCTGGATGCTGATTTCAGGAAGTTAAGACAGCAGGATCTTGATGGGGAGCTGAGATCGTGAGTTGCCTTTCTGGTTTTATAAGTAGAGAGTATGGCAGAAGGAGGCCAGGCATTATCCTTGTCTCTTTGTCAGAGCCAGATTTTCCTTAGTCAGCACTGTGTGGCTTACATAATGATTTGGCTCACTTAATGGAGTCACCTTTCTGAGAAAACCAGTGACCCTGGCTGTCAGGTGTTTAGCACAGAACACTGTTTGCATTTCTTGCAGTGTCAGCCCTGGGCTCTTAGTGAACTGTCTGCTCTCTGAGTCACAGTCTCAACTTTTGGGAACAGGTTAGTTATTTCACTAATGGCCTGAAGGAGTATGTCAGAAGTCTGGTCTGCTTTTTTTGTTGTTGTTGTTAGTGAAGATTTTATCTTGTTTTTCTTAAAATGAAATTAAAAGGAAAGGAATGACTATTAGCAGTGCATACATAAATCTTTTTATCCAGGGGGAATCAGTGGATGTATTTATTATGTCTTAGAATGCAGAGGATTTTGCTTATTTCTAGAGATCTTTAGAGTTTCTTTAAATCTTATATCTGTGGAGAGAACCTTTAAAATTCAAAGCTGTTGCTTTTTTCCTTTGCTGATCATTTCGTTGCTATTGAGTGAGTATATTCCCATCCAGAGATTGGATACATATTTACTTATAGCTCCTTCTGGCTTTTCTCTTTGCTCTAGTGTGTGCAAATCAGAACTTGGAGTTGATTTTGGTGAATGGTGTGAGGTGGAGGATTAATATGAATATTTCTTCCCCAAATCACAGGGCAGCTTTCTTAACTCGGTTGGATTAGCCATGCCTCCCCCACGGTGTATGATCTTCAAGGCGATCTTGTGTTCTTTTTCTTCAGGCGTCTTGCCCCCCTCCAGAAGAGAAGAGAACTTCGAGCAGCTGGCATAGAGATTCAGAAGAAAAGAAAAAAGAAGAGAGGAGTGGATTATAATGCTGAAATTCCGTTTGAAAAAAAGCCTGCTCTTGGTTTCTATGATACTTCTGAGGAAAACTACCAGACTCTGGATGCTGATTTCAGGAAGTTAAGACAGCAGGATCTTGATGGGGAGCTGAGATCGTGAGTTGCCTTTCTGGTTTTATAAGTAGAGAGTATGGCAGAAGGAGGCCAGGCATTATCCTTGTCTCTTTGTCAGAGCCAGATTTTCCTTAGTCAGCACTGTGTGGCTTACATAATGATTTGGCTCACTTAATGGAGTCACCTTTCTGAGAAAACCAGTGACCCTGGCTGTCAGGTGTTTAGCACAGAACACTGTTTGCATTTCTTGCAGTGTCAGCCCTGGGCTCTTAGTGAACTGTCTGCTCTCTGAGTCACAGTCTCAACTTTTGGGAACAGGTTAGTTATTTCACTAATGGCCTGAAGGAGTATGTCAGAAGTCTGGTCTGCTTTTTTTGTTGTTGTTGTTAGTGAAGATTTTATCTTGTTTTTCTTAAAATGAAATTAAAAGGAAAGGAATGACTATTAGCAGTGCATACATAAATCTTTTTATCCAGGGGGAATCAGTGGATGTATTTATTATGTCTTAGAATGCAGAGGATTTTGCTTATTTCTAGAGATCTTTAGAGTTTCTTTAAATCTTATATCTGTGGAGAGAACCTTTTATGATTATCAAAGAGTTTTAGTTTTATACAGAGTGGCCTTCCATTTCTGTTGACTGGAATTGTTACTAAACAGCAGATGTCAGCCACTGTGAAACAGCATTTTCTTGAATGTACTCCACTGCATTTATTTTTCAAATTAGGTAGGCTTGCTTTAGGTGAGCTCTACAAATTAAAATATTGAAGAAAAAATAGTCATTTTGTTGGAGTACACCAGATGGGAGTGGAGGAAGACCTGCAGAGCAGGAGGAAGCCTCCTGGTCCTTGAGGAAGTGGCCTTGAGCTTGGCCCTGGACCCGGACAACTTTCTGATGCCATTTGTCTGGACTTTAATAGCCTTAAAAAAATGATAGCAAACAATGGAAGAGTAGTTTTAAAGGAAAATTTTCTTTTTTTTTAAATATATTCATCCAAACCTTGTTCCTGTAGACTTAGCTCCTTCAGTTTATTTATTTATTTATTTTTTAAATAATGAGCGACATTGAGCATCTTTTCATGTGGTTTATTTAAATTTTTTTTGGCCACTTCTATTGATCCTTCATGTATTTATCTTTGTTCTTTGGCCTGTGTGGGCCTCCCACCACAGTGTCCTCCCTTGCCGTAGAGCACCGGCTCTGGGCGCATGCGCTCCAGCGCCCCGGCCCGGCCACTGGACACATCGGTCCAGCCGCTCCACGGCATGTGGGATCCTCCCAGGCCAGGGATCGAACTGGTGCCCCCCACACTGTCAGGCGGAGTCCCTACCCACTGGACCACCAGGGAAGCCCAAAGGAAAATTTTAAAACAGTGTTTTAATTTGTTTCCTGTCATTTGTTTTCCTTTTTGTAAACTTCATTTTCCAGTGTATATAACACATATTTTTATGATATAAGAATATGGTTTTCTGTTCACATTATATAATAAGGTATTGCTTATCATCATAGTCTTTATAAAATACTTAAATTATGTAGTATATCTTATTTTCTTAATAATTCTCTTGCTAGTCTATATTCCTCTTGAATATAAGTGATTAAGTAATATGTAGGAAACAGCTTAATGTGTATAGTTTTGTCTTTTTATTAGTAATTTTTTTAGGAATGGGATTATTTTGTTTGGTGTATATGACTATTTATGTGGTTTTTAATGTTATTGCCTAAAGTAACTTGAAAAAATTTGTTCTCCACCTTGATCCATGACAGTGAAAAAGAAGGACGAGATAGAAAAAAAGACAAACAACATTTGAAAAGGAAAAAAGAATCTGATTTACCATCAGCTATTCTTCAAACTAGTGGTGTTTCGGAATTTACTAAAAAGAGGAGCAAATTAGTACTTCCTGCCCCTCAGGTAATCTGATGAAAGTAGGTTTTCCATTGTATGCACTCAATATATTTATACATTTCTTCTAGCAAATGTTTGCAGGCATATGTGCCAGGCTTTTTTTTTAGATGCTTGGTACCCTTAAGAAATATTAGGCCTTGACCTTCTCCTGTGATAGTTCAGTGGTTAATGGTCAGCTCCTAGTAGTGTGTCAGTAGGCTCAGGCCCCAGGCCTTTGTTTTGTAGCTGATGAAGGTGGAATGTGGCCTTGTGGACCTCGGGTGACTTTCCTTTAGGGACATTTGGTTGTGTCACTCCTCTCTTTTTGAGATAATAGCTGTGAAGATCAGTGTAGGGAGTGTGGAGAAGACAAAATTCCTTCAGCTCATTGTTGGCTCTGTTCCTTTGGCTGAGTTACAGTTGAATAGAAAGATGGAGGTTTTGAATGAGCTCTGTTTCATTTTGATGAGTACAGCTGTGTAGAACTGGGCAGTTTAATGGATCAGAGGGGTGGATCTAGGATGCTTGAATAGCTTCTTTACACAAATGAATGCCCTGGGTGCATTAATATAAAATTCTTGGGCATAAACATACAGTGATTTTGTCAGATGCTGTCATTTGTAGTGGTGATATTTCTTAAGATGAAATTGTGTGTGTGTGTGTGTGTTTAGTTCTTAGTATATTTACTTAGGTAAAATTGCCAAGATAACACCTTTTGATTTTCTTAGGGATTTTTGTGGTTCAGTGGACTTATATTTTAATTCTTTTTTTAGTATGCGCCACCCAATTGATACATAGTTTTGTATGAACACTATTAATGTATAATCTTGATTTACTAATATATTGGTTTGAGAGAATTTCAGTATGCAAATATAAGACTTCAGCTTGAAACTGTATCATGTATGGAATTTCACCCCTACTTTATATAGGGAAGATTTGAAAGTTCAACTATTAATATCATGGAAATTTTTAAACCCACAAAGAGTAAAGAGCAGTACAATGTTCCCCTGTGTACTCATTACACGGGTTCAGCAATTCATCTTTTTGGAATGTGGATGTTTTAAGTTGTGTTATCCTCTGGTTAAAATACTGCTACTTGTGAAAATCTATACTATCATATGTGAAAAAGATAGCTATTGTCATTGCCCTGTGAGAAAACGGGATCCTGCAGGGGTGCTGTGTGACGGCCTGGAGGGGTGGGATGGGGGGATATACGTATGACTAATCTGGGATCATACATATCTGTAAACAACAAAACTCCGTAAAAGTTAAAAAAAAATACTGCTACTGTGATAACCATGTCTTCAGATTTCAGATGCAGAACTCCAAGAAGTTGTCAAAGTAGGTCAAGCAAGTGAAATTGCACGTCAGACTGCTGAGGAATCGGGCATAACAAACTCTGCTTCTAGTACTCTCTTGTCTGAGTACAATGTCACCAACAATAGCATTGCTCTGAGAACACCGCGGACGCCAGCTTCCCAGGACAGGATTCTGCAGGTAAGGGTGCCATATGGCAGAATGAGCCATTTGTTTATTGTCCTTCAGAGTAGTATAAAGAAAACGCCTAAATGGTTTGTTTTTGTATGTCTTAGGGTAAGCAGTTTGAAACAGTCCCTACGGCGTAGCTGCTTGAGATTTCCATAGTAAGGAAGCTAAATCTTGTCAGTGAAGCACAGCATTTAAAAATAACGCATTGCCTAGCAGTCCTGGAAAAAGAAACCCAGATGTGTATAGTTTAGTAATTTTATTTTTATCCTTTTGCCTGTGCTGGTTGTAGGTGTGACACACAGGACCTTTCATCGCAGTGCAGATTCTCGAGTTGTGTCTCTTGGGCTCAGTAGTTGCAGCGAGTGGGCTTAGTTGCTCTGCAGCATGCGGGATCCTAGTTCCAACCAGAGATGCAGTCTGTGTCCCCTACATTGCAAGGTGGATTCTTTTTTTTGGCCACTTCTATTGGTCTTTCATCTAGTCATTTCCGTCCATCTTTGTTCTTTGGCCTCTGGGCCTCCCATCTCAGTGGCCTCTGTTGTTGCAGAGCACTGGCTCTGGGCGCATGTGCTCCAGAGCTCTGGCTCGGTAGTTGGACACATTGGTCCAGCCGCTCCATGGCACATGGGATCTTCCTAGGCTAGGGATTGAACTGGTGCCCCTTGCATTGCATGGCGCTGTCCTTACCCAACTGGACCACCAGGGAAGCCCTGGAGTCAGTAATTTTTAAACTTCTTTGTGGTTCTGTAATTAGCTTGGCATAGGCTACCTTCAGTACTGTTTCCCTCTTGCTCCTTCACACAGAGGGTGTACAGCTCTGTACACAGTGGGTGTCAGCATGCCAGATAATAGACAAACCTAGAATCCTGTTGAGTCTCTCAGCACCTCGTACGTCTTAGCTTTCTAACAGTCAGATGTATCTTAAGGTCTTGATTCAGGAGTCTCCTGCATTGCAGGCAGATTCCTTATTGTCTGAGGCACCAGGGAAGTGCATATATGTTCGTTTTTTTTTTTTTTAAGGTACAATTTATCATTTTATAATGTACAGTTCAGTGGTGGGAGTATCGGTTGGATTGTGAAAAGAGCATGGGAGATGAGAGAGACTCATGGTTGTGACTCTGGAAAGTATAGCCGCCACAGGCCCTGAGCTGGGGGTCAGGAGTTGCGATGCTGTGTTAACAGTGAGCGCAGGCTTAGAGTAGAGGGACCAAGGAAAGCGCCTCAGCCCTGCCTGAAGATCTTGGTCAAAACAAGGCTTCAGAAGGTGATCTGCCCTCTTGAGTTTTCTTATGACGTAGATAGGCCATTTGTAGAATCTTAATTCTCTGGAAGAAACTGAGACTCAGAGAGGCTAATGAGGACTGGGTAAAGAATTCATGATACAGCCAGACTGAAACCTGGCTGTTTTGACGTTTAGCCTAAGCTCAGGTTGGAAAAGTTGAATTCTTTGCTTGCACAGCTTACATAATAGGAAAAGTTCTTGGGTAATGGCATTTTCATAGGTGAGGCCACAGACACATAGAAATTTCTTGGCATGTAGAACTTTATTTCAAAACTTCTGAGATGCAAACGTCAGAAAGAATGGAAATACTGAATTCTGCCATGGTTTGACAGTCATTGTCTCTCTTGGTTTTCACTGAGGAAGTGTATAAGAATTTTGCTTGCTTCAAGATTTGTGTAGTAGGACCAGGGAGATGGGTTTGGTATCCTGTCTAAACTGTGAAAACACTCTTCTTTCTTGTTAATCAGGAAGCTCAAAACCTCATGGCTCTGACCAACGTGGACACCCCATTAAAAGGTGGACTCAACACCCCTTTGCACGAGAGTGACTTCTCAGGTGTGACGCCACAGCGGCAGGTTGTACAGACTCCGAACACAGTTCTGTCTACCCCATTCAGGTACTGTGAATAAACAATAGATTTCTGCTTTAGAAAAACCTGAATCTGAGGACTTGGACAGTGTGTTTGCTTTAGAAATGTTGACAGAAAATGGAAATAAGTGTTTAACTTGCTTTTTTATTTCTCTTCACTTACAGAACCAAATAACAGTATTTAGGAAATAGTCAAATGCCAAAGGGAGCTTCCTTCTTTTTTTCACAGTTTCTGGTGTTATCACCTTGTTTGTGAATACTTTTAATCTGATTTAAGAAGTCGATCAGGCCATTGTTAGTGATGATTTGGTGACTTTAAAAAAAATTATAATCCTTTTTATACATGTATTGCTGTTGCTTGTCCCCCAACATTTCATTATGAAAATATCTAACGTTTAGAGAGGTTGAAAGAATGGTAAAGCGAACATCCATATACTCACCACTGGATCCTATAGTTTTATTATGTTTGTTTTATCATGTATCCTTCCAGCCATCAGCCTATCTTATTTTTAAGTACATTTGCTTCAGAAGGTGATCTGCCCTCTTGAGTTTTCTTATGACGTAGATAGGCCATTTGTAGAATCTTAATTCTCTGGAAGAAACTGAGACTCAGAGAGGCTAATGAGGACTGGGTAAAGAATTCATGATACAGCCAGACTGAAACCTGGCTGTTTTGACGTTTAGCCTAAGCTCAGGTTGGAAAAGTTGAATTCTTTGCTTGCACAGCTTACATAATAGGAAAAGTTCTTGGGTAATGGCATTTTCATAGGTGAGGCCACAGACACATAGAAATTTCTTGGCATGTAGAACTTTATTTCAAAACTTCTGAGATGCAAACGTCAGAAAGAATGGAAATACTGAATTCTGCCATGGTTTGACAGTCATTGTCTCTCTTGGTTTTCACTGAGGAAGTGTATAAGAATTTTGCTTGCTTCAAGATTTGTGTAGTAGGACCAGGGAGATGGGTTTGGTATCCTGTCTAAACTGTGAAAACACTCTTCTTTCTTGTTAATCAGGAAGCTCAAAACCTCATGGCTCTGACCAACGTGGACACCCCATTAAAAGGTGGACTCAACACCCCTTTGCACGAGAGTGACTTCTCAGGTGTGACGCCACAGCGGCAGGTTGTACAGACTCCGAACACAGTTCTGTCTACCCCATTCAGGTACTGTGAATAAACAATAGATTTCTGCTTTAGAAAAACCTGAATCTGAGGACTTGGACAGTGTGTTTGCTTTAGAAATGTTGACAGAAAATGGAAATAAGTGTTTAACTTGCTTTTTTATTTCTCTTCACTTACAGAACCAAATAACAGTATTTAGGAAATAGTCAAATGCCAAAGGGAGCTTCCTTCTTTTTTTCACAGTTTCTGGTGTTATCACCTTGTTTGTGAATACTTTTAATCTGATTTAAGAAGTCGATCAGGCCATTGTTAGTGATGATTTGGTGACTTTAAAAAAAATTATAATCCTTTTTATACATGTATTGCTGTTGCTTGTCCCCCAACATTTCATTATGAAAATATCTAACGTTTAGAGAGGTTGAAAGAATGGTAAAGCGAACATCCATATACTCACCACTGGATCCTATAGTTTTATTATGTTTGTTTTATCATGTATCCTTCCAGCCATCAGCCTATCTTATTTTTAAGTACATTTCACAGTTAGTTGCAGGTAACAGTACATTATACCCTGAACATTTCTTTGTTGTATAAATCATTAGCTAGAGTTCACAGTTTAGTATTTGTTTATACTTCTTTTGTTTTAAACTACCGTTTGAGAAATTTTTAAGATACCAACATTATAGAAGCAATTTGTATTGAAATGAATCTGGAGCTTTTAAGGTTAGAAACATTTGGGGTTTACTCTTAATTTTAAAATTTGTCCTTCTGGTGGTTAAGTGTGTGAAGTGTCTCTGACTGTTAGAGCTGTGCATGACAGCAGGATCAAGAAACCCTGGTGGCCAAAGCCTTACGTAACGTTTAACACTTTTCCAAGGCTTGCGAGAGAGCCTTAGCCCTCTTTTTCCTGTGTATGTATTGTTTCTCAACTGGACTGTAAGCCCTTTGGGGACAGGAATTGCATCTTACATGGTAGCACCTCACCTTACCTCATCTCACCTCTGGGAACACCGCACCTCTGGCAGCACCACCTGTCTGGAACACAGCCAAATTACAGGAAGTAATCCACCAACAAAACAAAACAGAACACAAAAGGCTTTGAACTGTTTCTTTCTTTTTGGCGGCACAAGGTCTGCTTTGCTGGGCGAAGTCGTTCTCTAGTGATAGCAGCAGCGGGGGCTCCTTTCTAGTTGTGCCCAGACGTCTTGTTGCAGTGGCTTCTCTTGTGGCGCACGGACTCTCGAGTGCCTGGGTTTCAGTGGCTGTGGCGCACGGGCTCAGTTGGCCCAAGGCATGTGGGGTCCTCCCGGATCAGAGTTGGACCAGGGCTTGAACCTGTGTCCCCTGCTCTGGTAAGCAGATTCTTAACCACTGGACCACCAGCCAGCCAAGGCTTTTAAACTGTAAAATGTGAAGACTATGGCTTTTATTTCTGAGAATTTCTTAAACCTAACTCAGAACAATTCATATTTAAAATCCTAAAAGCCTGGTGTTTGGTTTCCAAACAGTGTGTGGAGGTAGGAAGTACTTGGAGTTTGCACACCTGGGTGACGTGATGGCAGCGGCTACAGGCAGGGAGGAGGGGTGACGTGATGGCAGCAGCTACAGGCTGGGGGGGAGGCAGGCGACACGCTGAAGACACTGGACTCAGACAGGAGGCGTTTGGGGTCTTAGGTGCAGCGTCCAGCCTCGCTGCCCACTCTGTGTTCTTAGCCACCCTGAAGTGTACAGAAAAGGTTGAAAAATGTTTTATGGACCTAGTTATTTAATAAGGTAAAAAAATACCAGTGATAATGACTTTATTTGAAGTCATTAAAATAAAATACACTGTAAATTCTGAGTTAGGTGAACCAAATCTTTATTTTAACCCAGAAGTCTAACTTAAAACCAGATAGGGAGGGCTTCCCTGGTGGTCCAGTGGGTAAGGACACCGCCTTGCAGTGCAAGGGGCGCCGGTTCGAGCCCTGGCCTGGGAAGATCCCAGGTGCCGCGGAGCGGCTGGACCAATGTGTCCAATTACTGAGCCGGAGCTCTGGAGCGCATGCGCCCAGAGCCGGTGCTCTGCGACAACAGAGGCCACCACGATGGGAGGCCCACACGGGCCAAAGAACAGAGATGGATGAAAATAGACAAATGAAAGATCAATAGAAGTGGCCCACCTGCTCCCCACCCTCCACCCCACCGCCACCAAAATAAATAAATAAATAAATCTTTAAAAAAAAAAAAAAACAAAAACCAGATAGGGAGACAGAACTTCAGGAATCTCTGTTTCTTTTCTACTTTCCTGATAGAATAATTTATGTGAAAAACATTTAGAAGCACAAAAATCAAATAAAATTGGCACTTTTGTTAACTGGAATTTCTGTCTTTCTAGGACTCCTTCTCATGGATCTGAAGGGCTGACTCCCCGGAGTGGGACAACTCCCAAACCAGTTATTAACTCTACCCCGGGTAGAACTCCTCTTCGAGACAAGTTAAACATTAATCCTGAGGATGGAATGGCAGACTACAGCGATCCCTCTTATGTGAAGCAGATGGTACATGTCGATTCCCATTTACTACTCTTTAAGAAAAGCTAAAAAAAATCACATGGATACCAAAATAAAAATTTCCTCCTCATAAGTGCATACTGTATTAACATTCTGAGCACCTGGGGATGTCAGAAAAGGAACATGGTCTGTAGGACTTGGAAAGCTTTTTGGTCTTATTAGCCTACATATTAATATTTTTTTTAGTATTGATTATGTGATACTAATGCTCCTTGTATCTTTTCTGATTTGTAATTTTTATCATTTATTAATTGTTTATCTTCTTGAACAGTACATTTAGTTATTTTCCTGTTTCTGTAAAGCAACTTATGAATTCAAGTGCCTCATAAATTATTTAGATCTCAGAGCCCTGTTAATTTGATGTTCATTGCTAACTTCAGTGAAGTTTCTTTTGTATGTTTCACAAGGTGATGTAGAAAGCTAATTATAAAAGCTGTAGTTTTACTTCTGCTCATGTTATTGCTCCATACATCACCACTGAGCCTTCTTATTTATGCTACAGAAGGTCATTGTGAGATTATTTTAAAATGAGTTCCAGTGATGGCTTTCTTCCAGTTTACAAATTAATTCTAACTTCATCTCTAGATTTGGTTAGTTGAGAATTTTTTTGTTTTGGCCACTTCTATTGATCTTTCATTTATTTATCTTTGTTCTTTGGCCTGTGTGGGCCTCCCAGTGCAGTGACCTCTCCTGTCGCAGAGTACTGGCTCTGGGCGCATGTGCTCCAGAGCTCTGGCTCGGTAATTGGACACATCAGTCCAGCTGCTCCGCAGCACGTAGGATCTTCCCAGGCCAGGAAGCCCAATTGAGAATTTTTGTAAATGTCCAGATTGATACCACATAATGCCAGCTCTGATTGGCTACATAGGAATTAAGCAGATGAAGAATCTAATGTGTGCGTAACACAGATCTGGATATTTCAGGAGATTGAAAGTTGAGTGAAGATGTCTCTTGTTTTAAAGAAGTTTATGCTCTGAAGAGATTGGCAGTACTAAACCAAGTCCAAAAATAATTGTAATATAAGAACAAAACAAGCCCGTGGAGTAAAACCAACATGCTTAGGATGGCCAAAGAAAGAAATAATCACATTTGTTAGGTGGGTGCTAGGAACGCCTACCTAGAGGAGGTGTGCTCAGGAGGAGGGTGGGGCTGTCCCGGGTGGAGGCCACCACAGAAGTAAGCCCGGAGTGTGCTCCTGGCCCTCCCGCGGGTGTCGTGGAGCAGCGGGGGGTAAGACAGACAGTGGACTGGGGAAGACTGGACACCAGGCACTTTCTCTCAGGAAGTACGAGCTGTTTTCTTTGGCTTGCATATGAGATCTGGTATTGGCATGAAAATTCAGCCATCTTTTCAGATTAGGTTTTATTGATCCAAGGACAAGTTTACTTTTGTACCTGTTTCTAACTTATGAATTCAAGTGCCTCATAAATTATTTAGATCTCAGAGCCCTGTTAATTTGATGTTCATTGCTAACTTCAGTGAAGTTTCTTTTGTATGTTTCACAAGGTGATGTAGAAAGCTAATTATAAAAGCTGTAGTTTTACTTCTGCTCATGTTATTGCTCCATACATCACCACTGAGCCTTCTTATTTATGCTACAGAAGGTCATTGTGAGATTATTTTAAAATGAGTTCCAGTGATGGCTTTCTTCCAGTTTACAAATTAATTCTAACTTCATCTCTAGATTTGGTTAGTTGAGAATTTTTTTGTTTTGGCCACTTCTATTGATCTTTCATTTATTTATCTTTGTTCTTTGGCCTGTATGGGCCTCCTATTGCAGTGGCCTCTCTTGCTGCAGAGCACTGGCTCTGGGCGCATGTGCTCCAGAGCTCTGGCTCAGTAGTTGGACACATCAGTCCAGCTGCTCCGCAGCACGTGGGATCTTCCCAGGCCAGGGAAGCCCAATTGAGAATTTTTGTAAATGTCCAGATTGATACCACATAATGCCAGCTCTGATTGGCTACATAGGAATTAAGCAGATGAAGAATCTAATGTGTGCGTAACACAGATCTGGATATTTCAGGAGATTGAAAGTTGAGTGAAGATGTCTCTTGTTTTAAAGAAGTTTATGCTCTGAAGAGATTGGCAGTACTAAACCAAGTCCAAAAATAATTGTAATATAAGAACAAAACAAGCCCGTGGAGTAAAACCAACATGCTTAGGATGGCCAAAGAAAGAAATAATCACATTTGTTAGGTGGGTGCTAGGAACGCCTACCTAGAGGAGGTGTGCTCAGGAGGAGGGTGGGGCTGTCCCGGGTGGAGGCCACCACAGAAGTAAGCCCGGAGTGTGCTCCTGGCCCTCCCGCGGGTGTCGTGGAGCAGCGGGGGGTAAGACAGACAGTGGACTGGGGAAGACTGGACACCAGGCACTTTCTCTCAGGAAGTACGAGCTGTTTTCTTTGGCTTGCATATGAGATCTGGTATTGGCATGAAAATTCAGCCATCTTTTCAGATTAGGTTTTATTGATCCAAGGACAAGTTTACTTTTGAACTTGTTCTTTTCATTTGCTATTAAATTTCAGAAATCCTTAAATGGAAATCCTAAAGGACTTTTTTTTTGCCCCTGCAGAGGTGATTCTCAAACCTGCTGTTTAGACTCTGCCAGAGTCAATTGACTCACCACAGATCAAAGTCTTTATGATTGGTCTAATGTAGGGAAGATGTGGAGATAGAAATGAAATAAAATCTCGTCTTAACTCTTAAGTTATGGATCAGTTTTCTAGAGTTAAAATTAAGCTGTTTTTTAGAAATTCTTATGCAATGTTAGTTGAGTATTTTAATGTGTATAAATTGAGAAGGACCACTTTTTTTTTTCTACAGGAAAGAGAATCTCGTGAACACCTCCGTTTAGGGTTGTTGGGCCTTCCTGCTCCTAAGAATGACTTTGAAATTGTTCTACCAGAAAATGCCGAGAAGGAACTGGAAGAGCGAGAAATAGATGAAACTTACATAGAAGATGCTGCCGATGTGGATGCGCGGAAGCAGGTGGGTGGCGGCTGGTGCACGTCTTGAGATCTCTACTTGAGTGTTCAGTATTGAAAAAAATTGCACTTAAGAAAATTACATACATCATTAATAATGTATGCTCACATAATTCATAATACATTTAGAATATCTTGATAGGTATTCTTAAAATGTATGATCATACAGATAGCAGTTTAAATATCCTCTGTCACATTCATTGTACTCCTTTAAAACACATGTGAGTAGTCTTTTTCACTCCGGCCAAGAAAGATGTTATTGATCAGTCTTAAAAACAAGTACTTAAAAACAAGTACAGGGCTTCCCTGGTAGTCCAGTGGATAAGGACACCACCTTTCAGTGCAAGGGGCGCCGGTTCGAGCCCTGGCCTGGGAAGATCCCACGTGCCGCGGAGCGGCTGGACCAATGTGTCCAATTACTGAGCCGGAGCTCTGGAGCGCATGCGCCCGGAGCCGGTGCTCTGCGACAACAGAGGCCACCACGATGGGAGGCCCACACGGGCCAAAGAACAGAGATGGATGAAAATAGACAAATGACAGACCAAAAGAAGTGGCCCGCCCAGCCCCCTCCCTCCCCAACCCGCCCCACCCGCCAAAAAACAAAAAAACAAGTACATTTTGGATTGGTTAATTTTTTTTTTTTTGTCAGTGCAAACTAATGGGAAGTTGCGGTATAACACAGGGAGTTTAGCCTGGTTCTTTGTGATAGCCCAGAGCGGTGGGGGGATATTCAAGAGGCAGGGAGCATATGTATACTTAATGGCTGATTTGAGTTGTATGGTAGAAACCGGCATACTACTGTAAAACAGTTATCCTCTGATGAAAAATACATGTAAAAAATGTGGACTTGGAAATTTAGAGGGCATCAGCATAGAATTAGTAACACCTTGTACTAATACACTTTCTAATTAATTACTGTCTCATTTCTACTAAGTAGGACTGATTTCAGCTTGGTTTTAGAAATGAAGAAACTCAGGTCAGTTAACTTTCTCAAGTCTTGTGGCTTGAAAGTGATAAAACTTGAACTAAAACTTGAGATCATGTGATCCACTTCAGGAATTTTCCTTGAAGCCCAGTAATTGAATAATTTTCAGGGATTGGAGTGATGGAAGTCATGCTGTAGAGAAAAACCACATAAATGTGCTTTTTGGTGGGGGTGTATGATAACACTTAACTTAGTTTTTTTTTTAGCCATTTTGAGTTGCATTTACTCTCAGAAATGGTTTGAAGTTATACTGTGTTAACCCACCTTATTCATAATTTAAGAGTCAGGAAACAACACACTTGTTGGCCAGCTTTTGAAATTAAAAATCAGTAGCTTCAGAAATAGCTATAGTCATTGCTCTGTGAGAAAAGCAGATCCTTCAGGGGTGCTGTATGACAGTCTGGAGGTGTGGGATGGGGGATATACATATGACTAATCTGAGAACAGACATATCTGTAAACAACAAAACTCTGTAAAAGTTAAAAGTAAAATAAAAGTTCAAAAAAAAAAAAATCAGTAGCTTCAGAGGTGGAAGGGAAAGATTGTTGCAGGAGGGGTAATTGGAAACCTCCCCTTGAAGTTTAGGATTTGATCTTTGAGACAAGAAAAGAAGGGTTATCTGATGGAGGGAGCTACGCACACCTGGAGAACGCTCCTAGGAGAAGTGGAAGTTCTTAGTTTGTGCAAGAGAATAGACAGGTTACTTTTAGTGGCGTTATACTGCCTTTCTACTGTACTGATTGCTATAGCTTTAGTTCTTGAACATACACGTTCTTAGAGACTAAAGTGTTTTCAGCTTTAATGATATGTGTCGGTTACTGTATTGCTGCACAAACAGTAATAAAAATAATTTTTTAGGCCATACGAGATGCAGAGCGTGTAAAGGAAATGAAACGAATGCACAAAGCTGTCCAGAAAGATCTGCCAAGACCATCAGAAGTAAGTGTTAGAATTTTTGGCTTAGGAAATTTTAAGTTTCTTTTTATGTGATTAATGTTTTTTATATTATTCATAAAGTATGTAAAACAACATTTCATCTACTTTCTGGAATATAGTAAAGCAATTCCCAGATCCAGTCTTTGAAATGCTTCACTGGTACAAATAAGAATTTTGAAGAAGAAAATAATCATTTCTCTTGAAAATGTTAAACTGCTTTAGGTATGTATACGTTGGAGATGTTGCAGGTTTAGTTCCAGGTTGCTGTAGTAAAATGAATGTCACTCAGTAAAGTGAGTCACAATTGTTTGGGTTCCTTGTGCAAGTAGAAGTTATGTTTACACTAAACTGTAGTTTTTCAGTGTGCAGGAGTGGTAAGTCTACAAAAAGTACGTACCTGAGCCAAAAACTACTTTATAGCTAAAAAAGTGCTAATTATCATCTAAGCGTCTGAGTCTGAGTCGCAGTCTTTTTTGCAGTAGTAGCATTATAATGATCACAGCTCACCATAGTCAATTACAGTGGTCGTGAAAAAGAAGTTTGAAATATTGCAAGAATTACCAAAATGGCCATAGACTCGGAATGAGCAGATGCTTTTGGAAGAATGGTGCTCAGTTCAGGGTTGCTGCAAACTCAGTTTGTGGAAAAAACAAAAAAAAGCCATGTTGTCTGCAAATTGCAGTTAAGTGAAGCACAGTAAAATGAGGTATGCCTATATTTAATTCATTGCTAGAAGACACAGCAGCATGAGTATTTGATCTTTGAGACAAGAAAAGAAGGGTTATCTGAGGAGGGCTAGAGCTACGCACACCTGGCCTCCTAGGAGAAGTGGAAGTTCTTAGTTTGTGCAAGAGAATAGACAGGTTACTTTTAGTGGCGTTATACTGCCTTTCTACTGTACTGATTGCTATAGCTTTAGTTCTTGAACATACACGTTCTTAGAGACTAAAGTGTTTTCAGCTTTAATGATATGTGTCGGTTACTGTATTGCTGCACAAACAGTAATAAAAATAATTTTTTAGGCCATACGAGATGCAGAGCGTGTAAAGGAAATGAAACGAATGCACAAAGCTGTCCAGAAAGATCTGCCAAGACCATCAGAAGTAAGTGTTAGAATTTTTGGCTTAGGAAATTTTAAGTTTCTTTTTATGTGATTAATGTTTTTTATATTATTCATAAAGTATGTAAAACAACATTTCATCTACTTTCTGGAATATAGTAAAGCAATTCCCAGATCCAGTCTTTGAAATGCTTCACTGGTACAAATAAGAATTTTGAAGAAGAAAATAATCATTTCTCTTGAAAATGTTAAACTGCTTTAGGTATGTATACGTTGGAGATGTTGCAGGTTTAGTTCCAGGTTGCTGTAGTAAAATGAATGTCACTCAGTAAAGTGAGTCACAATTGTTTGGGTTCCTTGTGCAAGTAGAAGTTATGTTTACACTAAACTGTAGTTTTTCAGTGTGCAGGAGTGGTAAGTCTACAAAAAGTACGTACCTGAGCCAAAAACTACTTTATAGCTAAAAAAGTGCTAATTATCATCTAAGCGTCTGAGTCTGAGTCGCAGTCTTTTTTGCAGTAGTAGCATTATAATGATCACAGCTCACCATAGTCAATTACAGTGGTCGTGAAAAAGAAGTTTGAAATATTGCAAGAATTACCAAAATGGCCATAGACTCGGAATGAGCAGATGCTTTTGGAAGAATGGTGCTCAGTTCAGGGTTGCTGCAAACTCAGTTTGTGGAAAAAACAAAAAAAAGCCATGTTGTCTGCAAATTGCAGTTAAGTGAAGCACAGTAAAATGAGGTATGCCTATATTTAATTCATTGCTAGAAGACACAGCAGCATGAGTATGTTGCAGTAGTATGTTTGATAATTGTACTTGCTTTAAAATTTAGGTAAATGAAACTATCCTAAGACCATTGAACGTAGAGCCACCTCTCACAGATTTACAGAAAAGTGAAGAACTGATTAAAAAAGAAATGATCACAATGCTTCATTATGACCTTCTACATCACCCTTATGAGCCAGCTGGAAATAAAAAAGGAAAAACTGTAGGATTTGGTACCAACAATGCAGAGCACATTGCCTACCTGGAACATAACCCTTATGAAAAGTTCTCCAAGGAAGAGCTGAAAAAGGTATCATTGTGTATTTTTGTCTCAGTATTTAAGTATTTGTTAGATACTGTGTGTCATGGACAAACATTAACATACATTCCCATATTGTTCTTAAACAATAGAACTATATGGTTAAGAGATAAATTTTCATGTTAAGTGTTATTCAGAGGACAGTTACCCCCTCTCCCCCCGTGTTCAATGGTGGACCTTTACAGACAGACAGTGGCTTTGATGGCAGGTGTTTTTGTCTCATGGGTGTATGCCTCATTGTTTTTTGCTGCAGGTGCCATTTTCTGGGTTTAATTCTGCTGTCTCTAAATAGGATGGTATTGCCTTTAATACTTAAAATTCACTTATTTAGAATACTATGGAACAACAAGAATGTATTAAAAGTATTTATAGATTAAACCTTTCACCTATTCACAGAAAGGAAATAGCGTTTACTGCATTTATTCCCCTGACATAATTTTTCCCTACGTTTGTGGAAAAGGAAATAAAGAAATCGTTTCTTATGTAATATAAAGTCTGTCCTGCCTCTTCCTCCATATGCATTTTACTCTTTCTGCTTCGACAGAGCAAATAGCTGTGATTGTGACTAGAAATCCGTTCAGTGGTACAAGAAAAGAGAGTTGGTGTCATGGTTGGAGGAAGAGTGGTCATTAACTGAAGTCTTCCTTTACTCTCCACCTTGATGTGCAGTGATGGGCCTGTCCATTACAACTGGTGGACTTCAGAGAACACAAACAGGATTCTATTGTCTCTCTCCTCTCTCTTCCTTGGCTTCACTCTTTTTTTACCTTCCCTTTTTCCTTATTGCATAAGTGATACATGTTTATTATACAATTTTTAGAAAATAGAGGAAGAAAGGTTTAGATTTCCGTTTCAGTTTGCTCCTGATTCCTGAGTAACTTTGAGTTACTCTCTTCTAGTAAGTGCCATGGAAGCTGCCCTCTGTTGAGAATTAGATAATGAACTCAGTGCTTGAACAGTGTCCTCCTGTTAGAGTGAAGATATGAGGGAAAGGTGGATTTGAGGAAATAAATCTTAAATTTATTGTGCATATGGAAACCTGAAACATAGGTCACGTGAATAGTAGTTCTGTAAGGGACAGAGTCTAATGCATGTTTAGAAAATAATAATTGTTAAGTAGTGCTTTGTAGTTTTATTTGAAACCATTACACAGTAGTTCGTCCTCCCGTATTTTATTTATCTATTTATAGTCCTTTTGTTCCAAAGAACTTGAAGCAGCTATTTACTTAGCAGGTTCTTTAGGCACAGTTTAAGTGGAACTTATCTTTACTCTCCTAATTATTATAAGAGCTGAACTTGTAAACTTTTACTGTGAATTTGTAAACTTTTACTATGTGCAGTTTCAGAGTGAAATACCATTTTTCATAAATAAAGTGCCCAGTTGTCATTGAATGTGTTAAAATTGGTTTGTTTCCATTATTTCTCTTAAGAGGTATTGTTTAGAAGAATCCATTCTTTATATTCTGTAGATGTGATTTTCAATTTTTTTTGTTTCAAGTTTTTCATATGTTGGTTATTTATCTTGATTTTTTAATATTTTGGTCTGTGTTTATTTCCTGATGTTCCTGGAATGATCAAGAACTTTCTATAAAGCACAAAAAGTAATTGTTGGTTTTTCATGAGCCGTGAAGCAAAGGGCTGGAAACACTTCATGTGGTATGCTCACAGAATCTGTGTGTCTGGTGTTAGGCTGGCTCTTTGTGTCTTGCTGTATCACTTAATCCTCATAACAAACATGCTAGGTGTTATCTCCACTCTCCAGAGGAGAAGTGGGCTCAGAAATGCAGTAGGTTCAGATAGCTATTTAAATGCTCAAGCTGTGATTGGACCCCGTTGTCCAGTTCCATCCTCTTTTCTGCTTCTTAAGGTGTACCTTTTCTAGGAGCCAGAAACTGATCTATGATCTGTCATCAGGTGATCTTTGCCTCCAGTCCTATTCTCTGGCAATGTCAGGGACATTGTTTCAGATGAGAAAAGAGGCATGTGTCAAGAAAAACCCCGCTTACTTTCCCTTCCCCATGCTGGGAAGTGCTAAGTGTGGGGGGTGCTGGTGAGTGGAAAGAGCACCCCACGCAGCAGTGACCTTTGGCTTGAGTATGAGCCTGTCTTTTCTGCTTACGAGTGTTCAACAAATTGTTAGGTCTCTCTGAGCCTTAGCTTCATGAGCTTTAATGCAGTGAATGAGCTTTAGTGAGGTGAATGGTGGCTGCTTTGTGAGGGTGGTGTGTGTTTGGACAAAAAGTTGGTAAGACTTTTCAGTCCAGTTCCTGGCACATCATAGACAGCTGAGAAATGGTAGCTGCTGTCACAGTGAGTGAAGGTAAAGGATGTTTATTATTGGGGGGGGTAACACCTGGATGCTTGACTTTTCAGATCCATCTGCACTGACTTCTGGGCCTCTTCGTTTGTTTCACTTAGGCATTATAAACCCCTTCCAAAAAAGAGTCAGTCAACCAGAGCTCATTGCGTTTGCCCAGAGAGGGAAAGATCAGTCTTTTAAAACTTTGGATGGATGGCAAGTGTCTCTAGTACTCAAGCTTCCTGGAAAACCAGGAGTCATTGTGACCCAGATCTGTGATTTTTAAATTTTTTTTTGTTTCAAGTTTTTCATATGTTGGTTATTTATCTTGATTTTTTAATATTTTGGTCTGTGTTTATTTCCTGATGTTCCTGGAATGATCAAGAACTTTCTATAAAGCACAAAAAGTAATTGTTGGTTTTTCATGAGCCGTGAAGCAAAGGGCTGGAAACACTTCATGTGGTATGCTCACAGAATCTGTGTGTCTGGTGTTAGGCTGGCTCTTTGTGTCTTGCTGTATCACTTAATCCTCATAACAAACATGCTAGGTGTTATCTCCACTCTCCAGAGGAGAAGTGGGCTCAGAAATGCAGTAGGTTCAGATAGCTATTTAAATGCTCAAGCTGTGATTGGACCCCGTTGTCCAGTTCCATCCTCTTTTCTGCTTCTTAAGGTGTACCTTTTCTAGGAGCCAGAAACTGATCTATGATCTGTCATCAGGTGATCTTTGCCTCCAGTCCTATTCTCTGGCAATGTCAGGGACATTGTTTCAGATGAGAAAAGAGGCATGTGTCAAGAAAAACCCCGCTTACTTTCCCTTCCCCATGCTGGGAAGTGCTAAGTGTGGGGGGTGCTGGTGAGTGGAAAGAGCACCCCACGCAGCAGTGACCTTTGGCTTGAGTATGAGCCTGTCTTTTCTGCTTACGAGTGTTCAACAAATTGTTAGGTCTCTCTGAGCCTTAGCTTCATGAGCTTTAATGCAGTGAATGAGCTTTAGTGAGGTGAATGGTGGCTGCTTTGTGAGGGTGGTGTGTGTTTGGACAAAAAGTTGGTAAGACTTTTCAGTCCAGTTCCTGGCACATCATAGACAGCTGAGAAATGGTAGCTGCTGTCACAGTGAGTGAAGGTAAAGGATGTTTATTATTGGGGGGGGTAACACCTGGATGCTTGACTTTTCAGATCCATCTGCACTGACTTCTGGGCCTCTTCGTTTGTTTCACTTAGGCATTATAAACCCCTTCCAAAAAAGAGTCAGTCAACCAGAGCTCATTGCGTTTGCCCAGAGAGGGAAAGATCAGTCTTTTAAAACTTTGGATGGATGGCAAGTGTCTCTAGTACTCAAGCTTCCTGAAATGATTATTGTGAACAGGCCCAGGACGTTCTGGTGCAGGAGATGGAGGTGGTCAAGCAAGGCATGAGCCACGGAGAACTCTCGAGTGAGGCGTATAACCAGGTGTGGGAGGAGTGCTACAGCCAAGTCCTGTACCTTCCAGGCCAGAGCCGCTACACACGGGCCAACCTCGCCAGCAAGAAGGACAGGATCGAGTCCCTGGAGAAGAGGCTTGAGGTTCGTATCCTTCTGGTGTTCCAGTGTGAATGTGCACTTTTGATGGAAATGATGAATCAGATTAATACTACTGGAGACAGCTTCAGAAAAACAGATATAAGGTAATTGTTGCTTTTGCATTTCTCGAGGGAAAACTGCACTGAAGTGTTTGATGTTCATTGGTTTTTCAGAATGGCTGGGCTTTGTAATAAAGAGAACTCTCCAAGTTGGCCACAGGTCCATCAGAACCTTTTAGATGGGGGAGCAAGGAGCCAAAGGGCGCACTCGTCAGTCGGAACAGTGTCTAGATTAGTGCTGAAATAGCAGTTTTCTCTAAGGCAGATTCTCTCTGTATCCGGGAGCTTTCTTTCTGTAACCATGAGGGCACACTTAAAAGAAACTTGGGTACTATTCTGCTCATCCTCTGACTGCTGTGGGTTTGTTACAGAGAGAGCACTGAGCCAGGTTACTTAGACAATGGCTTCTGTGATTTTTCATGTTTGTGAAAATGTTGAAAGGTACTAGATGAGAGTTTCATGCAGTGTGGTTTCTTAATAGAGTCTGCATGTTTTAAATTCCAGAATCTGTGTAGGAGTTATGCCAGTGGTATGTAAATTCTGGTTCACGGTCTGCTAGGCTGCCTTGTGAATTCTTAATGGTGGTCTTCAGGGATGTTTCTGAGGCCAAGATACCTTGGGATGGGAAAGAGAAAGAGGTGCTTCAGGTAGTCTCATGCAGGAAGTGGCCTCCAGTTCCTCTTACGTGACTGCCAGTTTCTCTTTACAGAAGGTAGATTTGGAAGTATTTTTAATTAGGATTAAAAGAAAAGATAGTGACATCATTCGGGGTGGTTGAGGCTGTGTGAAGCTAGGGAAATGAGCTGGAAAAAGCAATATCCTTTTTAGTTAGCTTTTAATTTTACCTTGACGGTCACATGTATAGGCACCTAATGGTAGTAATGCCTGTGAACTTCTTTGATCATTTATGGGGAAATTAGAGGTTCTTACTGAAGTTTCATCTTGGTTAAAGTTTCAGCAGTCCAGGGCCAACCTCGCCAGCAAGAAGGACAGGATCGAGTCCCTGGAGAAGAGGCTTGAGGTTCGTATCCTTCTGGTGTTCCAGTGTGAATGTGCACTTTGATGGAAATGACGAATCAGATTAATACTACTGGCGACAGCTTCAGAAAAACAGATATAAGGTAATTGTTGCTTTTGCATTTCTCGAGGGAAAACTGCACTGAAGTGTTTGATGTTCATTGGTTTTTCAGAATGGCTGGGCTTTGTAATAAAGAGAACTCTCCAAGTTGGCCACAGGTCCATCAGAACCTTTTAGATGGGGGAGCAAGGAGCCAAAGGCGCACTCGTCAGTCGGAACAGTGTCTAGATTAGTGCTGAAATAGCAGTTTTCTCTAAGGCAGATTCTCTCTGTATCCGGGAGCTTTCTTTCTGTAACCATGAGGGCACACTTAAAAGAAACTTGGGTACTATTCTGCTCATCCTCTGACTGCTGTGGGTTTGTTACAGAGAGAGCACTGAGCCAGGTTACTTAGACAATGGCTTCTGTGATTTTTCATGTTTGTGAAAATGTTGAAAGGTACTAGATGAGAGTTTCATGCAGTGTGGTTTCTTAATAGAGTCTGCATGTTTTAAATTCCAGAATCTGTGTAGGAGTTATGCCAGTGGTATGTAAATTCTGGTTCACGGTCTGCTAGGCTGCCTTGTGAATTCTTAATGGTGGTCTTCAGGGATGTTTCTGAGGCCAAGATACCTTGGGATGGGAAAGAGAAAGAGGTGCTTCAGGTAGTCTCATGCAGGAAGTGGCCTCCAGTTCCTCTTACGTGACTGCCAGTTTCTCTTTACAGAAGGTAGATTTGGAAGTATTTTTAATTAGGATTAAAAGAAAAGATAGTGACATCATTCGGGGTGGTTGAGGCTGTGTGAAGCTAGGGAAATGAGCTGGAAAAAGCAATATCCTTTTTAGTTAGCTTTTAATTTTACCTTGACGGTCACATGTATAGGCACCTAATGGTAGTAATGCCTGTGAACTTCTTTGATCATTTATGGGGAAATTAGAGGTTCTTACTGAAGTTTCATCTTGGTTAAAGTTTCAGCAGTCCAGGGCTGCTGATTGCTTTCCCTTTCTTACTACCTTCCAGCAGGGTGTGCTGTTGCTCCGTGTTTTAATTCACAGTTAAATGTCAGGGAAAGGAAAAAGGACATCAGTGGTTAAATTTAAGTTATATTTTCTGTTGTGTAGGCTTCATTTCTTATAAGTAGTAGTTAGCAGTGTAATTCTGATCTAAAGTCAGCATCATAATTGATTTGGAAAGCTATTTGGAAAGATTCCTTGTAACATTTATATATAAATACTTAGGTCTCTCACTTAGTTTGAAAATCTCATTTGAGATGGGCAAACTTTCTTGTTCAAATGGTAAGGACATTTTGTGCTGTTTTAAAGTACGTGTGTGTATATACATACTTTATATATGTGTATAAAGTTTTTCCGTAAATGTCATTTACTTTGTTGAGGCACTAACTTTCATGACAGCAAATAAATGTGTCACAGACTGAGTGGTGCCATAAAGTACAGAATTTTTTATTTCTGTGTTGAATCGGTCTTGTGAGTTTTGAAGGGAAAAGTACAGAGAGAACCACCGCTGTCCTTGCGGAGATTTATTTGGGTCATTTATGAGCAACCATTAAACACATGTGGTTCTCTTTGTTCAGTTCCGTACCAGGAACTGAAATCTTCCGTTGAACTATTTTTGCTGAAGGATTGGTGATTTTGGAAGAATATTCATAAAACAATCTAAAGTAATTTTTCTTTTCTTGACTCCTGGATAACTTGCTTTAATGTTTACTCAACTAGTTACTTTTAAAGAACACGTAATCAAATCCTTTAATTTCGTAAACGATGGTTATTTCAAATGAAAGTTCATTAAATCTTTAAAAAGAAGAAAAGAGACTCAAAAACCCAAATAAACAAATCCCCCATTTTATTTGTATCCATCCCTAGTTCAGAACGAGGTTTGTCTTAGCTTATTTTAGTTTTTGAAGACACAGTTCTCCTGGTTTGAAATACATAAATATTTTATTTCCATTGTGGTAGTTCTTTCATCATCTCAGTTGATTGCTAAATTATAAACATTATTCAGAGTTTGTTGTGGGGCAGGAACTCCAGTTGTATTATGTAAACTTAAGGCTGTACTTCAATTTCCGTCCTGCTCTTGGGTTCAGGGCTTGTGGCCGCCAGTGTGTGTGAGCTCTGCTCCCGTGAACTCTGGGGCAGTGAATCTGAGTTACGACCCTCTCACAGCGGATCAGGCAAGATGAAATCCAGCTCTGTTGTGGCTGGTGTCTCCTAAATGGATTGCAAATACAGGTCCTAGCTAGTCTTCGAGCCATTACTTGTGCTTAATAATTGGAACTTAGAACTTAAATAAAAGTCCTCAAGAGACTCATTTAAGGGCTTCCCTGGTGGTCCAGTGGGTAAGGACGCTGCCTTACAGTGCAAGGGACGCCGGTTTGATCTCTGGCCTGGGAGGATCCCACGTGCTGCGGAGTGTCTGGACCGGTGTGTCCAACTACTGAGCCGGAGCTCTGGAGCGCATGCGCCCAGAGCCGGTGCTCTGCAACGAGAGAGACCACTGCGATGGGAGGCCCACACAGGCCAAAGAACAAAGATGGATGAAAAACAAATAAATGAAAGACCAATAGAAGTGCCCTCCCCCCATATATATATATATATATAATTTTTTTAAAAAGATACTCATTTAAAACTAGTAGAACTGTCTCCGATTTTACGTAGACTGCTGTGGCTGGTACAAGGAGTCTGTTAAATGAATGGAATCAGGAGATAGTCACAGGTCAGAACTAAGTGGGAAAGACTAGCCAAGTCCACCTATTTTATTCTGCTTAAGAGCCAGAGTTAATTTCAGAACTTTACCAGACATCTGTGTATAAAATATGGCAGCATTTGCAAACAGAAAAGACAGGCGATATTAAAAAAGGAAAAGTTATGAAAACACAGCATGTTGAGGCCATTTAAATATGGTGGCAAGAGACTCTGTTATTTGAATAATTTCTGAGGGCATTTTAGGTGTATGGTAGGAACGTAGAGTGATTGCTGTTTATAGGGATACCCCAATTAATAAGGAAAGCTTAATTTCTGGTAAGTGTCATGCTTTTAAAAAACAGAAAAAAGTAGAAGGTGTAGAATATTCACCAAACAGTTAAAAATCAAAGAGTTTTAGTGGTTTATTTAATCACACATTCAGTGCATGTTACTGAGCACCTGCTATGTGCCAGCTCCTGTTCTAAGCCCTGGGAATACAGCAGGGAACCAGGTGAACGAGCTCTCTGCTCTTGTGGACTTCATTTATCGGGAAAACACTTAACGTGGACAACCTCATTTTCTGATGATGCCAGATAAATGAGTCATTACTGTATTTGGGAAGTGCAAATAGAATTTGAAGTGTTCTAATTTGTTTCTACTTTAAGTGGAACTAAGGAAATCGTCTGAAGACATAATTATTTTGAGTGAAATAATTTCCAGTAGGTGCAAAAGTGGAATGAGAAGTCTGAATTTAGGCCTTCCATTAAATTTAATAGTATTTGAAATAGTATCTAAACTGCTATGTTGAGGAAGTTTGGCTGAAAAGGAGATTTTGTCATGTTAGCTGTAAAAATGGAAAGGCTTTCCTTCGAGGTGGAAACCAGGTCCAGAAGGAATACTTCTCCTGGTGTTTTACTGGCACAGTCAATTTAGTCAAGAAATATTATGTAACATTGACTACTTGGAAACCGAGTAACTTAAAGAACACACCAGATAGCACATTTAAAATCCTACCCAGAGTATTTGTGGAATTCATATGGGTACCCCTGACTTTACCGAATATTTCTATTACCACAGAATTGGCTGCACAATGGATCCTGTTTTCTCAGTGACGATCATTTATTTTTACCCAAGAAAAACCTCCCTTAAAATTTAGGGATTAAGTTGGTGGGCAAGTAGCCAAGTCCACCTATTTTATTCTGCTTAAGAGCCAGAGTTAATTTCAGAACTTTACCAGACATCTGTGTATAAAATATGGCAGCATTTGCAAACAGAAAAGACAGGCGATATTAAAAAAGGAAAAGTTATGAAAACACAGCATGTTGAGGCCATTTAAATATGGTGGCAAGAGACTCTGTTATTTGAATAATTTCTGAGGGCATTTTAGGTGTATGGTAGGAACGTAGAGTGATTGCTGTTTATAGGGATACCCCAATTAATAAGGAAAGCTTAATTTCTGGTAAGTGTCATGCTTTTAAAAAACAGAAAAAAGTAGAAGGTGTAGAATATTCACCAAACAGTTAAAAATCAAAGAGTTTTAGTGGTTTATTTAATCACACATTCAGTGCATGTTACTGAGCACCTGCTATGTGCCAGCTCCTGTTCTAAGCCCTGGGAATACAGCAGGGAACCAGGTGAACGAGCTCTCTGCTCTTGTGGACTTCATTTATCGGGAAAACACTTAACGTGGACAACCTCATTTTCTGATGATGCCAGATAAATGAGTCATTACTGTATTTGGGAAGTGCAAATAGAATTTGAAGTGTTCTAATTTGTTTCTACTTTAAGTGGAACTAAGGAAATCGTCTGAAGACATAATTATTTTGAGTGAAATAATTTCCAGTAGGTGCAAAAGTGGAATGAGAAGTCTGAATTTAGGCCTTCCATTAAATTTAATAGTATTTGAAATAGTATCTAAACTGCTATGTTGAGGAAGTTTGGCTGAAAAGGAGATTTTGTCATGTTAGCTGTAAAAATGGAAAGGCTTTCCTTCGAGGTGGAAACCAGGTCCAGAAGGAATACTTCTCCTGGTGTTTTACTGGCACAGTCAATTTAGTCAAGAAATATTATGTAACATTGACTACTTGGAAACCGAGTAACTTAAAGAACACACCAGATAGCACATTTAAAATCCTACCCAGAGTATTTGTGGAATTCATATGGGTACCCCTGACTTTACCGAATATTTCTATTACCACAGAATTGGCTGCACAATGGATCCTGTTTTCTCAGTGACGATCATTTATTTTTACCTAAGAAAAAACCTCCCTTAAAATTTAGGGATTAAGTTGGTGGGCAGTTTGGGGGTGGAGGGGATTGTATGTTGTAGTGTCTCAGTAGGTTCACACTTACACTCCTGTGTGGGTGGGAGGGTGTGGGCGGGGTGCAGTGGCAGACAAGAAGTCCCCAGTCCTTGGAACATTCTCAGTGTTCAAGTTCTGCTCTCTGTCATCACTCTTAGAGGCATTAAGAGATTTCTCAGTTGTTGTTTCTAGCTGCAACTATGGAAGCTAGACCAGCTATCTCTTGTGATACAACCATGTGCTTTTCTTATACCTGTGTTGAGTTGAATTTGTTTTGTGCAGTTTATGAGTTTCATTTCCTAACTTACACAAATGTAAAATACTCTTGGCACTGCTTCATTGGTGCATTTCTGTTCTTGGAGATGTGTTTGGTAAGCTTTGGCCTCAGTGCTTGACTTGCTTTGCAGGGATGCAGTCTGATGGTTACTCACTGATAGATGCTGACAATAATCACTCAGTTGGACCTGCATGTCATCAGTGTGGAGATGGCTCAGTGCTTAAAACGAACAGCGTAGAGACTAGAGGAGGGTCACTCAGGGGCTCTTATTTGCAAATGTTTCAGTGTTTGAATCACATCTTTACTGCTTATAGGATCATCTGGTGGAATGATGTAGTAGGAATTGGAGCTGCCATTAGCTCTATTTTAGGTCTCCTGAAACCTGTTTTTCCAGTGGTATAAGGTTATATTCTGGGTTCCCAAGCAAGACTTTCAGTGAGGGATGCTCTTAATGTTTCTGAATCTCACTGTAACAGACTTTAACTGAAGACAGTATTGGAGACCCAAGGATAATGTGTTTATTTTGGAATTACTTAAGCTTAGTAACCTTAACAAACTTGGTGAGTTTGAAAGTAACAATTCCACTTTTATAAGTCCCATACAGCCCCCTTTTGTAATGACCCGAGGAAACACTTAGGGTTCTACTGATTCATCTCCTGGGGACCATCAGTTTTCCATTGGTCTCTGGCCAGTCTTTTTTAGACAGTTTCTCTTCTATGCATTTAAAAAATAACATTTGTAGGAGTTTTTTTTTTTTTTCTCTCTAAAAATACCTGTACTTGGTAGAAAATTTTAAATTAAAGAGAAAAGCCTACCATTCAAGTGTAGTCACATTAAGCATCATGGGGTGTGTGTATAGGATTAAGTATGATAGAAAAAGATTAATATATGTACAAAATCCACAGATATCTGTGTTTGGATGAAGGTCTTTAAAACTAAATTTGAATCACCCTGTACTGCTCTGTTCATTTAATAGTATAGTATTATAAATATCATTCAGAAAAAAACCTAATCACTTATATTCTATTCAGATCTGTGGCAGAAAATTAGCTCTGGTGAAATCTCTAATTATTCTAGTTGTATTCTGCCCAGCTTCTCAAAAAGTTGTTCAAGTAACTTTTTCCCCCATAACATTTTTATGAGAGATGTTTTTCTTATACTTTTATAGCTTGTTAAGAATAAAAGAATGAGGAATTAAAAATGTAAGCTGGGGAAATGAAAAACCCTATCGGTAGATGGCTCAGGGATGCAGTCTGATGGTTACTCACTGATAGATGCTGACAATAATCACTCAGTTGGACCTGCATGTCATCAGTGTGGAGATGGCTCAGTGCTTAAAACGAACAGCGTAGAGACTAGAGGAGGGTCACTCAGGGGCTCTTATTTGCAAATGTTTCAGTGTTTGAATCACATCTTTACTGCTTATAGGATCATCTGGTGGAATGATGTAGTAGGAATTGGAGCTGCCATTAGCTCTATTTTAGGTCTCCTGAAACCTGTTTTTCCAGTGGTATAAGGTTATATTCTGGGTTCCCAAGCAAGACTTTCAGTGAGGGATGCTCTTAATGTTTCTGAATCTCACTGTAACAGACTTTAACTGAAGACAGTATTGGAGACCCAAGGATAATGTGTTTATTTTGGAATTACTTAAGCTTAGTAACCTTAACAAACTTGGTGAGTTTGAAAGTAACAATTCCACTTTTATAAGTCCCATACAGCCCCCTTTTGTAATGACCCGAGGAAACACTTAGGGTTCTACTGATTCATCTCCTGGGGACCATCAGTTTTCCATTGGTCTCTGGCCAGTCTTTTTTAGACAGTTTCTCTTCTATGCATTTAAAAAATAACATTTGTAGGAGTTTTTTTTTTTTTTCTCTCTAAAAATACCTGTACTTGGTAGAAAATTTTAAATTAAAGAGAAAAGCCTACCATTCAAGTGTAGTCACATTAAGCATCATGGGGTGTGTGTATAGGATTAAGTATGATAGAAAAAGATTAATATATGTACAAAATCCACAGATATCTGTGTTTGGATGAAGGTCTTTAAAACTAAATTTGAATCACCCTGTACTGCTCTGTTCATTTAATAGTATAGTATTATAAATATCATTCAGAAAAAAACCTAATCACTTATATTCTATTCAGATCTGTGGCAGAAAATTAGCTCTGGTGAAATCTCTAATTATTCTAGTTGTATTCTGCCCAGCTTCTCAAAAAGTTGTTCAAGTAACTTTTTCCCCCATAACATTTTTATGAGAGATGTTTTTCTTATACTTTTATAGCTTGTTAAGAATAAAAGAATGAGGAATTAAAAATGTAAGCTGGGGAAATGAAAAACTTCTCCAGTGTCAAATAAAATTTTTCTAAGTGTCTACCTACACGTTAATGAACTAGGGAAGGAATGGTGGGCAGGTTCGTTAATGGAGATCTCAGTGTGTGTCTAGAACAGTTGTTTTTCAGCCAACTGTCTGGTGGCGTGAAGCCATGTAGCCCCGCAGCTTCTCAGGGGCTGAGTCAGGGAGGCCATCTGGTGGAGCTGCAGTGTAGCCTAGTGTTGGACTTCCAAGTAGACACAGTGGCATAGCTTCATCTCTTTGTGACTGTGTAGCCAAGGGCAAGTTACTTAACCTCTCTGAATCTCAAGTTTTCTTACTTGTAAAATTTGGGTGATAATTTTTCTCCCATGGAAGTGAGAGTTTGAGGTGATGTAACTGTGTGCTTTACAGCTGGCAAGTTTTAGTGGATAGGAATTCTCTCCCATGTCTTTTAGGTTCTTATCACTCTTGTTTTGTCGCTGAGTTGTGTCTGATTCTTTTGTGATCCCCTTCCCTGGAGCCCACCAGCCTCTGTCCATGCCATTTCCTAAGGAAGAATACTGGAATGGGTTGCGTTTCCTCCTCCAGGGGTTCTTTGCACCCATGTCTCTGTGTCACAGGTGGATTCTTTACCACTGAGCTGCCAGGAAGCCTCATGTCGCTCTTAGTGTTTGCTTGATTAGATGAAATGTTGTTTGATGGGATAAGGTACCAAGAACTAACTTTACCTTGAATAAGAGGCTGGCTAAGTTTGTGCTCTGTACAATGTTGAGTCAGATTTAAAGGCTCAATATCTGTGTTTGGATGAAGGTCTTTAAAACTAAATTTGAATCACCCTGTACTGCTCTGTTCATTTAATAGTATAGTATTATAAATATCATTCAGAAAAAAACCTAATCACTTATATTCTATTCAGATCTGTGGCAGAAAATTAGCTCTGGTGAAATCTCTAATTATTCTAGTTGTATTCTGCCCAGCTTCTCAAAAAGTTGTTCAAGTAACTTTTTCCCCCATAACATTTTTATGAGAGATGTTTTTCTTATACTTTTATAGCTTGTTAAGAATAAAAGAATGAGGAATTAAAAATGTAAGCTGGGGAAATGAAAAACTTCTCCAGTGTCAAATAAAATTTTTCTAAGTGTCTACCTACACGTTAATGAACTAGGGAAGGAATGGTGGGCAGGTTCGTTAATGGAGATCTCAGTGTGTGTCTAGAACAGTTGTTTTTCAGCCAACTGTCTGGTGGCGTGAAGCCATGTAGCCCCGCAGCTTCTCAGGGGCTGAGTCAGGGAGGCCATCTGGTGGAGCTGCAGTGTAGCCTAGTGTTGGACTTCCAAGTAGACACAGTGGCATAGCTTCATCTCTTTGTGACTGTGTAGCCAAGGGCAAGTTACTTAACCTCTCTGAATCTCAAGTTTTCTTACTTGTAAAATTTGGGTGATAATTTTTCTCCCATGGAAGTGAGAGTTTGAGGTGATGTAACTGTGTGCTTTACAGCTGGCAAGTTTTAGTGGATAGGAATTCTCTCCCATGTCTTTTAGGTTCTTATCACTCTTGTTTTGTCGCTGAGTTGTGTCTGATTCTTTTGTGATCCCCTTCCCTGGAGCCCACCAGCCTCTGTCCATGCCATTTCCTAAGGAAGAATACTGGAATGGGTTGCCGTTTCCTCCTCCAGGGGTTCTTTGCACCCATGTCTCTGTGTCACAGGTGGATTCTTTACCACTGAGCTGCCAGGGAAGCCTCATGTCGCTCTTAGTGTTTGCTTGATTAGATGAAATGTTGTTTGATGGGATAAGGTACCAAGAACTAACTTTACCTTGAATAAGAGGCTGGCTAAGTTTGTGCTCTGTACATGTTGACGAATGTCTGAAATACGAGATGAGATTAGACGTCTGAGTCAGATTTAAAGGCTCAGATTTTGTTTCGTCTAGATGAATTTTACGTAATTGTGGATTTTAACATTTGACATAGTTTAAAATTGTAATGTTTAAGTTAAAACATTATATATTGATGTTTTATGGCTTGTGGTGTATGGTCTTAACGAAATAGCTATCCTTTGGAGTAGATACTGAATTTGAATTAAAAAAAAAAACAACACTTTATTATGGGAATTTTTAAGTATACCCCGAAGTAGACTGGTGTACTGAGTCCTGGTGTGCTGTCACCCAGCTGTGACAGCCATCAGCTCGTAGCCACTCTTATTTCGTGTCATTTCCTCTTCCCCACTATTTGAAACAAAATTCCAAACATAACGTAAAACAGAATTATGATGCATGAAATTCATCAGCTTGGTCCCTCTGCTCATGTGTATGTAGATCTCTTCTCATTCGTTTCCTCTTGAATTGAATTTTACTCTTTCATTTTGGATGTAGTCAGCTTTAATTACATCAAGTTTTGTCCTGCTTTAAAGTCCCAGAGTTATACTGAACTTTAAAATGATTAGGAATTTGGTGCTGATGTGTATTTAAGCACAAACCTCCATTGTAACCATATTCCGGAGGCTTGTTAGTGACAAGTGAACAGAGTATTTAATCCTAATTCCATTACTAACTTTTTTGTTTCAAGAAGATGTTACAGTGTATCTGTTAAGTGCAGGTAAGGATTTGAAAAAAAAATTTTTTTTTTACAACTTTTGGTAAATCAGTTGTAAGTGCAGTGGCTTGAAAATCGTTTTTTTGGAAGAATTTCTGGTAAATCAGCTGAAAGAAGCAGTGCATTCTCCTTAAACCAGTACTTTTTTATTGAAAATAAGTTGTCCTTTAGGGCAGTTGCTAGCGCTTAGTTTTTTGGTTTTTTTTTTAAAGGGCTTAGAAATATTAATCTTGTTAAATCAGAGTCTCGTTCTTCTCAATTCTGTATATATTTGAAAGTAGGTTTTTATACTTTGTTGGACTTGAACGTTGTTTCTGTGCATGAGAGTGGGGCAAGGAGTGGGTCTGGTCAAGGTAGCTCTGTTCCGTGTGTGCATGTTGGTTCATGCTGCAGGCTTTTTGGCTAGAAAAAGGCCAGCCATAGAGGTTATTATTTTTTTTTTCTTCCTAAAATGTATTGAGCTGTCCTGAGTTGAGCATTTTACAAAATATGTAGATATCTTCCTTTACGTTTTAATGATCAGATGGCAGATGTAAGATAAGCTAAAATTGAATAGTAAAAGCTGTATTCCTTTCTTTATATTTAAGGTATATTTACATATAGTTTGTATGTTTCTTCTTTATATTCTTGTACTAACTTACATAGTTATTTGGGGCTTCCCTGGTGGCTCAGATAGTAAAGAATCCACCTGCTGTGCAGGAGATGTGGGCTCCATCACTGGTTTGGGAAGATTCTCAGGAGAAGGGAATGGCTACCTACTCCAGCATTCTTGCCTGGAGAATTCCATGGACAAAGGAGCCTGAAGAGGTACAGTCCATGGGGTCACAAAGAATCAGACATGAGTGAGCAACTGACACTTTCACTTAACTTTGACATAGTTATTTGACTAAAATTAATTTTTTTCTGTACTTTAATTTTTTTGGTGTAATTTATTTCCGTATTTGCCTAGAATCTTAGCACAGTATTTGAGCCAGAAGACTAGAGTAAAGCTTGAGCTAAATCAAATAAAATGGTTCGCATTAAATGGAATCTTTGCAGTTTTAACATCTTTGATATTTTGGGAATAATAAGTGACTCAACTGAGTGAGATGAGGTAATTCTCAGACACAAGGTACCAGTCATACTAAATGTGCCCCAGTGACTGATTAGACACTTTCTGCGCCTAACCTGTAACCTGTTACACCAGGTTGGAAATTGAATTTCCATGGCATGCAGTGTATATAGCTAATTGAATTATCCTAGCCAATGAAAATGATAATTTGTGTGGCTAATTTTAAAAAACACTATATCTATTAATTTGAAATTCTGTGCTGTTAAGGTTTTTGGAGTGTGCATTTGAATCCTCGTGTGATTAGAGTATCTAATGTTGGTATTCTTGGAACATGCTGAATTGTAGTATCAGGAACTTGAAGCAACTAACTAATGGATTTAGTTGTTCACTTATTATTGGAAATGAGGACTTTTTTGGTAGGTCTGATTAAGAGAAAACAGCTGACATCCAGCTTCTGTAATGACAGTGGTTGAAACAGGATTCTCCATCCTGATTGCCTCCTGCCTTCTGGGCGCTTTAAAAGTACAGTCGTCTGAGACCATGTAAATCAGGGCCTCTGGGTTTACAACACTGGTAGATTTTAAAAGGTCTTTGGTTAATTTTTTTTTTTTAATAGATTTTTTTTTTTTAAAGATTTATTTATTTATTTTGGGCGAGGGTCGGGTTGGGGAGGGAGGGGAGCGGTTGGGCCACTTCCATTGGTCCTTCATTTCTCTATTTTCGTCCGTCTTTGTTCTTTTGGCCCCTGTGGGCCTCCCATCGCGGTGGCATCTGTCGCTGCAGAGCGCCGGCTCTGGGCGCATGCGCTCCAGAGCTCCGGCTCGGCAATTGGACACATTGGTCCAGCCGCTCCGCGGCACGTGGGATCCTCCCAGGCCAGGGATCGAACCGGCGCCCCTTGCACTGCAAGGCGGTGTCCCTATCCACTGGACCACCAGGGGAAGCCCTCTTTGGTTAATTTTTAAGTTTAGCTAGGGTTGAGGAGCATTGGCTTGAAAGGATGTGGTTCATCACCTGTTCCTTTGTGTGGTGGTCCTCAAGAGGCAGCCTGCTCACTTGCAAGAAGAAACAGCTGTTTTGCTATTCCAGGCAGGGATCTCCATCATTTAAAAAATTAAAGTGGGAATTTAAAAGAGGATTTTAAAGTGTCATCCAAAGTTCTTTGGTCCATTAGAGAGGAGAGCAAAAAGGTTAAACTCTTGGTACCTATAATAATTGTAATCGGAGCTAACATTTATTGACTGCTTGCTTTATGCCAGTTACTTGGCAGCTAGGGGCTTTTCTGTACCTTATCTTATCTAGGCTTCATAGTAATTGTTAGCAGTAACTGCCATTTTACTGATGGAGAAATAGAAATGCAGAGGTTAAATAACCATCATCAACTCAAAACTGAGCAGAAAGAATGACTCACCTCCTCACTCCACAGCAGTGCTGACTTGGCCCAGTGTTTCCTAACTCTAGGAGATGTGTCGTTGCTCTGGAACTCACTTTGATTTGTTATCTGTTGGAGGAAAATGGGTCTTTTATAAAGGACATTATTTATTCGTGGATTTAATCTTCAAGTGCATTGCAGAGGAATAAAAGCTTATTAACTTTTATAAGTTATATCATTGACTCTATAATATATCATTGACTCATTGGACATGAATTTGAGTAAACTCTGGGAGATAGTGAAGGGAAGCCTGGTATGCTGAAGTCCACAAGGTCACAGAGAGTTGGACACGGCTGAGCGGGTGAACAACATTAACAGCAACTTTTATAAAATGTTGAAGATAGGAATGGTTTTTAAAAACCTTATGTAAATTACTTTTAGATCCATCTCATGTTCTTAAGGGCCAGCATCCTTCCCTACCACCCCCTCTGCCCTGGGCTTTTTTGACTTGGACTTCAGTAAAGTCAGCTGGAGATGGATAAGTATGAAGTATTACTTTTCCAGTAGAAGTGTACTATTGTTTGGGGAACATGGCATTTCTTGGTGTTCTTATATGTTCTAAAAAAAAGACATTGAGACTGACATGTATGTTTTTAAGTCAGACATGATGCATTGAAGTAGATGTTTAATGGAAAGCTATTTATTTGGTTTGGTGATTATATTGTTTCTAAATATTTAAAGCATGTTCTGTGAATAGCTTTCTTATCAATATTGTATCTTTGACAGTATTTTCCAGTGGTACTGTTTCTACTTATCTACCCTCACCCCCACATTTGGTATTTCAGAAAAAAATGGGTCACACTGTCTCCCTTATTACGGGGTGCTCTCAGTTATATTACCATGAATTACAGAGTGTCGTTGGGGTGTGTGTTATCCTGAAACTACTTAGCTTTGATTTTTTATTGAAGTCACTTGATGGAATCAGTTTGGAGGGTAGTAGGGGAGAGGAAGGAAGTTTCTGGGAGAGGGGAGGAACAGGTAGACATAAAGAAATTGATGCAGATCTAACAGTTACTCCTGAGGCTTTAGCCTCACAGTTTAAGCGCTGTGTCAGTTGCTACTGGAGAAATAGAAATGCAGAGGTTAAATAACCATCATCAACTCAAAACTGAGCAGAAAGAATGACTCACCTCCTCACTCCACAGCAGTGCTGACTTGGCCCAGTGTTTCCTAACTCTAGGAGATGTGTCGTTGCTCTGGAACTCACTTTGATTTGTTATCTGTTGGAGGAAAATGGGTCTTTTATAAAGGACATTATTTATTCGTGGATTTAATCTTCAAGTGCATTGCAGAGGAATAAAAGCTTATTAACTTTTATAAGTTATATCATTGACTCTATAATATATCATTGACTCATTGGACATGAATTTGAGTAAACTCTGGGAGATAGTGAAGGGAAGCCTGGTATGCTGAAGTCCACAAGGTCACAGAGAGTTGGACACGGCTGAGCGGGTGAACAACATTAACAGCAACTTTTATAAAATGTTGAAGATAGGAATGGTTTTTAAAAACCTTATGTAAATTACTTTTAGATCCATCTCATGTTCTTAAGGGCCAGCATCCTTCCCTACCACCCCCTCTGCCCTGGGCTTTTTTGACTTGGACTTCAGTAAAGTCAGCTGGAGATGGATAAGTATGAAGTATTACTTTTCCAGTAGAAGTGTACTATTGTTTGGGGAACATGGCATTTCTTGGTGTTCTTATATGTTCTAAAAAGACATTGAGACTGACATGTATGTTTTTAAGTCAGACATGATGCATTGAAGTAGATGTTTAATGGAAAGCTATTTATTTGGTTTGGTGATTATATTGTTTCTAAATATTTAAAGCATGTTCTGTGAATAGCTTTCTTATCAATATTGTATCTTTGACAGTATTTTCCAGTGGTACTGTTTCTACTTATCTACCCTCACCCCCACATTTGGTATTTCAGAAAAAAATGGGTCACACTGTCTCCCTTATTACGGGGTGCTCTCAGTTATATTACCATGAATTACAGAGTGTCGTTGGGGTGTGTGTTATCCTGAAACTACTTAGCTTTGATTTTTTATTGAAGTCACTTGATGGAATCAGTTTGGAGGGTAGTAGGGGAGAGGAAGGAAGTTTCTGGGAGAGGGGAGGAACAGGTAGACATAAAGAAATTGATGCAGATCTAACAGTTACTCCTGAGGCTTTAGCCTCACAGTTTAAGCGCTGTGTGTTGGAAACAAGCATTCGCAGATCCTGATGAAGGGATGGCAGTGGGCTGTAGCGTGCTCACCGAGGGACAGTGGTCTGCAGAGGGCGCTGCATCGCTCACCTGTCGCCTCTCAGCCGCTTCTCCCTGGACCCTCTGGGCGAGGCTTTGTTCTAGAATTTTGTTGAAACGTTTAAACGTTTTCTAAGTGTCCCGCTCCAGTTCTTTTTTTTTTTTTGGCCACTTCTGTTGATCTTTCATTTATTTATCTTTGTTCTTTGGCCTGTGTGGGCCTCCCATTGAAGTGGCCTCTCTCAGTGCAGAGCACCAGCTCTGGGCGCATGCTCTCCAGAGCTCTGGCTCGGTAGTTGGACACATCTGTCCAGCTGCTCCGCGGCACGTGGGATCTTCCCAGGCCAGGGATCGAACTGGCGCCCCTTGCACTGCAAGGCGGTGTCTTTACCCACTGGACCATCAGGGAAGCCCTCTAGTTTTTTTTGAATGTATACATTTTAAATTCTTTTTACTTGATTTTTCTGAATCATCTGAGAGGCAGCCTACTTGTGCTTATTTAGTGTATATATTTAATAGGAAAAATGTCATTTCTCTTGATTTTATGGTGTCCTTTTGCTCCTCAGAAGTTAAAAACCTTTTTTGTTGCTGAATGTGATGTTCTTTCCATAACGGTTTTTATGACAAATTTAGGATTATAACTTTATATAAAACTAATCTAGTGATTTTGTACTTTGAGGGGGGTTTTCTTTTGATCACAGCTGTGATACATTAGTTGGGTATTATTCATTATTTAAAATGTTCTCGATGTATAATATATAGAAGTGACTTTTGAGATCGAGGTGGTGCGGGTATATTGCTGCCAGTTCCGAAACTGTCACAGATTAATGATAGCAGACATTATTTTTGGAGGTAAAGGTTAGTTTTCCCCATACTATGAAATTCAGGCCCGCTTTGAGTTTGAATCATGGGTGAAGTTATTATGAGTAATTTATTTGGGACTAACCTGTAAAACTGTTCTCAAGTGTAACAGAAATCCTTCTTAAGCCTAATTCTGTATTAAGGTAGTTAAAGTATAAGAGATTCTAATGCACTTTTTTTCCCTTTTCCATTGTGCTTTATTACAGAGTATTCAGTAGAGCTCCCCGTGCTGTAGATAAGGAGCTTGTTGCTTGTTGTTCTATATAGAATAGGTTGCATCTGCTAATCCCAGACTCTCAGTCCCTCCCTTACCCCTGTCCTTGGCAACCACAAGTCTGTTGTCTGTCTAGGACTCTGTTTCTGTTTCATAGATAAGTTCATTTGTATCATTCCACAGACAAGTGATAGCATACAGTATTTTTGTCTTTCTAACTTACTTCACTTACTATGGTCATCTCTAGGTCCATCCATGTTGCTGCAAATGGCATTATTTCCTCCTTTTTATGCCCAAGTAGTAGTAGTAGTTCATTTTGTATGTGTGTGTGTGTGTATGTGTGTATTCACACCATATCTTTATCCATTCATCAGTCATTGGACATTAAGGTGGTTTCCATATCTTAGCTATTGTAAGTCATGCTGCTGTGAATATAAGGATGCATAGATCTTTGTGAATTAGAATTTGGTTGAGATACATGCCCAGGAGTGGGATTGCTGGGCCATATGGCACCTTTATGTTTTTGAAGAACTTCCATCCTGTTTTCATAGTGCCTGCACTGATTCACATTCCCACGGACAGTGGAGGAGGGCTCTCTCATCTCCACACAGTTTTCAGTTTGTTATTTGTAGACTTTTAAAATGATGGCCATTTTGACCAGTGTGGGATGGTACCTCACCGTAGGTTTGATTTGAGTTTCTTTAATAATTAGTGATAATGAGCATTTTTCATATGCCTCTTGGCCATCTGTAAATCTTTTTTGGAGAAATGTCTATTTGAGTCTCCTGCCCATTTTTTTTGATTGGGTTGTTTGGTTTTTTGTTGTTGAATTTCATGAGCTGTTTGTGTAGTTTGGAAATTAATCCCTTGTCATTCACATCATCCACAAATATTTTCTCCTAGTCCTTAGATTGTCTTTTCATTTTGTTTTGGTTTTCTTTGGAGGTAAAGGTTAGTTTTCCCCATACTATGAAATTCAGGCCCGCTTTGAGTTTGAATCATGGGTGAAGTTATTATGAGTAATTTATTTGGGACTAACCTGTAAAACTGTTCTCAAGTGTAACAGAAATCCTTCTTAAGCCTAATTCTGTATTAAGGTAGTTAAAGTATAAGAGATTCTAATGCACTTTTTTTCCCTTTTCCATTGTGCTTTATTACAGAGTATTCAGTAGAGCTCCCCGTGCTGTAGATAAGGAGCTTGTTGCTTGTTGTTCTATATAGAATAGGTTGCATCTGCTAATCCCAGACTCTCAGTCCCTCCCTTACCCCTGTCCTTGGCAACCACAAGTCTGTTGTCTGTCTAGGACTCTGTTTCTGTTTCATAGATAAGTTCATTTGTATCATTCCACAGACAAGTGATAGCATACAGTATTTTTGTCTTTCTAACTTACTTCACTTACTATGGTCATCTCTAGGTCCATCCATGTTGCTGCAAATGGCATTATTTCCTCCTTTTTATGCCCAAGTAGTAGTAGTAGTTCATTTTGTATGTGTGTGTGTGTGTATGTGTGTATTCACACCATATCTTTATCCATTCATCAGTCATTGGACATTAAGGTGGTTTCCATATCTTAGCTATTGTAAGTCATGCTGCTGTGAATATAAGGATGCATAGATCTTTGTGAATTAGAATTTGGTTGAGATACATGCCCAGGAGTGGGATTGCTGGGCCATATGGCACCTTTATGTTTTTGAAGAACTTCCATCCTGTTTTCATAGTGCCTGCACTGATTCACATTCCCACGGACAGTGGAGGAGGGCTCTCTCATCTCCACACAGTTTTCAGTTTGTTATTTGTAGACTTTTAAAATGATGGCCATTTTGACCAGTGTGGGATGGTACCTCACCGTAGGTTTGATTTGAGTTTCTTTAATAATTAGTGATAATGAGCATTTTTCATATGCCTCTTGGCCATCTGTAAATCTTTTTTGGAGAAATGTCTATTTGAGTCTCCTGCCCATTTTTTTTGATTGGGTTGTTTGGTTTTTTGTTGTTGTTGAATTTCATGAGCTGTTTGTGTAGTTTGGAAATTAATCCCTTGTCATTCACATCATCCACAAATATTTTCTCCTAGTCCTTAGATTGTCTTTTCATTTTGTTTTGGTTTTCTTTGCTGAGCAAAAGCTTGTAAGTTTCATTTGGGTCCATTTGCTTAATTTTGTTTCTCTTGCCTTGGAAACAGTTTATGTCAGAGAATGTTTTGCCTATGTTCTCTTCTAGGAATTTTATGGTATCAGGTCTTTTAATCTATTTTTTTTTTTTTGGCTGTATTTTTTTTTTTTTAGATTTATTTATTTATTTATTTTGGTGGGGGGGGGAGGGGAGGGAGGGGAGCAGGCGGGCCACTTCTATTGGTCTTTCATTTGTCCGTTTTCATCCGTCTTTGTTCTTTGGCCTGCGTGGGCCTCCCATCACGGTGGCCTCTGTTGTCGCAGAGCACCGGCTCTGGGCGCTTGCGCTCTAGAGCTCCGGCTTGGTCCAGCCGTCCCGCGGCACGTGGGATCTTCCCAGGCCAGGGATCGAACCGGCGCCCCTTGCACTGCAAGGCGGTGTGTCCTTACCCACTGGACAACCAGGGAAGCCCTTTTAATCTATTTTGAGTTTATTTTTGTGTATGCGTGAAGATGTCTTCTGACTTCATTCATTTGTGTGTCCAATTTTCCCAACACCACTTGCCGAACCGACTGTCTGCCTTGTGTATTCTTTCCTCCATTGTTGAAGGTTAATTGACTGTAGGTATGTGGGTTTATTTCTAGGCTCTCTGTTCTGTTTTGTTGATTCATGTGTGTGTTTTTGTGCCGATACCAGTGCTCTTTTGGTTATTGCAGCTTTGTAATATTGTCTGAAGTCTGAGAGAGTTATGTCTCCTGCTTTCTTCTTTCTCCTCAGGATTGTTTTGGCATTCTGGGTCTTCCATAGTTCCATATAAATGCTAGGATACTTTGTTCTAGCTCTGTGAACAGTGTCCTAGGTGATGTGATAGGCACTGCATCTGCTGTACTTCTGCATTGAGGCAGTAAGTGACCAGGCGTGCCTTCTCGTCCTCTAGTGGACCTGCTTAGAATTCTCATGTATGCTGATGTGATTTCCCCCAACCCCCAGATAAACAGGGGTCACATGACGACAGAGGCCAAGAGAGCTGCGAAGATGGAAAAAAAGATGAAGATTTTGCTGGGGGGTTACCAGTCTCGTGCGATGGGGCTCATGAAACAGTTGAATGACTTGTGGGACCAGATTGAGCAGGCTTACTTGGAGTTACGCACTTTTGAAGAACTCAAGAAACACGAGGATTCAGCTATTCCACGGAGGCTAGAGGTACCATCATTGCCTTGCAGCATTGCCTAGGAGGAGAGCTCCAGAAAGCAGTCAGGGTTTTCCTCCTTTCCCTGCCTGGGCGGGCTGTCTTTTGCAGTCGACACTGGCTGTTTTTCAATGAGAGCCTAAAGGTTTTGACCTTCTAATCTAGAATGGCCTGGTGTAGATGGAGAGGCCAGGCCAGTGGTGGGTATGCAGAGGCTTCTCCTTTCGTAATTCTTTGTTCTGTGTAGATAACACTATGAAATGGAGTAAATAACCCTTATGGTTTCCCCCTAAAACTTCTCTGTGACCCATTCCTACAGCTCTCTGAGGTATATTCAGCTGGTGTCTTTTTATTTTTATTTTTATAATTTAGGATGCTGAGAATATAGCTGGTCATCCAGAGGATCAAATTGTTTTGGCTAGATTTGGTTTAACTTTATTTGCCACATGAGTGTGATAGCCCTTGCCCCAGTAAAGGGCCGTTAGGGCTTCTTTACGTGCACGTGTGGGTATTGCTAGGACAGTAATGGCTTGTTTACTAGAGATAGCAGGGATTTGACAAACAGGATGGCAGCTGTGTGCCCAGAGTGGCCCCGGCACTGGTTTTACAGCCAGAGGAGTTGCTGTGTTTGTTTCTCTTTGGGGAGTACCTACCTTTTGAGAGTGCTGACCTGACTGCTGTGTGTAAGGTTATAAAGTATCATTAGGTGTTTTAATCTTCAGTGGGCTTACCTGTGAAATAACTGTGTAATGTTTTTGTTTCTTCAAGTGTCTAAAAGAAGATGTTCAGCGACAGCAGGAAAGAGAAAAGGAACTTCAGCATAGATATGCTGACCTGCTGCTGGAGAAGGAGACTCGAAGAGAAGTGACCAGGCGTCCCCGCCTCTAGTGGACCTGCTTAGAATTCTCATGTATGCTGATGTGATTTCCCCCAACCCCCAGATAAACAGGGGTCACATGACGACAGAGGCCAAGAGAGCTGCGAAGATGGAAAAAAAGATGAAGATTTTGCTGGGGGGTTACCAGTCTCGTGCGATGGGGCTCATGAAACAGTTGAATGACTTGTGGGACCAGATTGAGCAGGCTTACTTGGAGTTACGCACTTTTGAAGAACTCAAGAAACACGAGGATTCAGCTATTCCACGGAGGCTAGAGGTACCATCATTGCCTTGCAGCATTGCCTAGGAGGAGAGCTCCAGAAAGCAGTCAGGGTTTTCCTCCTTTCCCTGCCTGGGCGGGCTGTCTTTTGCAGTCGACACTGGCTGTTTTTCAATGAGAGCCTAAAGGTTTTGACCTTCTAATCTAGAATGGCCTGGTGTAGATGGAGAGGCCAGGCCAGTGGTGGGTATGCAGAGGCTTCTCCTTTCGTAATTCTTTGTTCTGTGTAGATAACACTATGAAATGGAGTAAATAACCCTTATGGTTTCCCCCTAAAACTTCTCTGTGACCCATTCCTACAGCTCTCTGAGGTATATTCAGCTGGTGTCTTTTTATTTTTATTTTTATAATTTAGGATGCTGAGAATATAGCTGGTCATCCAGAGGATCAAATTGTTTTGGCTAGATTTGGTTTAACTTTATTTGCCACATGAGTGTGATAGCCCTTGCCCCAGTAAAGGGCCGTTAGGGCTTCTTTACGTGCACGTGTGGGTATTGCTAGGACAGTAATGGCTTGTTTACTAGAGATAGCAGGGATTTGACAAACAGGATGGCAGCTGTGTGCCCAGAGTGGCCCCGGCACTGGTTTTACAGCCAGAGGAGTTGCTGTGTTTGTTTCTCTTTGGGGAGTACCTACCTTTTGAGAGTGCTGACCTGACTGCTGTGTGTAAGGTTATAAAGTATCATTAGGTGTTTTAATCTTCAGTGGGCTTACCTGTGAAATAACTGTGTAATGTTTTTGTTTCTTCAAGTGTCTAAAAGAAGATGTTCAGCGACAGCAGGAAAGAGAAAAGGAACTTCAGCATAGATATGCTGACCTGCTGCTGGAGAAGGAGACTCTAAAGGCCAAGTTCTGAGGAATATTCTCTCCACAAGATGAATTAATCGCCAGTGTTCAGACTCTGGAAGGCAGGAACGGCTGTTTATCTCCAGGGACAGATTTGCCCACCATCTTTGGTTTTTCTGTTGCTTATTTTAAACGATACCAGTCTTACACATCTGTGTGTGAAGACTTTAATCCCACAGGACATGTTAGGGTTATACATGATACCGATCTTGCGCATCTGTGTGTGAGACTAATCCCACAGGACATGTTAGGGTTTAAATTCTTAAGACGACCATTCTTTCAGCCGATTTTTTTAGTTTTGGCCTTTAATCTTAAAAGCCTGATTTTAAAAGTGCTGCCTGTGAGTTAACTCTTGAATAAAACCAAAATATAAAAACTTGAGTATGTAGCCTTTTGTTTGAAGTAATTAGATACTTAGAGTGCCTACAAATCAGCAGATACATACTCTGTGTGTCGTAATTAATGAGTGACTGTTGAGTGATCAAAATGGCAATCCAGGATCATAATTGGAATTATTAAGAGGCAGTCCTTTTGTGGCTTTGTTAGTTTTGATGGGTTTTGCCTAGGATGGTCATTTCTCTATACATTGAAAAGAAAGATTAACTTATAATACCTCAGTTTTTTTTCCCCCCAGATATGACTATTGGCAGGTCTCGTCTCAGCCCAGCTACTTAACACAGTTCATGCATTTTTTCTTGACTTGTTATTTTCTTGTAATGAGCTTTCTGATAGGCATTTTAAAGATTAATTCCAGCCATACTATCACATTTTATTAACGCCCCAAGTTTATCTTAACAAGTCAATCACGCAAATGTAGGGTTGTGGGGGATGTAGAGGTGGGAGATCTGACTTGATAACAGGTTCATATGAAATCATTATTTAGCTACAAGTTCAGTATAAGTCAATAATATGTTGGACTCACCAAAAAAAGTTTGCTTAATTTTAGACTGCCAGGGATTGAAGGGAGCAGCTGAGGTATTCACTCATGTATTCATTCATTCATCAGATGTTTATTAACTGGATAGCCAGTATCTGAGTCCTGAGATAGAACAGTGACTAAATGAAACAGACCTCTGGTCTTGTGGAGTTTGCCATCCATTGAGAATGACCGACTGAAAATTCAGGGAAGAATGACTCTTCTTATGCACCAGGCACTTATTTAAGTTTTAGAGATGACCAGTGGTTAAGACAGAGTTCTTGCTCTCACGGAGGTGATATTAATGGAAATAAGTATCAGACATATAGGAGAAACTATCATATCATGAGCCTTCGATTCAATGGAGAGAGTTAACACAGGGTGAAGGGACAGGGAGACGGAGCGGCTACTCTGGGTCGGAAGATCAAATTAGATGTCCTGGGCGCCTTCCAGGGAGCCGTCCTGGTGAGGTGCCAGGGCCGAGCAGTGCTCGCAGAGGGAAGCGCTGACAGCCAAGCCCTTTGGTGTATCTGGTGAGAGGGGAGACAGTGTGACCTGGGACATGAGGCCTGGTTGATAGGGCCACACAGGAGGCAGTGGGAAGGAATTTGGATCTTACTCTCACTGAGATGGGAAGCTATGAGAAGATTGTACGCAGAGGAATGATACGGTCAGTTTTATCCTGTGGATGTACTCTGTGTCTCACCAGGCCGGGGGTGGGGAAGCCAGTTAAACATAGGAGCCTGATGGGGTACTCCAGGCAGCAGTCGTGACTCAGACTGGGGGGAAGCCAGTCCTGCTGGAGACAGGTGGGGAGGATTTGAGCAGTAATAATCCTGTAGTCTCGTCTGTAGTCTTTATAAATACATTTACAGTTTCCTCATATCTAGTCACTTAATTCTAGAACCTTTTCCAGTAATTTCACATGTTTTTTTTTTTTCAGGAAATATTTTGGTATCCTCTGGAGAATGATGTTTCTTCGAATAGTTTTGATTTTTATTGTATGTTTTGGTGGCTAAAATGTTAAATAAACATGATGGTGATGGTGGTAGACATTCTTGTTTTATTTCTGATTTTAGTGGGTATGTCCATAGTGTTTTACCTGTAGGTTGGCTGTTTTTAGTCAGATATTCTTTTCTTTAGAAAGGAAATCCCCTCTTTTTAAATTTTTAAGAATTTGAATTAGAAATAGCTCTGGAAGTTTTGTCAGATACAATTTTTGCGTATCTCCTAAGATGATCATGTTTTTTTTTTTTTAACTTGATTTATTTATGATGCTTTGATAGATTCTTTTTAACATCAAGCCATCTTTGAACTCCTGGAATTAGGTCAGTTAATTAAAGAAAATTATTTTTAAGGATTTACAGTTTGCTTCTTATGTGGACTTGAGTTACATAGTTTAAAAATACCTGATCGTATAATATTAATAGTTTATTTTTGAAATTTGAAGTCGTGCACATACTCATTCCCTAAAAGATGACCAAGGATGGCAGCCTTTCAAAGCTGCAGTCTTGCTGCCTTGTCAGCCGCTCCTGATTGTGCTTTCTAGTGGTGCAGCTGTCATTGTTAGTAACACGCAGATGTGCCCTTGTCCTTCGTCCTGGCCTCTAATCCCTGGGCGGCTGCACCAGTGCCCTCCGAGGGCCGTTTTGGGTGGCGGTTGAAACATTCACCTTTGTTCTGTTTGCTCTTTCTGGCGTTCATTCAGTGGTGGTGTTAAAATCAGTGATCAAAAAGCACATTCAAGTTTTAGTAACTTAGGGACAGAAATTAGATGTGATAAAGACGCAGAGGAAACCACCACGGTGAGTGAGAGCCCTCTTTGAAATATTAGAAATAATGGTGAGATAAGGAAAAGCAGTCTCAAAGAGAAAAGCACACTGCAGTGGTTGTAGACGTGCCCTCCAGCCCTGCCACGTCCATCATGATGTTCATTTTCCTGAGAAAATTCATTTTGAAATATGGGACGTCCTTCGGAATCCACTTCTCCTAAAGTGTGACTGCCCTATGGGTATCAAATTTGATTGACTTATATTTTATTTAGGAAAATTGCCTTTTTACATTGAGTGAGTTTGGGGTTTTGGGCTATCGTCCAAGTTTTGAGTTAGGCATTTTCTATAGAATGAATAGGATAGCTATGTATGTTTTTCTGTATGTTAAGTAGTTGCACTATAGCATGGGAGTGATTTATTTCATGAAAAATTGAGGGACTGCTTATAAAAGTTTTTTGAGTTCAGACTTCTAGAAAATAAATTCTTAATAACTGCCAGTTTCTTTTGTGGCTATTAGTATGTTATGTTTTTTAAATTTAAGTACCTTAAAATTTTTTTTTGTTTTAAAATTTATTTTTCCTTTTGCTTTTTTTATTTACTAAGCTTAAGTAATTTATACTTTTCCGGAAAGCTTTTCATTTTGTTGAAATTTAACATAGTAGATAGTTTTAATAGCGAGTAAAAGAGTCTTTTCTATTAAACTTGCAGCTTCTAAGTTGTAAGAAATTTACTTTTTCTTAGTTCTTCTATTTTCTTTTCCTTGATTACACTTGCTAAACGTATCTTTTTCCCTTAAAAAAAGGAAAACTGGATTTGTTTATCAATTGTGACTTTGTTTTTAAAGTGTATCACTGTCTCATTTTATGTCTATTACTTCCTTTGTTTGCTCTAAATTTTTTTTTTCCTATAACTTTTTTTCGTTTTGTTTTGTTTTTTGGGGGTGGGTTGGGGAGGGAGTGGGGCGGGCGGGCCACTTCTATTGGTCTTTCATTTGTCTGTTTTCATCCATCTTTGTTCTTTTGGTCCATGTGGGCCTCCCATTCCAGCTCGGTAACTGGACACATCGGTCCAGCCGCTCTACAGCACGTGGGATCTTCCCAGACCAGGGATTGAACCGGTGCCTCTTGCACTTCAAGGCGGTGTCCTTACCCACTGGACCACCAGGGAAGCCCTCCTGTAACTTTTTGAGTCTGATACTTTTATGTTTATATACAGTTGCGTATGTTGAAGGTTTTTGTTCATCTCCAATTTCAAATATGTTCACATCCCAGCTATAGTAGCATGTCTTATTCTCTAAGTAGTTTATCTTTGTGTTTTGGTTTAATAACTAAGACTATTTTAAAATTTCTGTGTGGTTGGCCTTTTTTTTTTTTTTTTTAATTTTTTGCTACTTGTAGAATTTCTAGCTTGAAAGTAAATATGGCTTCTGTGGTTTCTTTTTTAAAGAATTTATGGAGGTTTGGGGGCCTAGCATTTTTGAACGGTGTTCTCTGACTGTCTCGAATGAAAGTTTTTTCAGTTTGTGTGGGACAGCGGTGCGTGTATATCTGTTCAATCACTTTAAGTCAGTTTTCATTTTCTTGGTTTTTTTTAATAAATGACCATAGATGAGTAATAATCTCTTAAGAATCTCTTATTATAGTCGTTTCTCTTCAGTCATCTTGTCCAGCCTTTGCTTTGTTTATTTGATATTGTTACATAGTCTATAAATACCAGAGCCTGTTAGGTACAATTCATAAGGAAGACTTACAAGTCTAAAATTATTATTTGTGTCCTTTTTATTTTTGTCCTTTTATCCTCTTTGATTGTTTATATGTGCTTGATACATTGTTATCTGACCTCTTTTAACTTTCATATATTTCTAGTTGTGTCTTACACGTGTCTTACCGAATTTTATATTTCAAACCATTTGGAGAGTCTCTTCATTTTAATAGGGAATCTGATCCATTTGATTTTATGTTAATTACTGACTTTGATCTTCTGTGACCCTATTTTATGCTTTCTCACTGATTTCTTTAATTTCCTCAACGGACTATAATTTCCTGTTTTTAATATTTTAGTGACTGTAAAATATACATCCTCAAAAAAAAAGAAAGTAAATATCCTCTTGTAAATTCTACCAGTGACTATGTTCTCATTTAAGGTTCCGGATCATTCAGAGGAAGGAAATACAGGTCCTTTGAACAGAGAAGATTTCAGTATGAAGAATTATTAACTAGAATAAAAAATCTGCCTGCCAGTGCAGAAGATGTGAGCTCAATCTCTGCATCAGGAACATGTCCTGGAGGAGGAAATGGCAGCCCACTCCAGTATTCCTGCCTGGAGAATCCCGTGGACAGAGGAGCCGGGTGGGCTGCAGGCCATGGGGTCGGAAAATGTTAAGACAGCTGAGCAGGGGCCAGCAGTGCAGCTAGTGGGACTTTCCACTAAGAGGGGCTGACATCGCTAAAGAACATCTCAATAGCAGGTGCAGGGAGCAGCCACTGCTTGTAGACTGGGAGTCCCCAAGGAAGGAACTAACGAAAGAGCTCTTTCCCTCCTCCCCGAAGCTGAGATTCAGATCTCAGTGAGGACTGGGTGGTGTGGCCCCTGGATGGAGCCATTTGTTGAGGTGTCACAGCTTAAGTGGCAGGCAGGGCATCGGGGAAACTCGCTAGGAAGTCATTTGCTGTGATACTAGGAGCAAGGCTGCCTCAGGCGGTGGAGTGTGCCCCTGGCCAAGAAGCCTCCTGCTGGCGAGAAAGCCACGTGCTGCCAGTGGTGCATTAGGAGCAAGAAGGAAAAGCAGTGGGAGCGGGTGCAGCCTCTCCCACTGGAAGCCCCCCAGTGCCTTCTGCTGACAGGGCTGATATATATCCCTGGGGGAGGAGGAGTGTTTGTCAACAGTGCAAGAGGGTGGGTTTGGTGCTGTTTTCCAGGCTTTTCTACTCAACCCTGTATGTATCGTAGCAGCTGAGTAAAGAAGGAAGCTGTTGTCTGAACCACTTTTAATTCCATTAACAACTCCTTTATATCGCTGGAGAACCTCCAAAGTATGTGTCCTATTTCAGTATCGAAAGGTGTTTTATATCATCTTGCTGTCCGTAGTGGGAATCTTTAGGTCTGAATGCAAGATTTTCATCTCTGCCTGGCCTCTTGGGCTTAAGGGCCTTTGTTGCAAGTGTTTCCTTGGTTCTTTCTCCTTCCTGCACCCCATATCCTTTTTGTGTCCCCTTCACTCCACATTTGCACCCAGAAATAAAGCCAAGAGGAGAGTTCAGACAACATTCCTTAAAACTTTTGGTGTTATCAGTAATAGTATGTCTAGAAGATCAAATCGGAAGATGTGAGCTCAATCTCTGCATCAGGAACATGTCCTGGAGGAGGAAATGGCAGCCCACTCCAGTATTCCTGCCTGGAGAATCCCGTGGACAGAGGAGCCGGGTGGGCTGCAGGCCATGGGGTCGGAAAATGTTAAGACAGCTGAGCAGGGGCCAGCAGTGCAGCTAGTGGGACTTTCCACTAAGAGGGGCTGACATCGCTAAAGAACATCTCAATAGCAGGTGCAGGGAGCAGCCACTGCTTGTAGACTGGGAGTCCCCAAGGAAGGAACTAACGAAAGAGCTCTTTCCCTCCTCCCGAGCTGAGATTCAGATCTCAGTGAGGACTGGGTGGTGTGGCCCCTGGATGGAGCCATTTGTTGAGGTGTCACAGCTTAAGTGGCAGGCAGGGCATCGGGGAAACTCGCTAGGAAGTCATTTGCTGTGATACTAGGAGCAAGGCTGCCTCAGGCGGTGGAGTGTGCCCCTGGCCAAGAAGCCTCCTGCTGGCGAGAAAGCCACGTGCTGCCAGTGGTGCATTAGGAGCAAGAAGGAAAAGCAGTGGGAGCGGGGTGCAGCCTCTCCCACTGGAAGCCCCCCAGTGCCTTCTGCTGACAGGGCTGATATATATCCCTGGGGGAGGAGGAGTGTTTGTCAACAGTGCAAGAGGGTGGGTTTGGTGCTGTTTTCCAGGCTTTTCTACTCAACCCTGTATGTATCGTAGCAGCTGAGTAAAGAAGGAAGCTGTTGTCTGAACCACTTTTAATTCCATTAACAACTCCTTTATATCGCTGGAGAACCTCCAAAGTATGTGTCCTATTTCAGTATCGAAAGGTGTTTTATATCATCTTGCTGTCCGTAGTGGGAATCTTTAGGTCTGAATGCAAGATTTTCATCTCTGCCTGGCCTCTTGGGCTTAAGGGCCTTTGTTGCAAGTGTTTCCTTGGTTCTTTCTCCTTCCTGCACCCCCATATCCTTTTTTGTGTCCCCTTCACTCCACATTTGCACCCAGAAATAAAGCCAAGAGGAGAGTTCAGACAACATTCCTTAAAACTTTTGGTGTTATCAGTAATAGTATGTCTAGAAGATCACTCTCTGGAATGGTGGTCATGGCGGATAATCTTTTCGATTTTTGAATTTTCTTGTTGCAAAGAGTTGGATACGACGGAGTGACTTTCACTTCACTTCACATGTAGAAATGTAGCAACCCCAAGTTGCTGGACAACACTTTCACTATAACTATATGACAGGCTGTCCCCATGGATTCTAAAATATGAATAGGTGGGGAAAAACTGACAACAGGTACACACTCGTTTGCTTTTGTGTCCAGGGAAAATAGAAGGGAGGCAATGGGGCAGCTGATAGACCTACGACCAGGAGAAGCCCATAAGTAGCCAGCAGGTATTGGTAGCATGAGTGATGGATCGAGCCGAGCTCGACGGCTGAGATCAGGAGGTCGTGGGCGAGTGAAAGAGTAAAAGTCTGGCGTCAAATTGGCAACCACAATGATGGATGTGTGAACATTTTTTTTTAAGATAGGCCTAAGTATTTCAAAAGTCTGTCCCAAGGCAAGATTTTCTCCTTAGAGTATGGGAGGGGTCAGTACAATAACTTATAGATTGGTATTAAAATGACCAGCCCTGGGGACTTCCCTGGTGGTCCAGTGGTTCAGGCTTGTCCTTCAGTGCAGGGTTGCAGGTTCGATCCCTGGTCGGGGGATAAGATCCTACAAGCCCCACAGCCAAGAAACCAAAACATAAAACAGAAGTAATATTGTAACAAACTCAATAAAGACTTTCAGAATGGTCCGCATCAAAAAAAATCTTTAAAAAAACTGTAATACTAGCTCTAGATAATTGTTACCCTATGGTGTAGAGTTGCTGTCTAACATGGTAGCCGCTAGCCGTATGTGCCTGGTGAGAACTTGAGAAGTACCTGGTTTAAATCGCGCTGTGCTCTAAGTAACTCACTGGATTTTGAAGACTTAGTATGGAAAAAATGTAAACTATCTCAGTTTCTAAATATTGCTTACATGTTGAAATGAGAATATTTTTGACAAAGTGAGTTAAATAAGACATTATTAGAATTAAGTCCACCTGTTTTTACTTTTTAAAATGTGGCTAGTAGAAAATTTAAAATTACATGTGTGGCTTGCATTCTATTTCTGCTGCTAAGCACTGTTCTAATTCTTTCGTTATTGATTTATAATTTAATTCCATTGTGGTCTGAGAACATACTCTGAATGATTTCAGTCCTGTTAGATTTATTAAAGCTTGTTTTATGGCCCACCACATGGTCTGGGTGAATGTTCCCTGCTCGCTTGAAAATAATGTGTATTCTGCAGGATGTGATGTTCTGTAGATGCCGGCTAGGTCCTATTCATTGGTAGAGCTCAAATGTCCTAAATCCTTGCTTGCCTTTTCCTCTCCATTTCTGTAAGTTGCTGAGAGAGATTGAAATTGCCACTATGATTGTGGGTTTGCACATATGTCTCTTTGGTTCTGTCTGTTCTTGCTTTTTCAGTTTACGAGTTTTGTTACTGCCTGGATTCACATTGAGGATTATGATGTCTTCTTGTTTGCTTGTCCCTTTTGAACTTAGGATGGGAAGTTGGTAAAGACCACAAGGATGGATGTGTGAACATTTTTTTTTAAGATAGGCCTAAGTATTTCAAAAGTCTGTCCCAAGGCAAGATTTTCTCCTTAGAGTATGGGAGGGGTCAGTACAATAACTTATAGATTGGTATTAAAATGACCAGCCCTGGGGACTTCCCTGGTGGTCCAGTGGTTCAGGCTTGTCCTTCAGTGCAGGGTTGCAGGTTCGATCCCTGGTCGGGGGATAAGATCCTACAAGCCCCACAGCCAAGAAACCAAAACATAAAACAGAAGTAATATTGTAACAAACTCAATAAAGACTTTCAGAATGGTCCGCATCAAAAAAAATCTTTAAAAAAACTGTAATACTAGCTCTAGATAATTGTTACCCTATGGTGTAGAGTTGCTGTCTAACATGGTAGCCGCTAGCCGTATGTGCCTGGTGAGAACTTGAGAAGTACCTGGTTTAAATCGCGCTGTGCTCTAAGTAACTCACTGGATTTTGAAGACTTAGTATGGAAAAAATGTAAACTATCTCAGTTTCTAAATATTGCTTACATGTTGAAATGAGAATATTTTTGACAAAGTGAGTTAAATAAGACATTATTAGAATTAAGTCCACCTGTTTTTACTTTTTAAAATGTGGCTAGTAGAAAATTTAAAATTACATGTGTGGCTTGCATTCTATTTCTGCTGCTAAGCACTGTTCTAATTTTTTCGTTATTGATTTATAATTTAATTCCATTGTGGTCTGAGAACATACTCTGAATGATTTCAGTCCTGTTAGATTTATTAAAGCTTGTTTTATGGCCCACCACATGGTCTGGGTGAATGTTCCCTGCTCGCTTGAAAATAATGTGTATTCTGCAGGATGTGATGTTCTGTAGATGCCGGCTAGGTCCTATTCATTGGTAGAGCTCAAATGTCCTAAATCCTTGCTTGCCTTTTCCTCTCCATTTCTGTAAGTTGCTGAGAGAGATTGAAATTGCCACTATGATTGTGGGTTTGCACATATGTCTCTTTGGTTCTGTCTGTTCTTGCTTTTTCAGTTTACGAGTTTTGTTACTGCCTGGATTCACATTGAGGATTATGATGTCTTCTTGTTTGCTTGTCCCTTTTGAACTGTCACTGTGAAATGTCCCTTATATTTGGCAGCATTCTTTGTCCTGGAGCCCGCTGTGTCTGACGCTGTGTTATTATGTATCTTCTCCTTCCTTTCCCTTTTAGCCTCTCTGTGCTTACAGTTAGGGTAGGTTTCATCATGGTGGGGGTGGCAGGCCTGTCTCTTGGGCTGCTTGATAAGGTCACTGAAGTTCTGTTCTTTTTAAAACCTTATTTCCTTTCTCCTGTTCCTCCTGTCATATAAATCCTATTGCCATTTTTCAAGTTCACTGACCTTTTTTCTACTTTTGTTTGTTTTAATTTTATTTATTTATTTTTGTCTATTCTGGGTTTTCACTGCTGCTGCTGCAGGCTCTTCTCTAGTTGCAGGGAGTGGGGGCTTCTCTCTAGTTGAGGTGAGCAGGTTTCCTGCTGCAGTGACGTCTCTTGTGGAACTCAAGTTCTAGGCCACACAGGCTTCAGTAGTTGTGGCACATGGGCTCAATAGTTGCGGCTCTGAGACTCTAGAGCACAGGCTCCATAGTCGTGGCTCATGGGTTTAGTTGCTCCGTTGCATGTGGGATCTTCCCAGATCAGGGATCGAACCTGTGTCTCCTTCATTGGCAGGTAAACTCGTTACCACTGAGCTACCAGGGAAGCCGTACAGTATCTATTTTTTAAAAATTATTCCTTTCCAGTGAAATTTTTATTTCAGATGTTTCATTTGTCTTTAGCAGTTTCATTTTGTTCTTTTTTTACATTGTTTCTCTCAGCATTTGTATTTTCCTTTACATTCTTGAGCATAAAGAGCATGTTTATAATTAACTATCAGTTAAACTTGTTTAATGTATATGATTCTTTTTTTTTTTTTTATTGGAGGGGCCGGCTAGGTCCTATTCTTAGAGCTCAAATGTCCTAAATCCTTGCTTGCCTTTTCCTCTCCATTTCTGTAAGTTGCTGAGAGAGATTGAAATTGCCACTATGATTGTGGGTTTGCACATATGTCTCTTTGGTTCTGTCTGTTCTTGCTTTTTCAGTTTACGAGTTTTGTTACTGCCTGGATTCACATTGAGGATTATGATGTCTTCTTGTTTGCTTGTCCCTTTTGAACTGTCACTGTGAAATGTCCCTTATATTTGGCAGCATTCTTTGTCCTGGAGCCCGCTGTGTCTGACGCTGTGTTATTATGTATCTTCTCCTTCCTTTCCCTTTTAGCCTCTCTGTGCTTACAGTTAGGGTAGGTTTCATCATGGTGGGGGTGGCAGGCCTGTCTCTTGGGCTGCTTGATAAGGTCACTGAAGTTCTGTTCTTTTTAAAACCTTATTTCCTTTCTCCTGTTCCTCCTGTCATATAAATCCTATTGCCATTTTTCAAGTTCACTGACCTTTTTTCTACTTTTGTTTGTTTTAATTTTATTTATTTATTTTTGTCTATTCTGGGTTTTCACTGCTGCTGCTGCAGGCTCTTCTCTAGTTGCAGGGACTGGGGGCTTCTCTCTAGTTGAGGTGAGGCAGGCTTCTTGTTGCAGTGACTTCTCTTGTGGAACTCAGGCTCTAGGGCTCACTGCCTTCAGTAGTTGTGGCACATGGGCTCAATAGTTGCGGCTCTGAGACTCTAGAGCACAGGCTCCATAGTCGTGGCTCATGGGTTTAGTTGCTCCGTTGCATGTGGGATCTTCCCAGATCAGGGATCGAACCTGTGTCTCCTTCATTGGCAGGTAAACTCGTTACCACTGAGCTACCAGGGAAGCCGTACAGTATCTATTTTTTAAAAATTATTCCTTTCCAGTGAAATTTTTATTTCAGATGTTTCATTTGTCTTTAGCAGTTTCATTTTGTTCTTTTTTTACATTGTTTCTCTCAGCATTTGTATTTTCCTTTACATTCTTGAGCATAAAGAGCATGTTTATAATTAACTATCAGTTAAACTTGTTTAATGTATATGATTCTTTTTTTTTTTTTTATTGGAGGGGGTGGGTTGGGGGGGGAGGGGGCAGGCGGGCCACTTCTCTTGGTCTTTCATTTATCTAGTTTTCATCCATCTTTGTTCTTTGGCCCATGTGGGCCTCCCATCGCGGTGGCCTCTGTGGTCACAGAGCACTGCTCTGGGTGCATGCGCTCCAGCGCCCCAGCTCGGTAATTGGACACATCGGTCCAGCCGCTCCGCGGCACGTGGGATCTTCCCAGGCCAGGGATCGAACCAGCGCCCCTAGCACTGCAAGGCGGTGTCCTTACCCACTGGACCACCAGGGAAGCCCATGTATATGATTCTTATTGGAGTTTAGTTGACCTACAATATTAGCTTCAAGTATACAGCATAGTGTGATTCAATATTTTTGTAGCTTATACTTCATTTAAAGTTATAATAGCTCTTTTGGGGGGTCAGAAGGTCCATCATTAATTTATTGTTTTTATTTTTTTGATTGGAGGGTAGTTCATTTACAGTGTGTTAATTTCTGCTGTACAGCAAAGTGACCCACTTATACATAATTTTTTATATTCCTTTCCATTATGGTTTATCCCAGAACATTGACTGTAGTTCCCTGTGCTATAAATTACTAGGACCTTGTTGTCCATCCACTCTGGATGTAATAGCTTACTATAGTGACTTTTTAAATGTTGTTATCTTCTAATTCCATCATTTGCCATTTCTGGGTCTATTTCTGTTGACTGATTTTTCTCTTAGAAGGTAATTTTCCAACTCTTTTTATGTCTAGTACCTACAAAGGCTGGTAAACATTGTGAATATTACATTGCTGACTTTTGCTTTCTTTATATTGGGCTTTATTCTGGCAGATAGTTAATTTACTTGCAGATTAGTTTAATCCTTTGAGGCCTGTTTTCAAAGCAGACGATGGCCCATGCCTGTTTTTTTTCCTTTTACTTTTTTGGAAATATTTATGTATTTATTTATTTTTGGTGTTCTGGGTTTTTACTGCTACCACAGGCTCTTCTCTAGTTGCAGGGAGTGGGTGTGCTCTCTAGCTGAGGTGAGCAGGCTTCTTGTTGCGGTGACTTCTCTTGTAGAACTCAGACGCTAGGGCTCACAGGCTTCAGCAGATGCGGCACGTGGGCTCAGTAGTTGTGGTCTGAGGCTCTAGAGCTCAGGCTCAATAGCTGCGACTCGTGGGCTTAGTTGCTCCGCAGCATGTGGGATCTTCCCGGATCAGGGATCAAACCCGTATCTCCTGCATTGGCAGGTGAGCTCTTCACCACTGAGCTACCAGGGAAGCCCCATGCCTGTTTTTGTAAATAAAATTTATTGGAACATATGAATCCACCTTTTAAAAATGTAATTTATTTTTATTTTGGCTGGGAAGGGTCTTCATGCTGCACATGGGCTTTTCCTAATGTGGCAAGTGGGGCTGCTCTCTAGTCTTGGTGCGGGGCCATCTCTCATCGCCGAGCGCAGGCCCTAGGACACGCCGGCTCAGTAGTGTGGTCGCCTTGCCGCACGTGGACTCCTGGGCCAGGGATGGAACCAGTGTCCCCTGCAAAGGCAGGCAGTGAATCCACCTTTTTGACTCATGAGTAACGATGGAGCTTCTGTCTGTATCTTAGGAAAGTATCTTGTACTGATAACCTTTGAAGCTAACTTCCTGGGAAGGCAGTTGCTGTCTTTTTCCGCTAGACATCCCTTGAATTTCTGTCTCTGTCCAACCTCCTTCCTCTGAGCATGTTTGGTTGAAGGTGCTTAAAAGATTGTCCTTCAGGAATGAAGTGGCTAAAAAACAAGCTGGACCATATTTTAAAAGCCAAGTGTGTGACTTGCCTCTAGGAGATGGATGATGGATTACTGGAAGATCAAACCTATAATTTACTCTCTGCCTCCAGAATAGTCCTTGCAGAGAGACTTAATATCTGACTGCGAGGAGAGCTGTTCAGAATATGTGGGTGTGGACTGCTCTGGTGGTCCAGCGATTAGGAGTCTGCCTGCCAGTGCAGGAGACGGGAAGATCCCACATGTCATGGAGCAGCTAAGCCCACCTGCCCTAGAGCCGGTGCTCCACAACAAGAAAAGCCACTGAGAAGCGAGTACACTGCAACAAAGAGTAGTCCCTGCTCTCTACAACTAGAGAAAGTCCACGCACAGTTCTTGTTGCGGTGACTTCTCTTGTAGAACTCAGACGCTAGGGCTCACAGGCTTCAGCAGATGCGGCACGTGGGCTCAGTAGTTGTGGTCTGAGGCTCTAGAGCTCAGGCTCAATAGCTGTGACTCGTGGGCTTAGTTGCTCCGCAGCATGTGGGATCTTCCCGGATCAGGGATCAAACCCGTGTCTCCTGCATTGGCAGGTGAGCTCTTCACCACTGAGCTACCAGGGAAGCCCCATGCCTGTTTTTGTAAATAAAATTTATTGGAACATATGAATCCACCTTTTAAAAATGTAATTTATTTTTATTTTGGCTGGGAAGGGTCTTCATGCTGCACATGGGCTTTTCCTAATGTGGCAAGTGGGGCTGCTCTCTAGTCTTGGTGCGGGGCCATCTCTCATCGCCGAGCGCAGGCCCTAGGACACGCCGGCTCAGTAGTGTGGTCGCCTTGCCGCACGTGGACTCCTGGGCCAGGGATGGAACCAGTGTCCCCTGCATCGGCAGGCAGTGAATCCACCTTTTTGACTCATGAGTAACGATGGAGCTTCTGTCTGTATCTTAGGAAAGTATCTTGTACTGATAACCTTTGAAGCTAACTTCCTGGGAAGGCAGTTGCTGTCTTTTTCCGCTAGACATCCCTTGAATTTCTGTCTCTGTCCAACCTCCTTCCTCTGAGCATGTTTGGTTGAAGGTGTTTAAAAAGATTGTCCTTCAGGAATGAAGTGGCTAAAAAACAAGCTGGACCATATTTTAAAAGCCAAGTGTGTGACTTGCCTCTAGGAGATGGATGATGGATTACTGGAAGATCAAACCTATAATTTACTCTCTGCCTCCAGAATAGTCCTTGCAGAGAGACTTAATATCTGACTGCGAGGAGAGCTGTTCAGAATATGTGGGTGTGGACTGCTCTGGTGGTCCAGCGATTAGGAGTCTGCCTGCCAGTGCAGGAGACGGGAAGATCCCACATGTCATGGAGCAGCTAAGCCCACCTGCCCTAGAGCCGGTGCTCCACAACAAGAAAAGCCACTGAGAAGCGAGTACACTGCAACAAAGAGTAGTCCCTGCTCTCTACAACTAGAGAAAGTCCACGCACAGCAGTGAAGACCTAGCGCAGCCAAAAATAAACAGCTTTATTAAAAAAAAAAACCTGAAAAACAAAATGTGGGTCATAATTATTAATTACTCCAAGGAGAATGTCACAATAAAGGTCTCATTTGCCAACCATACTTATGCGTTTAAAACTTTTTACCAGTGGAGGGAGAGGTGAAGAAAATCTGTCTAGATCACTTGGTTGAGAAACCCAGACTAGACGTTTTTAACTTCTGTAGAAGTGTCCAGTGTCTGCCCCCAAAGTTCAGAATCGATCCTCAGGGTTGTGTAGGAGGAGAACGATAGCCATGTTTCATTGGGCTTTGGTCTGGCGAAAAAAAGCAAGCCACTTTTCTGCTTGGTTAGAAGGAACCCACATGAATGAACTGCCTTTGGAGATGAGCTCGGAAAGAAGATGGAGAGTTTAGCAGTGAGGAGCCTGCAGAGAGGAACATGTTAAGCTGGAAGGATTGGGGGCCATTTAACCTGGCAGAAGCCGTCACTTTTAGCAGGAAGTGGGATGGAACTTGAGGCGAGTCTAGGGGAATCATGATTTGCAGATGCTTGTGTGGACTTTTTTCCTGGTTTGGTTTTGTTTCACTGTTGTCTTGATGGTTCATCAAGGATTGGGTTGTCCGGCCAAAGGATTTGTTCTTTTTTTTTTTTTTTCTCCCTCATAGTATCTTATGGAAAAGCCCCGGGGAACTTTTGGGCCAACCCAATATTTTGTCCTTGCCATTAATAGGACTCCGTTCTGAAGTGACCTGCGGGTGTGGTCGGTTAAGAAGTGGTGGCAGACCACTTTAAAATTCCAGCTGACCCCCGTCGGGACCCTGGATGTGGACCGCAATTTGAGCCAGCTGACTTGGCACCCCAGGGCTCAAATGCCATCTGGTGGTTAAATGCAGAAGTTGCTTTTAACCGCGGGACCAACTGCTGGGTGAAGACTTTTTGACCTTTAGATCTGAAAAATAGAACATATTCATTCTCAAATGTCATCATTATTTTCCAGTGAACTTGCTTCTTGGAGAATTCTAATTTTAAACTATTGTGTGTGTACTCAGTCGTGTCCAACTCTTTGGAACCGTACGGACAGGCTTCTGTGTCCATGGGAGTCTCCAGGCAAAAAGACTGGAGTGGGTTGCCATGCCCTCTCCTCCAGGGATCTGCCTGACTCAGGGATGGAACCCGTGTCTCCTGCATGGCAGGTGGCAGGCGGATTCTTTACTGCTGAACTTGGAACTTGCTGGATTCCAAAATAATCCTATGTCCTAACATCCCTATCAGGGCCTCTGTGGTAACTCAGCGGTAAAGAATCTACCTGCAGTACAGAAGACATGGGAGACACGGGTTTGATCCCTTGGGTGGGAAGATCCCCTGGGGAAGAAAGTGGTAATCCGCTGTAATATTCTTGCCTGGGAAATCCCATGAACAAGACAGCCTGGTGGGCTGCAATCCATGGGGGTCCCAAAAGAGTAGGACACAGCTTAGTGACTAAACAGCAGCAGCAGCCCAAACAGACAGGGAGGAAGTAATAGCCATAGTTTTGCTTGATGACAGAATCACAGCAAATATGGAGAGGAAAAAACCTAGACAAAACCAGAGAAACAGGTTCATCCCACCTGAGACTGAAGTCTCCCTCAGGAGACTGAGCTAGCGGTGGGAGCTCCCTGAGTGTGGCCAAGGCGGTGAAGATCTGCGTCTCTCACTGTGCCTGTGATGCGGTCATGACGTGCCACCGTGCCCATGGAGCAGCTTCATCGGTGTCAGGATGCGTCGCGGCCTTTCCCTATACAGTTGCCTAGGAAGTCATGGACTTGTTCCAACTGCGCAGCTGCTGCTTTAAGAAGGAGCTGCTCTTTGGGGATTCCTTTGAGACCCCCAGTGGTGCCTTTGGGGACTGACCTGGAGGCCCTTCATGTCGTGGGGCTCGGAAGGAGAGCGGCGATGGCAGAAGACTGCAGGAGTCCAAGGACAGGGGACGAGGTCTGGGCAGTGGAGACAAGAGGGTGGGCTCCAGAGCCTTTGTGAAGACTTTTTGACCTTTAGATCTGAAAAATAGAACATATTCATTCTCAAATGTCATCATTATTTTCCAGTGAACTTGCTTCTTGGAGAATTCTAATTTTAAACTATTGTGTGTGTACTCAGTCGTGTCCAACTCTTTGGAACCGTACGGACAGGCTTCTGTGTCCATGGGAGTCTCCAGGCAAAAAGACTGGAGTGGGTTGCCATGCCCTCTCCTCCAGGGATCTGCCTGACTCAGGGATGGAACCCGTGTCTCCTGCATGGCAGGTGGCAGGCGGATTCTTTACTGCTGAACTTGGAACTTGCTGGATTCCAAAATAATCCTATGTCCTAACATCCCTATCAGGGCCTCTGTGGTAACTCAGCAGTAAAGAATCTACCTGCAGTACAGAAGACATGGGAGACACGGGTTTGATCCCTTGGGTGGGAAGATCCCCTGGGGAAGAAAGTGGTAATCCGCTGTAATATTCTTGCCTGGGAAATCCCATGAACAAGACAGCCTGGTGGGCTGCAATCCATGGGGGTCCCAAAAGAGTAGGACACAGCTTAGTGACTAAACAGCAGCAGCAGCCCGAACAGACAGGGAGGAAGTAATAGCCATAGTTTTGCTTGATGACAGAATCACAGCAAATATGGAGAGGAAAAAACCTAGACAAAACCAGAGAAACAGGTTCATCCCACCTGAGACTGAAGTCTCCCTCAGGAGACTGAGCTAGCGGTGGGAGCTCCCTGAGTGTGGCCAAGGCGGTGAAGATCTGCGTCTCTCACTGTGCCTGTGATGCGGTCATGACGTGCCACCGTGCCCATGGAGCAGCTTCATCGGTGTCAGGATGCGTGCGCGGCCTTTCCCTATACAGTTGCCTAGGAAGTCATGGACTTGTTCCAACTGCGCAGCTGCTGCTTTAAGAAGGAGCTGCTCTTTGGGGATTCCTTTGAGACCCCCAGTGGTGCCTTTGGGGACTGACCTGGAGGCCCTTCATGTCGTGGGGCTCGGAAGGAGAGCGGCGATGGCAGAAGACTGCAGGAGTCCAAGGACAGGGGACGAGGTCTGGGCAGTGGAGACAAGAGGGTGGGCTCCAGAGCCTTTGTGAAGTCATCCCCAAAAAGTGGAATGCTCAGATATGGAGGCAAAAATGGCGTTGGGCCTGTTGTCTCTGAGGGGGACGCGCAGGTACCTCCGACAAGATGGTGAGTGGAGCAGTTTTGGAGACAAGGTGAAACGTTTGCCTCTGGTGGGGCTGTCACGTGGGCATTGGGTCTGGAGACTAGGAAGGAGATTGTTGCTGGAGACCAGTCAGTACGTATTCATGGAGCAAACCTCCTAAAATACCTGTAATGCCATCTTGCATTTAGGAAGCACCTGTCACAAGGCTGAACCCCTCTGTGCACTAACTTAATCCTCAGGAAACTGGGAGGTTGTAGGTGCTCTGCTACCCCCACTTGGTAGATGGACCTAAATGGTTTGAAAGGGCAGAGTGTACCAATTTCCTCCCCAATTAAGGCTGAATTCAGTGAATCAGAATAGGCAACAAGAAGAAATAAACGAGGGCTTCCCTGGTGGTCCAGTGGGTAAAGGACACCGCCTTGCAGTGCAGGGGCGCGGTTCGATCCCTGGCCTGGGAAGATCCCACGTGGTGCAGAGCGGCTGGACTGATGTGTCCAATTACTGAGCCAGAGCTCTGGAGCGCATGCGCCCAGAGCCGGCGCTCTGCGACAACAGAGGCCACCGCAACGGGTGACCCATACGGACCAAAGAACAAAGATGGATGAAATTAGATAAATGAAAGACCAATAGAAGTGGCCCACCCGCCCCTCCCTCCGCACCCCACCCCACCCCGCCTCCCGCCCCCCCAAAAAAAGAAAAGAAATAAACGAAAACATCAGTGTTATTGTCGATGAAACCAGAATGGAACATGGAGCTTACATCTGTGCTCACAGGCGCTCCCCTGACCCTCGGGCCTCAGAGCAGCGTCCCTGATGGACTAGGCTGAATTTGTGGAGCAAATGCCTTCGCTCAGACGGGTGCCTCCCCCTGGTCTTTCAGGGCTTAGGGCCCATCCAGTTGGTCCTATACGATGGCTTCTGACAACTTTGAAAAGGCCTTTTGATTTCTGGTTGCAGAAGGGGAGTTTATAAAGCAGGGTTGAATTCCTAGGAGATAGGCCCATTGCGCAGAGCCTTTGTGAAGTCATCCCCGAAAAGTGGAATGCTCAGATATGGAGGCAAAAATGGCGTTGGGCCTGTTGTCTCTGAGGGGGACGCGCAGGTACCTCCGACAAGATGGTGAGTGGAGCAGTTTTGGAGACAAGGTGAAACGTTTGCCTCTGGTGGGGCTGTCACGTGGGCATTGGGTCTGGAGACTAGGAAGGAGATTGTTGCTGGAGACCAGTCAGTACGTATTCATGGAGCAAACCTCCTAAAATACCTGTAATGCCATCTTGCATTTAGGAAGCACCTGTCACAAGGCTGAACCCCTCTGTGCACTAACTTAATCCTCAGGAAACTGGGAGGTTGTAGGTGCTCTGCTACCCCCACTTGGTAGATGGACCTAAATGGTTTGAAAGGGCAGAGTGTACCAATTTCCTCCCCAATTAAGGCTGAATTCAGTGAATCAGAATAGGCAACAAGAAGAAATAAACGAGGGCTTCCCTGGTGGTCCAGTGGGTAAAGGACACCGCCTTGCAGTGCAGGGGGCGCCGGTTCGATCCCTGGCCTGGGAAGATCCCACGTGGTGCAGAGCGGCTGGACTGATGTGTCCAATTACTGAGCCAGAGCTCTGGAGCGCATGCGCCCAGAGCCGGCGCTCTGCGACAACAGAGGCCACCGCAACGGGTGACCCATACGGGCCAAAGAACAAAGATGGATGAAATTAGATAAATGAAAGACCAATAGAAGTGGCCCACCCGCCCCCTCCCTCCGCACCCCACCCCACCCCGCCTCCCGCCCCCCCAAAAAAAGAAAAGAAATAAACGAAAACATCAGTGTTATTGTCGATGAAACCAGAATGGAACATGGAGCTTACATCTGTGCTCACAGGCGCTCCCCTGACCCTCGGGCCTCAGAGCAGCGTCCCTGATGGACTAGGCTGAATTTGTGGAGCAAATGCCTTCGCTCAGACGGGTGCCTCCCCCTGGTCTTTCAGGGCTTAGGGCCCATCCAGTTGGTCCTATACGATGGCTTCTGACAACTTTGAAAAGGCCTTTTGATTTCTGGTTGCAGAAGGGGAGTTTATAAAGCAGGGTTGAATTCCTAGGAGATAGGCTCCAAGATGGTCATTTCAAGAGCAGCACGCCCTTGGCAGGCAGGGGTGGGCTGGAAGTCAGGGTTCTGGCAGCCAGCTGCCAGATGCTCTGAGTGGACCTCAGGAGCTTCGAGGCCTAGAGGCTCACTCTGCAAAGTGTGGGCTCTGCACTCGGCACCCCTGCTCCTGCTGCTAAATGCAAATCTGCATGTTAACTGGACTCCCTGTGTGGCGTGCACGCACATTAAAGTTTGGGAAGCGCCGCTGGAACTGTACCCAGGGGCTGTCTTGTACATGAAGGAGAGGCTTGTTTTCCTCCTGGTTGCCCCCTGGTCTCGGGAAACGTTGATTAATATTCTCCTCCCCGCAGAGGCTTTCCCTCTCTGAAGGCTGCCAACCGGCCCTTCCTTCGATCACTCATTATATCAACAATTTGTCCGTTATTTAGGAGCAGGGAGAAAAAACCTTCTGTAAACATGCCCTGAAGCTCATGGGGCATATGTGATAACTTACTTAAGCCAACCTGATACTTATTTCATTTCCCTGCATCATCCACTCCGAAGAGTTTTTAAAAAGCAATTTTCTGCAACCTTTGGATAGGCCATTTGTTCCGCCCTCAGACGTTCTCCCCAGAGAGATGTGTGATCATAATCGGAGTGGGAAAACTCTGTTATTAGAAATAATATTTGGTCCTGGAAGCCTCTGGAGGACTCGGGTGGTTGGGGAATGGTAGCGAGGGGAGAGGTAGGGGAGAGGACAGGGAGAACAAGGGGTCTCGCTGTATCCTTACTTCCCGTGTTGGTACTTCGACAAAGACGTGGACAAATCCGAGGAAAAATGAAGGTTCGGAATTGTACTCGTTCTTTTGGAACTGTGCTGTCTGATATGGACACTCGCTACCTACAGCAATTAAAATGAACATTTTAATTAATCAAATTTACATGGATCTAAGCAAAATCACGTGAATGCACATGCACTCACCCTAGCCGCATTCCAAGTGATCAGGATCCACATTTCCACCGTCGAGAGAGTTCTGTTAGGCCGGGCTGTACGCGAAAAGTCATGTACAGTTGAAAGGCATGTCAGCTGCTGAGATGCAGTAGTTTATTTTTAATTTATGATTGAACTGCACCAGGAGGGGCCTAAAAGTCCGCATGGTTTTCCCTGAGCCTTGGTGGTAAGCGTGCCTTTGATGCTGTGACGCTTTAAAGATAGAAAGTAACACAAGGGTTGGACTTGCCTGGCGGTCCAGTGGTTAAGACTGTGGACCAGGGCAGGGAGCGTGGGTCCCACCCCTGGTCGGGGGACTAAGATTCCACATGCTGTGTGGTGCAGCCAAAGGAAAAAATAAGGGCAAAAAAGGAAGTAAACAAGGGCATCTGTACCCGTTGTTTCTTGATGTGACAAGAGGCTGTGGGCCATGTACTGAGTCTGGAGCTAGAAGACCCCTTCGTCGTTGTTGAAGGAGAGGCTTGTTTTCCTCCTGGTTGCCCCCTGGTCTCGGGAAACGTTGATTAATATTCTCCTCCCCGCAGAGGCTTTCCCTCTCTGAAGGCTGCCAACCGGCCCTTCCTTCGATCACTCATTATATCAACAATTTGTCCGTTATTTAGGAGCAGGGAGAAAAAACCTTCTGTAAACATGCCCTGAAGCTCATGGGGCATATGTGATAACTTACTTAAGCCAACCTGATACTTATTTCATTTCCCTGCATCATCCACTCCGAAGAGTTTTTAAAAAGCAATTTTCTGCAACCTTTGGATAGGCCATTTGTTCCGCCCTCAGACGTTCTCCCCAGAAAATGTGTGATCATAATCGGAGTGGGAAAACTCTGTTATTAGAAATAATATTTGGTCCTGGAAGCCTCTGGAGGACTCGGGTGGTTGGGGAATGGTAGCGAGGGGAGAGGTAGGGGAGAGGACAGGGAGAACAAGGGGTCTCGCTGTATCCTTACTTCCCGTGTTGGTACTTGACAAAGGCGTGGACAAATCCGAGGAAAATGAAGGTTCGAATTGTACTCGTTCTTTTGGAACTGTGCTGTCTGATATGGACACTGCTACCTACAGCAATTAAAATGAACATTTTAATTAATCAAATTTACATGGATCTAAGCAAAATCACGTGAATGCACATGCACTCACCCTAGCCGCATTCCAAGTGATCAGGATCCACATTTCCACCGTCGAGAGAGTTCTGTTAGGCCGGGCTGTACGCGAAAAGTCATGTACAGTTGAAAGGCATGTCAGCTGCTGAGATGCAGTAGTTTATTTTTAATTTATGATTGAACTGCACCAGGAGGGGCCTAAAAGTCCGCATGGTTTTCCCTGAGCCTTGGTGGTAAGCGTGCCTTTGATGCTGTGACGCTTTAAAGATAGAAAGTAACACAAGGGTTGGACTTGCCTGGCGGTCCAGTGGTTAAGACTGTGGACCAGGGCAGGGAGCGTGGGTCCCACCCCTGGTCGGGGGACTAAGATTCCACATGCTGTGTGGTGCAGCCAAAGGAAAAAATAAGGGCAAAAAAGGAAGTAAACAAGGGCATCTGTACCCGTTGTTTCTTGATGTGACAAGAGGCTGTGGGCCATGTACTGAGTCTGGAGCTAGAAGACCCTGTGTCCCTGTCTGCTCTGCGTCACCCGGGACAGGGGTGATGCTCGTGGTCTCTCTGGTTTTTTTTTTATAAATGAATTTTGACCTCTTTTATTGATTGATTGATTTTCATCCATCTTTATTCTTTGGCCTATGTGGACCTCCCATTGCAGTGGCCTCTCTCGTTGCAGAGCACCAGCTCTGGGCGTGTATGCTCCAGAACGCTGGCTTGTCATTGGACACGCTGGTCCAGCTGCCCTGCGGCATGTGGGATCCTCCCGGCTCAGGGATCGAACTGGTGCCCCTTGCACTGCAAGGTGGACTCTTTACCCACTGGACCACCAGGGAAGCCTCTAGTATGGCTTTTGTGACTTATTTTTAACAGGTCAAAAATGAACCTTGATGCTGGCTGTTTGGCATAACAAAACCTTAGTTGGGCAGTGCCGCAAAATGATATTTTAAAACATAAAAGTATTTGCATTGTATAACTCAGCATTTTATGCAAGGGTTTGAACATATAAAATGGGTCTCTACATTTCCTGCCTAAAATTCAAAGCACCTTGTCCTGAATTTTTTTCTGTCACTAAGGGGAAGCTTTTTCTCTTTCAACTTGTTAGCACTCATGGTTGGCCCTCTTTGTATGTAAGTAAAACAGCGAGAGTCTAAGAAATAACCCTCTGTCTGTGAGCTGGTCTTTTTTTTTTTGATACACGTTACACAGTATGTATTGTTTCAACAATTTTCGAGCGTACAGTCCTAGTGGTTGGTGTGTGCATGTTGTTGTGCAATATGCAAAATGAACTTAAAATTTTTTTTAAAAAATATTTTGTTAATTTTTGGCCACACTGGGTCTTCACTGCTGCACATGGGCTTTCTCTAGTTGTGGTGAGCGGAGTCTCTCCCTGGTTGTCGTGTGAGGGCTTCTCATTGTGGTGGCTTCTCTTGCTGCAGAGCATAGGCTCTAGGGTGCCTGGTCCTCAGTAGTGGTAGCGCTCAGGCTTAGTTGCTCTGCACGCGGAATCTTCCCGGACCAGGGATCGAACCCGTGTCCCCTGCACTGGCAGGAGGATTCTTATCTACTGTACCACCAGGGAAGTCCGATGAACTTTTTCATTTCTCAAAACTGAAACTACACCCAGGAAACAACTTGCCATGCCCCACTCCTCCCAGCCCCAGGAAACAGTGACTCCACGTTCTGTCTCTGTTCATCTTACCACTTAGATGCCTCAGGTAAGTGGAATCATATTGCATTTGCCTTTTTGTAACCGGTTTGTTTCACTTTGCACAATGGCTGCAAGGTTCAGTGTATGTTGGACTTGAACAGCCTATCTCAACATGCTTAAACCTCAGCTGAGGCCGCTTCTTGTGGATGCTGTGAGCACAGGTACACGCTGGTGAGCGACACGGAAGGAGACGAGGAAAGACACGCTCTCAGATGAACGAGCCAGCTGTTTTGTGACTTATTTTAACAGGTCAAAAATGAACCTTGATGCTGGCTGTTTGGCATAACAAAACCTTAGTTGGGCAGTGCCGCAAAATGATATTTTAAAACATAAAAGTATTTGCATTGTATAACTCAGCATTTTATGCAAGGGTTTGAACATATAAAATGGGTCTCTACATTTCCTGCCTAAAATTCAAAGCACCTTGTCCTGAATTTTTTTCTGTCACTAAGGGGAAGCTTTTTCTCTTTCAACTTGTTAGCACTCATGGTTGGCCCTCTTTGTATGTAAGTAAAACAGCGAGAGTCTAAGAAATAACCCTCTGTCTGTGAGCTGGTCTTTTTTTTTTTGATACACGTTACACAGTATGTATTGTTTCAACAATTTTCGAGCGTACAGTCCTAGTGGTTGGTGTGTGCATGTTGTTGTGCAATATGCAAAATGAACTTAAAATTTTTTTTAAAAAATATTTTGTTAATTTTGGCCACACTGGGTCTTCACTGCTGCACATGGGCTTTCTCTAGTTGTGGTGAGCGAGTCTCTCCCTGGTTGTCGTGTGAGGGCTTCTCATTGTGGTGGCTTCTCTTGCTGCAGAGCATAGGCTCTAGGGTGCCTGGTCCTCAGTAGTGGTAGCGCTCAGGCTTAGTTGCTCTGCACGCGGAATCTTCCCGGACCAGGGATCGAACCCGTGTCCCCTGCACTGGCAGGAGGATTCTTATCTACTGTACCACCAGGGAAGTCCGATGAACTTTTTCATTTCTCAAAACTGAAACTACACCCAGGAAACAACTTGCCATGCCCCACTCCTCCCAGCCCCAGGAAACAGTGACTCCACGTTCTGTCTCTGTTCATCTTACCACTTAGATGCCTCAGGTAAGTGGAATCATATTGCATTTGCCTTTTTGTAACCGGTTTGTTTCACTTTGCACAATGGCTGCAAGGTTCAGTGTATGTTGGACTTGAACAGCCTATCTCAACATGCTTAAACCTCAGCTGAGGCCGCTTCTTGTGGATGCTGTGAGCACAGGTACACGCTGGTGAGCGACACGGAAGGAGACGAGGAAAGACACGCTCAGGTCAGCATGGACAGCGAAAGACACGGCTAGGGCTGCGGTGCTGTCTCAGAGGCTGTCACGGTCCAGCCCGCCTGCAACCGCTCCATTTCCGCTCCCGCACCTGCTTCGCCACCTTGGGGCTGGGGCTGAGGAGGTCACTGCGGAGGACAGCGTCTTCCCACACCTTCTAAACAAGTCTGCAAATACCAAGCCATCTGAAAGTCTGGACTTCTTCCCGAACCACGTGAAGGAGAGGGTGATTGTCCACTAGTTCAGTCAATGTGGAATTTACAGGCCTGGTGCACTTTCAAAGGTGAGAATATGCTTATAAACCTTTATTCCCTATGTTTCCTCAAATACATGATCAGGGTACAAATGACCATGTCCCGAGCCGGGGAGAAACAGAAGAGTAGCTCTGGGACTGTCTTCCTACAGAAAAAGCCCTGTCTTCCTGGGGGATTTATCTACATACAGCACAAGGGAAATCCATCATACAGTGTGTAAGTGAAAGACTGGGACGAACCTAGACGTCCATCTGTGGATTTGATCCATCCTGGCAGCACCTACACCATGGAGTGCCGTGCTGCCCCGCAGCCCGTGTGGAGGGCCGTCCCCTGCTCCCACTGCTCCAGGCTGGTCTTGCCTCAGTCCTCCTACTGGGCTCTGTCCAAACTCCGCCAGGCCGGCTCCGGCCCGCCCTCCCCCACTCAGCCCTCGTCTGTCACCCTCTGTGCTGACATGGGCTTGGTTCCACCTCCTTCCTGATTTTGTCTTGTGCTGTGGCTTTGCTCCTTTGTGCTTCGTTGCTCAGTCATGTCTGATTCTTTGTGACCCCATGGACTGTAACCTACCAGGTTCCTCTGTCCATGGGGATCTCCAGGTGAGAATACCGGAGTGGGTTGCCATGCCCCTCTCCAGGGGATCTTCCCAACCCAGGGATCGAACCCAGGTTTCCCACACTGCAGGCGGATTCTTTACTGTCTGAGCCACCAGGGAATTCCAGGAATACTGGAATGGGTAGCCTATCTCTTCTCCAGGGAAACTTCCCAGCCCAGGAATCAAACTGGGGTCTCCTGCCTTACAGGCAGATTCTTGCACCTTAGCTAGAATCTAAACTTCTTGAACCATGTTTTCTGCCCAGAATGAAGACGGCTCTCTCGCTCTGTCTCCTCTCTCTCTCGTCCCCGTCTCAGCTCAAGTTGCCTGTGGTCCACAGATACCAGCTCCCCACCCCTGGCACCCACACTGACAGGATGAGCCTTCACTCTGGAAATTTACCAACTGACATCCAGGTGTAGGTAAAGGGGAGGCATTGAGGAGGAACTTCCTGAGAACGGGCTCACATCCTCTTCTCCAAAGTTCTGAGTTTAAGTTCAGCCTCTCTTGTATTTAGGCTGTGTGACTTAGGGCAGGTTACTTGATGTCTCTGAACTTAACTTCTGTGGGACGTGCAGCCTGCTCTCCTGAAGGACCATTTTGAGAGTCAGGTTGGTGTGGTTGGTGAGCTGCCTAATGCCCATACCTGGCAGAGCTTTCCTGCTCCCCGGGCTCTTCATGACCTCTTTTTTTTTTTTTTAAAGATTTATTTATTAATTTATTTTGGGCAGGGGTCGGGTTGGGGAGGGAGGGGAGCGGGCGGGCCACTTCTATTGGTCTTTCATTTCTCCATTTTCATTCGCCTTCGTTCTTTGGTTCCTGTGGGCCTCCCATCGCGGTGGCGTCTGTTGTTGCAGAGCGCCGGCTCTGGGCGCATGCGCTCCAGAGCTCCGGCTCGGTGATTGGACACATCAGTCCAGCCGCTCCGCGGCACGTGGGATCTTCCCAGGCCAGGGCTCGAACCGGCGCCCCTTGCACTGCAAGGCGGTGTCCTTATCCACTGGACAACCAGGGGAAGCCCTCTTCATGACCTCTTGACTGGAGCTCACGGAGAAGGAACCTGGAGAGAGCCTCACACCAGATTCGGAGCGTCAGTGAGGTCTGTGGAGGGGGAGGGGGCTGGCTGGGGAGGCCCAGAGCGCCTGTGGACTCACCGTCCCTGGTGTCTTGACTCGCGTGTGCTCGACGTTGGCTTCTGTCTGAGTCAGACAGATGTGTTGGTTAGCGGTACTTGGTGAACCAGAGGTGCAACCCAGGTCTGCTCCGTGGGATTTAAATTAACGGAGCACTGTGGCGATGAGTGAGGAAACATGCTTCAGTTTTAGTTTTCAACCATTCATACGTATGTTCTGAAAGCCAGTCTGGAAACACATGCTTCTGTCGATGGCACAGAAACTGGGTGTTGTCCCTTCCTCCTTGGTGCTGATGGGGGAGACACGGGGGTGGCACCTGTCGTCCCCTGAGGGACGGGCAGTCGGGCTGAAAGAGCTTTGGATTCGTGAAGGCTTGACCACAAAGGAGCTGTGTGACCTCGGGCAAGGTACCTGCCTTCTCTGCACGTCAGTCTCACACCTGTCAAGTGGGGAGCTCCTTCGGAGGGTCTGACGAAGATGGAATGCCAAATATCTGGGGCCTCTCCTGGTACCCAGAGGGCCTGCAGGCAGTGGGAGGTTTGACTGTTGCCTCCTACAGTCAGGCATGGGGTAGAGAACCAAACCACTGTTACTCTGGGGTTTTCTGTTACAGCCGAGCTTCATCTCAGCTAATGCACTTGCCTTGCAAATAAGTTCCCCACATCGCTTAAGGAAAGGAATCCAAGGTTACAAGCCCCAAACTTCCTACCCATGGCCTCGCCTCTAAGCCTGTTTTACATTTTTCCAACATAACGACTGCTTTCTCAGTGCACATTCTCGGCCGTCTGTAACAGTCAGCTTTCAAAGCCCATATAAAAAAGCTACATGCCTCAGTTCGGGCGGGGGTGGGGTGGGGCGGGGATCGGCGGGCAGAAGCAGAAACGTGAGAGAGGTGTTCCTAAAATGAGAGGGGATGCCCTTCCCTCTTTCTGCACTGTTTTCACTTACATTTAGGGTGCCAAATGGGTAGTGCTCTCCCTACCCAGCCAGCCAGTTCTCCAATTCTCCATACAGCCACTGCGTGTCTTATAATCTAGCTCAGTTCTGACACTGTGACTCCTTGGAGTTTTATTTGTATTCAAAAATTAAACAGTAAAAGACTTCGGGGTGGTGGACTCACCGTCCCTGGTGTCTTGACTCGCGTGTGCTCGACGTTGGCTTCTGTCTGAGTCAGACAGATGTGTTGGTTAGCGGTACTTGGTGAACCAGAGGTGCAACCCAGGTCTGCTCCGTGGGATTTAAATTAACGGAGCACTGTGGCGATGAGTGAGGAAACATGCTTCAGTTTTAGTTTTCAACCATTCATACGTATGTTCTGAAAGCCAGTCTGGAAACACATGCTTCTGTCGATGGCACAGAAACTGGGTGTTGTCCCTTCCTCCGTGGTGCTGATGGGGGAGACACGGGGGTGGCACCTGTCGTCCCCTGAGGGACGGGCAGTCGGGCTGAAAGAGCTTTGGATTCGTGAAGGCTTGACCACAAAGGAGCTGTGTGACCTCGGGCAAGGTACCTGCCTTCTCTGCACGTCAGTCTCACACCTGTCAAGTGGGGAGCTCCTTCGGAGGGTCTGGCGAAGATGGAATGCCAAATATCTGGGGCCTCTCCTGGTACCCAGAGGGCCTGCAGGCAGTGGGAGGTTTGACTGTTGCCTCCTACAGTCAGGCATGGGGTAGAGAACCAAACCACTGTTACTCTGGGGTTTTCTGTTACAGCCGAGCTTCATCTCAGCTAATGCACTTGCCTTGCAAATAAGTTCCCCACATCGCTTAAGGAAAGGAATCCAAGGTTACAAGCCCCAAACTTCCTACCCATGGCCTCGCCTCTAAGCCTGTTTTACATTTTTCCAACATAACGACTGCTTTCTCAGTGCACATTCTCGGCCGTCTGTAACAGTCAGCTTTCAAAGCCCATATAAAAAAGCTACATGCCTCAGTTCGGGCGGGGGTGGGGTGGGGCGGGGATCGGCGGGCAGAAGCAGAAACGTGAGAGAGGTGTTCCTAAAATGAGAGGGGATGCCCTTCCCTCTTTCTGCACTGTTTTCACTTACATTTAGGGTGCCAAATGGGTAGTTTTCTCCCTACCAAGCCAGCCAGTTCTCCAATTCTCCAGACAGCCACTGCGTGTCTTATAATCTAGCTCAGTTCTGACACTGTGACTCCTTGGAGTTTTATTTGTATTCAAAAATTAAACAGTAAAAAGACTTCGTTGGTGGTCCAGGGGATGAGAGTCTGCCCTTCCAGTGTGAGGGACATGGGTTCAATTCCTGATTGGGTGACCAAGATGCCACATGCCGTGTGGGCAAGCATGGGCAAGAAAATATTAAAAAATTAAGCAATGAAACAATGCAAATGGTGATGGTAATATTTTTGTTTGATGCCTGCAAGTTTTAGATCAGTGTTTTCATATGTATAAAGTGAGGCGTGTTAAAACGGGATTCGCTGTGAGCATCAAACGTGCTGAGTGAGGAGAAGCACTCGTAATAGTTGAGAACTCAGGGGAAACCGGGCTGTCCCGGGCAAGCCATCTCATTAATGAGCAAAGGTCCAAGGATGATACTTAGGGAGCAGTTCTTCTTTTCCCAGAGACTAGAAACGACTCATCCTGGGAGAAGGTGGAGGGGAGAGGAGGAGACACCGGTGGAGAGCAGGACCACCGGGAGGGAGGAGGCGCCCAAGGACGACCTGGCACGCTCTTCAGAAATACGCATATCAGCTAATAAAAGTGCAGTACTGATGTACATGCCAAGTCATAATTGGCTTTAAAAACGTGAAATATGGTAAATGTGTCCACGTCATTACTGTTTTTGGTACTGTTATTATTTTTTTCATTCATGGGTTTTATTTATTTTTGGCTATTTTAGGTTTTCACTGCTGCCACGGGCTCTTCTCTACTTGCAGGGATTTGTTTGGTTTGTGCTCTCTCTACATTTTTCCAACATAACGACTGCTTTCTCAGTGCACATTCTCGGCCGTCTGTAACAGTCAGCTTTCAAAGCCCATATAAAAAAGCTACATGCCTCAGTTCGGGCGGGGGTGGGGTGGGGCGGGGATCGGCGGGCAGAAGCAGAAACGTGAGAGAGGTGTTCCTAAAATGAGAGGGGATGCCCTTCCCTCTTTCTGCACTGTTTTCACTTACATTTAGGGTGCCAAATGGGTAGTTTTCTCCCTACCAAGCCAGCCAGTTCTCCAATTCTCCAGACAGCCACTGCGTGTCTTATAATCTAGCTCAGTTCTGACACTGTGACTCCTTGGAGTTTTATTTGTATTCAAAAATTAAACAGTAAAAAGACTTCGTTGGTGGTCCAGGGGATGAGAGTCTGCCCTTCCAGTGTGAGGGACATGGGTTCAATTCCTGATTGGGTGACCAAGATGCCACATGCCGTGTGGGCAAGCATGGGCAAGAAAATATTAAAAAATTAAGCAATGAAACAATGCAAATGGTGATGGTAATATTTTTGTTTGATGCCTGCAAGTTTTAGATCAGTGTTTTCATATGTATAAAGTGAGGCGTGTTAAAACGGGATTCGCTGTGAGCATCAAACGTGCTGAGTGAGGAGAAGCACTCGTAATAGTTGAGAACTCAGGGGAAACCGGGCTGTCCCGGGCAAGCCATCTCATTAATGAGCAAAGGTCCAAGGATGATACTTAGGGAGCAGTTCTTCTTTTCCCAGAGACTAGAAACGACTCATCCTGGGAGAAGGTGGAGGGGAGAGGAGGAGACACCGGTGGAGAGCAGGACCACCGGGAGGGAGGAGGCGCCCAAGGACGACCTGGCACGCTCTTCAGAAATACGCATATCAGCTAATAAAAGTGCAGTACTGATGTACATGCCAAGTCATAATTGGCTTTAAAAACGTGAAATATGGTAAATGTGTCCACGTCATTACTGTTTTTGGTACTGTTATTATTTTTTTCATTCATGGGTTTTATTTATTTTTGGCTATTTTAGGTTTTCACTGCTGCCACGGGCTCTTCTCTACTTGCAGGGAGTGGGGGCTGCTCTCTAGTTGAGGTGAGCAGGCTTCCTGCTGCAGTGACTTCTCTTGTTGTGGGACTCGGGCTCTAGGGCAGACGGGCTTCAGTAGTTGCGGCACATGGGCTCAGTAGTTGCGGCTCGAAAGCTCTAAAGCACAGGCTCCATAATTGTGGCTTACGGGCTTAGTTGCTCCGCAGCATGTGGGATCTTCCTGGACCAGGGATCTAACGTGTGTCTCCTGCATTGGCAGACAAATTCTTTACCACTGAGCTACCAGGGAAGCCCTGTTCGTATTATTTTAAAAATCTTTATATGCTTATTTGGCTACATAAGGTTTTAATTGTGGCGTGTGGGGTCTTCACTCTGGCACATGGGCTTCTCTAGTTGCAGTGGGAGGCTTCTCTCTAGTTGTGGCATGTGGGCTCTAGAGGGCAGCTGAGTAGCGATGGTTTGTGGGCTTAGTTGCACTGTGACATGTGGGATCTTAGTTCTCTGACCAGGGATTGAACCCCCATCCCTGAATTGGAGGGTGGATTCTTGCCCACTGGACCTACAGGGAAGCCACTGTGCTATGTTTAGTGGCTGCCGTCTTGTCTCCTTAAGTCCCTTCCATGTATCTCCTTGCTTTGTTTCCCTGTCCCACACCATCCTCAAAAAGAAATTCCAGATGCCACAGGAAGTTAACATGAGAACCAAGTCCTGAAACTATTAGAAAAAAATAGAAAACGATCTTGGAGAACTTAGGTAGGCAAGGTGCTTTTAGTTACTGCCCCGTTCTCCAGCCATGAAGGAAAAGGACAATTTGATGTCATTTTCAAGGTGGCCAGAGAGAACACAAAGAAGTGAAGAGACAAGGAACAAATCTGTAATCAACAGAGATGGCACAGGATGGTTAACCAGACTTTATAACGAGCTCCTCCAATTAAATTAAAGGCAAATGACGTAATAGGAAAAAGATATGAATTGGTTACAGGAGAGGACGTCTCAGTGGCTAACACACTGGAAAGATGCCCAGCCACACCAGTAATCTGGGAAATTAAACAACATTGGGATGCCACTTTCACTCATTGGTCTAACAATATAAAGTATTGAGGATAAAAAGGAAAAGGACGATCTCAGACACTGATGAGGGAAAGAGTGACTCAACAGAACCTGGTAAAGGAGAAAAGGTGTGTGTTTGTGGCCCAAGGATTCTATGTCCGCATTTGTCCCCAAGAGACACTCTTCCGTCCGTGTACAGGGAAGCCACCTGGATGCCTGTGAGCGGGGAGAAGGGGCGTGGGCATGGGGAGGCCTCAGGAGTGGCCATGCAGCAAGTGGAGGAGCTGCTGCGACCCGTGGGACGCGGGGTCGTACCTTTAGCAGGAGAGCGTCTGTGAGTCTCGCCCACCCGCTTCCTGGGCAGGACTAGGAGCCGATACACATGCACACGCACATAGGTGGAAAAATGCAGTTCAGTTAGCACAGTTTTTATTTTCTGACCAAACTAGGCTTTTACAAACAGATGCATGGATACAGAAAACAAACTAGTGGTTGCCACGAGGGCAGGGAAGGGAGTCGGCTAAAATAGGTGAAAGGGATTTAGAGGTGTAGACGTCCTGTTATAAAATAAATAAGTCGGGCTTCCATGGTGGTTCTTCGGTAAAGGATCTGCCTGCCGGTGCAGGTGGCAAAGACTTGGGAGGATCCCACGTGTCCCGGAGCCACGAAGCCTGTGCACCGCCGCTGCTGAGCCTGTGCTCGAGAACCTGGGAGCTGCAGCTACTGAAGCCCACTTGGCCTGGGGCCTGTGCTCCACAGCAAGCGCGGCCACCGCGGTGAGAAGCCTGAGCATCTCAACTAGAGGAGCCCCCGCTGTTCACACTGACGCAAAGCCCATGCAGCAAAGACCTGGCCCAGCCAAAAATAAATAGACAGATACATTTAATAGAAATAAATAAGTTGCAGACATGTACAACGTAGGGCAATAGTCAATAATATTATAATAACATGGTGACAGAGGGTAACTTGACTTACCATGTGATCATTGTGTGATGCATCCAATCACTGTGATGTGTCCCTGAAACAGATGCATGGAAAAAGAAGATGTGGTGTATTTACACAATGGAATATTACTCAGTCATAAAAAGGATGACATTCTGCCATTTGCAGCAACAAGGATGAACCTAGAAGATATGATACTTAGCGAAATAAGTCAGAAAAAGGCAGAAACTGTATGATATCACTTATATGTAGAATCTAGAACAATCACACAAACAAATGTGTATGGGAAAATAGAATCAGATTCAGGTACAGGAAACACACTGGTGGTTTCCACTGGGGAAAGGGAGTGGGGAGGGACGATATAGGGGGAGGAATTAAGAGGTGCAAACAACTATGTATAAATAAATAAGCAACCAGGTCATATTGTATAGTATAAGGAATTATAGTCATTTTCTTACCATAACTTTGAACAGAGTATAATCTATAAAAATACTGAATCGAATCTATGATTATAAATCACACCTGAAACTCATCTAATATTATAAATGAGCTAAAAAAGTTGTGTCTTTCCTGCTTGAGGGAAATAACAGCCAGTGCTGTCCCTTCAGGGGTGGACGCCGCAGCTGGACAGAGCACTTGGGCAGGGCTCTCCCGGGCCGGGTCGGCCTGTCCAGGGTGGCCTGCCCCGATGCCCATCACCTGGCGTCACGGCTGCTGCAGACCAGTCGAGGGGACGGCCTGCCCGCTGAGCTAGTGGGCAGGCGCTGGGGTCCTGCAGGGAGGCTCAGGGCAGGCGGGAAGCTCGAGGGCCACGACCGTCACGCCGGCGCCCCTTCTGGACTAGCTCACCCCAACAGCACCTGCAGACACCGGGTGTGGGGACAGGAGGCCCCTGCAGGCCTTGCACCAGAGGGGCCACTGTCGAGGTGTCCGGGGCTCCGGGGGCTTGACGCTGGCCCGGGGGCACCTCTCTGCCTCTGGCCCTGCTGAGGGAGATGTGCTGCTCGGCAGCTTGGTTTTCTGACCCGTCGCCTTTGGCTCCGGTGACTGGCACCACCACCGCCTTGCCTCCTCCACACAGTCTCCCGGGGTCCCTCCACCCCTTCCTGGAGTGTTTCTATTTCCAAAGGCGACGGTAGGGCAGCTGGAGAGGGCAGAACTCTAACCCGGAGAATGCCGTAGAAACCAGACTGTGAGGAGCACCTGTGGCGGGTCAGGAGCTTGCAGAGCATCACCTCCCTTCAGCTCTGCAACAGCCCGGGGAAGTTTTCCTCCACCGCTGAGCTAACCGATAGGGAAGCGGAGGTTTGCAGGCTTAGAAGGTGCAGTTCCTCGGTCAAGGTCACAGAGCTGCTGGCCCTCTGGTGGGGCTGCCCTTGACAAATACACATTGGGGAAACCCTCAACCTTTCCTCAAGACAGCATCCCTTCCTCCCCCGGCCCTGCGCCTCCCTCCGGCCCCTGGCCTCCAGCGCCCACCTGGGAGCCAGGTCCCTCGCCCCTCGCCCAGGCGCCTGGGCTGCGGTGGGTGGCGGAGGAAGGGCTTGCTGGTCCCGGCTGCCCTTCTGCGGCTTGAACAGGAAAGAGACAAAGGTCCCATTTTAGGGCCGCTGTCTGTTTCCATGTCTCTAGTTGCTCAGCCACCAGGAGGACAAGCATTTGAGGTATTTCTATGGGAAGTGGTAGCCAACAAAAGCGCCGTTGGGTGGTATTCTAGTTAATTGCAGGAAGGCAGGCAGCCCTCCAGGATATTACCTTTCTTGGGCTGGAAAGTGTTTCTTTGAAAAACGTTCGGTTCAGCCGAGGCCTCCTAAGTTTTCGCAGATTTGCTTGTTCATAACTAGGAAGTCACCAAGTCGGTCCTGGGGGGCCGGGGGCGGGGAGGCGGGAGGAGGGGAGGCGGGAGGGAACCGCTCTGATGACAGCTCTTTGCTAAATGATGGCTGGAAAACACTAGATTCTGTTTCCCAGCCGGTATGAATTCCTAACGGGGGCCGTTCCCCCGAGGCCGGCCTGCCTCCCCCAGACGGAAATAGAATCAGCAACCCCGAGTGAAACGTCTCTCCCCCTTCAGAGGGGAGAGGGCAGGAAATGAGCAGAGGTGATCACTCTTCTGAAACACACTTGAAAAAAAATAATGGAAAGCATTTGCCTAGGTGCGTGAAGCCAAGCGTGTGACTCCCGACACGTCGGGTTTGCACATGCTCTTGCCGTTGCAGCCTGTTGCCAGCTCACGGCGGCCCCGGGAGGTGAGCAGGGCCTCCATCCGTCCTTGACCCTGAGAGGAGGGCCCTGCCGTTAGTGAAGCCCCGCCCGGGTCACCGGCTGGTGACGAGAGCCGGCGTGTCCCCTCTGTCACGACGGCTATTTGCCAGGCAGCGCCCCTGGACTCAGAACTGGGCTGTTGGCAAGGACGTTGAGGTGGCTGCTGTCTGGCCGTGGATACACACGCCTGGCTGAAGTGGAGTCGTCCGGAACAGACCAGCCTGAGCTCCAGGCCTCGCCTCTGGAGCTCTGAGCAGGGAGGGATGAGGTTGGTGGGAAGACAAGTGGACCTCTTAAGGGAGATGACCTCCCTTCTCCCATGAGGCTCTTCCATCAAGCTTACTGATTTTTTTAAAAAAATTTTTTATTTTACATTTTGGCTGTAAACCAACCATTTCCCAGCTAGGTATGGAACCCCTGCTCCCTGTGGTGGAAGCACAGGGTCTTAACCACTGGACCATCAGGGAAACTCTAAGCTCACTGAGTTCTATATGCTATTTCTCAAATGTTTCCTGTCCTAAAAGATGATGCTGTTAAAGTGCTGCACTCAGTATGCCAGCAAATTTGGTCACAGGACTGGAAACAGTCAGTTTTCGTTCCAATCTCAAACAAAGGCAATGGTACAGAGTGTTCAGATTACCATGCAGTTGCACTCATTTCACGTGCTGGCAAGGTTATACTCACAATCCTTCAAACTAGGCGTCAGCAGTACGTGAATGGAGAACTTCCAGATATACAAGCTGGGTTTAGAAAAAGCAGAGGAACCAGAGATCATATTGCCGATGTCCACTGGATCATAGAAAAAGCAAGGGAATTAAAAAAAAAACACCCATTGAGTTCTGCTTCATTAAGTACACTAAAGCCTTTGACTGTGTGGATCCCAACAAACTGGAAAATTCTTAAAGATGGGAACACCGAACTACCTTACCTGCCCCCTGAGAAACCTGTATGCAGGACAAGAAGCAACAGGTAGAACCAGATGTAGAACAACAGACTGGCTCAAAATTGGGAAAGGAGTACGTTAAGGCTATATATTGTCACGCTGCTTATTTAACTTATATGCAGATTGCATAACATGAAATGCTGGGCTGGATGTCTCACAAGCTGGAATTAAGATTGCTGGGAGAGATATCAACAACTTCAGATATGCAGATGACACCACTCTAATGGTAGAAAGTGAAGAGGAACTAAAGAGCCTCTTGGTAAGGGTGAAAGATGAGAGTGAAAAAGCTGCCTTTTAAAACTTTATGTTCAAGCTTCCCTGGTGGTCCAGTGGGTGGAGTCCACCTTGCGGTGCAGGGGGCACCGATTCGATCCCTGGCACTGCGTGCCCCGGAGCAGCTGGACCCGTGTGTCCAGTTGCGAGCTGGCGCTCTGGAGCGCGTGCGCCCAGAGCCGGTGCTCTGCAGTGAGACGGGCCACTGCGTGGGAGGCCCACAAGGGCCAAAGAATTAAGATAGATGAAAGTAAATAAATGAAGGACCAATAAAAGAGGCCAAAACTAAAAAAAAGAAAACAAACTCAACATTCAAAAAACGAAGATTATGGCATCCAGTGCTAACACTTCATGTCAAATAGATGGGGAAAAAGTGGAAACAATGCCAGATTTCATTTTCTTGGGCTCCCAAATCATTGTGGACAGATGCTTACTTACTCCTTGGAAGAAAAGCTATGACAAACCTAGACAGTGCATTAAAAAGGAGAGACATCACTTTTATATATATATATATGTCTGTATAGTGAAAGCTATGGTATTTCCAGGAGTCATGTATGGATGTGAGAGTTAGACATAAAGAAGGCTGACCACTGAAGAATGGGTGCTTTTTTTTTTTGATTGATTGATTTATTTATTTTGGGTGGGGGTCGGGTTGGGGAGGGAGGGGAGCAGGCGGGCCACTTCTATTGGTCTTTCATTTCTCTGTTTTCATCTGTCTTTGTTTTTTGGCTCCTGTGGGCCTCCCATTGCGGTGGCCTCTGTCGTCGCAGAGCACCGGCTCTGGGCGCATGCGCTCCAGAGCTCGGCTCGGATGGGAACACCGAACTACCTTACCTGCCCCCTGAGAAACCTGTATGCAGGACAAGAAGCAACAGGTAGAACCAGATGTAGAACAACAGACTGGCTCAAAATTGGGAAAGGAGTACGTTAAGGCTATATATTGTCACGCTGCTTATTTAACTTATATGCAGATTGCATAACATGAAATGCTGGGCTGGATGTCTCACAAGCTGGAATTAAGATTGCTGGGAGAGATATCAACAACTTCAGATATGCAGATGACACCACTCTAATGGTAGAAAGTGAAGAGGAACTAAAGAGCCTCTTGGTAAGGGTGAAAGATGAGAGTGAAAAAGCTGCCTTTTAAAACTTTATGTTCAAGCTTCCCTGGTGGTCCAGTGGGTGGAGTCCACCTTGCGGTGCAGGGGGCACCGATTCGATCCCTGGCACTGCGTGCCCCGGAGCAGCTGGACCCGTGTGTCCAGTTGCGAGCTGGCGCTCTGGAGCGCGTGCGCCCAGAGCCGGTGCTCTGCAGTGAGACGGGCCACTGCGTGGGAGGCCCACAAGGGCCAAAGAATTAAGATAGATGAAAGTAAATAAATGAAGGACCAATAAAAGAGGCCAAAACTAAAAAAAAGAAAACAAACTCAACATTCAAAAAACGAAGATTATGGCATCCAGTGCTAACACTTCATGTCAAATAGATGGGGAAAAAGTGGAAACAATGCCAGATTTCATTTTCTTGGGCTCCCAAATCATTGTGGACAGATGCTTACTTACTCCTTGGAAGAAAAGCTATGACAAACCTAGACAGTGCATTAAAAAGGAGAGACATCACTTTTATATATATATATATGTCTGTATAGTGAAAGCTATGGTATTTCCAGGAGTCATGTATGGATGTGAGAGTTAGACATAAAGAAGGCTGACCACTGAAGAATGGGTGCTTTTTTTTTTTTGATTGATTGATTTATTTATTTTGGGTGGGGGTCGGGTTGGGGAGGGAGGGGAGCAGGCGGGCCACTTCTATTGGTCTTTCATTTCTCTGTTTTCATCTGTCTTTGTTTTTTGGCTCCTGTGGGCCTCCCATTGCGGTGGCCTCTGTCGTCGCAGAGCACCGGCTCTGGGCGCATGCGCTCCAGAGCTCCGGCTCGGTGATTGGACACATCAGTCCAGCTGCTCCACGGCACGTGGGATCTTCCCAGGCCAGGGATCAAATCGGCGCCCCTTGCACTGCAAGGTGGTGTCCTTATCCACTGGACCACCAGGGGAAGCCCTGGATGCTTTTTTAAAAAATTTTTTATAATTTTTTTTTATGTATCTATTTATTTATTTTTGGCGGGTGGAGTGGGTTGGGGAGAGAGGAGGGTGGGCAGGTCACTTCTATTGGTCTTTCATTTCTTTATTTTCATCCATATTTGTTCTTTGGCCCGTGTGGGCCTCCCATCGCGGTGGCGTCTGTTGTCACAGAGCACTGGCTCTGGGCTCATGCGCTCCAGAGCTCTGGCTCAGTAATTGGACGCATCGGTCCAGCCGCTCCACGGCACATGGGATCCTCCCAGGCCAGGGATCGAACTGGCGCCCCTTGCACTGCCAGGCGGTGTCCTTACCCACTGGACCACCAGGGAAGCCCAGAATGGATGCTTTTGAACTGCGGTGCTGGAGAAGACTCTCGAGAGTCCCTTGAACAGCAAGGAGATCAAACCAGTCCATCCTAAAGGAAATCAACCCTGAATATTGATTGGTACGACTGAGGTGAAAGCTGAAGCTCCGATACTTTGGCCACCTGATGAGAAGAGCCGACTCACTGGAAAAGACCCTTGGGCTGGAAAAGATGGAGGGCTGGAGGAGAAGGGGCGACAGAGGCTAGATGGTTGGATGGCATCACTGACTCAATGGACATGAGTGTGAGCAAACTCTGGGAGATGCTGAAGGACAGGGGAGCCTGATGTGCTGCAGTCCATGGGGTCACAAAGAGTGGGACATGACTGTGCAACTTATTGTGGGCGATTATACATTTCATATATGGCTGCTGCTGTTGCTGTTCAGTCGCTCACTTGTGTCTGACTCTTGGTACCCCGTGGACTGCACCCCACCAGGCTCCTCTGTCCATGGGGATTCTCCAGGCAAGAACACTAGGTCTTTGGTGCTGCGTGTGGGTTTTCTCTAGTTTCAGAGAGCAGGGGGTCCTCTTTGTTGTGGTGCGTGGGCTTCTCGTTGTGAAGCCGAGGCTCCCGGCGCACAGGGTTCAGTAGTTGCCGCATGTGAGCACGGTCTTTTGGCACACAGGCTTAGCTGCTTCCATAGCCTGTGGAATCTTCCTGGACCAGGGATAGAACTGTTGACAGGTGGATTCCTATCCACCAAGTCCGAGGCCCCACCTCTGAACAGCTGCTGATGGGAGGCTGGAGTGCGGGCAGTGGGCAGCTAGCCCCTTGGTGAGGCATGGCTTCATGGCTGCGCACTGGGAGGCACCCTCCCAGCATACTCATGAAAAGCCAAAATAATCATTTCTGGAGGAAGCCCCTAAGGGAAAACCAGCTGTGTGTGCTAGAACGGAGACAAAGAGAGAATTAAATCCAGAGATGTGTGGATTCTTTGTCACAGTAAAGAACTGTCCCAAGAGGAGCGGTATGTTCCCGGGTCATTGGGGGTGCTTTGAACAGGAAATGGGTGAATGGGGGTGGTGTTTGTGGCTGCAAGGCTGTGGGAGACCCTGCCTGCTAGAGCTGGGCTGCCATGGCTCCTGGTCTTTTCCTGCCCGAGGCCCCGAGGCAGCAGCTACTCCAGCATCCCCAGCCGTTTCCTGACCTGACGCCCTCACCCCAGGGCCTGCGGGCTCTGCTCCTGCCACAGGGCTAGAACACTGGTGGAAGCTGAAGCTCCGATACTTTGGCCACCTGATGAGAAGAGCCAACTCACTGGAAAAGACCCTTGGGCTGGAAAAGATGGAGGGCTGGAGGAGAAGGGGCGACAGAGGCTAGATGGTTGGATGGCATCACTGACTCAATGGACATGAGTGTGAGCAAACTCTGGGAGATGCTGAAGGACAGGGGAGCCTGATGTGCTGCAGTCCATGGGGTCACAAAGAGTGGGACATGACTGTGCAACTTATTGTGGGCGATTATACATTTCATATATGGCTGCTGCTGTTGCTGTTCAGTCGCTCACTTGTGTCTGACTCTTGGTACCCCGTGGACTGCACCCCACCAGGCTCCTCTGTCCATGGGGATTCTCCAGGCAAGAACACTAGGTCTTTGGTGCTGCGTGTGGGTTTTCTCTAGTTTCAGAGAGCAGGGGGTCCTCTTTGTTGTGGTGCGTGGGCTTCTCGTTGTGAAGCCGAGGCTCCCGGCGCACAGGGTTCAGTAGTTGCCGCATGTGAGCACGGTCTTTTGGCACACAGGCTTAGCTGCTTCCATAGCCTGTGGAATCTTCCTGGACCAGGGATAGAACTGTTGACAGGTGGATTCCTATCCACCAAGTCCGAGGCCCCACCTCTGAACAGCTGCTGATGGGAGGCTGGAGTGCGGGCAGTGGGCAGCTAGCCCCTTGGTGAGGCATGGCTTCATGGCTGCGCACTGGGAGGCACCCTCCCAGCATACTCATGAAAAGCCAAAATAATCATTTCTGGAGGAAGCCCCTAAGGGAAAACCAGCTGTGTGTGCTAGAACGGAGACAAAGAGAGAATTAAATCCAGAGATGTGTGGATTCTTTGTCACAGTAAAGAACTGTCCCAAGAGGAGCGGTATGTTCCCGGGTCATTGGGGGTGCTTTGAACAGGAAATGGGTGAATGGGGGTGGTGTTTGTGGCTGCAAGGCTGTGGGAGACCCTGCCTGCTAGAGCTGGGCTGCCATGGCTCCTGGTCTTTTCCTGCCCGAGGCCCCGAGGCAGCAGCTACTCCAGCATCCCCAGCCGTTTCCTGACCTGACGCCCTCACCCCAGGGCCTGCGGGCTCTGCTCCTGCCACAGGGCTAGAACTCAGGCGGTCTCGGCCTCCCCTCTGTGGCCAGCCAAGCTCCGGGGGAGGCTCACTGGAGCGACGAACAGTGCTGTGCTTAGTCGTGTCCAGCTCTTCACAGACGCCGTGGACTGCAGCCTGCCAGGCTCCTCTGTCCGTGGGGATTCTCCAGGCAAGAATATTGGAGTGGGTTGCCATGCCCTCCTCTAGGGGATCTTCTCAACCCAGGAGTTGAACCCAGGATTTCCATATTGCAAGCCATTCTTTACCAGCTGAGCCACCAGGGAAGCCCAAACAGAGACCCTCAGAAAACCCCAAGTGGGCCACGTCGGGCTGACGGAGCCTGCAGCCATCGCGGGCCCCGGCCAGCAGGTGTCACTGCTGCCCCAGCGGAGGGCCAGGCGGGCAGGCCCGAGCCGTGCCTTGCCAGCCTCTCAGGGTTTGCTTCTCAAGTGACGGGGTTAGAAACCTGTGCCCCTCCCCCAGCCCCTGCACCCTCAGTTTCACCCCCCAACAATTTCTGCCTAAGAAAAGGAGTGAGACACACTCTCGTCCTTCCTCCAAAAGGTTGGAGAGGTGCAGGCGGAGGGGGACGTCCCACAGGGCGGGCAGCGTGTGGGGGACCACTCAGGAGCTGGTCACTGCCGGCTCTGCCCTGGGAGCCGCTGGGGGTGGGAGCGCGGGTGAAGGGGGTGGGTCTCCACTCTTCTGGACTTGATGATCCAGCAGGCGGACGGAATAAGGAAGGGGAGTGAGCAAGTGTAGCCGAGAGGGGCCAGTCACGCGTGGTCCAGTGAGTAGAGTCCATCTCCCTCCCAGCCTGGATCTCTCTGCTCCAGAGGCGGTACCCAGGGCGTTGCTCAGGTTTTCGTTCATTCTTCAGAATATTAAGGAAAAAGGAAGTGGCTCCCCTGAATGGGGTTACCGAGGGACCACCGGTTCCATCTGCCCAGCCCTGGAGGCGTTCCTCGACCCCAGACACCCCAGGGCAGCAGGAACAACTCAGGCATCCTGATTGGGTACTGGCTGCTTTCAGGTGTTTCGTCTCTTTTTCGCCACACTGATGGTCATATTATTATCCTCACTGTACGGAAGAAGATACTGAGGGTCAGAGAGGCCAGACACGCGCCCCAGAGCTTCAGAGGGGAAGGGAGGGAGGAACTGGTGTTTGAAGCGAGTCCACTTGACGTGCATTTTTCTGCTGCACCCCCAGGCCTCCTGAGGCCTCTGAGGTGGGGAGCCGAGAGGCGGCTTCCCCAGGCCCACCGGTGAGGCCCGGGCGGTAGGCGGCTGTGGGTTGTGGGCGAGGTCCTTATACCGAGCGCTGCAGCGGTTCCTGAGCGGGGGCGGCAGCCCAGGAGCTCCTCCAGGGCTTGGAGTTCTGGGAGGCAGCCTGGGGGAGCCTGGGGGAGACGGGACTGGGGGATCTGGCAGGCAGGGCACAGGCCAAGGAGGCGCGTCTGGGCAGAGGAGGCACAATGCCACCGGATAGAAGGAGCCAGGCCGCGCCCAGATGGCCCCGGGGACTTCCTCTACCCTCCCTGGCCCCCAGGCATTTATCTAGAACATCCTCTAGGACAAGAATAAAAGCTCCCAGCCGGGCGAGCTCAGGCCCCGGGGGTGGGGGCACCGGGCAGAGCAGTTGTCCGGCTGCACTGGGTAGGGCGGGTGGGCTGGAAGGAGCAGACCCCGACGGAAGCTTACTGCCCTTGCCGGGCAGGCGGGGGTGGCCTCGGCCACCTTCACAGCTCGTTTCGAGATGGTATCAGGTTCTGACAGAGAAGCTGCAGAGACACTCAACTTGAGCATGAAAAGCCACATAAAGTGATTTACGCGGTCCTTGATTCATTTGGTGGAACTGACTCTTGTCCCCCAGGCTGGGTGCAGGGCTCCCAGACTAGTAGCCATAGAGATAAGCCCCAGCTCTCCCATCCCCTTAGGAAGTCCCTGCGCCCAGGAGGAGCGGCCGGCTTGTCAAGGCAGCTGCTTATGGTGTCAGACCCCTGCTCCTGGGATCTGCGTGTGTCTGCTGAGCGGACCGCTGTCGTCTTCACAGGCGAGCATTAGAGAAAAGCCTCCCCTCCGGGTGGCCCCGGCGCTCAGCAGCACTGTTTGCTAGTGGAGCTCAGTCCCGGCTCGCTCCCGCCGCTGGCTGCCTCTGTGCAGTGGGCAGACTGCACAGGTGTACGTGGTGGTCTTGCCAACAGAAGCCTGTGTCAGGGTCGGAGAAGCCCTTTGGGAGAGAATGCATCAGAAAGGAGGAGCGCGAGTGAACACAGGCGTGCAGCCGACGGGGGTCTGAGACCTGGTGCCCTCCCTGCCCCGGGCTCCCCTCTGCGCACAGAGGGGGTCAGCAACCAGGGGAAGTTAATCAGGAAGAGCAAGAGGAGGAAGGGCCTGCTGGACAAAGAAATTGCAAACGTACAGAGGCAGGAAACCTCCAGGCTACTTGGGGAATAGGGAGCAAGGTGGAGACAGGGGTGGGTGAGGCGGAGGGGGAGGAGGTAGGGACCTGGGCTTCCAGGCGTTGCTCGGTGGTTGGGGCTGGGTTGGGATGAGCCTGGCTGCAGAGAAGGGGGCAGCTCGAGAGGCCAGGTGGGGAGGTAGCCCTCGCCTTTGTAGGCTCTCCCGATGTTTATTCCTGTACGCCCGACAAACCACCCTGGAGACCTCCACCGCCGTTGTGAGCTCTGTCTTCTGCCTGTCGCGTCTGTCCCTGCTGGGTGTCTTGGAACTAGCAATCAGAACCTGCCTCTCAAGTAGAAATGCTGAGTCTGAAGAAAAAAACTCCGACCCCACATGTGTGCCTATTGGGACGTACAGGGCCCAGAGGGTGCAGCGGGAGTTTGGAAGGAGCCCGTCCCCGTGGGTGGGGTGACCCGGACAGACTTTTCCAACCCGGCCGCTGCTTGTGTGGACCTGCGGAGGGCCCTGGGGGAGCCGCAAACCCCTCCCCCGGGTTCTGCCACCTGCAGGAAGGCACCGAAGCCCCCACCCAGCCAGCGGCCAGGGCCAAAACTGCCTGGATGTCGAGATCAATTCTGCTTCCTGCTGGTGGGTGGCCGTGGCTCAGGGGCCAGCTCCTGCCTCTCGCCCACATGGGCATGTGCGCCTGAGTGTGGACCACGGTTGATTTTTATGGAGCCAAAAATTTTAGTTCTTTTCTTTTTCTCTTCAGTTCTAGTTTCACTTTTTGGAAGGCTCAGCGAGGAGGTTGGGAAGGACTCACTTGACCAGTGCTGATCTGGAAAGGCTGACGTTGGGTGGACGAGGACTAGTGGGCCAGCCTGGCCGTGGCCCAGGGCCGAGCCCTGTGCTGGGCTGTTCTAACTAGAACTTGAACTGAACCGAACCATGACCCCCAAATTGAAAAAACACCGCCTTGATTCACCGAACCCAAAACCGAATCCAAATATTATTATTTTTCGACTGAACTCTGAATTGATGTTTTTTCTCTTGCATACCGACCAAGCCAGTTGGAACTAGACACAAACATATGTGTTTTCTGAAACTATTGAACCTGAACTTCAAAATAATCTATCTGAGGGCAAAATGAGACTTCACTTGCTTGAGATTGTCCGGCCCACAGCAGGCCATTAGAGCTTCCTGTGTGGTGACTTCCGTTTGTCCAGTTGCGCTTCTCATCTTGAAAACTGGGCTATAGTTGCAGGTAGGGGGGTGCACAGATCTTCAGTGCACATTTTGATCAATTTTGACAAATAGATGTACTCGAGGCGCTCCCCCGACCCGTCTGTCTGGCAGAGTTCCCTCTGTCCCTTCCCCGCCCATCCCTGCCCCCACAGCTACGGTCCTCGTCTCTGTTCCACTTGGCTTCTTGTTGAGGCTTCGCAACAACCCTGCTCCCCGACCCTGGAAGGAAGGAGGGCAAATGTGACAAAACTATTTTGTGAATGAGAGAACGGAGGACCAGAGAAACGCCCATCTCTCCTTGAACTCACAGAGCCAGGCCATCTCTGGTTAGAGCAACCCAGCTCTCTCGTCTCCCAGCTACATGGCTCCCTCTTTCCGTCTCCAGCCCTCTGCTCAACAGTGGATTTAAGGCCTCCACAGGCTTTGTTAGAGAGTGTATCCACCTCTGGCTTCCAGGGCCCCGTGGCATTTTGCTTATCCCACAAGCAGGGCGGTTTTACCTTTTTCAATTTAATTTAATTAAAAAAAGTGTATTTGGCTGCACTGAATCTTTTCTTGCAGGGGGCGTACTTCTATTGGTCTTTATCTATTTTCATCTATCTTTGTCCTTTGGCCCGTGTGGGCTTCCCATCGCAGTGGCCTCTCTCGCTGCAGAGCACTGACTCTGGGCGCACGCGCTCCAGAGCTCCGGCTTGGTAGTTGGACACATAGGTCCAGCTGCTCCACGGCCCATGGGATCCTCCCAGGCCAGGGATCGAGCCAGCACCGCTTGCACTGCAAGGCAGTGTCCTTACCCCCTGGACCACCAGGGAAGCCCTGCACTGAGTCTTAATTGTGGCTTGCAGAATCTTTAGTAGCCCAAGTGAACTCTTAGTTTCTGCATGTAGGGTTTAGTTCCCTGACCAGGGATCAAACCCATGTCCCCAGCATTGGGAGTGTGGAGTCTTAGCCCCTGGACCACCAGGGAAGTCCCATCTATTTTTAAAGACTTGGGAAGGAGGCTGTGTCTGGGTCCCAGGCCCCTGCAGCGAGGATGCTCTCCTGGGACCTCTGTGCAGCCCGTGGCAGCAGCCTGCGCCGGGGCGCCTGTCCCCGGCCCCCAGCCCGCCTGTGTGTGTGGCTGGCTGTCGGTGTCTCTGGCCGCCTGCGAGCAGACAAACTGCGTCTGACCCCCGAGGAGCAGTGCTGTCTCCCCGAGCAGCCCAGCGAGAGAACATTGACCAGGTTCCCAAGCTGCTTTTCCTGGGGAAACATTTTCCAGAGCCTACAACAATGTTGCATTTGATTTGATTTTTCCCCCCTTTGCCGGCGATTGTGTGGTTTGGGGTGTTTTGCTCCTAGTTATAATCCAATAAAGGCCAGCTGCTGAGATTTTTCCAAGAGTGCCGCTTTCAACCGCCCTCGTTGAAAACGCTCTAATTTATTTCAGTCGCTTGTGGGAAAACCAGCCTCGGCTCAAAACAAAGGCGTCCTGTGCTGATGTAATTATCCCCTGAGTCTCTCCTCAGGGCTCGGGTCTGCTGGGGCTCACAGACGCTGCCCGAGAAGCAGCATCCTTTCTTGATGGCGGAAGTCATCCTGAAGGATCTTGCTGTCTTCCCAGCCTCTCTGGAGGGATTGCAGGCCTCCCAGCTCCCAGCGAGGATCGGGAGCTCAGACTTTCTCCATGGCTTATCTGTTTCCTGAGGCTCACAGGGGTCAGTCCATTGGTCCATCACCTTCAGGTGACGTTATCTGAACATTTTCTGTCTGTTCAGTAGGTAACTGAATCCTTCCCATTGAGGGGCTAGAAGTTTGGATCAGAAGATTGATTAAGAGAGAGGGAATTATTTAATATGTTAAGTTAAATGTAATTGTTTATGATTCAGGTTATGGTAACCCACCGTTATTGTACACTGTAAGCAGATGTTTGACCATGTCTTTTAAGTCCTTTGTCATTTATAGATATATTTATGCCCTGGTGCTGCTACAAAACATGCCCAGTCATCAAGGGCATCCATAGGAAGGCTAAGGAACCCAGTTACTACTGTTCTACATCAAGGTGATGGCTGTGTAGGAATTTCAGCCCATAAAGACTAAAACTAGGAGCTGCCCTGCCCCTGAGGCCCATAGATCAGGTACTCAAGAGATCTTTACTCCCTGATAGGCAGGGTCAACGCCCATGCTCAGCCTTGAAGCAATTACAGAAGACGGACCTTTGCCCTTCTGCCTCCCATAAGAATATGGGAGTAAAATCTCTTGAGGGGGGAATGTAAGGGTTAGGAGGGAAAGGGGTAGGGCACAATTTTTGAAAAGAATGACAGCCCAAGGACTCAGCATAAACCCATCAGAATCAAATGGGTCCAAGATGGCAGACCAGACCTTGATCCTCAGTCAGCAAGCTAGATGACACACCCAGAGGCGCCATGACAGTTCCACCCCTTCCCTAAAAGAGCTGGAATAATCCTCCCACTCATGAGCGTATGGAATTACCCAGCCTATATAAACTAAGAATGCCAGGTTTTCAGGGCCATTTGATTTACTCTGCCATGGCCCACACTCTGTCTGTGGAGTGTGCTTTCTCTGACTCTGAATAAATCCATTTCTTACCTAAAAAAAAAGAGAGAGAGAGAGAGAGAGAGAGGGAATCTTGGATTCCCTGATGGTCCGGGGATTAAGAATCTGCCTGCCAATACAGGGGACACGTGTTGGATCCCTGGTCCAAGAAGAGCCCACATGTCGTGGAACAACTAAGCCCATGTGCCACGACTAAGAGTCCGCTAGCCTAGAGCCTGTGCTCCACAGCAAGAGAAGTCAATGTAGTGAGAAGTCTGAACACTGCAACTAGAGAAAGCCCTCGTGTAGCAACGAAGACCTAGTGCAGCCAAAACTAAATAAATAAAATTAAAGAAGGGAAAATTTTGACTAAACAGATCTTCAGTAGGGCCCAGGTGTGTTTGGCACCTGCAGGAGGAGGTTCTGGGCACTTTGGCGGAGGGGGTGGGAAAACGGGGGAATGAGATGCCGAGATGGGAGGAGACCTCGGTCCACCTGCTCGCAGCCATCCAGGCTGGTCTCTTCCGCCTCCCGTTCTGTCCAGGTGCCACTAGAGCCCTGGCTAACGTGATTCCTGACTGCCTCATCACTGACTTGGTTTAATGGCACGCAAACGTCTTTCCTCGTTTGAAGCACAAGGGCCTCCTGGACTGAAAATCCAAAATGGCGGCCCCTTGGCCAAGCGACGTGTGCATCGTAGAGAAGATTCTGATTGAGTTGCACGGGTGGTGCCACCTGTTTGGCGGTAACCCGTGTTTCTAAATGAGGGCCTGCATGGGTGTGCGGTGGGGCTGGCCAGTCTACCAGGCTCTGTTTTTCATTTCATTTCTGAGGAATGTAAGGGTTAGGAGGGAAAGGGGTAGGGCACAATTTTTGAAAAGAATGACAGCCCAAGGACTCAGCATAAACCCATCAGAATCAAATGGGTCCAAGATGGCAGACCAGACCTTGATCCTCAGTCAGCAAGCTAGATGACACACCCAGAGGCGCCATGACAGTTCCACCTTCCTAAAAGAGCTGGAATAATCCTCCCACTCATGAGCGTATGGAATTACCCAGCCTATATAAACTAAGAATGCCAGGTTTTCAGGGCCATTTGATTTACTCTGCCATGGCCCACACTCTGTCTGTGGAGTGTGCTTTCTCTGACTCTGAATAAATCCATTTCTTACCTAAAAAAGAGAGAGAGAGAGGGGAGAATCTTGGATTCCCTGATGGTCCGGGGATTAAGAATCTGCCTGCCAATACAGGGGACACGTGTTGGATCCCTGGTCCAAGAAGAGCCCACATGTCGTGGAACAACTAAGCCCATGTGCCACGACTAAGAGTCCGCTAGCCTAGAGCCTGTGCTCCACAGCAAGAGAAGTCAATGTAGTGAGAAGTCTGAACACTGCAACTAGAGAAAGCCCTCGTGTAGCAACGAAGACCTAGTGCAGCCAAAACTAAATAAATAAAATTAAAAAAGGGGAAAATTTTGACTAAACAGATCTTCAGTAGGGCCCAGGTGTGTTTGGCACCTGCAGGAGGAGGTTCTGGGCACTTTGGCGGAGGGGGTGGGAAAACGGGGGAATGAGATGCCGAGATGGGAGGAGACCTCGGTCCACCTGCTCGCAGCCATCCAGGCTGGTCTCTTCCGCCTCCCGTTCTGTCCAGGTGCCACTAGAGCCCTGGCTAACGTGATTCCTGACTGCCTCATCACTGACTTGGTTTAATGGCACGCATAACGCTCTTTCCTCGTTTGAAGCACAAGGGCCTCCTGGACTGAAAATCCAAAATGGCGGCCCCTTGGCCAAGCGACGTGTGCATCGTAGAGAAGATTCTGATTGAGTTGCACGGGTGGTGCCACCTGTTTGGCGGTAACCCGTGTTTCTAAATGAGGGCCTGCATGGGTGTGCGGTGGGGCTGGCCAGTCTACCAGGCTCTGTTTTTCATTTCATTTGCAAAGTGATTTGCATAGAGCCCCAGAGCTCTGTTTTCTTTCAAGTCAGAGGAAGTCACATGCTGGTGAGCATTTGCCTGGGAGGTGTCCTTTCTTGCCCATGGGCTCCCCTCTTGCCTAGCCTTCCTTCCTTAGGGCCGCCTGGAGGGGCAGAATGTGTCAGGTGGGTGGAGTCTGGCACAGGCAGGAGCTGGACCTCTTCTGGCCTTGGGTTGTTAGTGATGAGTTCAAGCACTGGGATGGTGTGGGCGGGGAGGACGCGCAAGCACTGCAGAAGTCCGGCTTTCAAGGATTCACAGCTTTCAGCGATTCTGGCTCAGTGTATCTGAGGTGGGGCTCAAGCATCGTTTTTTTTTTTTTTGGCCACACTACAAGGCATGCGGGGGTCTTAGTTCCCCAACCAGGGACTGAACCTGTGCCCTCCTGGGTTGGAAGCTTGGAGTCTTAACCACTTGACTGCCAGGGAAGCAAACATCTTTATTTTTATTTCAAAAAATCTTGGAGGCTGCATGTGCATTGAGAACATTTAGAGAATGAAGAAAATATCAACCGTAATGGTTCCTCCTTCCCTAAATCCCACTCAACGCTTCTGTCCACTTCCAGTCTTGAGCATTATATGTACATTTCTGTCTGGAACTGCAACACGCACTCCCTTCGGTGTCCTTTTCCTTTTGAGCATCATGAGGATTTTCTCGTGACATTCAAAATTTTTTGAAAGCGTGGTTTGTACAGGTTGTGCATAAAGGGAATGAGATGCCGAGATGGGAGGAGACCTCGGTCCACCTGCTCGCAGCCATCCAGGCTGGTCTCTTCCGCCTCCCGTTCTGTCCAGGTGCCACTAGAGCCCTGGCTAACGTGATTCCTGACTGCCTCATCACTGACTTGGTTTAATGGCACGCAAACGTCTTTCCTCGTTTGAAGCACAAGGGCCTCCTGGACTGAAAATCCAAAATGGCGGCCCCTTGGCCAAGCGACGTGTGCATCGTAGAGAAGATTCTGATTGAGTTGCACGGGTGGTGCCACCTGTTTGGCGGTAACCCGTGTTTCTAAATGAGGGCCTGCATGGGTGTGCGGTGGGGCTGGCCAGTCTACCAGGCTCTGTTTTTCATTTCATTTGCAAAGTGATTTGCATAGAGCCCCAGAGCTCTGTTTTCTTTCAAGTCAGAGGAAGTCACATGATGGTGAGCATTTGCCTGGGAGGTGTCCTTTCTTGCCCACGGGCTCCCCTCTTCGCCTAGCCTTCCTTCCTTAGGGCCGCCTGGAGGGGCAGAATGTGTCAGGTGGGTGGAGTCTGGCACAGGCAGGAGCTGGACCTCTTCTGGCCTTGGGTTGTTAGTGATGAGTTCAAGCACTGGGATGGTGTGGGCGGGGAGGACGCGCAAGCACTGCAGAAGTCCGGCTTTCAAGGATTCACAGCTTTCAGCGATTCTGGCTCAGTGTATCTGAGGTGGGGCTCAAGCATCGTTTTTTTTTTTTTTGGCCACACTACAAGGCATGCGGGGGTCTTAGTTCCCCAACCAGGGACTGAACCTGTGCCCTCCTGGGTTGGAAGCTTGGAGTCTTAACCACTTGACTGCCAGGGAAGCAAACATCTTTATTTTTATTTCAAAAAATCTTGGAGGCTGCATGTGCATTGAGAACATTTAGAGAATGAAGAAAATATCAACCGTAATGGTTCCTCCTTCCCTAAATCCCACTCAACGCTTCTGTCCACTTCCAGTCTTGAGCATTATATGTACATTTCTGTCTGGAACTGCAACACGCACTCCCTTCGGTGTCCTTTTCCTTTTGAGCATCATGAGGATTTTCTCGTGACATTCAAAATTTTTTGAAAGCGTGGTTTGTACAGGTTGTGCATAAAGGAATCTTTGTCCGCCTGTCTGATTGTTTCCTTGAGCTGGGCTCCTGAAGGCTGTGTGAGAAAGCTCCCAGGGAGACTTTGAAGTACTTAGTTCGTTCCCTTGTGCTGGGTTCCACTTCCCCAGCCCCACCCACCTCCTGCCCCTGACCCACATGGAGTGCATTGGCTCAATTTCTTTTGTTTTAAAGATCACAAAAGTGGGACTTCTCTGGTGGTCGGGTGGTTAAGATGCTGCACTTCCAATGCAGGGGACGCAGGTTTGATCCCTGGTTTGGAGCTAAGATGCCCACATGCCGCGTGGTGCAGCCAAAAAGTGACCAAAAAAAAAATCACAGAAGCAGAGCATGCCCCAGGAGAACCGGTCAGACAGTTGGAAGGTGTGTGAGACAAAAACACAGCCCTCCTGTTTCCCTTCAAGGACCCACCATCAGTTTGGGGAGTGTCTCTGTCTCTTCCATCTCATTCTAGTTTTCAGTAAGTTTGGTGTCGGGACAGGTGGGAGCTACTGGTGTGTGTGGAAGGGACAGGCTGGCATCTGAAGCCCGAGGTCCTGTCCCGGCTCTGTCACTCACCAGCTCTGGGAGTGTGGGCACAGTGGAAGGTTTCAGACCTCTCTTTCCTCTTGGTAGAGTAGAGATAATGGCATATTCACGGCCTGCTCGTCCAGAGATTCCTCTGGATTTATAGTAGCTAGATTTAGCAAGCCAACAAACAAAACAACACAAAACTAAACAGGATGCTTCGTTACATTGGTATTTCCAATAACTGACCTCATGGTTGCCTCCTCCTGGGATTAGAGTGCCTCAGACCCCACCTCTGTGTGTGCGTGCATGCCTTGGGGATTGTGTTAAAGTGGGGGAGTCCGAGCCAGTCGGTCTGGGATGGGGACCTGAAATTCTGCATTTCTAACACGCTCCCAGATGGTGCCCATGCTACAGCCTGGACCACACGTGAGCAGCAAGGCGTCTTTAGTCTCGTGAGTGTCCGGAGGCCTGTTCAGGGGGACGGGAGGAGTTAAGGGGACACACTGTGTGGTGTGCGGGCCGTCACTGACCCCCAGTCTGGTGGACGCTTAGACTGTAGGCATCAATACCAGATGTCCCCGCAGCCCAGCCAACGGCAGAGCGAGGTGGGCTCCCAGAGGCAGCGAGTTCACAGCACGGAAGCTCAGCACGGGCGGCCAGCGTGAGCCAGATGCCACGATGCCGCCACGTCCCACTTGGGCCTCGCCACGTGGGTGGCCCCTGGAGGCCGGGGCCTGGCTGCCCAGGAAGTGGCAGCGGCTGCACCCAGGCCCCACCCCGTCTGGGTTCCTTCTTCCTGTGTCTTCCTGTGTCTCACCATTGTGGCTGCAGGGTTGATCTGAAGAGCTGACTGGGGAAGATGTCTGGGGCCTCAAACAGCAAAGGTGCCTCTCGCTGTGCAAAGAGGCCTTTCAGAAAAGACTGAGGTAGATTTAATGGCAAATATTCCATGTTGGCTTCTAAACAGATTGCTGTTTAAAGTTTTTAAATGGCTCAACTTCCAGGCCTGGGCCTGACCACTCATTGGGTTTGGCAACCAGTGCTTCTCTGTCTTCTGCCTGGCGGCCTGCCTGCCGCAGCCTCCCAGCTGCGGGACCACCGACTCACTCACCCGTCCATCCACCCGTCCACCCATCCCTCCATCCTTCTTTCCATTCATCCATTCATCAGCCTCCACCTATCCATCTTTCCAAATCCATCCAGCAAGGTCCTTTTGGAATGGATCTGGAAGCGGTCGGGGATGCAGAGATGAAGGAATCAGGGTCCTTCCCTGCAGAGGAAGAGGTAACTTCAGACGCCAGTCATGCTCACGCCTTCCATTTCATCAAGTCTTCAAAGTCAGAGAGACTAGACTCTTGGGAGAGGGGGTGGTTGAGCCGGGCCACCTGCATCCGGGTGACAACCTTGCTCACCCCGGTCATTTCCTGGGAGTGGTCCACGAGTGACAATGCTAAAAGAATTGAGTGGATGGGGAGCTTGAGGGAGGAGGGGCAAAGGGACCCTGGAAGCCATGTCAGAGCTCCTGTGGGGAGTTCACGTAGGGGAGGCTCAGGGCCCAGGTGATTCAGGATCCGAGGACTGGTTGCGGAACGGCCTCTCAGTAACCTGCTAGTCCCTCCTCGGGCAAAGAGAGGAGCCTTGGGCTTACACTGGGGAGACACTTGCCCAAAGTCATGCTGCTGATGGGAGCAGAGCTGGAGCTGGGATCCACTTCTCCCTGAGCGCCATTTTCCTGCCCTGTTAAGAGCCTGTGTCGTGACGTCCAGCTGAGGACTTGCCTTCCCTGATGGACCCTGCCTCCCCTGCTGGCCTTCCACTGTCCGGCTTTCCATTTAGAGCTGGATTGCTTTCTTTAACTTGTGATCTTACACGAGGAAGGTAAAAGGACCGTCTCTCACTAAGCTGATGGTTACTCTAGTCACTGATGAATTTTGAGGGCTGCTGAGTGCCCTAGGAAGCACAGGTGGGCATCTGGGCAGCTGGGAGCCCGGGGGTTCTGGATGCGTGTGTTGAGGGGAAGGCAGCTGCTTAAATGGAATGTGAGGTGTCGCCCGTGGGTGGTGTCTGCCCAAAAGATGGGCGTGAAGGGAGTGAGGGCACCGGAGCCAACCTCACTCATCTCACAGGTGCTCCCTGTTATTTGCACCCGAGTTTGCACATGGGGACTTGTCCATGCATTATTTAACAAAAATCAACACTCAGCAGACTTCAGTGTTTATTGGAGCCTCTGGGCTGTTGCCTGGGGGATCTGGAGTTGTAGAAGAGTCTGAAATACTTCCTCTTTGCCAGAAACCCCTTGGGGGCATCTCTTGGGTCCACACACACATGCGTGCATGCACACATACACACAGATGTGCTAAGGTCTTTACCTACCCTCTGGGTCCACACAAAACACGTGATCCACAGCCAAAGTCAGAGAGACTAGACTCTTGGGAGAGGGGGTGGTTGAGCCGGGCCACCTGCATCCGGGTGACAACCTTGCTCACCCCGGTCATTTCCTGGGAGTGGTCCACGAGTGTCAATGCTAAAAGAATTGAGTGGATGGGGAGCTTGAGGGAGGAGGGCAAAGGGACCCTGGAAGCCATGTCAGAGCTCCTGTGGGAGTTCACGGGGGAGGCTCAGGGCCCAGGTGATTCAGGATCCGAGGACTGGTTGCGGAACGGCCTCTCAGTAACCTGCTAGTCCCTCCTCGGGCAAAGAGAGGAGCCTTGGGCTTACACTGGGGAGACACTTGCCCAAAGTCATGCTGCTGATGGGAGCAGAGCTGGAGCTGGGATCCACTTCTCCCTGAGCGCCATTTTCCTGCCCTGTTAAGAGCCTGTGTCGTGACGTCCAGCTGAGGACTTGCCTTCCCTGATGGACCCTGCCTCCCCTGCTGGCCTTCCACTGTCCGGCTTTCCATTTAGAGCTGGATTGCTTTCTTTAACTTGTGATCTTACACGAGGAAGGTAAAAGGACCGTCTCTCACTAAGCTGATGGTTACTCTAGTCACTGATGAATTTTGAGGGCTGCTGAGTGCCCTAGGAAGCACAGGTGGGCATCTGGGCAGCTGGGAGCCCGGGGGTTCTGGATGCGTGTGTTGAGGGGAAGGCAGCTGCTTAAATGGAATGTGAGGTGTCGCCCGTGGGTGGTGTCTGCCCAAAAGATGGGCGTGAAGGGAGTGAGGGCACCGGAGCCAACCTCACTCATCTCACAGGTGCTCCCTGTTATTTGCACCCGAGTTTGCACATGGGGACTTGTCCATGCATTATTTAACAAAAATCAACACTCAGCAGACTTCAGTGTTTATTGGAGCCTCTGGGCTGTTGCCTGGGGGATCTGGAGTTGTAGAAGAGTCTGAAATACTTCCTCTTTGCCAGAAACCCCTTGGGGGCATCTCTTGGGTCCACACACACATGCGTGCATGCACACATACACACAGATGTGCTAAGGTCTTTACCTACCCTCTGAGGCTCCTATTTCACAGATGGAACGCACGTGATTCCACAGCCAGAAGAGGCTGATGTGGATCCCACAGATCTCCCTGACCCCAGAGCTTGGCTTCCTATGCTTTGAAGTTGCAGGATTTAGGTGAGATGTGAATTTGATCACGCTCTGGGAGATGATGAAGGACAGGGAAGCCTGGCGCGCTGCCGTCCCTGGGGTCGCAGGGTTGGAGACAACGACCTAGTGACTGAAGGACATCAGCGAGGTTAGCCGTTGGGAGAGCGTTCCTCCCCTGCGGGGTCTGGTTCCATGCTGGCCTGGGCAGCTGTCGTCTGCTGTGAACTGAGGTTCCGTCGCCTGTCAGTCTCTTGGGCCAAAGAGGGAAGGCAGGAGGGGTGAAGCCGGGGGCCCCTAGGCTCTGCCTCTGCTTCTGTCTCACTGTTCCTTGTTTCTCTAAACCGGTCGTTCCCTACCTTTTTGGCGCCAGGGGCTGATTTTGTGGGAGTCATTTTTTTCCATGGACGGGGTGAGGAGGATGGTTTTGGTTCAAGTGCGTGACATTTATTGTGCACTTTATTTATATATTTATTTATTTACGTATATATGCGGTCGCTGATCTGATGGGAGGTACTGTCCGAGGCCCGAAGTCTGAGGACCTCTGCTCTAAACCTCGGGTTCCCGGGAGGGAGGAGAGAGGACGTCACTTGAGTGACTCCCTCCTGCCTCCTTTTTGCACTGGGAACACCAGGGCGTGGAAGGAGGCGCTTGCCCCCCAAGCTACTTCCAGGAAGGGCTTCCCTGGTGGCTCAGCAGTAGAGAATCCACCTGCAGTGCAGGAAGCCTGGGTTCGATCCCTGGGTGGGAAAGATCCCCGGAGATGGGCACGGCAACCCACTCCAGTATTCTTGCCTGGAGAATCCCGTAGACAGAGGAGCCTGGCGGGCCACTGTCCCTGGGGTTGCAGGAGTCAGACACGACTGAGCGACTGAACTACCACCACCAACTTCCAGGAGAGTTTTGAGAAGTTCTCGTTCGTGGAGGCCTTGCCTAACTAACTGTGTATCTGGCCCAGGCCCCCCGCTCTGTGTAAACGGGCATGATTTGCATACACACAGATGTGCAGGTTTACCTACCCTCTGAGGCTCCTATTTCACAGATGGAACGCACGTGATTCCACAGCCAGAAGAGGCTGATGTGGATCCCACAGATCTCCCTGACCCCAGAGCTTGGCTTCCTATGCTTTGAAGTTGCAGGATTTAGGTGAGATGTGAATTTGATCACGCTCTGGGAGATGATGAAGGACAGGGAAGCCTGGCGCGCTGCCGTCCCTGGGGTCGCAGGGTTGGAGACAACGACCTAGTGACTGAAGGACATCAGCGAGGTTAGCCGTTGGGAGAGCGTTCCTCCCCTGCGGGGTCTGGTTCCATGCTGGCCTGGGCAGCTGTCGTCTGCTGTGAACTGAGGTTCCGTCGCCTGTCAGTCTCTTGGGCCAAAGAGGGAAGGCAGGAGGGGTGAAGCCGGGGGCCCCTAGGCTCTGCCTCTGCTTCTGTCTCACTGTTCCTTGTTTCTCTAAACCGGTCGTTCCCTACCTTTTTGGCGCCAGGGGCTGATTTTGTGGGAGTCATTTTTTTCCATGGACGGGGTGAGGAGGATGGTTTTGGTTCAAGTGCGTGACATTTATTGTGCACTTTATTTATATATTTATTTATTTACGTATATGCGGTCGCTGATCTGATGGGAGGTACTGTCCGAGGCCCGAAGTCTGAGGACCTCTGCTCTAAACCTCGGGTTCCCGGGAGGGAGGAGAGAGGACGTCACTTGAGTGACTCCCTCCTGCCTCCTTTTTGCACTGGGAACACCAGGGCGTGGAAGGAGGCGCTTGCCCCCCAAGCTACTTCCAGGAAGGGCTTCCCTGGTGGCTCAGCAGTAGAGAATCCACCTGCAGTGCAGGAAGCCTGGGTTCGATCCCTGGGTGGGAAAGATCCCCGGAGATGGGCACGGCAACCCACTCCAGTATTCTTGCCTGGAGAATCCCGTAGACAGAGGAGCCTGGCGGGCCACTGTCCCTGGGGTTGCAGGAGTCAGACACGACTGAGCGACTGAACTACCACCACCAACTTCCAGGAGAGTTTTGAGAAGTTCTCGTTCGTGGAGGCCTTGCCTAACTAACTGTGTATCTGGCCCAGGCCCCCCGCTCTGTGTAAACGGGCATGATTTGCATACACACATGTGTATGGCACCTGGGCAATCATGCACCCAGACTGGAGGCACCGGTGTCCTCGGGACGGGTGATAGGCCTTCGGAATGAACATTTCTAGGGGACAAGAACTAAGCTCTGAATTTTCCGTCGGTCTCCATCCTGGCCTGAAAAACAGGTGCATGTGCTGCACGCCGTAGTGCATTAGAGCTGTGTGCCTTATTAGGTTTTCTGAATGCCCGTAACTGAGAGAACAGAGATGTTCACAGTGTGTAAATATTTTAGAGACTCCGCAGCTCCAGACCTCCAGGTGCCCCTGCAAAGTGAATGTTTTAGTGAAAGTGTCAGTCACTCAGTTGTGCCCGGCTCTTTGGGACTCCGTGGACTGTAAGCCACTAGTCTCCTCTGTCCGTGGGGTTCTCCAGGCAAGAATATTGGAGTGGGGAGCCATTCCTTTCTCCAGGGGGATCTTCCTGACCCAGGGATAGAACTTGGGTCTCCTGCATTGGAGGCAGATTCTTTACCACCCCAGCCAACAGGGAAGCCCATGCTTTAGTGGGGTAAACCTCTAAAGTGATCTCTGAACGACACATTTGAAAACTGGTTATGTTAAAAGAGAGGCACTTCGACTAATAGAACTTCTTACTATTGGGGGAGGGGGAAGGACGGGCTTCTGTGGATTGGGGGACCTGGGATTGAGGCTGTGACGATCTGGGCCTCAGGCACCTCCTCTGACATGAAGCAGGGAGACAGGCCCATCTCAGATGCACACGAATCCCCTGGGGGTCTTGACTGACTCACCAGGGCTGAGGAGGGTCTCCCGAGTCTGTGTTTCAGACCAGCAATAGGTGGTGCCTGATGCGGCCAGTCCACAGACCATGCTTGGAGGAGCAAACCTCTAGAAATTCCTGAGAGCCCATATAATGAGAACGTCCCAGGCTGCAGTTTTCCTTTTCTTTTTTTAAAGTATTTATTTGGCTATGCTGGCTCTCACTTGAGACCTTTGTTGTGACATGCGGGGTTTTTTTTTAGCGGCATGTAAACTCTGAGTTTGGGCCTGTGGGTTTTTGTCCCCGACCAGGGTTCAAACCGGGGCCCCTTGCCTTGGGAGTGCAGATTCTTAGCCAGTGGACCGCCAGGGAAGTCTCCAGGCTGCAGTTTTGAAGAGAGAGCATGGAAGTTGGACTTCCTCAAACAGCCCTGGACCCAGAGGTCACACACACGTCCCACCAGGGTAGGCAGAGGCAGAAAGAAAGACCAGAAAGCAGACGGTGGGTACTGTTCAGCCAGGAGCAAACACAGTGAAGGATGCTGGGAGAGGGGGAAAAGCTGGGAGAGGCCCGGGGATGGAGAGGGAGGCAGGGGGACCGCTGGGGAGAGGGGAGAGGGATAGTGGGGGCAAAGGGGGACATGGGGGTCCCAGGCCTGCCTCCCTTGGGGTGGAGTGTGCGGAGCATTTTGGTCCCCAGGCGATTGACTGCCTGTGGCTTTAATCAGGTCTGCTTCAAGTCCTGAGGGGTCCCATTATTTTATTTCTCCTGTTTATATTTGAAAAAAAAAAAAAAAAGATCTCCCCTCCCATCCCTGGACTCCCACCGCCGCCACCCCCACCCCGCAGAGGAAGGACAGGCTCCCCTCCCCCACTCATCAGAGCCGGCAGGAGTGGCAGTGAGGGAGGGGCGGGAGCTACCGTCTGATGGCGCATTAGTCATGCTGCACGCTCTAGTCTCTAATGAGAAAATTATTCCAAATTGCCCCGAGGGATGGTTGTGATTAAACTATTTGCCTTGACTTCCTTTGCTAAATTGAACGTGTGTTCACGGACACACACACACACACACACACTCATGGTCGTCCCCCGTAAAGCGGCTCACCCAAGGCCTTGGATAGACTCTCCCGTTCCAAGGGTATGGCTCAGCCTCAGAATTCCAGACGGTTGATGCCCAGCCTGTTCACAGCGTGCCGTTTCCTGCTTCATTCTGAAGCCGGCTGGGCCCTGAGGAGGGAGGGGGAGGCGGTCCACCGAGCCATAGGAAGTCCCACCGACCTACTCCCATCCCCCAAGATCCTAATTCTATATTCCCAAGGGGGCTCAGCTTCTAAGGAGGAGAGTCTCCTGGGTGTCAGATGTCCGTCTTTTAGCGGCATGTAAACTCTGAGTTTGGGCCTGTGTGTTTTTGTCCCCGACCAGGGTTCAAACTCGGGGCCCTTGCCTTGGGAGTGCAGATTCTTAGCCAGTGGACCGCCAGGGAAGTCTCCAGGCTGCAGTTTTGAAGAGAGAGCATGGAAGTTGGACTTCCTCAAACAGCCCTGGACCCAGAGGTCACACACACGTCCCACCAGGGTAGGCAGAGGCAGAAAGAAAGACCAGAAAGCAGATGGTGGGTACTGTTCAGCCAGGAGCAAACACAGTGAAGGATGCTGGGAGAGGGGGAAAAGCTGGGAGAGGCCCGGGGATGGAGAGGGAGGCAGGGGGACCGCTGGGGAGAGGGGAGAGGGATAGTGGGGGCAAAGGGGGACATGGGGGTCCCAGGCCTGCCTCCCTTGGGGTGGAGTGTGTGGAGCATTTTGGTCCCCAGGCGATTGACTGCCTGTGGCTTTAATCAGGTCTGCTTCAAGTCCTGAGGGGTCCCATTATTTTATTTCTCCTGTTTATATTTGAAAAAAAAAAAAAAAAGATCTCCCCTCCCATCCCTGGACTCCCACCGCCGCCACCCCCACCCCGCAGAGGAAGGACAGGCTCCCCTCCCCCACTCATCAGAGCCGGCAGGAGTGGCAGTGAGGGAGGGGCGGGAGCTACCGTCTGATGGCGCATTAGTCATGCTGCACGCTCTAGTCTCTAATGAGAAAATTATTCCAAATTGCCCCGAGGGATGGTTGTGATTAAACTATTTGCCTTGACTTCCTTTGCTAAATTGAACGTGTGTTCACGGACACACACACACACACACACACTCATGGTCGTCCCCCGTAAAGCGGCTCACCCAAGGCCTTGGATAGACTCTCCCGTTCCAAGGGTATGGCTCAGCCTCAGAATTCCAGACGGTTGATGCCCAGCCTGTTCACAGCGTGCCGTTTCCTGCTTCATTCTGAAGCCGGCTGGGCCCTGAGGAGGGAGGGGGAGGCGGTCCACCGAGCCATAGGAAGTCCCACCGACCTACTCCCATCCCCCAAGATCCTAATTCTATATTCCCAAGGGGGCTCAGCTTCTAAGGAGGAGAGTCTCCTGGGTGTCAGATGTCCGTCTTTCAAAAGGAGAATCGTTTTGCAGGCAACAGTCTGGAACTTTTTTTCAGATCCCTCTCTGTTTTCTCGGCTCTGCAGTTCTGCTTTTATTTGGACCGCCTTCCTCTGCGTGAGCTGGACCAAGCCGTTCATATGCAGCCCCTGTGTGCGGATACAGGGCTTTGAAGTGTATTTCACGAGAGAACCAAGGCATGCTGTAAAACAAGGATCTGTAGGAACTAGCAGGTTTTTCTGCGGAAGTTACAACATAAACAAACAAACAAACAAAAAAACCCAGGCATCCGTGGTCTTGATTATTAGGACATTTTTCACCCCATGCCCGCTCATGCCTTTTCTTTCATTATTTATTTTAAAAGTGTGTCTTTGGCTGAGTCTGGTCTTGGTTGCAGCGCACGGATCTCCTGCTGTAGCAGATGGTGCACAGGCTTAGTTGCCCCCAGGCATGTGGCATCTGACTGACCTGCCTTGCAATAGCAGGCAGATTCTTAACCACTGGTCCACCGGGGAGGTCCTGCCCTGTCTTTAAATTCCGACCCAACTTCAAGATTTAGAACAAATGTTCCCTTCTCTGAGGCTCCTTTCTGACCATTGCTTCCATCATATTTAAAAGAAAAAAAAAAGTGAACGTGTTAATGGCTCAGTCATGTCCGACTGTATTGCGACCCCATGGACTGCAGCCGGCCGGGTTCCTCTGCCTATGGGGATTCTCCAGGCAACAATACTGGAGGGGGTCGCCGTTCCCTTCTCCCGGGGATCTTCCCTGACTCAGGGCTAGAACCCAGCTCTCCTGCACTGCAGGCAGATTCTCTACTGTCTGAGCCACCAGGGAAGCCTCTCCCGGGCTTACAGTAATACCCTTTGTGTCAGCTGCAGGGTGGCCGTGACCCTGCCTGTTCCCCTGGGATCCAGGCTGAAGGAGGAGCCTCCGTGTGGGACCTGCCCTTCTCGAGGCGGAGGGGAAGAGAGCAGTGGGACCCCGTGTGGCCTTCACGCGTCTGCTCAGATGTGGCACCTGGGACTCTGTTTACATCCTGTTGGCCAAAGCTGGTCACAAGCCTGATCGTCAACGGGGTGGGGAAGAATAATCCGATTATCAGAAGGTTCTACCTCAGCACCGCCCCTCCTGGGTGTGACGTGCGCTCTTGTGTACATGCTCATACTCCCGGGTGTGCACACAGGCGCCGCAGACTCACTCACCAGAGCAGTTCTGTGTCTGTCCTTCGCTCTACCCAGACTCTCTCAGCATCATCACTGGGGGCTTTGCACTCATCATGTCTAATAATTCTTTTTTTTTTTTTTTTTGGCCACTTCTATTGGTCTTTCATTTATTTGTTTTTCATCCATCTCTGTTCTTTGGCTTGTGTGGGCCTTCCATTGCAGTGGCCTCTCTCGCTGCAGAGCACCGGCTCTGGGCGCATGCGCCCCAGAGCTCCGGCTCGGCAACTGGACACATCAGTCCAGCCGCTCCGCGGCACGTGGGATCTTCCCAGGCCAGGGATCAAACCAGCGCCCCTTGCACTGCAAGGCAGTGTCTTTACCCACTGGGCCACCAGGGAAGCCCCTCTTTTTTCTTTTTTTAAAAGGCAAACTGCATGCAACTTAGCATCTTGGCAGCCTGTGAGTCTGTCAACAATTCTTCTCTCAGCTTCTAAGACAGAGATTTCCCATGGCTCTTTCCACTCCTCTGGCTACCTCATCTTGTCTCTTTGGGTCTGTCTTTTCCATCTATCTTGTTTTTATGTGGACTCTTTAAAAAGACTTTCTTGAATTTGTTACAATATTGCTTCTGCTATGTATTATGTTTCAGTTTTTTGGCTGCAGGAAGTGTGGGATCTTACTCCAGGCAACAATACTGGAGGGGTCGCCGTTCCCTTCTCCCGGGGATCTTCCCTGACTCAGGGCTAGAACCCAGCTCTCCTGCACTGCAGGCAGATTCTCTACTGTCTGAGCCACCAGGGAAGCCTCTCCCGGGCTTACAGTAATACCCTTTGTGTCAGCTGCAGGGTGGCCGTGACCCTGCCTGTTCCCCTGGGATCCAGGCTGAAGGAGGAGCCTCCGTGTGGGACCTGCCCTTCTCGAGGCGGAGGGGAAGAGAGCAGTGGGACCCCGTGTGGCCTTCACGCGTCTGCTCAGATGTGGCACCTGGGACTCTGTTTACATCCTGTTGGCCAAAGCTGGTCACAAGCCTGATCGTCAACGGGGTGGGGAAGAATAATCCGATTATCAGAAGGTTCTACCTCAGCACCGCCCCTCCTGGGTGTGACGTGCGCTCTTGTGTACATGCTCATACTCCCGGGTGTGCACACAGGCGCCGCAGACTCACTCACCAGAGCAGTTCTGTGTCTGTCCTTCGCTCTACCCAGACTCTCTCAGCATCATCACTGGGGGCTTTGCACTCATCATGTCTAATAATTCTTTTTTTTTTTTTTTTTGGCCACTTCTATTGGTCTTTCATTTATTTGTTTTTCATCCATCTCTGTTCTTTGGCTTGTGTGGGCCTTCCATTGCAGTGGCCTCTCTCGCTGCAGAGCACCGGCTCTGGGCGCATGCGCCCCAGAGCTCCGGCTCGGCAACTGGACACATCAGTCCAGCCGCTCCGCGGCACGTGGGATCTTCCCAGGCCAGGGATCAAACCAGCGCCCCTTGCACTGCAAGGCAGTGTCTTTACCCACTGGGCCACCAGGGAAGCCCCTCTTTTTTCTTTTTTTAAAAGGCAAACTGCATGCAACTTAGCATCTTGGCAGCCTGTGAGTCTGTCAACAATTCTTCTCTCAGCTTCTAAGACAGAGATTTCCCATGGCTCTTTCCACTCCTCTGGCTACCTCATCTTGTCTCTTTGGGTCTGTCTTTTCCATCTATCTTGTTTTTATGTGGACTCTTTAAAAAGACTTTCTTGAATTTGTTACAATATTGCTTCTGCTATGTATTATGTTTCAGTTTTTTGGCTGCAGGAAGTGTGGGATCTTAGCTCCTTGACGGGCAAATGGAACTTACACCCCCTAGATGGGAAGGTGACCGCCCAGGAAGTCCTTCTATCTATATCTTAAATTCCTTTAAGTGTCATGGTTCCCTTTAGGTTGGGAGTTCTCTTCCTCTGAGGTCGCTGTAACTTTCTTTTCTATCCTGTGACCATAAGCGTGTTTTCTCTGCTAAAACTTGACTCTCCTCTTCTATAGCACATTTGACAGATTTGACACGGTCACACCTTCTTCGCAGCTTCTCCTATCCAGGGTGAAATCGAGCTCCCCTCTCCCAAATCTGGGCTGGCCTTGGGACTTGCTCTGATGGATAGAGTGTGACAGAAGTGGCTGTGTGAGAGGTCTGAAGCCTGGGTTTTAAGAGAAACCAGCTGCCACGCAAGGAAGCCAGTCCAGTCTGTTGGAGGATGAGAGGGGGCTGAGAACCGGGGTGCCCAGGCCGAGAACAGTGCCCACTGCCAGGCTCACGGGGGAGGCCAGCTTGGACCTGCCAGCCCAGCTGAGCCTCCAGCTGAATGCAGCCCAACGAGCGGGTCCAGATCTAGCCAGCCAGGGGAGCGTCCAGCTAACCCTCCAGTCCTGAGCACTAGTGAGTCTGTGCTCTTGTAGGTCTCCAGGTTTTGGGGTGGCTTATGAGCAATAGAGAACTGAAGTATCCTTTTTCCCTAGAAGTGGTTAATGGCACCCCACCTCACTAGTTTTCTAACCCCGACTCTGGGGGTTCCCCGTTGTTCCTTCCTCTTCCTTATCCCCACATCTGGTAAATCAGCAAGTCTTATCAAAGTGATCTGAGGCAGGAATGGGGAGTTGTCATTCAACGGGTGTTTGTAATTCAGTCACCAAGTTCTGTCCAACTTTTCACCACCCCATGGACTGCAGCATTTTTTCCCAGGCCTTCCCTGTCCTTGAAAAACCATCTTCTGTCTTTTCCATCTATCTTGTTTTTATGTGGACTCTTTAAAAAGACTTTCTTGAATTTGTTACAATATTGCTTCTGCTATGTATTATGTTTCAGTTTTTTGGCTGCAGGAAGTGTGGGATCTTAGCTCCTTGACGGGCAAATGGAACTTACACCCCCTAGATGGGAAGGTGACCGCCCAGGAAGTCCTTCTATCTATATCTTAAATTCCTTTAAGTGTCATGGTTCCCTTTAGGTTGGGAGTTCTCTTCCTCTGAGGTCGCTGTAACTTTCTTTTCTATCCTGTGACCATAAGCGTGTTTTCTCTGCTAAAACTTGACTCTCCTCTTCTATAGCACATTTGACAGATTTGACACGGTCACACCTTCTTCGCAGCTTCTCCTATCCAGGGTGAAATCGAGCTCCCCTCTCCCAAATCTGGGCTGGCCTTGGGACTTGCTCTGATGGATAGAGTGTGACAGAAGTGGCTGTGTGAGAGGTCTGAAGCCTGGGTTTTAAGAGAAACCAGCTGCCACGCAAGGAAGCCAGTCCAGTCTGTTGGAGGATGAGAGGGGGCTGAGAACCGGGGTGCCCAGGCCGAGAACAGTGCCCACTGCCAGGCTCACGGGGGAGGCCAGCTTGGACCTGCCAGCCCAGCTGAGCCTCCAGCTGAATGCAGCCCAACGAGCGGGTCCAGATCTAGCCAGCCAGGGGAGCGTCCAGCTAACCCTCCAGTCCTGAGCACTAGTGAGTCTGTGCTCTTGTAGGTCTCCAGGTTTTGGGGTGGCTTATGAGCAATAGAGAACTGAAGTATCCTTTTTCCCTAGAAGTGGTTAATGGCACCCCCACCTCACTAGTTTTCTAACCCCCGACTCTGGGGGTTCCCCGTTGTTCCTTCCTCTTCCTTATCCCCACATCTGGTAAATCAGCAAGTCTTATCAAAGTGATCTGAGGCAGGAATGGGGAGTTGTCATTCAACGGGTGTTTGTAATTCAGTCACCAAGTTCTGTCCAACTTTTCACCACCCCATGGACTGCAGCATGCCAGGCTTCCCTGTCCTTGACCATCTTCTGTAGTTTGCCCAAATTCATGTCCATTGAGTCACTGTTGCCATCAAAACATCTAGTCCTCTGTCTCGCCCTTCTCCTCCTGCCCCCAGTCTTTCTCAGGCCCTTTTCCAGTGAGTCAGCTCTTCGCATCTGGTGGCCAAAGTATTGGAGCTTCAGCTTCAGCATCATTCCTTCCAATGAATATTCGGAGTTGATTTCCTTTAGGATGGGTATACAGTTTTAGTTTTGCAAGATGAAAAAGTTCTGGAGATGGATTGTGAGTAGACTGAATACTACTGAATTGCACACTGAAACATACCCAAGATGGTACATTTTATATGCTTACGTTACCACAATTAAAAAAAGAGATTTAAGCATCTCCTGCCCCTGCCCCCTCCTCTGTCTTCACCCACCACCCTGCTTTCTTTCTGAGATGCAGCGCCAAATCTGACACTTGTTTGAAAACCCAGAGTCTCTCCCACTGCTGTCAGGGGAAAATCTATATTCCGTACCAGGAAATCAACCCTAAATATACATCCGAAGGACTGATGCTGAAGCAGAAGCTCCAGCACTTTGGCCACTTGATGAGAAGAGCCGACTCACTGCAAAAGGCCCTGAGGCTGGGAAAGACTGAAGGCCAAAGGAGAAGGGGTGGCAGAGGATGAGACGGTTAGATAGTATCACTGACTCAATGGGCATGAGCTTGAGCAAACTCAGGGAGACAGTGAAGGAGAGAGGAGCCTGGTGTGCATCCGTCCATGGGGTTGCTAAGGGTTGGACACAACTTAGTGACGGACCACCATCACCTGTCCACGTCCTGCCCACCAGCTTCTGCTCAGACCGACGCTCCTCCATTGTCTCTGTGCGGCAGGCCCTTCCTTGCCTCCGTAGCTCCAAGGCTTTGCACAAGAAATTCTTGTTTCTTTTTGGCCACAGCTTAAGGCATGTGAAATCTTAGTTCCCCCAACCAGGGATGGAACCCGTGCCTCCTGTAGTGGAAGTACAGAATCTTAACGCTGGACTGCCAGGAAAGTCCCTGCATAGGAGATTCTTTCCACTAGAATATCCTCACTGCTTCTTGTTTTCTTCTTTGCATTAAATTTTTTGTTGGAGTAGATTTACAGTGTTGTGTTAGTTCCTGCTGTACAGCAAAGTGAATCCGTTATACAGATACCTATGTTCACTCTTTCTCACTATATTTTATTCAACATTAGCAACATCTACTGGGTTTTCATAGTTTCCTGTTTTTAAATATAATTTAAGTAACCAATATGTTCAAACCCTCATTTTCCCCCTTCATTCCTGATAATTGGCCTACTAATTTTAATTCAGACATCACATTGCTGTCCAAAGTCCACCTAGTCAGAGTTATGGTTTTCCCAGTAGTCAGGTATGGATGTGCGAGTCGGACCATAAAGAAGGCTGAGCGTCGAAGAATTGATGCCTTTGAACTATGGTGTTGGAGAAGACTCCAACTGCAAACCAGTCCATCCTAAAGGAAATCAGTCCTGAATATTCACTGGAAGGACTGATGCTGAAGCTGAAGCTCCAATACTTTGGTCACCTGATGTGAAAAGGTGACTCATTGGGAAAGACCCTGATGCTGGGAAAAATAGAAGGCAGAAGAAGGGGACGACAGAGGATGAGATGGTTGTATGGCCTCACTGAGTCAATAGACATGGGTTTGAGCAGGCTCCAGGAGATGGTGCAGGACAGGGAAGCCTGGTGTGCTGCAGTCCATGGGGTTGCAAAGAGTTGGACATGACTGAGCGACTGACCTGAATTTTAATTCTGAAAATCTAGCCCTGAAAATAATTGTTGTTCAGTTGCTAAGCTGTGTCTGACTCCTTGTGACCCCATGGACTGTAGCATGCCAGACTTCCCTGCCCTGCACTGTCTCCCGGAGTTTACTCAGCAATGGAGCCCGTGATACTGTCTTAACCCTCTCATCCTCTGCTGCCCTCCTTCTCCTTTTACTGAAAATAAAACCAATGCCAAACAGTCCAACAGACACCTTGGGGTTAAGGGTTGGGGGTGGATGGGAGGGCAGTGCTGTGGATGCCACAGTTTATTGTGACAACCCTGTCCTGTCCCAGGAGATCAACACCTGAGCACATTTTGCCGTCTGCAGCTTCAGCAGGTGCCGAGTGTCTACTACATGAGGGCATTGTGCCGGACGCTTTCTGTCAGTATCTCTAGTCCTTGCCATAGTCCCGTGAAGCAAGAAGTGTTTATTTCTATCCCTAGTTTACAGATGAGGAAATTGAGGAGCAGGAAGAAAAGGTATCTGAGGAAAATAAACTTGGAATGGAACTGTAACATACATACAGAGAACACATTCTGTGGAGAGAGCTCTGTCCCAGAAACTGGGAGAGGAGTTCGGCTGACAGATATCAAGTAGCATGCCACCTTGAATTTTAAAAACTTTCAGAGACATCAATTGCTGTCCAAAGTCCACCTAGTCAGAGTTATGGTTTTCCCAGTAGTCAAGAATCGGACCATAAAGAAGGCTGAGCGTCGAAGAATTGATGCCTTTGAACTATGGTGTTGGAGAAGACTCCAACTGCAAACCAGTCCATCCTAAAGGAAATCAGTCCTGAATATTCACTGGAAGGACTGATGCTGAAGCTGAAGCTCCAATACTTTGGTCACTTGATGTGAAAAGGTGACTCATTGGGAAAGACCCTGATGCTGGGAAAAATAGAAGGCAGAAGAAGGGGACGACAGAGGATGAGATGGTTGTATGGCCTCACTGAGTCAATAGACATGGGTTTGAGCAGGCTCCAGGAGATGGTGCAGGACAGGGAAGCCTGGTGTGCTGCAGTCCATGGGGTTGCAAAGAGTTGGACATGACTGAGCGACTGACCTGAATTTTAATTCTGAAAATCTAGCCCTGAAAATAATTGTTGTTCAGTTGCTAAGCTGTGTCTGACTCCTTGTGACCCCATGGACTGTAGCATGCCAGACTTCCCTGCCCTGCACTGTCTCCCGGAGTTTACTCAGCAATGGAGCCCGTGATACTGTCTAACCCTCTCATCCTCTGCTGCCCTCCTTCTCCTTTTACTGAAAATAAAACCAATGCCAAACAGTCCAACAGACACCTTGGGGTTAAGGGTTGGGGGTGGATGGGAGGGCAGTGCTGTGGATGCCACAGTTTATTGTGACAACCCTGTCCTGTCCCAGGAGATCAACACCTGAGCACATTTTGCCGTCTGCAGCTTCAGCAGGTGCCGAGTGTCTACTACATGAGGGCATTGTGCCGGACGCTTTCTGTCAGTATCTCTAGTCCTTGCCATAGTCCCGTGAAGCAAGAAGTGTTTATTTCTATCCCTAGTTTACAGATGAGGAAATTGAGGAGCAGGAAGAAAAGGTATCTGAGGAAAATAAACTTGGAATGGAACTGTAACATACATACAGAGAACACATTCTGTGGAGAGAGCTCTGTCCCAGAAACTGGGAGAGGAGTTCGGCTGACAGATATCAAGTAGCATGCCACTTGCCTAAAAAGGTTGAGTCACTAGGTTTGATTGAAAATCTTGGTAGACGAGCACAAAGTGAACACATCTGGTGACCACCACCCAGAAGACGCAGGGCGTCCCCAGTGCCCTGGGAGCGCCCCCTATGTCCCTCCTGGACTCTGCCCCACCCTCCTTCCCCAAGGCTACCATCATCCTGGCTTCTAACAAGGAGGCAGTTTGCTTGAACTTACCTCCTGAGTGGGCTTCCCTGGTGGCTCAGCGATAAAGAATCTGCCTGCCAATACAGGAGACACAGGCTGGATCCCTGGGTCGGGAAGATTCCCTGGAGAAGGACACGGCAACCCCCTCCAGTAGTTTTGCCTGGAGAATCCCATGGACAGAGGAGCCTGGCAGGCTACCGTCCAAGGGGTTGCAGAAGTGCCGGGCACAATTTAGCAACTTAACGGCAGCAACAACAGCAACATAGCCCAGGGAAAGGGGCTGAGGCTGTCTCTGCCGTTGGAATAGGACCCCCCAGCGGGGGCGGTGTTTCTCTGAGGGCCGTGACGGGAGAGGCGGCTGACCTCACACTGCCTCTGTCCTGGCCCTGACGTCACTAAGGACAGGCTGGACCTCCATGTGTCTGGGGCGGTGCATTCTCAGTACATGGGGAAAGGCCTTTCAGGGAACCAGTTCTCTGTTTATCGATGTCAGCCGGGCCGTAGTCTTTAAAGCGTGTGGATGCATTCACACACACCCTGTCCTGTCCCAGGAGATCAACACCTGAGCACATTTTGCCGTCTGCAGCTTCAGCAGGTGCCGAGTGTCTACTACATGAGGGCATTGTGCCGGACGCTTTCTGTCAGTATCTCTAGTCCTTGCCATAGTCCCGTGAAGCAAGAAGTGTTTATTTCTATCCCTAGTTTACAGATGAGGAAATTGAGGAGCAGGAAGAAAAGGTATCTGAGGAAAATAAACTTGGAATGGAACTGTAACATACATACAGAGAACACATTCTGTGGAGAGAGCTCTGTCCCAGAAACTGGGAGAGGAGTTCGGCTGACAGATATCAAGTAGCATGCCACTTGCCTAAAAAGGTTGAGTCACTAGGTTTGATTGAAAATCTTGGTAGACGAGCACAAAGTGAACACATCTGGTGACCACCACCCAGAAGACGCAGGGCGTCCCAGTGCCCTGGGAGCGCCCCCTATGTCCCTCCTGGACTCTGCCCCACCCTCCTTCCCCAAGGCTACCATCATCCTGGCTTCTAACAAGGAGGCAGTTTGCTTGAACTTACCTCCTGAGTGGGCTTCCCTGGTGGCTCAGCGATAAAGAATCTGCCTGCCAATACAGGAGACACAGGCTGGATCCCTGGGTCGGGAAGATTCCCTGGAGAAGGACACGGCAACCCCCTCCAGTAGTTTTGCCTGGAGAATCCCATGGACAGAGGAGCCTGGCAGGCTACCGTCCAAGGGGTTGCAGAAGTGCCGGGCACAATTTAGCAACTTAACGGCAGCAACAACAGCAACATAGCCCAGGGAAAGGGGCTGAGGCTGTCTCTGCCGTTGGAATAGGACCCCCCAGCGGGGGCGGTGTTTCTCTGAGGGCCGTGACGGGAGAGGCGGCTGACCTCACACTGCCTCTGTCCTGGCCCTGACGTCACTAAGGACAGGCTGGACCTCCATGTGTCTGGGGCGGTGCATTCTCAGTACATGGGGAAAGGCCTTTCAGGGAACCAGTTCTCTGTTTATCGATGTCAGCCGGGCCGTAGTCTTTAAAGCGTGTGGATGCATTCACACACACACCCCTCTCCCCATGATCCATCTACCCTTTAAAGTCTGGTTATGGCTAAAAGCTTTCTAATAAATCTCCCATCTCTCCCCGAAAGCTGTTGTGAACTCAGTGGAAGGAAAGCTTTTAAAGTGACCCTCCATTTAAGCCCCGTGTCAAAGCCTTGTGTGTTTTCTTTCCTTTTCTTAACTGGAAGGTTATGTGTTTCTTAGCTACTGGTCAGACTGGATGTGACTGCCAAAAACCTTTCAGGGAATTTCCTCACCATGTAACAAATTTATGAGTCATATGAGAAACTGGGAAATGCTTCAACCAGCTGCCTCTCATTGACTCGGAGCCTTTTTATTTTATTTTATTTTTTTACGACACCTTGGTCCTGGGGCCTTGGATGGAGCCAGCAGAAAAGTTTGCTGTAACTCCAAAGGGCCTGACATGGCCTGGAGGAAGCTGTCTTGGTCTCCCGTTTCGTCTCCATCTCCCATCCTCCCCAGCAGACAGTTCTGTGAAACTACTCAGCCACTGAAAGGCCGAAAGCTGTCCCGCAAAGGGCCGGCAGGTGGATGAGCGGCAGGGTGGGTGGGTGAAGGCAGGTTTGGGGCTTCGGCCTCCATCTCTGCCTGTGTAACCAACAGGCCTGAAACTGAGCTCGCGCACCTCCTCACCGGTATGGGCTTCCCTGGCGGGTCTGTTGTAAAGAATCCGCCTGCCCATGCAGGAGATGAGGGTTCAATTCCTGGGTCGGGAAGGTCCCCTGTTGAAGCGGAATCCAGTATTCTTGTCTGGGAAATCCCACAGACAGAGGAGCCTGGAGAGCTCCAGTTCACGGGACCGCAAATGAGACGGACGTGACTTAGCAACCAACAGCTCCTCACCTGCGCTGTCCTGCTCGTCTTAGAAAATGCTCACGTCATCCTGGGCCAGATCATGTTTTCCAAAGAAGATCACAGTATCTCCCATTCCGTGCGTTTTTCTGCAGTGTGACCTTCATGAATAAGCAGACTCAGGGACTTCCCTGATGGTCCAGTGGTTAAGACTCTGTGCTGCTAGTGTAGGAGGCACGGGTTTGATCCCTGGTTGGGGAACTAAGATCCCACGGCTGGCCCTGCAACCCCTCTGAGTAATAGAACAGTGTGAGAGCGCTCCGGTGCCCTTAGTTGGGGCAGTTCACACCCCATGGCAGAGAGCAGCCACGGAAGAAGTGTGACTTCCCAGGGTCTGCTGTGCTTTGTGTGTATGTTTGAGAGAGAGAGAGGTAGAGACAGACAGACACACAGACCAAGGAGCGGTCAGCCTGAGTGAGGCAGCCGTCTGAGATGTGGAGCCGATCCCCAGCCTCCTGGCTGGGGGCCGCATGGGGCAGAGACAACCAGCGTTTCCCTAACTCCTGACTCACAGAACCACGAGCTATACCAGTGGCTGTTTCACGCCACTGAACTTTGGGACTGTCTGTCTCATAGCAGGCTGGGCACCCTCTTCCCCACTGCCAGGCCAGAGCCTCCTCAGCCTTTTGCATAAGGGCCTGACATGGCCTGGAGGAAGCTGTCTTGGTCTCCCGTTTCGTCTCCATCTCCCATCCTCCCCAGCAGACAGTTCTGTGAAACTACTCAGCCACTGAAAGGCCGAAAGCTGTCCCGCAAAGGGCCGGCAGGTGGATGAGCGGCAGGGTGGGTGGGTGAAGGCAGGTTTGGGGCTTCGGCCTCCATCTCTGCCTGTGTAACCAACAGGCCTGAAACTGAGCTCGCGCACCTCCTCACCGGTATGGGCTTCCCTGGCGGGTCTGTTGTAAAGAATCCGCCTGCCCATGCAGGAGATGAGGGTTCAATTCCTGGGTCGGGAAGGTCCCCTGTTGAAGCGGAATCCAGTATTCTTGTCTGGGAAATCCCACAGACAGAGGAGCCTGGAGAGCTCCAGTTCACGGGACCGCAAATGAGACGGACGTGACTTAGCAACCAACAGCTCCTCACCTGCGCTGTCCTGCTCGTCTTAGAAAATGCTCACGTCATCCTGGGCCAGATCATGTTTTCCAAAGAAGATCACAGTATCTCCCATTCCGTGCGTTTTTCTGCAGTGTGACCTTCATGAATAAGCAGACTCAGGGACTTCCCTGATGGTTCAGTGGTTAAGACTCTGTGCTGCTAGTGTAGGAGGCACGGGTTTGATCCCTGGTTGGGGAACTAAGATCCCACGGCTGGCCCTGCAACCCCTCTGAGTAATAGAACAGTGTGAGAGCGCTCCGGTGCCCTTAGTTGGGGCAGTTCACACCCCATGGCAGAGAGCAGTCACGGAAGAAGTGTGACTTCCCAGGGTCTGCTGTGCTTTGTGTGTATGTTTGAGAGAGAGAGAGGTAGAGACAGACAGACACACAGACCAAGGAGCGGTCAGCCTGAGTGAGGCAGCCGTCTGAGATGTGGAGCTGATCCCCAGCCTCCTGGCTGGGGGCCGCATGGGGCAGAGACAACCAGCGTTTCCCTAACTCCTGACTCACAGAACCACGAGCTATACCAGTGGCTGTTTCACGCCACTGAACTTTGGGACTGTCTGTCTCATAGCAGTGGGTAACTGGGGCACCCTCTTCCCCACTGCCAGGCCAGAGCCTCCTCAGCCTTTTCTGACTCAGCTCTCTCTCATGCTCCTGTCCACTCTGTCAGTGTGTTCTGCTGTGTCGGTCTTCAGACTGCATCCGGCGTCCAAGCACTTTTCACCGCTTCCCCGGCCCTCCCTCTCGCCCGCCAGCACCTTCATTTCTCCCCCACCCCCCCACCGGTCACTGCAGCAGCCTCCTCGGTGCCCCTTCCATCTGCTCTCTGCAGAGCTGCCCAAGGCATCCTGCACAGCCCAAGCCAGCCCGTGCTAGACCTGGTCACTCCTTTGCTCGGGACCCTCCGATGGGGCCACCTCCCTCAGGTCCCTGTGCCCTGGACCTAGTTTTCCAGTTTCCTCCTTTGCTTGCCCTGGACCAGACCCACTGACTTCCCTGTGGCTCCTCCCCCTGCCTCAGGCCCTACATTTCTGGCTTCTGTTTGCTGGGACGCTCTTGCCTAGAGGACGGCATGGCTCATAGGCTCATCTCCACACAGTCTGGATTCTGCTGGCACCACTGAGCCCTTCTCTTGCCCCCCCCTGTCCCCCTCATCACATCCACCCATGCCCCTTGCCTGCCGCTGCAGATGCCTTCTTGTAACAGGCATCAGCCAAGGGGGCCACACTGTCTGGGTGTTTGCTTCTTGTCCCTCTTGACTGCAGTGTGGGGTCTGTTGGGGCAGGACTTGGTCAACGTTGTCCACAGACGTGAAGAACCAGGCTGAGCTCAAAAACCACTTGCTCAAAACTGGGGCCTCCCCTTTCTGAGCCTCAGACTCTAGGTTCCAAAATGAGGGTGATTATTGTTGCTTTCAACAATCGTAACATGAATGGACATCACACGGGATGGAATCTGGTTCAGGGCAGTTCTCAGTAGACCAGAGGGCCTTTCCCACACACCGGCTCACTTCCAGCAACCGGCTGCTTGGAGAATCTATTCTGGTAAATCTGTGGAGAAAGTGTATAGATTACATACATTGGTTATATACATTAATAGAATTATACAATACATAAAGTGTTAACATATTAAAATATAATATACCTTAAAATTATATACATGTGTTTGATTGTGTATAAAAGGATATGGGTAAAAATCCCAACTGTTTTTAGTAAATAATCCTGGATATATCTAACATTTTGTTTTGCATTATGTATTTGGTCCTTTTTTGGAAGTTATTTATTCATATTTTTATTTAAAATTTTTAAAATTTATTTTTACATTTTAAAACAAATTGCAGCATAGTGGATTACACTGTTGTGTTAATTTCTGTTGTGCAATGAAGCAGTTCATTTATACAAATATACACCTTTTTTATATTTTTTCCTTTATGGTTTCTCCCAGGATATTGAATATAGGTCCCTGTGCCCTGGACCTAGTTTTCCAGTTTCCTCCTTTGCTTGCCCTGGAACAGACCCACTGACTTCCCTGTGGCTCCTCCCCCTGCCTCAGGCCCTACATTTCTGGCTTCTGTTTGCTGGGACGCTCTTGCCTAGAGGACGGCATGGCTCATAGGCTCATCTCCACACAGTCTGGATTCTGCTGGCACCACTGAGCCCTTCTCTTGCCCCCCCTGTCCCCCTCATCACATCCACCCATGCCCCTTGCCTGCCGCTGCAGATGCCTTCTTGTAACAGGCATCAGCCAAGGGGGCCACACTGTCTGGGTGTTTGCTTCTTGTCCCTCTTGACTGCAGTGTGGGGTCTGTTGGGGCAGGACTTGGTCAACGTTGTCCACAGACGTGAAGAACCAGGCTGAGCTCAAAAACCACTTGCTCAAAACTGGGGCCTCCCCTTTCTGAGCCTCAGACTCTAGGTTCCAAAATGAGGGTGATTATTGTTGCTTTCAACAATCGTAACATGAATGGACATCACACGGGATGGAATCTGGTTCAGGGCAGTTCTCAGTAGACCAGAGGGCCTTTCCCACACACCGGCTCACTTCCAGCAACCGGCTGCTTGGAGAATCTATTCTGGTAAATCTGTGGAGAAAGTGTATAGATTACATACATTGGTTATATACATTAATAGAATTATACAATACATAAAGTGTTAACATATTAAAATATAATATACCTTAAAATTATATACATGTGTTTGATTGTGTATAAAAGGATATGGGTAAAAATCCCAACTGTTTTTAGTAAATAATCCTGGATATATCTAACATTTTGTTTTGCATTATGTATTTGGTCCTTTTTGGGAAGTTATTTATTCATATTTTTATTTAAAATTTTTAAAATTTATTTTTACATTTTAAAACAAATTGCAGCATAGTGGATTACACTGTTGTGTTAATTTCTGTTGTGCAATGAAGCAGTTCATTTATACAAATATACACCTTTTTTATATTTTTTCCTTTATGGTTTCTCCCAGGATATTGAATATAGTTTCCTGTGCTACACAGTAGGACCTCGTTGTTTATCCACTCTTTAGCTAATAGTTTGTATCTGCTAATCCCAGACTCCCAAGACGCCCCTCCTCCTGTGGTTTTGGTCTTTATCACCTTCAAGAGTCATCGTTTTAATCATCGTACCCCTGGGTGAGAGAGTGCATCCTGTCAGGTCCATCAGTTCCTGCCTGACTGGGCAGCGGGGGCTCCCACTCCTAGTCGCAGATGGAGTGAGTGTGACTGGCCCCCGTGGGCCAGCTGGCCAGCGCCCAGTCCAGGGTGGCAGCGAGGGTGGGAGGGCAGGGTCGCACAGCCAGACGTTCCCCCTTAAGCCACCTGCCGCTGATGTCACGGGGAGGGGAAGCTCCCAGGGAGAGGGTGTGTCTGCAGGACACCTCACGTTGGTTAGAGACCTGTTTTCTGTGGATGGAAACCTTCCCCTTGACCTCATGGTTCCGGGTCGGGGGAGCACGTCTGTGACCCCAGGATCAGCCCTTTCCAGCTCAGCAGACTCTCTCTCCCCACGCCCTCCCACGCCGTCTCTTCAGTTCATCGGCATCATTGGTGGCCTTTCCCTGTGTTCACAGAAACCCCGGGCATGCTAAGAATCGGACGTGGCCGGAGGGGCTCTGTGCACAGGTGTGGGTGAGGCCCGGAGCAGGTCACTTTCCCTCTCTGTGTATAAAATGAGGGGTTAGGCAGGGTCGTCTTGAAGGCTCCTTCCAGCTCTGTGCTTGCCAGCCCCTGGCCCCCACCAGGCCTCAGTGGAGTCCTCATGGCCTTGTGGGCTTCAGGCCTGGTAGAACATGAGGTCAAGGGAGGGAGACAGGTGCTGTCCAGGTGTTCGACGTCCAGGACAATAGCCGCGAGGCCGTACCGTGGGCTTTGCTGACAGGGTTTTGTGGAGAGGAGAGGAAAGTCATCAGGAGGAAGACCAGGTGCTTTAGCCCGGGAAGTGCCCTCTTTCCTTCCTGCGCCGTCTCTCTACCCCTCTTCACAGCTGTCACCCAGGGGCAGTGGGTGAGGATGGTGGAGAGCTGGCCACCCGCTCACTTCTGGATGAACTTGGGTGAATGATGGGCCTTGGGTTCTTCCTCGGATCAATGGGGCGGTGGCGCCATCCTCCCCACTGGCCGTGGGCATCCAGCGGGAGAAGGGGTGACGTGCCTGGCCTGGGAAGGCTCCCCCGTAGGTGCTCACAGGTGACGAGTCTTGGTCCTGCCGGGACCCGGACCTTCCCCGGGGTGGTTTCCCTGCTCCGGGCTCTCCGTGTGGCTGTGCAGCGCCTTCCCGCTCAGCCTCCCCACCTCTCCAGGCTGTGAGTAGCCGGTTTCTGAAGTCTCTGCTTCTCCTGGGCCCCAAACGCTCGACTCGGCTCCAGCAAGCATCCCTACAATCTCTGGCCGTCCACAGCCCATCGCGGCTCGGGCCGGGACTATGACATGCTCTCCGTAAGGAGCGCTCCTTACGTTCCCCGTCTCTCTTGCTCATCTCCTCCTGGCCTCTCGCTGATGTCAGCTACACAGGAAAGCCTCTAAAGTGCCGGTTCTCAGACTTGCTTGGGCATCAGAGTCACCTGATGCTCCTTCTCTCCACGAGGGCTGGCTAAGGGGCTTATTAAACATAAGGTGCTGGGACTCCCCTGGTGGCCCAGGGGTTAAGGCTCCACATTTCAATGCAAAGGAGGCGGGTTTGATCCCTGGTCAGGGAAAGGCCAGGTGGAATGAGCCTTTTAGGAGCAACCACTTTTGCCATTGATGGCTCAAATTCGCTTATTTAGCACCCCTTCCCCGACTCCTGGCTGTTTCTAGAGAGTCTTGTTTCAGTGTTGTTGTTTAGTGGAAGAGTCATGTCCAACTCTTTTACAGCCCCATGAACTGTAGCTACAGGAGGCCAGGCTCCTCTGTCCATGGGATTCCCCAGGCAAGAATATTGGAGTGGGTTTCCGTCTCCTTCTCCAAGGAGTCTTCCTGACCTAGGGATCAAACCCACGTCTCCTGCATTGGCAGGCGGATTCTTTACCACTGAGCCACCCGGGAAGCCCCGATCCTTGGTCAGGGAACTAGGATCCCACATGCCGTGGAGCAGCTCCTGAGCCCACATGCCACAACCAGAGAGTCTGTGGGCCACAGCGGAAGATTCCACGTAAGGCGAAAAAGATGCCATGTGGTGTAACTGAGACCAAATAACTAAATATTAAAACCCCCCACAAACTACCAGTCTGAGCCCCAGACTCAGTCTGATGCAGGAAGCCTGGGGCCCACGCTTTGAGCATCACTACCTTGGAGCACTTTGAATGGCCCCGAATCCCCCGAGGGAGGCTGGGAAATCCAGGGATGGTCAGACGGACGCTGCTTTATATTCTTCCTGTACCAGGGGTTGACTGTCCTGGCTGTGGCCGAGTCTCGTTCTGCGGCTCTGGAGCGCAGGGATGTTTGCCTAATTTATGGGACTTGGCTGACACTCAGAGGCTGAGGGCGGACAGAAAACTCCTAACACACAGCCCATCGGACTCTTGTGTTGGGTGTTTTTTTTATTGCTCTTGGAGGAGAGCTCCCCGTGGAAGGCCTATTCCCTGGCCCGCCATAAAACTCAGTAATGAAGTGCAGTGGCGTGGTTACGATCTCTCTGGGGGCTGCGCCCTCGCCCACCCTGGAGCGAGCTGGAGGTCCTTCTGGAAAGTGCTGGAGCTGGCCCTCGACAGCCTTGATGGGGTCTGTGCTCCAGCGGGATCCCCATTCAGGCCGGCCCCTGCAGAAAATGGCCTTTGAGGCTGTGTCTGGTCAGGCTGACTTCTGTCCCTATGGACAGATCGCCCACCCAGAAGAAGAATTAAACATAAGGTGCTGGGACTCCCTGGTGGCCCAGGGGTTAAGCTCCACATTTCAATGCAAAGGAGGCGGGTTTGATCCCTGGTCAGGAAAGGCCAGGTGGAATGAGCCTTTAGGAGCAACCACTTTTGCCATTGATGGCTCAAATTCTTATTTAGCACCTTCCCGACTCCTGGCTGTTTCTAGAGAGTCTTGTTTCAGTGTTGTTGTTTAGTGGAAGAGTCATGTCCAACTCTTTTACAGCCCCTTGAACTGTAGCTACAGGAGGCCAGGCTCCTCTGTCCATGGGATTCCCCAGGCAAGAATATTGGAGTGGGTTTCCGTCTCCTTCTCCAAGGAGTCTTCCTGACCTAGGGATCAAACCCACGTCTCCTGCATTGGCAGGCGGATTCTTTACCACTGAGCCACCCGGGAAGCCCCGATCCTTGGTCAGGGAACTAGGATCCCACATGCCGTGGAGCAGCTCCTGAGCCCACATGCCACAACCAGAGAGTCTGTGGGCCACAGCGGAAGATTCCACGTAAGGCGAAAAAGATGCCATGTGGTGTAACTGAGACCAAATAACTAAATATTAAAAACCCCCACAAACTACCAGTCTGAGCCCCAGACTCAGTCTGATGCAGGAAGCCTGGGGCCCACGCTTTGAGCATCACTACCTTGGAGCACTTTGAATGGCCCCGAATCCCCCGAGGGAGGCTGGGAAATCCAGGGATGGTCAGACGGACGCTGCTTTATATTCTTCCTGTACCAGGGGTTGACTGTCCCGGCTGTGGCCGAGTCTCGTTCTGCGGCTCTGGAGCGCAGGGATGTTTGCCTAATTTATGGGACTTGGCTGACACTCAGAGGCTGAGGGCGGACAGAAAACTCCTAACACACAGCCCATCGGACTCTTGTGTTGGGTGTTTTTTTTATTGCTCTTGGAGGAGAGCTCCCCGTGGAAGGCCTATTCCCTGGCCCGCCATAAAACTCAGTAATGAAGTGCAGTGGCGTGGTTACGATCTCTCTGGGGGCTGCGCCCTCGCCCACCCTGGAGCGAGCTGGAGGTCCTTCTGGAAAGTGCTGGAGCTGGCCCTCGACAGCCTTGATGGGGTCTGTGCTCCAGCGGGATCCCCATTCAGGCCGGCCCCTGCAGAAAATGGCCTTTGAGGCTGTGTCTGGTCAGGCTGACTTCTGTCCCTATGGACAGATGACCAGAATGCCCACCTCAGAAGAAGAAGATGTGTCCAGGTACAGCTCCCCTGGTCTGAGTAATGGGATGTCCCCTTGCTGGGTGCTGGATGTGGAAACAACTTCCATTCCCTGATTACCTGCTGGCTGCCTCCTCCTGTCCTGTCTCCCACAAGCCCCCATGAGACCCTAAAGGACAGTGCGTACTCACTGTGTGCTCCATCAGTATTTGTGCTTCGGGGAGGTGGGATGCAAACCCGTCCCTTTCCTGTGCTGGGAAGCAGGGCGTGCTCTGCCCTCTGCCATGTCTGCTCATGGCGCCAGGTTTGTTTCTCTCGGTGCAAAGGTACCAAGGGCCAGGGCTCCAGCCTTCCAGGTTTGGTCGAGTGTGGGGAGGAAGACGAGGACACGAGTGAAGAGACACCCTCTGTGTGTCCTGGCGGTGACTTCCTTGTGCTGGGCACATAGGGACAGAACCTTCCGGATTCCTCTTGCTGGGTGCTGGTTGGAGCCACACTCTGTCTGGGCTGATACTCTTTCTTTCATAAAATTGGCAGAGACATCTTGAGGTGGTGAGGAAACCAGCCTCCGGAAAGTCACCCCACCCTCTGGGAGCAAAGAGGGAGACTGTCCTTGTGCCCTCCTTTTAGGTTTCTCCAGACCTCTGCACTCTGAGTTATACCCCGGGCTGCTCCCCTTTATGCTTTGGACATAAACATGCAGAAAAAGTCCCTTTTCTACCTAGTTCACATGAGAGCATCAAGACTCGCCCGTAGGAATTTACTAAGAAACTGAGGACGAGGACTTCCCTGCTGTTCAGTGGCTAAGGCTCTATGCTTCCAACGCAGGGGGCCTAGGTTTGACCCCTGATCAGGGAGCTAGATCCCGCATGTGGTGATTAAGGGTTCGCATGCCGCTACTAAAATATCTTGCATGCCACAATGAAGACTTGGCATAACCAAATGAATAAATGTTAAAAACAAAACAAAAATAAGGATCTTTTTGTTGTTGTTGTTTTTGAATTTTATCAAACGTTTTTATTTCAGCTGCTTCAGGACCTTGACTTTATGCTTTCTGGTTCTGAACATGGCCTGACTTTTCTGAGCACTGGGAAGGGACAATCCAGGTTCTTTTATTTCTGACTCTTTGTGACCCATGGACGGTAGCCCACCAGGCTCCTCTGTCCATGGGATTTTTCAGACAAGAATACTGGAGTGGGCAGCCATTTCCTTCTCTAGAGGATCTGTTTTAGAACATAACCCATTCAGTGAGCTCTAGAAGGACCACTTTTGGAATCAGTGCCTAAATATGAATAAACAGATTTCTGACAACTGGTTTAATAAAACTGGGGGATTTTGTAGTTATGAGGGAACTTCAAAATAATTTATCTCCACACTCCCATTTTACAGAGGAGTACATTGTTTCCAGACAGAATGACTTGTTTCTGGCTAGAGGGTGAGTTTGTGATGGAACAAAAATCAGAGATCTGGTCTCCAACCTTGTGGGTCTGTAATGCTCGGGACAGGAACAGAACCATGGATTTGGAGTCCAGACATTTGGCATGAAGTCTCTGAATGGGTGACCCATTCCCCAGTGTCTGCCTCTTGAATTTAATCGTTGTCTAGACAAAAATGTCATCCACTTGGGACACTGTTTACATACAGTGCTAAATATTCTCCATAAAACCCAACGTTCTTGCAAATGTTGAGTTGGTGATGCCTTATAGCCTTATTCATTTAATTAATTTATTTTGCCCAGTAAACAGCTCTGGGGGGACTTAAAACCATGTGATTCTATTTAATTCAGCTTCATGAAACTCTCAAATACTCTGTCCATGGGGCAGCAAACTGGGGCACTCATAGAAGAATAAGCTTGTCATTTTGTTAGTTAAGCTTTTTTGATGTTTTGAGTTTTGGTTGCATGCAACAGAAACTCCCTCTAGCTAAAGCAGACGCAAATGACTAGCTTAAGCAAAGGCAAATGATAATTTGTTAGAGGGACTACAGGGTCCTCACGAATCAAGCGAAGACTTGAACAATTAAGATCTGAACAAAGTGGGGCTGGCCCCAGTGACTTAGTCCCCAGTGGCTTAGCAGCTGGAGGTCCTGGATCTTCTCTTCTGTGCACCCCATTAACACCACAGCCTCAAGATTTCTGGCCAGTGTGTGATTACACTGATGTCAAATTCTCTGGAAGCAGAATGTCTCTGATCCACTTTGGATCACTCATCCTCCCATGGGCGATCAGCTATGTCCAGTGGCTGGGTCATGTAATGGAGCCATGACCTTTGGGGCTCACCTTGGTGGCCTGGCCTTGTCCACCACTGAAGGGGACATTTCAGGGAACCACCCAAGAGGTGTCTCAGGTGCTCTGTGAAGTTAAGCCACATCAGCCAGGCTTGACTCTGGATAATGCACAAAGTCATTTCTCCCACTTTACTACACGGGAAACCAGCATCCTTAACACCAGTATTTACTTACTTATTTTCACGTATTTTAAGCATGGAGCATGGCCTTTTCCTTGGGATGCAAGACTTTTTTCTTCTTGGGGTTTATCTTCTCATCTGTCTAGTGAAGGGTGTGCTTTCAAGTTGTAATAGAACATGTTGAAAGCTCAACAGCCCCCTTTTCCAGCCTGGCTTTGAAGATTCCCTGGCTGGGGCCCATGCTATGCATGTGAATATACACACATATATGTGAACATATATGGTCTCTAAGAAGACATTGTTGTCACCTTCTAAACTGCCAGGGTGTATATATATATATATATATATATTTTTTTTTTTTTTTCTTTTTAAATTTGTTTTAATATTTGTTTCATTTATTTCCTTGCCTGTACTGGGTCTTAGCTATGGCATGTGGGATCTAGTTCCCTGATCAGGGATTGAACCCTGGCCTCCCAGCATTGGGAGCATGGAGTCTTAGCCACTGGGTCACCAGAGAAGTCCCAGGGTGTATATTCTTTTAATGTAAATGAACTAGCTCTGGGCTGAGCTGGTCATGTGATGAGAGGGTTCATCAGGATGGATTGTTACATTTTCCAGGCAGGAAATTCAAGGTGGTGAATCTCTTTTCAGGATGTGTAATTGTTGGTGTAGTTTAGGCTGAGACTGGAATTAAGAGTTCTTCCAAGATATGAACTGTTGATTGCTTCTCTTCCTGTGCTACCCCAGGGTCCTCACGAATCAGCGAAGACTTGAACAATTAAGATCTGAACAAAGTGGGGCTGGCCCCAGTGACTTAGTCCCCAGTGGCTTAGCAGCTGGAGGTCCTGGATCTTCTCTTCTGTGCACCCCATTAACACCACAGCCTCAAGATTTCTGGCCAGTGTGTGATTACACTGATGTCAAATTCTCTGGAAGCAGAATGTCTCTGATCCACTTTGGATCACTCATCCTCCCATGGGCGATCAGCTATGTCCAGTGGCTGGGTCATGTAATGGAGCCATGACCTTTGGGGCTCACCTTGGTGGCCTGGCCTTGTCCACCACTGAAGGGGACATTTCAGGGAACCACCCAAGAGGTGTCTCAGGTGCTCTGTGAAGTTAAGCCACATCAGCCAGGCTTGACTCTGGATAATGCACAAAGTCATTTCTCCCACTTTACTACACGGGAAACCAGCATCCTTAACACCAGTATTTACTTACTTATTTTCACGTATTTTAAGCATGGAGCATGGCCTTTTCCTTGGGATGCAAGACTTTTTTCTTCTTGGGGTTTATCTTCTCATCTGTCTAGTGAAGGGTGTGCTTTCAAGTTGTAATAGAACATGTTGAAAGCTCAACAGCCCCCTTTTCCAGCCTGGCTTTGAAGATTCCCTGGCTGGGGCCCATGCTATGCATGTGAATATACACACATATATGTGAACATATATGGTCTCTAAGAAGACATTGTTGTCACCTTCTAAACTGCCAGGGTGTATATATATATATATATATTTTTTTTTTTTTTTTTCTTTTTAAATTTGTTTTAATATTTGTTTCATTTATTTCCTTGCCTGTACTGGGTCTTAGCTATGGCATGTGGGATCTAGTTCCCTGATCAGGGATTGAACCCTGGCCTCCCAGCATTGGGAGCATGGAGTCTTAGCCACTGGGTCACCAGAGAAGTCCCAGGGTGTATATTCTTTTAATGTAAATGAACTAGCTCTGGGCTGAGCTGGTCATGTGATGAGAGGGGATCATCAGGATGGATTGTTACATTTTCCAGGCAGGAAATTCAAGGGGTGGTGAATCTCTTTTCAGGATGTGTAATTGTTGGTGTAGTTTAGGCTGAGACTGGAATTAAGAGTTCTTCCAAGATATGAACTGTAGCAGTTAGTAGGAGATAGGGAGGCCTCAATGGGTTTCAGGTAGAGAGGGCACGGATGAATCAGAGTGAGACTCTAGGAAACCTCAGAGACGCCGTAAGGGTTAATAGGTGTTGATACAGGGGCTTAGATGAATAAAATCTTTGCGAGGCTTGGAAGAGCCCTCTAATCATCAACAGTTGTTGTTTGGTTGAGTCGTGTCCGACTCTTTGTGACCCCCACAGTCTGTAACCTGCCAGGCTCCTCTGGAATTCCCAGGCAAGAATACTTCAGTGGGTTGTGATTTCCTTCTCCAGGGATCTTCCCAGTGCCAGGGATTGAAGCCAGGTCTCTTGCTTGGCAGGAGGATTCTTTACCATTGAGCCTACTGGAAAGCCCCATTAACAACTGAGAAAATGAAAATCTACCATACCTTAGATACATCTAGGGTTGTGAGGGTGATGGTGGAAATGGGGGTGAGGAATGTGTCAACAGAAAAGACCCATCCCAAGATGCGAGATACGTATTGCGAGACTCTCAAGCCTGACCTTGGTCCCCCACCCATGAGGTGAGGTCCAACTCAAAGCTGAATCTCAAACCGTTCTAACCAGACTTGGGATTCCAAGTCAAAATCTTGGACTTAGACAATGATAACGAGACAGGTCCTCAGAGACAGCACAACTTAATCTCGACAGTTTTTTCCCCAGGTTCTGCAAACTCCTGTATCTTTGGGAGTTCCACACAAGTAGGAAGCTTTTCTCTCTATGCTCACTAGTTTTTCACTATATTGGCTGCTGCAGAGACAAGCATCTCGCCCTCATACACCCAACTACATTCAGGTTTCATCTTTTTTTTTTTTTCAGCATGGGGAGGATCTTTCCCAGAAACTTCCACTAGACCTCTCCTTTTGTCTAAATGGTCAGAAGAAGTGGGTCATATGTTACCTTAAAAGCAGTCAGTGTCGAAGGGCACTGGATTGCCTCTCCCAGCTCAGACTAACCCTGCTTCATCCCTGGGGCTGAGGGCAGGCAGCCCTCCTGAGCCCAAGTGGGTAGTTAGGTTTTTTTGAAGACTAGGGCTGAGCTGGTCATGTGATGAGGGGTTCTTTCCAGGCAGGAAATTCAAGGTGGTGAATCTCTTTTCAGGATGTGTAATTGTTGGTGTAGTTTAGGCTGAGACTGGAATTAAGAGTTCTTCCAAGATATGAACTGTAGCAGTTAGTAGGAGATAGGGAGGCCTCAATGGGTTTCAGGTAGAGAGGGCACGGATGAATCAGAGTGAGACTCTAGGAAACCTCAGAGACGCCGTAAGGGTTAATAGGTGTTGATACAGGGGCTTAGATGAATAAAATCTTTGCGAGGCTTGGAAGAGCCCTCTAATCATCAACAGTTGTTGTTTGGTTGAGTCGTGTCCGACTCTTTGTGACCCCCACAGTCTGTAACCTGCCAGGCTCCTCTGGAATTCCCAGGCAAGAATACTTCAGTGGGTTGTGATTTCCTTCTCCAGGGGATCTTCCCAGTGCCAGGGATTGAAGCCAGGTCTCTTGCTTGGCAGGAGGATTCTTTACCATTGAGCCTACTGGAAAGCCCCATTAACAACTGAGAAAATGAAAATCTACCATACCTTAGATACATCTAGGGTTGTGAGGGTGATGGTGGAAATGGGGGTGAGGAATGTGTCAACAGAAAAGACCCATCCCAAGATGCGAGATACGTATTGCGAGACTCTCAAGCCTGACCTTGGTCCCCCACCCATGAGGTGAGGTCCAACTCAAAGCTGAATCTCAAACCGTTCTAACCAGACTTGGGATTCCAAGTCAAAATCTTGGACTTAGACAATGATAACGAGACAGGTCCTCAGAGACAGCACAACTTAATCTCGACAGTTTTTTCCCCAGGTTCTGCAAACTCCTGTATCTTTGGGAGTTCCACACAAGTAGGAAGCTTTTCTCTCTATGCTCACTAGTTTTTCACTATATTGGCTGCTGCAGAGACAAGCATCTCGCCCTCATACACCCAACTACATTCAGGTTTCATCTTTTTTTTTTTTTCAGCATGGGGAGGATCTTTCCCAGAAACTTCCACTAGACCTCTCCTTTTGTCTAAATGGTCAGAAGAAGTGGGTCATATGTTACCTTAAAAGCAGTCAGTGTCGAAGGGCACTGGATTGCCTCTCCCAGCTCAGACTAACCCTGCTTCATCCCTGGGGCTGAGGGCAGGCAGCCCTCTCCTGAGCCCAAGGCTGCCCACGGGGTGTGTACCCAGAGATACGGTGGTAGGTGTGGGCATGGGAACATGAGCGGGGAGGGTCGGTGGCTGACACAACTGTGATGGCCCCCAGCTTAGCAATCTCATTCATCTCCAGGCTCTAGAGTGGCCTGCGGATAGATAGGCCATAGAAGGTTTTAGAAAACATTTATTTGTGTGTGTGTGTGTGTGTGTGTATAACAGACATGTGGGCATGTGACAGAAAGAGACTTATGACCCAAGGCCTTCCTTAATTAGACATATGGAAATGCACCAATTTTGCTTTAAAAGAAGTGTAATGAAGATGGATTATAGTTCAGAGTCTGATTGGAAAGAGCCAGGCACTAAGATTAATTAGCAGCAGCATGTGGTTTATTTTCAAGGTCGTTTCTACTTGGCTTCCAAAATACTGGCGTAATGTCATCAAATGCTCACTGAACTTTTCATGCATAATGGAGTGGAGAACTCTATATTCTTGTTCGCTGAGGAGAAGCATTTGACCTCCTGCACATCCCTCTGGGCCACCCATCTTTGATCATTCGCCTTGTCCGGTGTCTGTGGATGGCCATCCAAGCTGACCCCTCCCACTCCTACCTGGCTATGGCTTCCATATGTATTGTTCTTCAGCTGACATTTATCAGGAGGTGTGTCGGTGTTGAGTTTGAGGGTGTGTTTTAATTGTGGGACCTGTTTCAAGTCTCCTAAAATTCTGCAGTGTCTTTTCTTTTTATCAGTCCTTAAAATTTCCAAGGATTTTCCAGAAAACACACACACACATAGAGCTTTAACATAGCCCGGCCATTTCAGTTCCTATGTCCTTTGGAAGATTTAAGCACATTATGCGTAAGTCCTTGGTTAACATTCAAGAGACCCTCCCATATAGTCTTTTAGGTTGTATCACCTTTCTTGACACCTCCTCCTTTCTACCCAAGGGCTGGCTGTCACGAGCCTGGTAAGCTCACTGGTAGCAGAAACCCCAGCACGACTATTTTTGTCGTCACCGGCATCGTCATCATCCACACCATCATAACCACTGACAGCAGCATCTTCATCTCCTTCTCCTCCTTTTCTTCGTTTTCCTTTTCTTCCTTTCCCTTCTTCTCCTTCTCCATTGCCATCATCATCATTTCAAGACCTTTAGGTGATGTTGAATTCCAGACGAGCGCTACGGTTGCCCAGCACTGGCGTTTTAGGCGTCTCTGACACCTCAACAGGAAGTGAGGGGAGCTGGAAAGGTTCAATGCAAGCCAGCCCTGGGGCAAGTCAGGCTGTGAGCCAGGAAGGCTGGAGCCAGGCAAGTATACTGGGAATGTGGGACTTGGGTCTTGAGGGCCATCTCATTTCACTTAACCTTCTCTGCTGATTGTGGCGCATTTTAGAGATAAGAGGAGTATTCCTCACTGCCTCTCCCTTGAAAGCAAAGGCAGTTGTTGTCTTAGGGATGAATTTAGAAAGAGTAGTTCATTCTATCTGAAACACAGATAACCTTAAAGCTCAGTTCTCCACAATTCTTACTTTATAATGGGGAAACCGAGGCCCACAGGAGGACAGTGGTGTGGCCAACTTACCATCCATTGGAAGGTCCTACTTGCTGTCCTGAAGAATAAAGCCCACTAGGCTTCTTGTTATGAAGGCTTTATAAAAAGCCAACTCAACATATTTACTATCATTTTTGTTCATCTCTCTGAAAGATGCAATGTGCCAGCAAAGCCCACTGTCAATATTTTTATGAACTCTGTGGAAAATATGATGTTAAAGGCTTTTGGTAACCACTTCATTAAGCTTGGCTTTTTCTAGGTCACCACAAAAGGTAAATAAACCCTAATGAGTAATACGCCCAGACTGAGATCCTGTAAATTATACAAAGAGTCAGTGCTTCAAAACACATTTATCCCCTGACCCTGAGCCCCAGGGGAGTCTAAGAAAGGTGATCCTAGCCTTACATTGTGCACCAAGACCTTCAGACAAAGGCTTATTAACACACGGATTAGATACCGACTAAATGAAGCCAAAGTTTCCATAGACGGAGAGCTAACTACATAGCATCAGAAATGGTGTAAAGTTAGCACTTAGCCAGTTGGCCTCCCATCAAAGCAGAATTGCCTGGTAACCCGTACACAGAGATGAATGTGGGCTGCTGGGCCTGACAGTGAACCCAGCTTGTTTTTTTGCTTTCTCTCACAAAGTCTGTTCCCTCACCCCAGCTTGTGCTGTGTGCTTAGTTGCTTGGACATGTGTGACTCTTTGTGAGTCCATGGAGACTCTCTCTCCATGGGGATGCAACAATGTTTAAGACAAAGCTCTAGGTCTCAAGGAACTCACCTTTTGGGGGAGAAGTTGCAACACAAGGAAACAAACTATCAACCTGGGGTGTGGTGAGAACTGGTAGAAGAAGTCACTACTCCATCCTGGGGGAGCAGAGCCAAGAATACATCCTTGAAAGGCCTGTAGAGTTGAAGGAAGGAGCTCCTTTTAAAACAGGGAGAATTGGAGAGTGTTCACAAGATAATGGGAAAGAGCCCCTGGAAAAGGGAAAGGATCGAGGGCAGTCACCAGTCTGAGATTCCCTAGAAGGTGGGAGGGGATGGAAGGTGGCGCGAGGTGAAAGGAGGAGCCTTAGGAGGAAAAGGATTCTTTTTTTTTCTTTGACATATAATATTTTTAATAAAAAAATATATATACTTGCACAATTAACAGCATAAAAATCTTTTTGTTCTTGGAAAGAACATGTTATAGTACTGAGGCCACTCAGAACCCACCAGGTTGGACCTAAGGTTTAATCTCATCAACTCTTCTTAGGCCATCTTCTGGCTAGTCTTCAAGTTTTCCGTTTCCCTTTCCTCCACAACAGTGCCACGGGTATGTCTGCCATCCCAAGTCCAAGTGCCAAAGATTCCTGAATGCCCTGAGAGAGGTCTTACCCCTGCACCCCAGCTGTGCTGTGCGCTTAGTCACTCGGACATGTCTGACTCTTTGCAAGTCCATGGAGACTCTCTGTCCATGGGATTATCCAGGCAAGGATACCGGAGTGGGTTGCCATGCCCTCCTCCAGGGGGTCCTCCAAACTCAGGGAGTGAGCCCAGGTCTCCCCTCATTGCAGGCAGATTCCTTACTGTCTGAGCCACCAGGGAAGCCCAAGCATACAGGGATGGATGGGTAGCCTATGCCTTCTCCAGGGGGCCTAGGAGGAAGGAGATTCTTGCCTGTGAAGCAGATAAGGAATTGACAGGGGTGGACATAGATTCTGATGAGCTAGAAGACAAGAAACCAGAGGTGGAGAGATGGGGCGATGTGGCTGCCTTGGGTGAAGCAGGAGGTGTGAGCGTCTTCTGAGGTGGGGGACGGGGGTGCTGAGAAGGAGAAGGGCTTTCTGAGAGGGGAAAGGTTAACAAAGCTGTGGGGGAAAATGAGCATGGCAACTGATTGTGTCATAGAGGAGGTCTGCTGGGTGGGGACGGGGGCCCAGCTGCTGTCAGGGACCAGGAGGGAAGAGTGCTGGGTGGGGACCAGGAGGGAAGAGTGGGACCAGAATGAATGGCTTGCTGGGTTTCACTGTATTCAGCAGTGTAAATATGAAAGAAAAGGAACTTGGCACTTTGCTGATGGCCTAGTGGGTAAGACTCCACACTCCCAATGCAGGGGGCCCGGGTTCAATCCCTGGTCAGGGAATTAGATCCCACATCACAACCAAGAGTTGGCATGCTGCGACTAAAGACCCCGTGTGCTGCAACCTGAGACCTGGTGCAGCCAAATACATAAATAAGTAAAAATAAATATTAGAAAATGATAAAATCTGGGAAGCTCACCTTAGTCTAGGATTTGTTTTTTCCAGGTGTATCTGAGGGAAGGAAAGTGGGGCAAAGAGATTAAGGGTTTTTGGAAGACAGAGGTTGGAGTGATGCATCATGATCTAAAGAAGGGAATGGAGACAGAGGGTCTGATGTACTAGACATGAGGTAGCCAAAGATCTAGAGGTCTCAATAAAGTGAAAGAGAGATGCGGTGAGATCAGTGGAGGAAAATAAGTGTTATCCTCCTAGAAAAAAATAGGGGTTTGCTGATAGACACTGGACTATTAAAACTTAGGTTCCAGGTAATGGGAGTTAGCCTGAATGCCTGAGACTCCCCCCTGTCCATCTCGGACATGTCTGACTCTTTGCAAGTCCATGGAGACTCTCTGTCCATGGGATTATCCAGGCAAGGATACCGGAGTGGGTTGCCATGCCCTCCTCCAGGGGGTCCTCCAAACTCAGGGAGTGAGCCCAGGTCTCCCCTCATTGCAGGCAGATTCCTTACTGTCTGAGCCACCAGGGAAGCCCAAGCATACAGGGATGGATGGGTAGCCTATGCCTTCTCCAGGGGGCCTAGGAGGAAGGAGATTCTTGCCTGTGAAGCAGATAAGGAATTGACAGGGGTGGACATAGATTCTGATGAGCTAGAAGACAAGAAACCAGAGGTGGAGAGATGGGGCGATGTGGCTGCCTTGGGTGAAGCAGGAGGTGTGAGCGTCTTCTGAGGTGGGGGACGGGGGTGCTGAGAAGGAGAAGGGCTTTCTGAGAGGGGAAAGGTTAACAAAGCTGTGGGGGAAAATGAGCATGGCAACTGATTGTGTCATAGAGGAGGTCTGCTGGGTGGGGACGGGGGCCCAGCTGCTGTCAGGGACCAGGAGGGAAGAGTGCTGGGTGGGGACCAGGAGGGAAGAGTGGGACCAGAATGAATGGCTTGCTGGGTTTCACTGTATTCAGCAGTGTAAATATGAAAGAAAAGGAACTTGGCACTTTGCTGATGGCCTAGTGGGTAAGACTCCACACTCCCAATGCAGGGGGCCCGGGTTCAATCCCTGGTCAGGGAATTAGATCCCACATCACAACCAAGAGTTGGCATGCTGCGACTAAAGACCCCGTGTGCTGCAACCTGAGACCTGGTGCAGCCAAATACATAAATAAGTAAAAATAAATATTAGAAAATGATAAAATCTGGGAAGCTCACCTTAGTCTAGGATTTGTTTTTTCCAGGTGTATCTGAGGGAAGGAAAGTGGGGCAAAGAGATTAAGGGTTTTTGGAAGACAGAGGTTGGAGTGATGCATCATGATCTAAAGAAGGGAATGGAGACAGAGGGTCTGATGTACTAGACATGAGGTAGCCAAAGATCTAGAGGTCTCAATAAAGTGAAAGAGAGATGCGGTGAGATCAGTGGAGGAAAATAAGTGTTATCCTCCTAGAAAAAAATAGGGGTTTGCTGATAGACACTGGACTATTAAAACTTAGGTTCCAGGTAATGGTGAGTTAGATTTTTTGGGGACTGTCTTCTTGCCTGCTGAAAACAACCATGAGTGCTGTATAAATGATAAAATCACCTTCTTAAAAGTAACAAGATCAGTACAAGTATGAGATTGGAAAGGATTTCCAGGCCAACATTTGAAGAGGAAAAGAAGCCAGAGAGATAAGTAAGCAAAGAATCTGCTTTTGCCCTGAGGGAACTTGACATTTTAGCAAATCTGAACCTTTGTTTTATCTTACAGAACTGAAGTCAAAGGCCAGCAGCAAGTGTAGAGTCTAACAGAAAGCTTTCCCCATTATAAGCTGGGCTTCCTAAGAAGCCTTATAGCGGGTGAACTGAATTAAGTCATCTCTTACATTGTCTTGAAGCTCAGATTTCTACTACGTTTGTACTCAGATTTGTCCAGGGAAACTCAAACCTTGACTTTGGATTAAATGTGGATTAAATGTGGGTTAAATGTGGTTCTAGATTAAGGTTACCAGATATATATATATACTCTAAAATAATTTTTCAAGTATTATATAATGACCAGCACACAAGGATAACTAAATGACATTAAAAATAAGATACCAAGAGCAACCCATAGATGTCAAAGATTTCAGATATTATTATCAGACACAGATTATGAAAAAACCTCTGCTCATTTTGTTTAAAGAAATAAAAACTTAGCTGAAAAATATCTACAGGGAATAGGAAAACATAAAAAAAAAAGAAAAAAGGATACAGATCTGGGGGCTTCCCTGGTAGTCCAGTGGGCAAGGACACCGCCTTGCAGTGCAAGGGGCGCCAATTCGATCCCTGGCCTGGGAAGATCCCACGTGCCACGGAGTGGCTGGACTGATGTGTCCAACTACCGAGCCGGAGCTCTGGAGTGCATGTGCCCAGAGCTGGAGCTCTGCGACAACAGAGGTCACTGCGATGGGAGGCTCACACAGGCCAAAGAATAAAAATGGATGAAAACAGATAAATGAAAGACCAATAGAGGTGACCCACCCCCAACACCAAAAAAAAAAAAAAAAAGGATACAGATTTGAAAATCAAATAGAATTCTTAGAAATAAAAAATACAATAATCAAATTAGATCATGATCTGTTTGATCAAAATCGAGAATAATCAAAATCGAGAGTGACCTACCTTTCGAGGCAGAGCTGTCGCCAGTGTTGACATTGCTCAGGGTGCGGCTGGGGGCTTGTGGCTAAGAGGGAATGGAGGGGTCATTCAGAGGAGCTGGGGTGAGGAAGGCCCGAGAACGAGGAGGCTGGGCGCTTTGCTCCTGAGACCCGTGAGCTCATCCGGAAGTATGGCGGGACGTGGGGTGGGGAGGCAGGTGCCCCTGGGTGAGAGGGAGGTTCTTGGACTACAGGAGAAGAGAGCTAGAGCGGTCTTGCCAAATGAGATCCGTCCAAAGTGGGGCAAGGAACTCTAACAGGAGTGGAGAAGGAGTGATCTGAAAGTGGCCTTGGTGAGTAAGGAGACGGATCGCGTTTCTGTGTGAGAAGCCACGCAGGGTCTGTGGTTTTGCCTACTTAGAAGCTGTTAGACGGACTCAGCTTCATGAATGCTGGCAGCACACTTGAAATTCCCGGGTCAGAGACAGAGGATGGTTTATTGCTCACAGCGCTATCAGCAGCCAGAAGATTACCACTTGAATTGGTTCTTTGGCCCCAGTTCCTACTGAGTAATGCGAAGACGGTCCGGTGAAACGTGCACAGGAAGTGAGTTGGGTTTCAGTTTAAAGACTGAAGCTTGCACACTGAGTTTCAGGATTGAATTATTTAGAATGAGCGGTAAGCTGGCCTGCCCTCTGCTCCGGAGGGGGACACTGTCTTTATCTTCAGAGCCTGGTCATAACACAAACATTGTGAAAAGAAAGTCCTGAAGGAAGGGAGTCAGTGACGCTGTTGGCAGGATGTTCTGTAAGGTGAAGGGCCCATGAAGACTATCAGCACTTACAAGCCTTTGGTCCACCAGGCCTGAGGAGGAATGGTTTCTTACTTTACAGGACTCAAAGGATGTGATGTTCTCAGAGGTCAGCAGGATTTTAGCTAAGGCCAGGAGGTGCAGGATATTATGAACGTCAATGAGAAAGTTGAGAATTTATGGAATTTGTTCTACCCATTAAATGCTGTAAACCGTAAACCATGTGCTCCATTGTGTTCAACTCTTTGTGGCCCCATAGATTCATACCCCACCAGGATCCTCTGTCCATGGAATTTTCCAGGCAAGTATACTGGAGTGGATTGCCATTTCTTCTCCAGGGAATCTTCCCGACCCAGGGATTGAACTCATGTCTCTTGTGCCTCCTGCATTGGCAGGCGGGTTCTTTACCCCTAGCATCACCTTAAATTGTTAAAAATAAAATTAAATAACTTATAAAAAACAGAAATGCTGTGGGACAAAGACAGCCTCTTCAACAAATGGTGCTGGGAAAATTGGACAGCTACATGCAAAAAAATGAAGTTGGAACATTCCCTGACACCATACACAAAGATCAACTCAAAATGAATTAAAGACCTAAATGTAAGACCAGAAACCATCAAACTCTTAGAGGAGAATATAGGCAAAACCCTCAAGGACATCAATCAAAGCAAGATCTTCTCTGACCCACCTACTAGAATAGTGGAACTGAAAAGAAAAGTGAAAACGTGGGACTTCATGAAACTTAAAAGCTTTTGTGGGGCTTTCCTTGTGGCTCAGTGGATAAGAACCTGTCTGCCAATGCAGGAGACACAGGTTCAATCCCTGACCCGGGAAGATCTCACATACCACAGAGCAGCTAAACCCACATATCAACAAAGACCCAGCACAGCCAAAAATAAATAAATTAAAGGTTTAAAAAAAAAAAAAAAAAGCTTTTGTACAGCAAAAGAAATTACAAAAAAGCTGAACAGACCCCCCCCCCACCCCGCCCCACAGAGTGGGAGAAAATCATAGCAAATGAAGCAGCAGACAAAGAATTAATCTCCAAAATTCACAAGCAACTCAGACAACTCAGCACAGGAAAAACGAACAACCCAATCAAAAAATGGGAAAAGGACCTAAACAGACACCTCTCCAAAGAGGACATACAGATGGCCCCAAAGCACATGAAACGATGCTCAACCTCTCTTATCATTAGAGAAATGCAAATTAAAACCACAATGAGATACCACCTCACACCTGTCAGAATGGCCATCATCAACAAATCGACAGACAACAAATGCTGGAGAGGGTGCGGAGAAAAGGGAACCCTCTTGCATTGCTGGTGGGAATGTAAACTGATACAACCTCTATGGAAGACAATATGGAGATTCCTTAAAAAACGAAAAATAGAAGCACCCTACGACCCAGCAATCCCACTATTAGGCTTATATCCTGATGAAATCAAAACTGAAAGAAACACCTGTACCCCAATGTTCATTGCAGCTCTCTATACAATAGCTAGAACATGGAAGCAACCTAGATGTCCATTGACGAATGAATGGATCCAGAAGCTCTGGTACATATATACAATGGAATACTACTCAGCTGTTAAAAAAAATGCAGAAGACTCAGTCCTAATGAAATGGCTGGCTCTAGAACCTATCATAAAAAGTGAAGTAAGTCAAAAAGAGAAAGACAAATACAGTATACTAACACACATATATGGAATCTAGTAGGACGGTCTTGATAACACGCAGGGAACTCATGGAAAAACAGACAGAGCATAGACATAGGGAAAATTGGACAGCTACATGCAAAAAAATGAAGTTGGAACATTCCCTGACACCATACACAAAGATCAACTCAAAATGAATTAAAGACCTAAATGTAAGACCAGAAACCATCAAACTCTTAGAGGAGAATATAGGCAAAACCCTCAAGGACATCAATCAAAGCAAGATCTTCTCTGACCCACCTACTAGAATAGTGGAACTGAAAAGAAAAGTGAAAACGTGGGACTTCATGAAACTTAAAAGCTTTTGTGGGGCTTTCCTTGTGGCTCAGTGGATAAGAACCTGTCTGCCAATGCAGGAGACACAGGTTCAATCCCTGACCCGGGAAGATCTCACATACCACAGAGCAGCTAAACCCACATATCAACAAAGACCCAGCACAGCCAAAAATAAATAAATTAAAGGTTTTTTAAAAAAAAAAAAGCTTTTGCACACCAAAAGAAATTACAAAAAAGCTGAACAGACCCCCCCCCCACCCCGCCCCACAGAGTGGGAGAAAATCATAGCAAATGAAGCAGCAGACAAAGAATTAATCTCCAAAATTCACAAGCAACTCAGACAACTCAGCACAGGAAAAACGAACAACCCAATCAAAAAATGGGAAAAGGACCTAAACAGACACCTCTCCAAAGAGGACATACAGATGGCCCCAAAGCACATGAAACGATGCTCAACCTCTCTTATCATTAGAGAAATGCAAATTAAAACCACAATGAGATACCACCTCACACCTGTCAGAATGGCCATCATCAACAAATCGACAGACAACAAATGCTGGAGAGGGTGCGGAGAAAAGGGAACCCTCTTGCATTGCTGGTGGGAATGTAAACTGATACAACCTCTATGGAAGACAATATGGAGATTCCTTAAAAAACGAAAAATAGAAGCACCCTACGACCCAGCAATCCCACTATTAGGCTTATATCCTGATGAAATCAAAACTGAAAGAAACACCTGTACCCCAATGTTCATTGCAGCTCTCTATACAATAGCTAGAACATGGAAGCAACCTAGATGTCCATTGACGAATGAATGGATCCAGAAGCTCTGGTACATATATACAATGGAATACTACTCAGCTGTTAAAAAAAATGCAGAAGACTCAGTCCTAATGAGATGGCTGTCTCTAGAACCTATCATAAAAAGTGAAGTAAGTCAAAAAAGAGAAAGACAAATACAGTATACTAACACACATATATGGAATCTAGTAGGACGGTCTTGATAACACACGCAGGGAACTCATGGAAAAACAGACAGAGCATAGACATAGGGACATTGTGGGGAAGAAATAGGAAGGGGGAGGCATGGAGGGAGTAGCATGGAAACCTATACTGTCATGTGTGGGAAAGATAGCTATTGTCATTGTGCTAAGGGAATAGGAGTACCTACAATCACTTGGGGCGATGGTCTGGAGGGGTGGGAAGGGGGGAACTGGGTGGGGGGAGGGTCCAGGGATTTGCATCTGAATGATCTGGGAACATACATGTTGGTGAACAACAAAACTCTGTAAAATCTTTAAAATAAAGAATAAAAAACAAACAAACAAACAAACAGAAATGCTTATTGGATCATTAAAAATAAAATTTTGTCCAAAACTGTGTTTGTTATAACATAATATAGCAAAGCATTGTGTTGCAGTATGTTCCAGAGAAGACACAATAGGGGAAGGGCTTGCCACTGGACCAGGAAGGCGGAGACCTGGACAGCAACCCAGCTCTCCACCAACTTGTGGGGAGTTGCTTTCTCTCCCTGGTCATAATTTGTTCATCCATAAAATGAGAAATTTAATAATTTTGAGATCTCCACCCCCCCCACCTTTTCTTAGAGATTTCTTTCTTTTTTTTCCCAGGCTTTAAAACTTTTTATTTGCATATTAAAACAACTGTGCATTCCAATAATTAAAATCATTTTGAACAACCACAAAAAAAAAAAAAAAAATGGCACTCTGATTAAACTGCATTTTACAGCCTGCAGGACACCTTGAACCAGCTTGCGTTTTACTCTAAGTTTCACTGTCGTCCCAAAGTGAAACAGCTAAAAGAAGTAAAACAAGAAGGCAGTGCTTGTGGAGTGTACAGTGCATACTGGTGGCGCAGGCTTCATTACGACTCGCCTGCTTGCTTCTCCTGTTCAATCGTTTCTTTTGAAGGCAGTGGATTTTTCTCTTGCGTTTCTGTTTTCTTCAGTTTCGACTGATCAAACTTCTCAATCTCAGCCATATCGGGTTTGTCAGACATGGTTGCAGAGGGAGCGGAGCGAGGCTGCGAACAAGTAAAGTCTGATTTGCGCTTTGGCCGCCGCCGAGTGCCTAGAGGTTTCTTTTTACACTAACCATCTATGATGTCCATACTCAGAAAATCAGGAACCTAAAGACAATACATAAGAAATTCTCTGTTTACCAGAAAACCCCACTTTCCAGCCAGGCTGAGGACAGAGTTTAGTAACTTTAAAAAGATGATTTAAATAAGGAAGTCATAGAGGTAGTGATAACAGTGACCATGAAATAACGCCCAGTCTGGTGCTGCCCTTCATCTGGTTCTGGATCCCCAAAGTGTCCATGACTATTACTGCCTAGACAGTAAATCTGTTTTAACGTTCACGAGTGACCACCTCTGATTTCTTAATACAGGAGTGCACATTTAGAGCCTCAGAGAGGCAGCATGCGTCAGAGAATGAATCTGGACTTTGGAGACCAACAGACCTGGGCATAAATCCAGACTTTACTACTTACCGGTGAGGAAACTTCAGTCTGCTACTACTTTGTGGCACGCCCCACACCCCTCGCCTTTGGGAGCTGCACACTTCCATTCTGGAGATGCTCACCTGGTCCAGTGGGAAGCAGCCCGCCTCCTGTGGCCACACCCCCCTGATCGCAGCTGATTGGTTAAGGGATGGGTATCTTGTCCAAGCTGAGCCAATCAGAGTGTTTGCCTGGGATTTCTGAAATGAAACTGAGGAATGGAATCAGTCCTTTGCTGACCAGGCTGTGGATAACAGCCAGGAGGGAATGTAGGCAGATACACTGCCACGTGTAGTGGGGCAAAGACTGGACGTGGAGAGGGAGGCCTGGGGTATCTAAGCCCCTGCTTACGGTCGCTCTCAGGCTGCCGCCCCTTGCCACTTCTTGCATGGTTGGCTTCTTAAATACCTGATTGTACAGATGCCTCTTGCCTTTTGAAAGTTCACTTTACGATTTTGATTTTATGAAAGCAAAGCGTTAGTACTTGTTTTTGCTAACCGAGAGAAATCTAGAGGATATTTGCTCTTATGAAAAAGGGGAAAAGCAAAAATAGCGCTCAGTGTTCATCTTGCAGAGGCTAATGGTTGAGGCAGCGTGTGCCAGTGAGAGTGGCGCCGCCTAGCTCCTTCCATGGGAACTACACTCGCTTCTCAGCAGCAAGCCTCCGTAGCTTTCAATTGTGTCTGAGCATCTATGCTTTATCTCCATTTATTCTGTGCATCTCTAGGGAAGATGCGCCCTCAGGTAATTGCCTCTTTGCTTTAGCACTGCTTTTGCATAGTGAGGAGAAGCTGTATTTTCGGAAAAACTGAGTCCCTTTGTGTGTAAGATTGGCCAAGTTGGCTTTCCTCCTTTGCAACCCAGAGAAGTCTGACTCATTTAGAAATCCTGAGCAAGAAACCTCACAGTTCTGCAGTTTTCCGATTTATAAAATGGTAAAATTGGGACAAAAGTGTATAGTAGGGGTAGATGAGCAGATGAAGTGCTGTAGCTTATGAGAGCATCTGGCACCGTGCCTTGCCAGTAGGGAAGCTTAAGAAATATTAATATGCTTTCCTTTTGGGCCTTACGGGCATCCAAGGTGCTCTTGATTTCTTTTTTAAAAAAGAATTTTATTAAGAAGAAGATTTATCTTTTTTTTTTGACTGTGCAACTTGTGGGATCTTAGTTCCTTGACTAGAGATCGAACCTGGGCCCCCTGTAGTAGAAGCATGGAGTCCTTGCCACTGAGCCGACAAGAGAATTCCCTGCTTCTTTAAGCTAACAGTTACTGGGCACTGATCCCAGGCCCGGTATCATGCTTGGCGCTTAGAATGCCTCCTCTCAGTTAGCCCCACCATCACCCTAAGAAGGAGCGGTTATTGATGCTTATCTCTGTTTTGCAGCTGTGGAATGGTTGTGAAGGGAACAGGTAAGGGGCTATGAACTCCTTCACTGGAGTGAAGGACCTTCAGCTCCACCCAGATCCTGTATTGCCCAAACCACAGAGAAGCTGGGTTTGGACAATTTTAACGCAGATGTGGGAGTAAATGCTCAGACCTTATTACTTTGACAAGGCCTTTAGGCTGGAAGCAGAAGGCAGTTCCAAGAAGGCTCGGCTGAGAGAACCATGGACGTGCTATAAGGGGCATTGGGTGTGCTGTGGGGAAGGAGATGCCTACGCCGTTTGAAAGTAACGTCCTGGAGGAGACCCTCCCTCAGCCGGTAGAACCCCCGGAGCCCCCTGCAGAGCACAGCCTCGTCCCAGCAGTGCCGAGGGGCCCCTGGAGTGCGAGGGCGGGCAGGAGGCATGCAGTCTTATCGGTGCTTAGGCACTGCTGGATGCCTCAGGGACGGCCAACGGTCTTGGGTCAGGACAGGTGGGGTGTGGGACCGCGGAGGATGTGGGAGTGAGGTCCTCAGGAGCACGAGGCGCTGAACTGGGGCGGGGACGAGGATGCAGGGAGGGATGGGGAAAGCTAGTTTTTAATATTTTCCTGAATCTGGTGATCACTGCACCCAGGAGGTAAAAGAAAGTGAGAATCACAAAGTTCTCAGTTTTGAGATAAGGGGGTTTCCTGGAAAGATGGAGGAGGGCTCCTGAATTTTACTACTGTTAAAAGTAATAATGATAAAGAAATCATTAATAATTATAATAAAGTATACATAATTAGGAGTAATCGTAAGGAAATAATAGAGAAAAAACCAAACATCGAACCACAGTGGTCCATCAGTGGTGTGGCTAAGAAGTCACCGGACTTCCCTGGCGGTCCAGGGGTTAAGACTTCACCTTCCAGTGCAGGAGGTTCAAGCCCTGGTCAAGGAACTAAGATCCCACGTGTCTCTTGACTAGAAAAACCCAGACCCCAAACCGAAGCAATGTTGTAACAAATTCCATAATGACTTTAAAAATAGCCCACATCAGAAAAAGATCTTAAAAAGAAATAATTGTCGTTTGTGAGTTTGGAGGCACCGTGGACCTCCACGTACTGTATGTTTCTGTGCCCGGCATTCTTCACCTCCTTTGCATTTATCGGTGGTCCTCTCTGGGGTCGTGCTTCAGACCCCAAGGAACAAAGCAGCGTGACGTGACGTTTGGCGGCCTGGGTTGGAGGCTGCATGATAGAAACGACAGAGTTTGATCCTAGGATGGAGGAGTCCTGAGTCTGTGTTCTCGGGTGCAGTAAATGCTCAGACCTTATTACTTTGACAAGGCCTTTAGGCTGGAAGCAGAAGGCAGTTCCAAGAAGGCTCGGCTGAGAGAACCATGGACGTGCTATAAGGGGCATTGGGTGTGCTGTGGGGAAGGAGATGCCTACGCCGTTTGAAAGTAACGTCCTGGAGGAGACCCTCCCTCAGCCGGTAGAACCCCCGGAGCCCCCTGCAGAGCACAGCCTCGTCCCAGCAGTGCCGAGGGGCCCCTGGAGTGCGAGGGCGGGCAGGAGGCATGCAGTCTTATCGGTGCTTAGGCACTGCTGGATGCCTCAGGGACGGCCAACGGTCTTGGGTCAGGACAGGTGGGGTGTGGGACCGCGGAGGATGTGGGAGTGAGGTCCTCAGGAGCACGAGGCGCTGAACTGGGGCGGGGACGAGGATGCAGGGAGGGATGGGGAAAGCTAGTTTTTAATATTTTCCTGAATCTGGTGATCACTGCACCCAGGAGGTAAAAGAAAGTGAGAATCACAAAGTTCTCAGTTTTGAGATAAGGGGGTTTCCTGGAAAGATGGAGGAGGGCTCCTGAATTTTACTACTGTTAAAAGTAATAATGATAAAGAAATCATTAATAATTATAATAAAGTATACATAATTAGGAGTAATCGTAAGGAAATAATAGAGAAAAAACCAAACATCGAACCACAGTGGTCCATCAGTGGTGTGGCTAAGAAGTCACCGGACTTCCCTGGCGGTCCAGGGGTTAAGACTTCACCTTCCAGTGCAGGAGGTTCAAGCCCTGGTCAAGGAACTAAGATCCCACGTGTCTCTTGACTAGAAAAACCCAGACCCCAAACCGAAGCAATGTTGTAACAAATTCCATAATGACTTTAAAAATAGCCCACATCAGAAAAAGATCTTAAAAAGAAATAATTGTCGTTTGTGAGTTTGGAGGCACCGTGGACCTCCACGTACTGTATGTTTCTGTGCCCGGCATTCTTCACCTCCTTTGCATTTATCGGTGGTCCTCTCTGGGGTCGTGCTTCAGACCCCAAGGAACAAAGCAGCGTGACGTGACGTTTTGGCGGCCTGGGTTGGAGGCTGCATGATAGAAACGACAGAGTTTGATCCTAGGATGGAGGAGTCCTGAGTCTGTGTTCTCGGGTTGCTGTGAACCGAGTGTGGGATCACAACCAACTGTCTTCTCGCCGAGCCGTGTGGGACGCAGTGCCGCACACACTCCCTGGTGGCTGCCTTTGTGCCTGCTGGGTGGGTGTGGAGCCTACCTCTGCCCCTCCTGAAGAGGGCCTCCGCTTCTATCTAATTTCTTTTGAAAAAAATTTGTTATTTTTGGCTGTGCTGGGTCTTTGTTGCTGCACACGGGCTTTCCCTAGTCGTGGCGAGTGGCGGCTACGTCTCGTTGCAGCGTGTGGGCTTCTCCCTGCAGGCTCTAGGCCCACGGGCTTCAGGAGCTCTGGCGATTTGGCCTGTTTGTCCCACCGACAGCAGATGGAATCTTCCTGGACCAGAGATCGAACTGGTGTCCCCTGCATTGGCAGGCAGATTCTCATCAACTATACCACTGGGGAAGTCCCTCCCTTTCTGTCTTATACTCTGGGGTCTGGAAATAATATTAAATTTTAAAAAAAATAAGTCTCTTTTAACCCATGGGTGAGACTGTATACTCAGTGGTAGTTTCTTACAGAGCTCACGTTCATGGGTCCTCTGACCACATCAGGGCCTTGAAGGATTGCAGCAACAGTTAAGCATGACTTCACCATGTACTAAAGTGGGAGTCCTTAGGCCCCGACTCTCTTCGTGTGAATTCAGCGCCCTGGGTGTGTGCAGGTGGACGTCCTCGCAGATGGAGCCTGGGGGCAGCTGATCTCGCAGGCGGGCAGCGTGTGCCCGCATCTGGTACCCATTTCCTATGCACTCCCTGGGAAGCATCTGCCTCCTGCTGGTGTCTCTTGACTAGAAAGCCAAAATGTTGTAACAAATTCCATCGTTTAAAAGAAATAATTGTCGTTTGTGAGTTTGGAGGCACCGTGGACCTCCACGTACTGTATGTTTCTGTGCCCGGCATTCTTCACCTCCTTTGCATTTATCGGTGGTCCTCTCTGGGGTCGTGCTTCAGACCCCAAGGAACAAAGCAGCGTGACGTGACGTTTTGGCGGCCTGGGTTGGAGGCTGCATGATAGAAACGACAGAGTTTGATCCTAGGATGGAGGAGTCCTGAGTCTGTGTTCTCGGGTTGCTGTGAACCGAGTGTGGGATCACAACCAACTGTCTTCTCGCCGAGCCGTGTGGGACGCAGTGCCGCACACACTCCCTGGTGGCTGCCTTTGTGCCTGCTGGGTGGGTGTGGAGCCTACCTCTGCCCCTCCTGAAGAGGGCCTCCGCTTCTATCTAATTTCTTTTGAAAAAAATTTGTTATTTTTGGCTGTGCTGGGTCTTTGTTGCTGCACACGGGCTTTCCCTAGTCGTGGCGAGTGGCGGCTACGTCTCGTTGCAGCGTGTGGGCTTCTCCCTGCAGGCTCTAGGCCCACGGGCTTCAGGAGCTCTGGCGATTTGGCCTGTTTGTCCCACCGACAGCAGATGGAATCTTCCTGGACCAGAGATCGAACTGGTGTCCCCTGCATTGGCAGGCAGATTCTCATCAACTATACCACTGGGGAAGTCCCTCCCTTTCTGTCTTATACTCTGGGGTCTGGAAATAATATTAAATTTTAAAAAAAATAAGTCTCTTTTAACCCATGGGTGAGACTGTATACTCAGTGGTAGTTTCTTACAGAGCTCACGTTCATGGGTCCTCTGACCACATCAGGGCCTTGAAGGATTGCAGCAACAGTTAAGCATGACTTCACCATGTACTAAAGTGGGAGTCCTTAGGCCCCGACTCTCTTCGTGTGAATTCAGCGCCCTGGGTGTGTGCAGGTGGACGTCCTCGCAGATGGAGCCTGGGGGCAGCTGATCTCGCAGGCGGGCAGCGTGTGCCCGCATCTGGTACCCATTTCCTATGCACTCCCTGGGAAGCATCTGCCTCCTGCTGGAAAGGACTGGATTTCACTTTCAGCATAATGATGCCGACATCATAAGGTGTAGGGTTACCTGCAGGAGTAAACGCAGAGGCTTGTCAAGTGAAACTCAGGTTCTAATCATCTTCAGTGGGTTTTTGATGTACTGGTCGGAGCCTGGCTGTTAGCCCAGCCAGAGCCCCTGGGGCAGCCCCTGCCCAGAGGTCCGTGATGGGGGAGAGCTGGGAGGAGCTGGTACTCGGGCTCGTGGCTTTTGTAGTTTAGTTGCAAAGTCGTGTCGGACTCTTTGCGACTCCATGGACAGTGGCTCATCAGGCTCCTCTGTCCATGGAATTCTCCAGGTAAGACTACCAGGAGTGGGTTGCCATTTCCTTCTCCAGGGGATCTTCCCAACCCTGGAATTGAACTCACGGCTCCTGCTGCCCTCCTGCATTGCAGGTGGCATGGGGGAAGCCCCCAGGCTCATGGCTGGACTGGGAGAAATAGTTCCCTCCAGAGAGCAGGTGGGGCCCCTCACACATCTCTCATGGCATCCTTCCTTCTGGGTCTGGTGTCCCTGTTCCTGAAACCTTTTGCTGAGTCTTAGTTGGCTTCCTTACTCAGTGGGGGTGATGAGCCTTCCCTGCCTCACCTCTCATTCTCTGCCACTCAGTCTGCTCCCACCTGGACTGTCTAGGATGTCAGGGGTGAGGGTGCAGGGACCTTCCCCTGTAGGTCACCCCTCCCAAGCATGTGGTTCCAGAGTCTGGCCATTTCCGTCTCTGCTCATGCCCTCCTCCCTGCCCTGGCCTGGCTTCCACTGGAAGTAAATCCCTGCTTACCCACACTGACCCATTTAGTAGGCAGCCATTTGAGCTCTAGAGCTCCCTAAGCAATTCCCCATGTCTCTAGCTGAGCCCATTTCTTCTCTTTTTGAACAGCTCCCTCCCCACAAGACAGCCCTCCAACTTCTCCCTATTTCCAATGAATTAAATGCACACTTCTCGGGCTGGAGCTCCAGACCCTTTGCAAGCCGGTCCTATTTACTCTGTCGGCCTCTCCCTCCTCCACCTTCCATTTGGCTTCTGCTCCCATCACTGCCTCAACACCCCTTGCTGATTCCCGTATGTACCTCAAACCCTGCTTCTACCCCATGCCCTCTGGCCCCATATCTGAGCTGCGCGTGCTGGGAGTGGACCACCCTGCCCCATGCTGGGGCTGAGCTCCAGGGAGCTTCATGGTCCCTCACGTGAATCCTCTCCGCTTTGGTGGCGGCTGGTTGTCTCCTGCTTCCTGCTCTGCGTCCCTGTGTTCCTTATGGCGCCTGGTACACGGGAGGGGGAGCCCGTGGTATCCACTGAGGAGGAGTGGGAGGGGTGGACCATGGCTCTGTGAATGGAGCACGGATTGTCTTTTCCATGACGGTTTTGCACATTGGTCCAGGCCTTTTAAAAAATGGCGGTCACTCTTTTTTGTGAGGAATTTCTTCTCCTCCCACATCTCTGGAGTCTGCCTGTCTCCAGGCAGCTCAGATCCCCCTGCTCCCTGCACTCCCAGCCCTCTCACGGGTGGTAAAGAGGGCTGACTCTCCCTATGGGTGCCTCTGTAGGGGACACCGTTGGTGCCCTGGCCACCGCACCTGGCCCTCACCATTCCCGTGCCCTGGTAGCTGGCTGCGGCCCCTGTTTATGCCCTGCTGCCTGAGGGCTGGGCTGGAAATGCTGGGGCACTTGTGCTCCAGGGAGCAGCCCCAAGTGGGTAGTCATGCTCTTCTGCAGGAGATCTTCCTGACCCAGGGATTGAACCCTGGTCTCTCACATCGCAGGTGCATTCTTTACCATCTGAGCACCAGGGAGCCCGTAGTGGTGCCAGTGGTATATAAATACCCCAGCTCCCTAGCCCCTCAGGTGGGACAACTCTGAGACGTGTGCTACTCAGGTCTCCGAGGTCCCAGTGGCATCAAGCCCCAGATGTCCTCAGCGGCCCTCTCTCATTACTCTATCCCTTCCCGTCCTGACCTCACTCCCCTCTCCTTGACTCCCACTTCCTAGGATCACCTCCCAAGTAAACCACTTGCACCCAAACCCTCATCTCAAGCTCTGCTTCCAGGAGAAATGCAGCCCACGGCAATCTCTTACTCTCACTGCCCGTAAGATTGAGACTCAAATCCTTGGCCTGGAGCAACCCCATTTCCAGCCCGGTGGTTTGGCCCCTTTCACAAGGGTGAGCTAGCTAGTGATCTTTTTGCTCTGGCCTCTTCTCTGACCACCAGCCTGTAATTAGCACTGGCTCCACTGTCCCATCAACATGCAATCTGGTTCCTTGGCCTCTTTACGAGAGTTGCTCAGTCTTCCCAGAACAACGTGACCCCTGCCCTCTCCTCCTCGGGCTAGCACATCCCCCCGCACCCAGCACGGCCAGCGGCTCCTCCAGGATCGCGTCCACAGCTGCAGTCAGAGTCGGAGATGCCGTTTGTCCCTCACAGTGCACTGGGGCCTCGCCACATGGCTGGTTAGGAAGATGTATCCACCGTCGGTTCCTGGCATGTGCACAAGAGACTGTCTGTCCCACCTGGACAGTGACTCTGGAGATACTGGGCCCAGATCCCTAGTTCTGTGTGCTCCCTGGAGGTACCTGCTCAATCAGAACAGATTGGGGTCCAGAAAATTCCCATCGATGACTCAGTAACCCCTTGACCAAGAGGGGACTGGGTAAAGCTATCGGGTCAACCAAAAAGTCTGTTCGGTTTTTCCGTAAGATGTTATGGTTTCCAGGGAAGGTGGATTCCAGAGAAGGAAGACCAGATTGAGCAGGAAGGTGGGGGAGGGAGGAGGGAAGAAGCAGGAAAATGTGCGAGTCATAAGGTAGCAGGTAGCAGGGAGTCCTGCAAGCCATTAGGTAATCAACCAAAGTGAAATATCAGAGCTGCCGGCTTTGGCTGCCACCGCAGGGGCGCAGCTGCTTTTGGAGTTTGACGGAATAAAGGGTTTTTATTAACTTCACATTTTGCTTCTAATTTCTCCCTCTTGTTCTTTTTCATTATGAGGCCCTCCTGTTCCTTGACTCCCAGATGTGGTGATAGGAGTGGCGGGGGCCACCCTCCTCTGAGCGCCTTCCCAGCCCTGCCCTGGTCCTGCCTCTTCTGTGCTCTGAAGACCTGCGCCCGTAAACTTTCCCATCTTTGCACAGTTTGGGGCTACAGATCAGGCCAGGAGGTCACTCCAGGGGTGTGATCGTCCCCTGACTGAACTGAGTGGGTTCTGGAGCCTTCTGGACCCTGACCTCTGGCCGGGACAGTGAGGCATGAAGGCACTGAGGATTTCCTGCAAGCCATGTATTATCACATAGACTATTACTGCATATTTATGTTGTTCTTGTTCAGTTCGTTCTTTGGTTCCTGGCTGACCCTGTGTGACCCCATGGACTGCAGCATGCCAGCCCCTCTGTCCCTCACCGTCTCTCAGAGTGTGCCCAAGTTCATGTCCGTTGAATCGGTGATGCCGTTCACACATCTCATCCTCTCTCACCCCCTTCTCCTTTTGCCTTTAGTCTTTCCCAGCGTCAGGGTCTTTCCCAACAAGTCAGCTGTTCGCACCAGATGGCCAAAGTATCGGAGCTTCAGCGTATGTATTCCTGGGTGTGCTGTCTTCAGCGTGGTGCAGGGGCGTCTCTAGTTGCAACGTGGGCTTAGTGGCTCCACAGCATGTGGAGTCTTAGTTTCCAGACCAGGGATCGAACCTGCATCCCCTGCATTGGAAGGTGGATTCTTAACCACGGGACCACCAGGAAATCCCTGGATATGTTGCAGAGTTTGCTTCTTACTGCTGTGTTGCGAGATGAACATTCACTGAGGCGGGAAAGAACGTAGAATCAAAGAGGTCACAAGATATCAAAGTCCACAGAACTATGGAAAGGGGGCAGGGCTCCTACTCAGGCTTCCGGTTCTTAAAACCTGCCAGTCGGCGGGTACTCCCAAACCTCCACCCCTCCCCCACTGCTGAGTTCAGCCGCGTGGATTCTCTCTCAGGCCCTCTGATGACGGGGTTCTCACTTTCCAGGTATCTCTTCCACCTTCATTATTTCCCCTGGAAACAAACCTGAGGTTCATGTTCTGCTGCTTGAAACATCTCAGAGCCTTGCGAGTGTCCAGCAACCAAAGTCCAGGTAAGACCCTGATGGTCTCCTGTGCTTCTGGAAACATCTCCCTGACCATCTCACGATTTCCTGAACAGGAAAATGCACTTTATGCATCTGTGATAATGCAAGTACGCGGGGTGGGCAGCCCCTCTGTGTCCTCCCTCTCCTCTCTGCCTGTGGACTCTTTGTCCTTCTTCAAGGCCGACTTCAGCATCAGCTCTGTGGAAGCGGCCCCTTACCCCTCTCATCCCTCACTCTTTTGGGCAAATACATCCCTCTGTGCTCCCAAGACCATGCTTACGGTGCCTTTTGGACGTGACTGTGCATGAGACGCTGCTCTGAGAAAGTGGGGAACACTTCTTATTTCAGCCCAGGGCTGCCAGCTGTTAGGGGAGCAGCTACCACACCAGATGCAAAGTGCCGTGGCCTCTTCGGGGAAAGTTGCTGTAGGTTGGGCCCCAGGGAAGAAGACTCTGAAAAGCTGTTTGAGTGCAGGGTGTGGAGTAAGGAATACCTGGGTGCCTGGGATGGGCGGAGAAGGGGGAAACAGGCAGGGGCAGCGGGAGAAGGGAAGTGACCCCATGGGGAGCTCTGCAGCCAGCAGAGGAGACCTGCTTTTGGCCAAAGTCGCCTTACTTCTCAGGACCAAAGACGGATCAGTCACGAATGTGGGCTGCCTGGAAGGGGCACAACTTTGGGGAGAAAGCTCCCAGCCCAGCAACTGAAGGGCTGCTTGTGGCCTCCACCCCCAGCAGCTGAGGATGTGAGTCTTTGGACAGAGATGCCTTGTTCTGGGGGAGTCAGATGGGAGGCAAAGGGTCCCTTCGCAGAGATCCTAGGATTTTTCTCCGAACACTGTTTACAAAAGCATATGGTATTACAAAGAACCAAAAGAAACCAATTGTACTGAAATAGTTACATATATGGTGCCGAAACTGTCTGGGTCATTACAATACACCAAGTGACAAACAGACCCATCCCTGCCTTGATCTGAATATTTCATGTGCCCTGCTACCTCTCTCTTTCCCAGGCCCACCCAAAGTCTGCCCTTCAAGGCCACACTCAAATGCCACCTCCTGCATGAAGTCCACCTGGACTGTTCGTTCCAGCTTGGCCCATACTGGTTTTGGCAGATCATATTCACTCTTGTTTCAAGGCGTGTTCATCCTTTGCCCAGAGATTATAACTCTTGATGCAAGAATAACATGATAATAAAGGCAATGATAGCTAATTGAGGTTCAGTGAGGTTAAGTAACTTGAGGAAGGTCACACAGCTCCAAGTGGCAGAGCTGAGGCTGAACTAGAGCTGCCTGGCTCGGAGTACTGTGCTCAGATCGGCTGTGCCTTCTCTCGGGGTCTCCTGTACTCCTTTGGGTCTTTGATAGAAAGCACCCCACAGGTCGTTCAGGTTGGAGAGCTGATGTGAGGGAAGACGAAGGGATATCTCTAAAGTGGGGCAAAGGGGGCTTGTCACCAGTCAGATCTCGCCTTCTTATGCCAAGGGGACTTGGGCGCCAGGCACCTGAAGTCAGATCCACAGCTCCCTCCTTCCCTGCCCCTCTCTTCTCTTTACTTTGCAGCCCCAAGAACGTGATTCGTATCTTGTCCTCAGCTCAGATGTTGCTCCAACGGTTTCTAACAACTTGCTGCTTCACCGTGAAACCCCATCCAGGTAATTTTCCATTTCACACTGCAAACAGTGCTCCCGGGCAGATGGCAGAAGTCTGAGGGGCAATGAAGTCGGCAGGAGCTGGAAAACATTAACTCCGCGTATAGATTTCCACTCCTCCCTGACTACTCCTCATGGTGATGAGTTTTGATATTTCCTGGCCATCTGAATCCTGCTTGTGGCCTCCACCCCCAGCAGCTGAGGATGTGAGTCTTTGGACAGAGATGCCTTGTTCTGGGGGAGTCAGATGGGAGGCAAAGGGTCCCTTCGCAGAGATCCTAGGATTTTTCTCCGAACACTGTTTACAAAAGCATATGGTATTACAAAGAACCAAAAGAAACCAATTGTACTGAAATAGTTACATATATGGTGCCGAAACTGTCTGGGTCATTACAATACACCAAGTGACAAACAGACCCATCCCTGCCTTGATCTGAATATTTCATGTGCCCTGCTACCTCTCTCTTTCCCAGGCCCACCCAAAGTCTGCCCTTCAAGGCCACACTCAAATGCCACCTCCTGCATGAAGTCCACCTGGACTGTTCGTTCCAGCTTGGCCCATACTGGTTTTGGCAGATCATATTCACTCTTGTTTCAAGGCGTGTTCATCCTTTGCCCAGAGATTATAACTCTTGATGCAAGAATAACATGATAATAAAGGCAATGATAGCTAATTGAGGTTCAGTGAGGTTAAGTAACTTGAGGAAGGTCACACAGCTCCAAGTGGCAGAGCTGAGGCTGAACTAGAGCTGCCTGGCTCGGAGTACTGTGCTCAGATCGGCTGTGCCTTCTCTCGGGGTCTCCTGTACTCCTTTGGGTCTTTGATAGAAAGCACCCCACAGGTCGTTCAGGTTGGAGAGCTGATGTGAGGGAAGACGAAGGGATATCTCTAAAGTGGGGCAAAGGGGGCTTGTCACCAGTCAGATCTCGCCTTCTTATGCCAAGGGGACTTGGGCGCCAGGCACCTGAAGTCAGATCCACAGCTCCCTCCTTCCCTGCCCCTCTCTTCTCTTTACTTTGCAGCCCCAAGAACGTGATTCGTATCTTGTCCTCAGCTCAGATGTTGCTCCAACGGTTTCTAACAACTTGCTGCTTCACCGTGAAACCCCATCCAGGTAATTTTCCATTTCACACTGCAAACAGTGCTCCCGGGCAGATGGCAGAAGTCTGAGGGGCAATGAAGTCGGCAGGAGCTGGAAAACATTAACTCCGCGTATAGATTTCCACTCCTCCCTGACTACTCCTCATGGTGATGAGTTTTGATATTTCCTGGCCATCTGAATCCACTTCTGTCTCTTTAATCACAGGGCCCTGCGCGTCTCTGGGCCCCTCCTGCCTGGCCTCCCCGGGAACTTGGCATGTGTGTTCTTGAGGCTCTCCGATCTGGCTGGAGAGACTCAACTCAGACTGCCTCCAGAAAGCCTTCCCTTTCTTCCTTACGGGGCAGGGTAGAGGGGCTGCGGGGAGGAGTGGGGTGATGTTTCTGAGCCTCTCCTATGTGTTGGGCGGTGGTGATGGGTGCTTTTGGCCTAAATGGTAACTCACAAACTCTGTGATAGGTTGATTTCTCAGAAGTGATGTAGAGATGGAATTTGGGGAACAAGATGTTCGGGAGGGATTGGGATTAACGGATAGGGAAGCAGAATGTGTAGAGGGCGTAGGTGAATTGTGACCCAGGGCTGGTGGGAGCACAGAACAATAGGGGCTCCCTGAGTGTGCCCAGTTTTGCAGCAAAGTAGCTGGTCTATACCCCCACCCCCATCCCAGTCTGCCTTTGTAATCTGATGCAGGCTGTCTTGGGAAAAGGGTGACCTTGGGGAAGGGGAACAGCTCTCTGAAGGAACGCAGATCCTGAGGAGCCCATAGCTGGGGACTGACTACTGACTGTACCTCCAGAATCAAGGGCAGTAGTGTGTCCTTGAAGGGGGACCTAGGGGTTTATCTTTGTGTCTGCGAAGGTGATCTTCACATCCTTATTTTACAGATGAGGCTCACAGAGGGTGTGGAGATAAGGTCACATAGCTAGTAAGGAACAGAGGCTGCGGTTGTACTCAAGGCTGTTTGAAGCCACACCTCACGCCCTTCCCATGATATTGTGCCCCAGGGGTCTGGATAAGAAGTTCAGGAGAACAGAATGATGTTTAACATTTGTTTCCTTTAAAAACATTTTTAAAAATTGAAGTATAGTGGGTTTACAATGTTGTGTTCATTTCTCCTGTACAGCAAAGGGACTCAGTTACACACATACAGACATTCTTTTTATATTCCCAACCAAAACATTAACTCGTATAGATTTCCACTCCTCCCTGACTACTCCTCATGGTGATGAGTTTTGATATTTCCTGGCCATCTGAATCCACTTCTGTCTCTTTAATCACAGGGCCCTGTGCGTCTCTGGGCCCCTCCTGCCTGGCCTCCCCGGGAACTTGGCATGTGTGTTCTTGAGGCTCTCCGATCTGGCTGGAGAGACTCAACTCAGACTGCCTCCAGAAAGCCTTCCCTTTCTTCCTTACGGGGCAGGGTAGAGGGCTGCGGGGAGGAGTGGGGTGATGTTTCTGAGCCTCTCCTATGTGTTGGGCGGTGGTGATGGGTGCTTTTGGCCTAAATGGTAACTCACAAACTCTGTGATAGGTTGATTTCTCAGAAGTGATGTAGAGATGGAATTTGGGGAACAAGATGTTCGGGAGGGATTGGGATTAATGGATAGGGAAGCAGAATGTGTAGAGGGCGTAGGTGAATTGTGACCCAGGGCTGGTGGGAGCACAGAACAATAGGGGCTCCCTGAGTGTGCCCAGTTTTGCAGCAAAGTAGCTGGTCTATACTCCCACCCCCATCCCAGTCTGCCTTTGTAATCTGATGCAGGCTGTCTTGGGAAAAGGGTGACCTTGGGGAAGGGGAACAGCTCTCTGAAGGAACGCAGATCCTGAGGAGCCCATAGCTGGGGACTGACTACTGACTGTATCTCCAGAATCAAGGGCAGTAGTGTGTCCTTGAAGGGGGACCTAGGGGTTTATCTTTGTGTCTGCGAAGGTGATCTTCACATCCTTATTTTACAGATGAGGCTCACAGAGGGTGTGGAGATAAGGTCACATAGCTAGTAAGGAACAGAGGCTGCGGTTGTACTCAAGGCTGTTTGAAGCCACACCTCACGCCCTTCCCATGATATTGTGCCCCAGGGGTCTGGATAAGAAGTTCAGGAGAACAGAATGATGTTTAACATTTGTTTCCTTTAAAAAACATTTTTTTAAAAAATTGAAGTATAGTGGGTTTACAATGTTGTGTTCATTTCTCCTGTACAGCAAAGGGACTCAGTTACACACATACAGACATTCTTTTTTATATCCTTTCCCATTATGGTTTACCCGAGGATATTGAATATATTGGTGTGGGTTAGTCGCTCAGTCATGTCCAACTCTTTGTGACCCCGTAGACTGTAGCCTAGCAGGCTCCTCTGTCCGTGGAATTCTCTAGGCAAGAATATTGGAGTGGGTAGCCATTCCCTCCTCTAGTGGATCTTCCCGACCCAAGGACTGAACCTGAGTCTCTTGCATTGAAGGTAGATTCTTTACTGTCTGAGCCACCTCTAAATATATTGGGTTGGCCAAAAAGCTCATTTGGGTTTTTCTGTAAATTCTGTTCAGCTTCTGTAACTACAGAAAAATGCAAATGAACTCTTTGGACAACCCAGTAGTTCCCTGTGCTATCGAGCAGGACCTTGTTGCTTACCCAGTCTATGTCTAACAGTTTGTGTCTACTAACTCCAGCCTCCCAGTTCATACCTCCCGCAACCCCTGTCCCTCGTGCCGTAAGTCTGTTCTTTGTGTCTGTGAGTCTGTTCTTGTTTTGTAGAGAAGCTCCTTTGTGCCGTATTTTAGATTCCACACACGAGTGACACCACATGAAATCTGTCTTTCTCGTTCGGACGTACTTCACTCCGTGTGGTCTTCTCTCGTCGCATCGCTGTTGCTGCTAACATTGGTTTCTGGAGTTGTCCGTCAGCCTGGCTCCCATGTAGAGGGGAGAGAAACTTTGTTTTGATAAGCAAGTAGCATCCTGCATAAGCCAATGATCGGGGAGGAGCTTCAGGACTCCAGAGGCTGGCATTGTTGTAGAGGACGTAGGCCTAGTACACGGATCTTTCACATGTGCGTGGAATTTGCCTAAATGGAGGAAGGGAACAAGTTCCAGGCCGTAGGTACAATGAGCAAAGTGATGGGAGTTAGACCTGAGCAAGTCTCTCAGGAAAGTGAACTGCGTGGCCTAGTTTGAAGGGAGCCGTGGGATCCCTCAAATGGAATGAGAGGCAATAGGGAAATGAAATCCAGCTTCATTCTCTTCAACCCCACAAGCTTCTCTTGAGCACCTACTAAAATACCCAGGCTGCTGCCAGCCCAGCCAGGTTCAGAGTGGACAGGAGGGCTCTCTCCCCGACCTGGCTGACAAGGCCTCCCGTGTCCACCTACCATCTGTGCTTTGGAGCCGGGAGGCCCAGGCCCACTGAGGGACGTGGCCCACCTGCAGGAGCCGCTGCAGGAAGGCTGGGGAGGTCTGGGAGTTTGTGGTACTTTGTTACAGCAGCCTGAGGAAACTAGGATGTGCGTGTGCATGCTCAGTCGCTAAGTTGTGTCTGACTCTTTGCAACTCCATGGACTGCAGCCTGCCAGGCTCCTCTGTCCATGGGACCGCCCAGGCAAGTATCCTGGAGTGGGTTGCCATTTCTTTTTCCAGGGAATCTTCCTGACCCAGGGATCAAACTCACATCTCCGGCATTGGCGGGCAGGTTCTTTACCACTGAATCACCAGGAAAGCCCTAGGAAACTAACACACCCGTGGTCTAATATCCCCCTTATTTAAGGACATTTTAACTCAAAGTAGGACAGACAATCTCAAGACACCCTTTGAGATGAATGCATGTAACTTTAGGCAGTATCTGCTAAGGGGACTTTTTTCTCTCCTTTTCGTCCTGGGCCATGAAAAACCATCGTAGACCAGACCCTACCCTGGACTGGGGCTTGGGGGCTACTGTTGTGACTGAAGGAAATGGGGGAGACGGCAGCCATTGTGGGGAGTCTCACCCCTCTGTGGGCCTCTGGGTCCTTACAGGCTGACTGTGAGCTCTCCTCGGTCTTTCCCGTCTCCATGGCTGGCGGGATCTGTACCTGGAGATGGCTGTGTGGAGGTTCAGGTGTCAGTGAAATGTTCTCTGATTATTTTGCCCCCCAAAATCCACATCCAGAGATAGTGGGAATGTCCTCAATCTGGGAGAGGGACATTGGGTATATTGGGGACTAGTGTTTGTACCTGTAAGAAGCTCAGAGGACGCCGTGAGCATTGTAGAAGCTGAGATGATGGTCCCACCTCCCAGGGCCTAAGGGAAGGTCGCCATTTTGGAACAGGATGGAAGATTGGGTTCTATGCTTGTCGCTAAAATGCATGCCTGAGGAGGATTCACACAGGTGGCTCACAAGTACTTCTGTGTCCCTGTCACTCTCTCCTGCACCATTTTAAGCATTTAGACATGCACTTCTCTACGTGGGTTCCATGGAGCAAAGATGCATTGTGATGTTAATAGGTGTTAGGTGGAAAACATGATTTAGTGGTAACATATACTTGAGAAATACTGGGCCAAACCATCTTAAAGAGAGTTCTCTCCTGCAGGACTTTTCAGAGCCTTTAACCTGCAAAACTGCATCATCAATATGGCAGTATTTCCTGACTTTGATTGGGAGTGGAATTTTTTCTCCCTTTTGAATAAGGTCCGTCTCCTGGTATTATTTTCTGCAGACACTCTTTGGACCCTCTTGTCCAGTATCCTGGAGTGGGTTGCCATTTCTTTTCCAGGGAATCTTCCTGACCCAGGGTTTTGTGGCGGGCAGGTTCTTACCACTGAATCACCAGGAAAGCCCTAGGAAACTAACACACCCGTGGTCTAATATCCCCCTTATTTAAGGACATTTTAACTCAAAGTAGGACAGACAATCTCAAGACACCCTTTGAGATGAATGCATGTAACTTTAGGCAGTATCTGCTAAGGGACTTTTTCTCTCCTTTTCGTCCTGGGCCATGAAAACCATCGTAGACCAGACCCTACCCTGGACTGGGGCTTGGGGGCTACTGTTGTGACTGAAGGAAATGGGGGAGACGGCAGCCATTGTGGGGAGTCTCACCCCTCTGTGGGCCTCTGGGTCCTTACAGGCTGACTGTGAGCTCTCCTCGGTTTTTCCCCGTCTCCATGGCTGGCGGGATCTGTACCTGGAGATGGCTGTGTGGAGGTTCAGGTGTCAGTGAAATGTTCTCTGATTATTTTGCCCCCCAAAATCCACATCCAGAGATAGTGGGAATGTCCTCAATCTGGGAGAGGGACATTGGGTATATTGGGGACTAGTGTTTGTACCTGTAAGAAGCTCAGAGGACGCCGTGAGCATTGTAGAAGCTGAGATGATGGTCCCACCTCCCAGGGCCTAAGGGAAGGTCGCCATTTTGGAACAGGATGGAAGATTGGGTTCTATGCTTGTCGCTAAAATGCATGCCTGAGGAGGATTCACACAGGTGGCTCACAAGTACTTCTGTGTCCCTGTCACTCTCTCCTGCACCATTTTAAGCATTTAGACATGCACTTCTCTACGTGGGTTCCATGGAGCAAAGGTGCATTGTGATGTTAATAGGTGTTAGGTGGAAAACATGATTTAGTGGTAACATATACTTGAGAAATACTGGGCCAAACCATCTTAAAGAGAGTTCTCTCCTGCAGGACTTTTCAGAGCCTTTAACCTGCAAAACTGCATCATCAATATGGCAGTATTTCCTGACTTTGATTGGGAGTGGAATTTTTTCTCCCTTTTGAATAAGGTCCGTCTCCTGGTATTATTTTCTGAAGAAAACTCTTTGCGGACCACTCTTCTAGAAACTAGGTTTCTCAAGTTGTCCGTGAAGTCTCCAGCAGAGTGCCTTGTGTAACGCCATACTTCCTGCTGATGCTGGTGGTCAGGGTGCTGTGGGCGTTGATGGTGACGGTGGTGAAGAGGAGGCTCCGGGTCATGGTTGTGGTGGGGACAGGGACAAGGAGGCCATTGGTAAGGAGGACTGAGGTATAGCTTGAGTAAATCCCTCAGGAGAAAGGGCTGCCAACTCAGAGAGGCCTTCTGTGTAGAAATGACACCAGTAGGCTTTGCAGAGTTAATGACCCGAGCTCGCAGGAGATGGTCCCAGAAAAAGTCAGGACTGTGCAGCCCAGGGAGGTCGGTAGGCCCGGAGCCAATAGAAGACCTTAGCAACATGGGAGACTGACTGAAGCTGTCCAACTTTGCTTCCTGGAGCCTCTATCAACATGAATAAAAATAAAAAGAATATCATTTCCGTGACTGTGAGATTCTTGCCATGGTAGGTTGTGGTGTGGTGGGGGATGCTGTCAGACTTGGGAGCCCATTAAGAAATGAAGTGGAAACACGTGCGTTTGCCTCGTGGGGGCAGCGTTGTTTGCAATGGCCCGTTCTCAGCTCAGTCACGCTGGAGAAGGTCAGATGATTTACAACCCTCTGGAGGGACTGGGGGAGTTGTGAAGGCGGCAGTGAGGTGGTGGTGGTGGTGGGGGGGGTTTCTTTCAAATAATTAATTAGGCTGCCTCGGGTGTTAAGAACTCTCAGTTGCAGTGTGTGGGATCTAGTTCTCTGACCAGGGATTGAACCCAGGCCCCCCTGCATGGGGAATGCAGAGTTTGGCCCCTGGACCACCAGGGAAGCCCCATGTGGTGGAGATTCTGAAAAGGCAGTAGTATTCCAGTGGTCATGGGGTCGGACAGGAGGGCTGAGGAGAGTGGCCGAGTCCTGGTGAAGATGGGGACCATGCTGGCGGTGGCTGGAGCCGTGATGGGAGCGATGGGGCCGTGGTGGAGCTGGGCGGTGGGGACAGCGATGGGGACGTCCTCAGTGGGATGCTGGCCACAGTTCTGCAGAAATCAGGGCGTGCACTGCGCACCAGTCAGAGTCTAGAGGGACCCTGTGGTCACTTCCTTCACAGGTAGGACGGGATCTGGGAGAGGCAAGCTGGCCTGGTAAGAGCAAGGCTTCGCCTTGGAGGCACTGAGTCTGTGTAGAAAGGTGGCCCTTTGCTTTCTCCATAAATCAGCTCCATAAACTTTCTGCTTTGCCATTTGCAGGCCGTCAGCCCCACGAGGCCTTCCCGCCTGGAATATGGAACTTGAACAAATAAATCCCACTTATTATTCACGTCAGCAGCAATGTCATCATTGCACGGGAGTCCAGACCTGGGCTGACCTGCCCAGGGGACGCGGGCAGCCCCCCTCCGTGTTGTTAAAGCCCTGCACGCCATGATTCAACACTGGGCTGCTAGACAGAAGCCTCTATATCAAAGTGACATAATTTAATAGCCCTTTCCTCCCTCGTTGGAGTGGGACCTCGCTGGGGGTGGCAGACATACGGCTTCCCGGGGAGAGGGGGCTGACTCTCAGAGGTAGGTTCATGCCCTTCCCCTACGAGCAGCCCGCTGTCAGGGCCCCAGCCTGTAATTCAGCGGGGCCAGCCGCTGACACGTGACTGCGAGTAGCCGCACAGCTCGGCTCCCTGCTTTCATACCTGTCGGCTCTGCCTGTTTGAAGGAGGAAATACAAGCTCTGTCTGGATCTGTGTCTGCAGGCAAGATGGCTGCCTCTAGGCAGACGTTTAGCGTCTTGTGTAACCCATTCCGGCAAGGGCTGCTTGCGCACTGCCTTGGCTAAAAATGTTGTTTGGATTTTAAACATCTTACGGAAAACCCGAGCAAACCCTTTGGTCAACCCAGTACTTATCACAGGCTTGTGATTTGTGGGTCTTTGCGCCTCCTTGAGGGACACGAACGCTTGGCCAAGGCCTCACTGACCATTTATGGACAGAACATTCATAGTCGTCCGCGGCGTCCTCGGTACAAATCTGAAATCAGGGCACGCAATTAAAGCCATCGCTCCACGTTTCTTTGTGTTTTTATGCAGGGGGTGCAAAGTGATGGTGGGGTTGCCGTTTTTGCTCTTTTCTGGAAGGAATTATTCGTTTTATTTTTTGTGCGTTTCTTTTTTCTTTCTCTGGGGATGAAATGACAATTCTGGCAACTTCTGTAAAACATCTGAGCTCATGAGCCGAATGTTATAGCAGGCTGAACATCTCATTTGTAGATGTCTCAGGTACTTTTCCTATGACCAAAAATGGTTGCAGAGGTCTTTCTGGAATTCCAGTTAGCTGAAGAGTAGGGGTCTGGGGAAGGCTTCTGTTTCAGTGTTCTAGAAATGAAGGCTTTTTGGGGGAAATTGCCATCGCTTAGTAAGTTAAAGGGGCTTCCCAGGTGGCACTAGTGGTAAAGAACCTGCCTGCCAATGCAGGAGATGCTGGTTCAATCCCTGGGTTGGGAAAATCCCCCCTGAAGGAGGGCATGGCAACCCACTTCAATATTCTTACCTGGAGAACCCCTTGGACAGAGGAGCTTGGCAGGCTATGGTCCATTGGGTCACAAAGAGTCGGATGTGACTGGAGCGACTTAGCACACACACAGTAAGTTTAAAGTTCTAGATTACCTTGGAATTAGGTGTTTTTGGTTTGGAATATAAAAGTGTTCGCCAGGAAGAACCTATGTTTTGGGGTCATTTTGGGTGTGACTCTGGAAGGCCAAGCCTGCATGTGTTGGGGAGCCATGGGACTAAATGAGTGCGCACGCTGTTTTCAGTAACACCACTGAGGACAGCTGACGCACAAAACACGCCGCCACCTTTGAGGGATTGGATTCCAATCTGGCTTTGGTTTTGAAATATCTCAAAGCACAGCATACTGGGACGTGAAAGTGTGACAAGACGTTTTCTGTAGTTTTCGTGGTAGGAACCCGGCGGCTGATTCTCCAACGTCCATTCTACTCTGACGGTGAGGCAGTCTCAGCGAGTCCCGCTACTGCCGCTCCACTCCCTGGGGACGGGCTCAGTGCTTGGCAGGAGAGAGCCTGTGGGGGTCCACGAGACAGCTGGGGGAGAAGCTCGAGGCTTCTGGGAAAGAGCCTCACCTTTCACCTTGCTGGATGTGAGCAGGGATGCAGTACGTTCAGGTGCTTTTGGCAGCCTTTTTGAGACCATGAGGGGAACTAGTACTGAGATGTGGCCAGGCCTGCTGCGGACAGAGCGGAGAAACGACAAGACACTTGGGTTGAGGGGCTGAATCTGTCACCCCCGACCTCTTCTCTCCCGCTGGACTTCCTTCTGTGAAACATAAATGCCATAATTGTGTAAGTTAGTCTGAGAGAACGTTTCTATCACCTGAGAGGAAAGCATTCCAACCCACTTGTGTAATAGCTGGGCTTCCCTGGTGGCCCAGTTGGTCAAGAATCATCTGTAGTGCGGGAGACCCGGGTTCCTTCCCTGGGTTTGAAAGATCCCCTGGAGGAGGGCATGGCAACCCGCTCCAGTATTCCTGTCTGGAGAATCCCCATGGACAGAGGAGCCGGGAAGACTGAAGTTCATGGGGTCGCAGAGAGCTGGACAAGACTGAGCGACTAAGCACAGCACATTTAATACCTGCGTACCTGCTATACAGCACTAAGCCAAGCTCTGAGAAGAGAGAAACCACGGAGCGCATGTGCTATCCCGGCTCCTCAGAGCTCTCAAGTGCTTAGTGGAGAGGTGAGATAACGTCACAGAAAACCACAATGTATTAAGTGTTCATTTGTGACAGAAGATACTCCCAACAGGGCTTGGCCAACTCTTCCCATAAAGTGTCGGATAGAAAATATTTTTATCTTTGTTGGCCGTGTGGGGTCTGCTGTGACTACTCAGCTCTGGCACTGTAGCACAAAAGCAGCCAGAGACAATGGCTGTGAGTGAGCGGAGCCGCGTTACAATAAAGCTTTATGTAAAAGAGCAGGTGGCGGGCCAGGTTTCCCCTGTGGGCTGTGGTTTGACGGCACCTGCTCTAAGGGGTTCATAGACAGGAGACATTTGTAGGGACTGGGATCCTGGGATGATTCCTGGAGGATGAGGGTGCTGGACAGAGTGGACATCGGTCAGCAGTAGACCATGCCATTACACAGGATGATGGGATATCAGAAAGGAAAAGGCCAGAATGTATATCATTACCATCCCTGACTGTCTCCCTGGAGTCAAGCCATTCTGCAGTCCCCCTTCCCTTCCTCCCCAGAGAGAAATCAAGAAAAGGTGAAATATCCCCCTCAGAAAGATTCCCTCCCAGGCCTGCCTCCTACCTGGAAGGCCAAAGGTGGGTCTGGGCACATAGCAGCCCCAGCAGGACATTCATGAGACTTCAATTCAGAGTGTGGACACCACACCGTCCACTTTCACATGGATCTTGCATGAGGTGAGCTCTGGACTCGCCCAGAGTCAGAGGCACCTGGGGCTCACCTTTAGCGGGCAGTGTCCTGGGGGACTTGGGCCGTGATGACTGGCTCAGAGAGGATGGATAGGATTTGACTAAGAGGCAGGTTTCTGCTATGAGCAGAGACTTAGAGGGAGCTCCCTCACGGGATGCGAGCACACCCCCATAGGATGATACCCCACAGGGCACTTATAGATGATGCCCTCCCTCATCAGTTACACTGGGGCAGCTGTTCCCCTAGATGTCTTGAGACAAGAGCCTGAAGCGTCCTTTGAGGAAGTGTTTAGACAGCAGCACCCATTGGTATTGACCTATGGGCAGAGTTTGGGCACAATTAAATCTGAAGAACAGCAGTGGTGTTTTCAGGGTTTGCAGATGAGCTGGTGGGGGCAACACTCTACCTTATCTAAGTGTGGACCAGGAACAGTGATGAGAACATCACAGGAGGAGGATGGAGTAGGAGGGAAGAGAAAGGCTCAGGATGAGAGGGAAGGTGGCTGGTTCCTTAGGACTGAGTGCAAGTCCATGCAGAGAGCCGGGTCACACTTTGCAAAGTGAGGGAGGGCGTGCATCCTGCCGTGAGCAGGGGTGGGGGCTCTTTGAGGGAGGCTGGAGTTTTTTAGGGAAAGATAACCTTTCTTTTTTTTTTTTTTTGATTGATTTATTTATTTATTTTGGGCGGGCGTCGGGTTGGGGAGGGAGGGGAGCAGGCGGGCCACTTCTATTGGTCCTTCATCTCTCCATTTTCATCCGTCCTTGTTCCTTGGCTCCTGTGGGCCTCCCATCGCGGTGGCGTCTGTCACTGCAGAGCGCCGGCTCTGGGCACATGCGCGCCAGAGCTCTGGCTCGGTAATTGGACACATCAGTCCAGCCGCTCCGCGGCACGTGGGATGTTCCCAGGCCAGGGAACTAACCGGCACCCCCTGCACTGCAAGGCGGTGTCCTCACCCACTGGACCACCAGGGGAAGCCCAAGATAACCTTTCTGATGGTGAGACCTGGTATGCTCCCCACCCTCAAAGACTACAACTTAGGGCTGTAAAAATAATTCACCCCTGTTTTCTTACTTTGATGTGTAAACACGGGCCAATCTAGTTGGAGAGAGGAGAAAAAGAAATCACACTCTGGAGTAATATCCTTTTGCAAAGAAATGCATATTTTGGAAAGGATTGAAACTTGTGGAAGCTTTGGAAAGGTGTTTTCTTTTCTTATTTTTAAAAACTCAAGGGTTTTGGTGAAATCAGTGTTGTTTTTTCAGGTGCCCAAATGGATGAACATAGATGCAGCTTTAGTTGGTAGCTCAGAGAGACAAAGGAAACCGTAAGAATAGCTTCCTAATGATTGTCCCCTGTTCCCAAACACGACTGCTGAGGGCTGGGTGATGCCAACTCCCTTTCCCTAACTGGGGTCCCCTATATCTGCTCCCATGGTGGCCCAGACAGTAAAGAATCTGCCTACAATGCAAAAGACCCGGGTTCAATCCCTGGGCTGGGAAGATCCCCTGGAGAAGGGAATGGCTACCCACTCCAGTATTCTTTTTTTTTTAATTTTAATTTTTATTTTTTGGCCACTTCTATTGGTCTTTCATTTATTTCCATCCATCTTTGTTCTTTGGCCTGTGTGGGCCTCCCATCGCAGTGGCCTCTCTTGTTGCAGAGCACCGGCTCTGGGCGCATGCGCTCCAGAGCTCTGGCTCGGTAATTGGACACGTCGGTCCAGCCGCTCTGCGGCACGTGGGATCTTCCCAGGCCAGGGATCGAACCGGCGCCCCTTGCACTGCAAGGCGGTGTCCTTACCCACTGGACCACCAGGGAAGCCCCACTCCAGTATTCTTGCCTGGGAAATCCCATGGACAGAGAGGAGCCTGGTGGGCAATAGTCCATGGAGTTGCAAAGAGTCGGACATGACTGAGTGACTTTCACTCACTCTTCTGCCTGCCCCCTTCTGATATTCCTGGGCTTAGCCTCTGCTGCTGGGGTTTTGGGGAAGTCCTGCATCTGTTTGCCCTTTGCTTCTCTCTTTTTGTCTTTGTTTACTTTCACAAAGAGATGGTTGTTTTAATTAACCCTCCTTTGTTTTCTTTAAGTTTTGCATTGTTTTTTTTTTTTTCTTTATCGCTTGTACAGCTGTCTCTGTCTGTGCCCTTGCCTTCATTCTGGGGGCCGATCAGAGACCTGGTTCCAATAAGACAGTTGGGTTCTGTCCAGCTGCTTCTTCGAGCTTGACGTAGGCTCTCGGAATCACACGGCTCCCATGTTTCCCTGTGAAGGTTTTTAAATTTGTTTTGTTCTTCCTCTCTTGCGTTTGTGTTTCTCCATGCAGGGATATGGGGTGTTTATAAACTTTTCGGGAGCGCTTACTTTTGAAATGAGAGGCTAGCTTCTGAATTTCTCAGACTGCACGCTGAGACACATTCTCCGTGAAGTCCTTGCTCTGAAGGCCAGCAGGTTTCTGAGCCATGGGGCTGTATGTCCACACTTGGCCGGCCCCCTGAGCTGTGGCATCACTCTCTGCTTGTGGCTCTTTCTAGACCAGCACATTCTTGAAACAATCCCTTCATTCCTGTCAAACCTCCATCTTTAAAATCAATCAAGAAATCACACAAAAGATAAAAACCTGGAAGAAATAAAATTCTCAGTACACCTCAAATAATTCTTCATTAAGTTATTTAAATATAGCAGTTGTGTGATACAGATTGAAAATGCATATTGCTCGTCATCCTTATTACTAATACTACCATTTAAATCTTCACTTTTAAATGGGGTCGCAGTGGCCCCTTGGCACCGGCTCTGGGCGCATGCGCCAGAGCTCTGGCTCGGTAATTGGACACGTCGGTCCAGCCGCTCTGCGGCATGTGGGATCTTCCCAGGCCAGGGATCGAACCGGCGCCCCTTGCACTGCAAGGCGGTGTCCTTACCCACTGGACCACCAGGGAAGCCCCACTCCAGTATTCTTGCCTGGGAAATCCCATGGACAGAGAGGAGCCTGGTGGGCAATAGTCCATGGAGTTGCAAAGAGTCGGACATGACTGAGTGACTTTCACTCACTCTTCTGCCTGCCCCCTTCTGATATTCCTGGGCTTAGCCTCTGCTGCTGGGGTTTTGGGGAAGTCCTGCATCTGTTTGCCCTTTGCTTCTCTCTTTTTGTCTTTGTTTACTTTCACAAAGAGATGGTTGTTTTAATTAACCCTCCTTTGTTTTCTTTAAGTTTTGCATTGTTTTTTTTTTTTTTCTTTTTTATCGCTTGTACAGCTGTCTCTGTCTGTGCCCTTGCCTTCATTCTGGGGGCCGATCAGAGACCTGGTTCCAATAAGACAGTTGGGTTCTGTCCAGCTGCTTCTTCGAGCTTGACGTAGGCTCTCGGAATCACACGGCTCCCATGTTTCCCTGTGAAGGTTTTTAAATTTGTTTTGTTCTTCCTCTCTTGCGTTTGTGTTTCTCCATGCAGGGATATGGGGTGTTTATAAACTTTTCGGGAGCGCTTACTTTTGAAATGAGAGGCTAGCTTCTGAATTTCTCAGACTGCACGCTGAGACACATTCTCCGTGAAGTCCTTGCTCTGAAGGCCAGCAGGTTTCTGAGCCATGGGGCTGTATGTCCACACTTGGCCGGCCCCCTGAGCTGTGGCATCACTCTCTGCTTGTGGCTCTTTCTAGACCAGCACATTCTTGAAACAATCCCTTCATTCCTGTCAAACCTCCATCTTTAAAATCAATCAAGAAATCACACAAAAGATAAAAACCTGGAAGAAATAAAATTCTCAGTACACCTCAAATAATTCTTCATTAAGTTATTTAAATATAGCAGTTGTGTGATACAGATTGAAAATGCATATTGCTCGTCATCCTTATTACTTAATACTAACCATTTAAATCTTCACTTTTCAAAATGGGGTCACTGGGGGGACTTCCCTAGTGGTCCGGTGGTAAGACCAAGTGCCCTTTAGAGCATAATGGCAATCCCCACCTTGCTTAGACCCCTCTGTATTCTAGGCTTTCTGGATTCCATCACAAGGAAGGAAGAAGGCGATAAGAGAGCAACTGAGAAAGCATCCCGGGTCTTACTGTCCTGTTTCCTCCAGACCTACTGAATGAGAATCAGCATGCTAGAAAGATCCCTGGGTGACTCCTGTGCCTGTGAAAGTTTGAGAAGTCCGGCTTTTATAACCATTACTAACATTAAATGGAGCAAGATACCCAAACAAAAATCAGCGAGGAAGCAGTTCATGGTGAACAGCACTTAGAAGTGCCCCGTGAGTGGCAGCCACAATGCACAAGGCATCTATTTTGTTTCAGCTCGATTGAGCCCCAAACCGTGATCCCTGAATGACAAGCCAGGCTTGTCCCAGTTCACAGGCAGCTGATCATCTTTCCTTTCCCTTGGGAAGCTCTCCGCAGGCTCTTCCTCTGCCCTTGGTCAGAGGCCAGCTCTGTGTCCTGGTCTTCTAAGGTCTGTCTGGGCTAAGACCCAGCTCATCTTCTTTCTTGGCACCAAAGCCAAGGGTTACAGATTCTCAGACTTCCAGCATTCATGTAATTTGCCACTGGCCATCTACTCCAGGCGCTTCCCAGGTGGCTTCGTGGTAAAGAATCCACCTGCCAATACAGGAGATGCCGGAGATCCATGGGCCCCTAAAGGGCTGCTGCAGACATCACTTCTCCGTGAAGTCCTTGCTCTGAAGGCCAGCAGGTTTCTGAGCCATGGGGCTGTATGTCCACACTTGGCCGGCCCCTGAGCTGTGGCATCACTCTGCTTGTGGCTCTTTCTAGACCAGCACATTCTTGAAACAATCCCTTCATTCCTGTCAAACCTCCATCTTTAAAATCAATCAAGAAATCACACAAAAGATAAAAACCTGGAAGAAATAAAATTCTCAGTACACCTCAAATAATTCTTCATTAAGTTATTTAAATATAGCAGTTGTGTGATACAGATTGAAAATGCATATTGCTCGTCATCCTTATTACTTAATACTAACCATTTAAATCTTCACTTTTCAAAATGGGGTCACTGGGGGGACTTCCCTAGTGGTCCGGTGGTAAGACCAAGTGCCCTTTAGAGCATAATGGCAATCCCCACCTTGCTTAGACCCCTCTGTATTCTAGGCTTTCTGGATTCCATCACAAGGAAGGAAGAAGGCGATAAGAGAGCAACTGAGAAAGCATCCCGGGTCTTACTGTCCTGTTTCCTCCAGACCTACTGAATGAGAATCAGCATGCTAGAAAGATCCCTGGGTGACTCCTGTGCCTGTGAAAGTTTGAGAAGTCCGGCTTTTATAACCATTACTAACATTAAATGGAGCAAGATACCCAAACAAAAATCAGCGAGGAAGCAGTTCATGGTGAACAGCACTTAGAAGTGCCCCGTGAGTGGCAGCCACAATGCACAAGGCATCTATTTTGTTTCAGCTCGATTGAGCCCCAAACCGTGATCCCTGAATGACAAGCCAGGCTTGTCCCAGTTCACAGGCAGCTGATCATCTTTCCTTTCCTTGGGAAGCTCTCCGCAGGCTCTTCCTCTGCCCTTGGTCAGAGGCCAGCTCTGTGTCCTGGTCTTCTAAGGTCTGTCTGGGCTAAGACCCAGCTCATCTTCTTTCTTGGCACCAAAGCCAAGGGTTACAGATTCTCAGACTTCCAGCATTCATGTAATTTGCCACTGGCCATCTACTCCAGGCGCTTCCCAGGTGGCTCTGTGGTGAAGAATCTGCCTGCCAATGCAGGAGATGCCGGAGATGCAGGAGATGTGGATTCAATCCGTGGATCAGGACGCTCCCCTGGAGGAGGAAAGGGCAACCCACTCCAGTATTCTTGCCTGGGAAAATCCCATGGAATTGCCAGGAGCCTGGCGGGCTACAGTCAGTGTGGGATTGTAGACACACGCCTGAGCACCTGAGCGTGCAGCACGCACCCCACTAGTCCCGAGCTGTTTAGGGTGACTCTCAACTTCTTTCCTGACTTGTCAAGAGGCAGGACACCAGGTTCCTCCGGCTACCTGCCTCCCCCAAATTGAACACAAAACAGATTTCATCAAGGCCATAGTTTCGTGCTTATGGTTAATGCCAACCTGAGGGATCCTACTAGGAAATTTGTGTGATCAACGGTCTTCCTTAGTTAACCGTGCCAGAACCTGCCACCGACAGCCTTGTTTCCCCTGCCTCATTTATTTCCTTCCAGGGGCATCTGCTGGTCATGATCAGTCTTTGGGGAGCTGCAATGTCTTGTCATTATTTCTTTGATGCCAAGACATGCCTCCCTCCAGCAGAAAAGAAGAAAAAAGATCACAGTGTGTGGCATTTATTTTCAAAAAGGAAGCAAATGAAAATGAATTTCATGTTGAGGTCTTCCAAGAATTCAGGTCGTCTCTTGAAATGGTGACATCCTGATATTGAGACATAGTGCCATCAAAACTCCAAACAGTGTGAAAGCAAACTGCTGGACCATCATTTATGTCTTCTTTGTAAGTTGCGATTTTATGCTGACAGATTTATTTACTTATTTAATATATATATATATATTTGGTTGTGTCAGGTCTTAGTATGCGAGATCTTTGTTACATCGTGGTGGATCTTCTTTTTTTTTTGGCTACTTCTTTTGGTCTTTCATTTATTTCCATCTTTGTTCTTTTGGCCCGTGTGGGCCTCCCATCACAGTGGCCTCTCTTGTCGCATGAGCACTGGCTCTGGGCTAAGACCCAGCTCATCTTCTTTCTTGGCACCAAAGCCAAGGGTTACAGATTCTCAGACTTCCAGCATTCATGTAATTTGCCACTGGCCATCTACTCCAGGCGCTTCCCAGGTGGCTCTGTGGTGAAGAATCTGCCTGCCAATGCAGGAGATGCCGGAGATGCAGGAGATGTGGATTCAATCCGTGGATCAGGACGCTCCCCTGGAGGAGGAAAGGGCAACCCACTCCAGTATTCTTGCCTGGGAAAATCCCATGGAATTGCCAGGAGCCTGGCGGGCTACAGTCAGTGTGGGATTGTAGACACACGCCTGAGCACCTGAGCGTGCAGCACGCACCCCACTAGTCCCGAGCTGTTTAGGGTGACTCTCAACTTCTTTCCTGACTTGTCAAGAGGCAGGACACCAGGTTCCTCCGGCTACCTGCCTCCCCCAAATTGAACACAAAACAGATTTCATCAAGGCCATAGTTTCGTGCTTATGGTTAATGCCAACCTGAGGGATCCTACTAGGAAATTTGTGTGATCAACGGTCTTCCTTAGTTAACCGTGCCAGAACCTGCCACCGACAGCCTTGTTTCCCCTGCCTCATTTATTTCCTTCCAGGGGCATCTGCTGGTCATGATCAGTCTTTGGGAGCTGCAATGTCTTGTCATTATTTCTTTGATGCCAAGACATGCCTCCCTCCAGCAGAAAAGAAGAAAAAAGATCACAGTGTGTGGCATTTATTTTCAAAAAGGAAGCAAATGAAAATGAATTTCATGTTGAGGTCTTCCAAGAATTCAGGTCGTCTCTTGAAATGGTGACATCCTGATATTGAGACATAGTGCCATCAAAACTCCAAACAGTGTGAAAGCAAACTGCTGGACCATCATTTATGTCTTCTTTGTAAGTTGCGATTTTATGCTGACAGATTTATTTACTTATTTAATATATATATATATATTTGGTTGTGTCAGGTCTTAGTATGCGAGATCTTTGTTACATCGTGGTGGATCTTCTTTTTTTTTTGGCTACTTCTTTTGGTCTTTCATTTATTTCCATCTTTGTTCTTTTGGCCCGTGTGGGCCTCCCATCACAGTGGCCTCTCTTGTCGCAGAGCACTGGCTCTGGGCGCATGTGCTCCAGAGCTCCGGCTCGGTAATTGGACACATCGGTTCAACCGCTCTGCGGCACGTGGGATCTTCCCAGGCCAAGGATCGAACCGGCGCCCCTTGCACTGCAAGGCGGTGTCCTTACCCACTGGACCACCAGGGAAGCCCAGCAGGTGAACTTTTAGTTGCAGCCTGTGGACCCTAGTTCCCCTGCCGGGGATCGAACTCAGGCCCCTTGCACTGGGAGCACGGAGTCTCAGCCACTGGACCACCAGGGAGGTCTTCTAAAAATACACTTTTTAATAATTCAAAAAGATTCAAATTTTTATTGGAGCGTAGTTGCTTTACGATGTGTTAGTTTTTACAGTACAGCAGAGGGGATCGGCTGTACGTATACACATGTCCTCTCTTTTGTTTTGGGTTTCCTTCCCGTGTAGGTCACCACAGAGTGCTGAGTAGAGCTCCCTGAGCTGGATTCTCACTATTACCTCTTTTATACATATTGTTGGTAGTGTATATATGTCAATCCAGATCTCCCAGTTCATCCCACCCCCTCGGTGTCCGTTTGTTTGTTCTTTAAGTCTCTGTTTCTATTTCTGTTTTGCAAATAAGATCATCTCTACCGTAGGTGTTCCTTTTATAATCAGACTTTATAATCGACACATGTTAATGTAAGTGCCAAACACCACATGCTAGAAAGCAATTCAAGACAATTTAAATAGTTTAAAAATTGAACAGCAGGAGGGCTTCCCTGGTGGTCCAGTGGGTAAGGACACTGCCTTGCAGTGCAAGGGGTGCCGGTTCGATCCCTGGCCTGGGAAGACCCCACGGGCTGTGGAGCGGCTGGACCGATGTGTCCAACTACCGAGCTGGAGCTCTGGAGCGCATGCACACAGAGCCAGGGCTCTGCAACGAGAAGGGCCACTGTTCTGGGAGGCCCACACAGGTCAAAGAACAAAGATGGATGCAAATAAATAGATGAAAGACCAATAGAAGTGGCCAAAAAAGAAAAAAACTTAAAAAAAACCTCAACTGAACAACAGGAAAGGCAGGATGTCTGTGGCAGGTAAATGGAGCCTCACTGTGTAAGTCTCTCCACCTTACTGTAAGCTTGAATATTGTTGTAATAAAGTGTTGACTGAAACCCCTGAGCAGCTAACAGGTCCATTAAGAACTTAATTCCCCATCATTCAACTACCGCAACACAGCAACTGTGTTGAGTTTTTAGAGCCCTTATCTCTATGAGTACAATGTTTTCATAGCTGTGGTCACAGTATTCAGAGTATTTTATAGCTTTATTTTTTCATTGAGCATTTTATTATCAACATGTCTCTAGCACTCATGGTCTATCGGAGAGTGCATTCATGCTTGAGGAATTCCTTCTGTTCCATGCAAATGTGGATATCCCCGTAAACCTCAGTCAGATTCCAGAAGCTAAAGACACTTTTTGGCTCAATGGCAAGAGTAGTGAGAGGTCTAACACTCTTTCCTCCTTCGAGAGTTTCCTCAGGAGATGCTGTGTCTGTCTGCCACTGTGATTTTCTTCAGATAAAGGGAAGCTTTTGTGTTTAAGAGATACAACTTAATTATTTACAAGACAGATACAGGCTCACAGACTTAGAGAAGAAACTTAAGGTTGGCAGAGGGGAAGGATGGGGTGAGGTGATAGGGAGTTTGGGATGGACGTGGACACACTGTGATGTTTAAAGCTGGTAACCAACAAGGAGCGTGTACTGCAGGGCCCAGGGGGCTCTGCTCACGGTTCTGGGGCAGCCTGGATGGGAAGGGAGTTCGGGGAGAATGGATATGTGTATATGTATGGCCGAGTCCATAGGCGTGGCTGCGTCCTTCACTGTCTACCTGGAACATTCTAACACTGTTAATCGGCTAATAAGCGGTTAAACAAAACAAACAGACATACCGGGCAAGCAATAGCCTTCCTTCAGATCGCTGGTGCGTGCCCACTCTGTGCCTGCTGGACACCCGAGACCAGGGCCACTCTGCAACGAGAAGGGCCACTGTTCTGGGAGGCCCACACAGGTCAAAGAACAAAGATGGATGCAAATAAATAGATGAAAGACCAATAGAAGTGGCCAAAAAAGAAAAAAACTTAAAAAAAACCTCAACTGAACCACAGGAAAGGCAGGATGTCTGTGGCAGGTAAATGGAGCCTCACTGTGTAAGTCTCTCCACCTTACTGTAAGCTTGAATATTGTTGTAATAAAGTGTTGACTGAAACCCCTGAGCAGCTAACAGGTCCATTAAGAACTTAATTCCCCATCATTCAACTACCGCAACACAGCAACTGTGTTGAGTTTTTAGAGCCCTTATCTCTATGAGTACAATGTTTTCATAGCTGTGGTCACAGTATTCAGAGTATTTTATAGCTTTATTTTTTCATTGAGCATTTTATTATCAACATGTCTCTAGCACTCATGGTCTATCGGAGAGTGCATTCATGCTTGAGGAATTCCTTCTGTTCCATGCAAATGTGGATATCCCCGTAAACCTCAGTCAGATTCCAGAAGCTAAAGACACTTTTTGGCTCAATGGCAAGAGTAGTGAGAGGTCTAACACTCTTTCCTCCTTCGAGAGTTTCCTCAGGAGATGCTGTGTCTGTCTGCCACTGTGATTTTCTTCAGATAAAGGGAAGCTTTTGTGTTTAAGAGATACAACTTAATTATTTACAAGACAGATACAGGCTCACAGACTTAGAGAAGAAACTTAAGGTTGGCAGAGGGGAAGGATGGGGTGAGGTGATAGGGAGTTTGGGATGGACGTGGACACACTGTGATGTTTAAAGCTGGTAACCAACAAGGAGCGTGTACTGCAGGGCCCAGGGGGCTCTGCTCACGGTTCTGGGGCAGCCTGGATGGGAAGGGAGTTCGGGGAGAATGGATATGTGTATATGTATGGCCGAGTCCATAGGCGTGGCTGCGTCCTTCACTGTCTACCTGGAACATTCTAACACTGTTAATCGGCTAATAAGCGGTTAAACAAAACAAACAGACATACCGGGCAAGCAATAGCCTTCCTTCAGATCGCTGGTGCGTGCCCACTCTGTGCCTGCTGGCGGGATCCGCTATCTTTCCTTCTAGATGTTTCTCCTTTAGTTTCTCTGCTAGTCCTCCCTCACCACCGCCCCCCAAACAGTCCCGAATTAGAAGCTCCGCAGGTATCAACTAACAGCCTGTTCAGAAAAACTCACATCTGTTTGGAAGCATACGTCATTTCTCTTCCCAAGGTTGTGAAAATTATTCATGCTCTTGGTAGCTAATTTAGGAAATACGTAGAAATGAAATCCACCTATCTTTCCACCACCCCGAACTAGGCTGCTGCTAATATTTTAGTTTTTTCAAGAAATGTACCGTTTTTTTTTTTTTTTTTTTTGCCCCCACGGTGTCTCTGCCTGAAGACAAAGTGTTAAAAACCAAACCATTCTGTTCAGTCTCTCCTCTGTGCCCGCGTGTCCACAGCCCAGATGAACACTCATGCCGTACGGCCCGTCCCTCTCTATCCATGTGGTAGCTCTAACAAGAAGTCTTCCCAGTCATCATTAAGAGATGATTTAATATGTCGTCAAATATATAAAAGGCTCCTCCACTCAGAATAGCAAACAGCTGTTCACCATCTCCAGCGTGCCGGGAGCCAGAGCAGGGGGACGGAGCGACGGGCCCCTGGGCCGCCTCTGGGCTTCAGACCCTTCCCGGGGAGGGCGGGCGGCGGCCCCGGGGTCCTGGCTGAAACCCTGAGCTATGCATTTACCCGAGGCTCAGATAGTCTGGCTTAGAACTAGAGGACAGTTGTTTCTTTTTCTCTCTCTGTCTCTGACATTTCAGGACAGCATGGTTGGTGATTTACAGTGGAAGGGTCAGGGATTGACTAGTTCTTTGTAGTCTTTTTTTTTTTTTTTTTTTAATACATATAAACTGTGTTCCCCTCTGAAGGGCATAGTGAATTTTTTTAAAAAAAATATATATATTTGGCTGTGCCAGGTCTTCGTTGTGGTATATAGGATCTTTAGTTGAGGTCTTCGAACTCAGCCACGGCATGTGGAGTCTAGTTCCCCTGGGCTGGAAGGCGGATTCTTAACCACTGGACCACTGGGGAAGTCCCCGTAACGCAGTCGTCCGTGGGATGGATTCTGTGACTCTGAGAGTCCCATCCACAGAGGTCTGGCTTTGCCAGTACTGCCCTCAGCTTTGTCCCCCGAGTTTAGTTCTCTGCTGTTCCACTTCTGTGGGCTCACACCGTCTTGTCCTCTGGTCCTCGACCGCTCTCTGGGAGGACGGCTGGGTCCTCTTGCTCCGCCAGCTGGAGCGGTGCACGTCTGTCTGTCATTTCTCTTCCCAAGGTTGTGAAAATTATTCATGCTCTTGGTAGCTAATTTAGGAAATACGTAGAAATGAAATCCACCTATCTTTTCACCACCCCGAACTAGGCTGCTGCTAATATTTTAGTTTTTTCAAGAAATGTACCGTTTTTTTTTTTTTTTTTTTTCCCCCCCGGTGTCTCTGCCTGAAGACAAAGTGTTAAAAACCAAACCATTCTGTTCAGTCTCTCCTCTGTGCCCGCGTGTCCACAGCCCAGATGAACACTCATGCCGTACGGCCCGTCCCTCTCTATCCATGTGGTAGCTCTAACAAGAAGTCTTCCCAGTCATCATTAAGAGATGATTTAATATGTCGTCAAATATATAAAAGGCTCCTCCACTCAGAATAGCAAACAGCTGTTCACCATCTCCAGCGTGCCGGGAGCCAGAGCAGGGGGACGGAGCGACGGGCCCCTGGGCCGCCTCTGGGCTTCAGACCCTTCCCGGGGAGGGCGGGCGGCGGCCCCGGGGTCCTGGCTGAAACCCTGAGCTATGCATTTACCCGAGGCTCAGATAGTCTGGCTTAGAACTAGAGGACAGTTGTTTCTTTTTCTCTCTCTGTCTCTGACATTTCAGGACAGCATGGTTGGTAATTTACAGTGGAAGGGTCAGGGATTGACTAGTTCTTTGTAGTCTTTTTTTTTTTTTTTTTTTAATACATATAAACTGTGTTCCCCTCTGAAGGGCATAGTGAATTTTTTTTAAAAAAATATATATATTTGGCTGTGCCAGGTCTTCGTTGTGGTATATAGGATCTTTAGTTGAGGTCTTCGAACTCAGCCACGGCATGTGGAGTCTAGTTCCCCTGGGCTGGAAGGCGGATTCTTAACCACTGGACCACTGGGGAAGTCCCCGTAACGCAGTCGTCCGTGGGATGGATTCTGTGACTCTGAGAGTCCCATCCACAGAGGTCTGGCTTTGCCAGTACTGCCCTCAGCTTTGTCCCCCGAGTTTAGTTCTCTGCTGTTCCACTTCTGTGGGCTCACACCGTCTTGTCCTCTGGTCCTCGACCGCTCTCTGGGAGGACGGCTGGGTCCTCTTGCTCCGCCAGCTGGAGCGGTGCACGTCTGTCTGTCCACCGACCCTCGGGAATGCCTGCTGGGGGCTTGGGATGGCTGCAGACAGCATGCCCGTGGTGGAGCAGGAGACCGAGGTTGTTACAGCAGCTATCTTGATAGGACAGCTGGAGAAGGCCAAAGCTGCCCTCAGCGAGGGGCAAGAGGGGGAGGGTTAGGGAGCACTTCCCGAGCACGGTCTCCTTGCAAGGCTGAGTGAGGCAGCCACCTGCCCCAGCCCTGTGAGGCAGAGACTCACTGTTAACTCCAGTTTACAGATGGGAAAAGTGAGGTGGCCAGCCAGTGGTGGCCCTGGCATTTGAATCCAGTGCCGTCTGGTTCCAAATTTGCGGTTTTCTGTGCCCTCATATGCAGCCCAGAGCTCACGACACGCCCCCTGGACTGGGGTGCCGCTGCGGTGTGGCTGTCTCCACCACGTCAGCAGCCCAGAGACACGGCTCCCCTCCCCCTTCCAAACCGCGGGCGTGACCCTGTTCCCCCTCTTCTGTATGCACATGTGTTTTGGGGGCTCATTTTCTTCTTTGTTTCACTTCAGCCTCATGGATCGTCTGTGCAATTATCCTAGAGTGGGACGCGAGGTCGGGTGGAGCCGAGGGGCCCCGCGCTCTCCTTGGGGAGGGGGACCCTGGCCAGCCTTCTGTTGCCTCCATCCATGCCCGAGGGGTCGGGGTCAGCGGTGCTGGTCGCGGGCGGGTCTGTGGCTGGCGCGGCTCTCCACACGTCTCCCCGGAAGTCGCATGTGCCTCGCTCTGTGGCAGAGTCGTCCGAGTCTCATTTCCCTTCCAGGTCGAGAGGGCAAGACTGAGTCAGCTTCACTTCCCCTGGGCTGGAAGGCGGATTCTTAACCACTGGACCACTGGGGAAGTCCCCGTAACGCAGTCGTCCGTGGGATGGATTCTGTGACTCTGAGAGTCCCATCCACAGAGGTCTGGCTTTGCCAGTACTGCCCTCAGCTTTGTCCCCCGAGTTTAGTTCTCTGCTGTTCCACTTCTGTGGGCTCACACCGTCTTGTCCTCTGGTCCTCGACCGCTCTCTGGGAGGACGGCTGGGTCCTCTTGCTCCGCCAGCTGGAGCGGTGCACGTCTGTCTGTCCACCGACCCTCGGGAATGCCTGCTGGGGGCTTGGGATGGCTGCAGACAGCATGCCCGTGGTGGAGCAGGAGACCGAGGTTGTTACAGCAGCTATCTTGATAGGACAGCTGGAGAAGGCCAAAGCTGCCCTCAGCGAGGGGCAAGAGGGGGAGGGTTAGGGAGCACTTCCCGAGCACGGTCTCCTTGCAAGGCTGAGTGAGGCAGCCACCTGCCCCAGCCCTGTGAGGCAGAGACTCACTGTTAACTCCAGTTTACAGATGGGAAAAGTGAGGTGGCCAGCCAGTGGTGGCCCTGGCATTTGAATCCAGTGCCGTCTGGTTCCAAATTTGCGGTTTTCTGTGCCCTCATATGCAGCCCAGAGCTCACGACACGCCCCCTGGACTGGGGTGCCGCTGCGGTGTGGCTGTCTCCACCACGTCAGCAGCCCAGAGACACGGCTCCCCTCCCCCTTCCAAACCGCGGGCGTGACCCTGTTCCCCCTCTTCTGTATGCACATGTGTTTTGGGGGCTCATTTTCTTCTTTGTTTCACTTCAGCCTCATGGATCGTCTGTGCAATTATCCTAGAGTGGGACGCGAGGTCGGGTGGAGCCGAGGGGCCCCGCGCTCTCCTTGGGGAGGGGGACCCTGGCCAGCCTTCTGTTGCCTCCATCCATGCCCGAGGGGTCGGGGTCAGCGGTGCTGGTCGCGGGCGGGTCTGTGGCTGGCGCGGCTCTCCACACGTCTCCCCGGAAGTCGCATGTGCCTCGCTCTGTGGCAGAGTCGTCCGAGTCTCATTTCCCTTCCAGGTCGAGAGGGCAGAGACTGAGTCAGCTTCACTTGGGCGCCACCAAAGAAGCAGGAACATTCATCCAACAGTAGACATTTCAAAAATGCAGTAAATTAAAAAATATTTTTTTTTAATTGGAGGATAATTGCTTTACAATGTTCTGTTAGTTTCTGCTACACATGAAGTGTATCAGCTTTAAATAAGCACCTATGCCCTCCCTGCAGAGCCCTCCCTCTCCCCGCTACCCTCCCCGGTCCACCCCTCTCCGTCATCCCAGAGCCGCACTGAGCTGAGCTCCCTGTGCTGCACAGCCCCTGCCCGCTAGCTCTCTGTTTTACACGTGGTGGTGTGTCTGTGTCAATGCTACTGTTACTTTGTGTCTCTTTCCTTCCCCCACTGTGTCAACAAATCCATTCTTGATGTCTGTGTCTCTATTTTTGCCCTGCAAATGAGCCACCCAGGAAGGTCCATATATATGCAGTAATGTACAATATTTATTTTTCTCTTTCTGAGTTACTTCATTCTAACAGGCTCTAGGTTTTATCTAGTTCACTGCAACTGACTCAAATTAGTTCCTTTTCGTGGCCAAGTAATATTCCATTGTATATATACATGTATCACAACATCTATATCCATTCATCTGTCAATGGACATCTAGGTGGCTTCTACGTCTTGACTATTGTAAATAGTGCTGCTATGACCATTGGGGTATGTGTGTCTTTCACAATAGACATTTACGGAATGAATGAACTGTTTTCTAGAACCAAGCTTCATGGGTGTGTGATTTTTAGAGAAAAATGAAACTGCTTTTCTAGAAAAATTTTGGGGGCTCATTTTCTTCTTTGTTTCACTTCAGCCTCATGGATCGTCTGTGCAATTATCCTAGAGTGGGACGCGAGGTCGGGTGGAGCCGAGGGGCCCCGCGCTCTCCTTGGGGAGGGGGACCCTGGCCAGCCTTCTGTTGCCTCCATCCATGCCCGAGGGGTCGGGGTCAGCGGTGCTGGTCGCGGGCGGGTCTGTGGCTGGCGCGGCTCTCCACACGTCTCCCCGGAAGTCGCATGTGCCTCGCTCTGTGGCAGAGTCGTCCGAGTCTCATTTCCCTTCCAGGTCGAGAGGGCAGAGACTGAGTCAGCTTCACTTGGGCGCCACCAAAGAAGCAGGAACATTCATCCAACAGTAGACATTTCAAAAATGCAGTAAATTAAAAAATATTTTTTTTTAATTGGAGGATAATTGCTTTACAATGTTCTGTTAGTTTCTGCTACACATGAAGTGTATCAGCTTTAAATAAGCACCTATGCCCTCCCTGCAGAGCCCTCCCTCTCCCCGCTACCCTCCCCGGTCCACCCCTCTCCGTCATCCCAGAGCCGCACTGAGCTGAGCTCCCTGTGCTGCACAGCCCCTGCCCGCTAGCTCTCTGTTTTACACGTGGTGGTGTGTCTGTGTCAATGCTACTGTTACTTTGTGTCTCTTTCCTTCCCCCACTGTGTCAACAAATCCATTCTTGATGTCTGTGTCTCTATTTTTGCCCTGCAAATGAGCCACCCAGGAAGGTCCATATATATGCAGTAATGTACAATATTTATTTTTCTCTTTCTGAGTTACTTCATTCTAACAGGCTCTAGGTTTTATCTAGTTCACTGCAACTGACTCAAATTAGTTCCTTTTCGTGGCCAAGTAATATTCCATTGTATATATACATGTATCACAACATCTATATCCATTCATCTGTCAATGGACATCTAGGTGGCTTCTACGTCTTGACTATTGTAAATAGTGCTGCTATGACCATTGGGGTATGTGTGTCTTTCACAATAGACATTTACGGAATGAATGAACTGTTTTCTAGAACCAAGCTTCATGGGTGTGTGATTTTTTTAGAGATAAACTATAGGTTGCTATTAACTTTTTGGACTGCTTTTTAGGAAAATGTTCAAATTAGCAGAAAAATAAAAGGAATCCATTTGAATATAAAGAATATAATAGTGAAATGAACACTCCTCTAGTTGTCTAGATTTAACAAATATTAATAGCATTTTCTCTAGTGGATGTAGCTCCCAGAACTCAGTTTCTTATCTGAATTGCCATTCTTATCCACTGGCAACAATGATATCATCTTGTCCAGGGTCATCTCGTCCAGAGCTTCAGAGAGATTGTGTCCACACATGAGACAAGTCTTGGCGCTTTTATGGCTGACGCTTCACCCGACCCTGTGAGGCTTACGGAGAGCCCACCATATGCCGGGCCACATGGAGGCACCCATCCTTTCTGGTGAGGAAGTCTTGGTCTCCATCTGGAAGGCATTCACCCCCAGCCTAGAGACGGAGGAGACATGTAAGGAGACTATTGGATTATGATGTGCTAAATCTAATGCTCCACTTTAGAGGTGGACAAAGTGAGAAACTTTGGGACTTTCCCAGGGGTCCAGTGGCTGAGACTTCATGCTTCCAGTGCAGGAGGCCCAGGTCTGGTCCCTGGTCAGGGGACTAGATCCCATATGCCACAATTATGAGTTTGCATGCCACAACTAAAAGATAACTCAGGCTGCAATGAGGATCAAAGGTCTCATGTGCCACAGCTAAGACCTGGGGCAGCCAAATAAACTTTTTAAAAAGGCGAGGAGGACATTGGAAGCCTGCAGTCTCATGTCTAGGGAGCCTGACCAGCTCAAACCTGGGAAACTATGGCCAGATGGTTACTTCATTCTAACAGGCTCTAGGTTTTATCTAGTTCACTGCAACTGACTCAAATTAGTTCCTTTTCGTGGCCAAGTAATATTCCATTGTATATATACATGTATCACAACATCTATATCCATTCATCTGTCAATGGACATCTAGGTGGCTTCTACGTCTTGACTATTGTAAATAGTGCTGCTATGACCATTGGGGTATGTGTGTCTTTCACAATAGACATTTACGGAATGAATGAACTGTTTTCTAGAACCAAGCTTCATGGGTGTGTGATTTTTTTAGAGATAAACTATAGGTTGCTATTAACTTTTTGGACTGCTTTTTAGGAAAATGTTCAAATTAGCAGAAAAATAAAAGGAATCCATTTGAATATAAAGAATATAATAGTGAAATGAACACTCCTCTAGTTGTCTAGATTTAACAAATATTAATAGCATTTTCTCTAGTGGATGTAGCTCCCAGAACTCAGTTTCTTATCTGAATTGCCATTCTTATCCACTGGCAACAATGATATCATCTTGTCCAGGGTCATCTCGTCCAGAGCTTCAGAGAGATTGTGTCCACACATGAGACAAGTCTTGGCGCTTTTATGGCTGACGCTTCACCCGACCCTGTGAGGCTTACGGAGAGCCCACCATATGCCGGGCCACATGGAGGGCACCCATCCTTTCTGGTGAGGAAGTCTTGGTCTCCATCTGGAAGGCATTCACCCCCAGCCTAGAGACGGAGGAGACATGTAAGGAGACTATTGGATTATGATGTGCTAAATCTAATGCTCCACTTTAGAGGTGGACAAAGTGAGAAACTTTGGGACTTTCCCAGGGGTCCAGTGGCTGAGACTTCATGCTTCCAGTGCAGGAGGCCCAGGTCTGGTCCCTGGTCAGGGGACTAGATCCCATATGCCACAATTATGAGTTTGCATGCCACAACTAAAAGATAACTCAGGCTGCAATGAGGATCAAAGGTCTCATGTGCCACAGCTAAGACCTGGGGCAGCCAAATAAACTTTTTAAAAAGGCGAGGAGGACATTGGAAGCCTGCAGTCTCATGTCTAGGGAGCCTGACCAGCTCAAACCTGGGAAACTATGGCCAGATGGGGCCCCGCGTTCTCGCTTTATGGCTTAGTTAGCTATGTGATCCTTAGCCAGCCCCTGACCAATGCTGGACACAGTTTTCTCCTCTACAGATGGAGGGGTCAGGCTGGAATACTTCAAAGGACCCTCCAGTTCCAAGTTTCTGGAGCCTTTCACCATGAAGTATTTAACCAGCTTCCCTTCCGCTGTCTTATTTCCCTATAGCTTCCTCTCCAAACCTGGGGCCTGGAGGAATTTCCAACCCTGCCTGAATTCCGCGCTGGGTTCTAATTCCACCTCCTGGGAACCCATGCCAGGAATTCCTCTGGTGGGGCAAACGCATGTCCCCATTGCGGCAGTCTCCATTCATTTCCTTTCACCCGTCCTTGGGGGAAGCTCATGATTACTCGTAATTCTAGTTAATCCTTTCACTAGAACAAGGAAACTAACCATCTAATAGGCAGAATGAGGGAACGGCTTGGCACACGCTCTGCAAAATGTAAACCTAAAATCTTCCAGAATGTTCTCCGGGAGGCTGCCGCCATGAACGCCCGGGAGGCGGCGACTGGCACAGCCTTGTCTCCGAGCAGTGGGCTCACGTGCGCGAAGCCGGGAGCGGGCACTGGCTGTGGCGGCAGCGGCCGCAGCGCGGGCTGTGCTCCCCTCTCCGCTTGTTTGCGGCAGAATCGTTTTTTTGCTGCGGCAGAACAGCTCCAGGCCCATAAAGGGTTTTCTGACATTTCTCTGAGAAGCGGGCCTCCCCCCGTTTCAGGAGATGTCATGGTTTATTAATTCCTTGCAGAAGCAATAAGAACTGGGTAGTGGCTTAATTTGGGGCCAATTGACTGTTATGGGAGAAAAATTGGCTCTGTCTCCTCTGATTCCGCACGGGGCCTCTCGTTCCTCCCTTCAGCCCTCCTGGGCGGGGCTCTCCCTCTCTACCCACTTGAAGCTGTGTGGCCTTGGGCTAGTGAGTTAATCTTCCTGTGCCTCAGTGTCCTCAGGATAGAATTGGGATAGTCACAGTGTATATTTCATAGGATTGTTCTGAGTGACTGTTAAGTTATTGAGTTATTTTAGGATTTCTCTCTACCAGAGGCTTTAATTGGGCACATTATTATTGTTATTTTTAAATCTGAAAGTGCTGCGGGCAGAGCATAGTTACTTATTTCTAATTAATAGAATTGGGGCAACACTTAATTGCCCCGGTACTATTATCAGAAAACTTCAACCTATACTCTGTAGTTTCCTCTAATTTGAGACTAGAACTTCAACAGTAAAAAGGCGTGGAGTTCAAATCAAGATCAGATTTATTGCAAGACAGTAAATCAACATTTATATGTCTTGATAATCAACTTAATATAACATAGCTGTGCATCAGTAATCATAGTTAAACCATAACAATAATGTTTAAAAGTTCAGCACTCAATCAATAAAAATACAATAGTCTTACCCCAGAGCTGGAGAGCTTCTCATGTTCGAGCCGCATGAGCAAGCAAGCTGTCTCACAGTCTAATCATCACTCTTTTTATAATAAATTTTTCCTTTCTTTTCAATTTCTTTATAACTTCTTTGTTTCTAACTATTTGATTTTTAATTGTTTTCAACCACTTAATTTATATAACCTTTCTTTCTAAACATACTGATTCACTTAATAAATCATCAACTCATCACTTCTCTATTTTAGCTTATATCTATTCAAGAATTACATAAAATTAATTTTATTTCACTTGATCAAAACACATTCAAATCAAATCCTTGGAATCAAATACTTTCTTCCCTTTAGATCATTTAAACTCATGATTAAGGAAAAATCTGAACTTTGGAACTTTAACACCCTGTGCTACAGCAGGGCAGGCTATTCATGTTAACTTGAGCTGCTCTATACCTAAGAATAATGACCCACTGTTTTTTTAAAAATTCTTTCTTTACTTCTCATGCTTCCCCCGCTTACTGTTACGGGGTGGCTGTGACTCAGATGAAGTTTCACTTTCTGCCTCGCTAGAGGAACTTTCTTTCACTGATTCAAAATTTCTCTTACTTCTTTTGGACACAATATTTTTGCCTTTTAGATTAATATATGTTCCTCCTTTAGGTAACATCATATTTACCCATTCGTCTTCTCCTTCTGAACTTATCTCACTTTCTAAAGGACGAATTTTAGGTCTAAAAAACTTATCTGGGGTTCGAGGACTATCTGAGCTATCCGTGTCATCACTCATTTCTTCGTATCCAGGGGCCCAGCAATTTCTTAGGCACTCGCCTGTGGTAGCCCACGTCAAAAGTTTCACACAAAAATGCAGATTTTCAGTTTCTCATGAAATAAGAGGAAGTCATAACAACTCTGTCCACGTTCCCACGTGGCATCGCTTCCCAGAGCAGATGAGTGGCGGTTCTCCGTAGAGCGGATGTCCAGCGGCTGCCCGGGGCCATGCTTCCTTCATGTCCTCTCTGGCGCTGAGGTCTGAAGTCTGTGGTCCGGGTCCCTCTGCTCCTCAGGCTGGGCTGGGCATGCCCGCCTGCATACTCAGTCACTTCAGTCTGTAGGACTGTGGCCCGCTAGGCACTTCTGTCCATGGGACTCTCCAGGCGAGAACACTGGGTGGCCATGCTCTCCTCTACGGGATCTTCCCAACCCAGAGATGGAACCCATGCCTTCTGCGCTGGCAGGTGGGTTCTTTACCACTGAGCCACCTGAGAAGCCCAGCCAGGTCCCTTTGGAACCTGAAATCTCCCTCAGAAGTCTTCAGGGACTTCGCTGGTGGTCCAGTGGTTAAGACGTTGCCTTCCAGTGCAAGGAGTGTGGGCTTGATCCCTGATTGGAGACCTAAGATCCCACATACCTTAAGTCCAAAACACCAAGACAGAAAAAGAGAAGTAAGGTTGTAACAAATTCAATAAAGGCTTTAAAAATGCTCTGCATCCAAAAAAATCTTAAAAATACCCCCACCTTTTGATGGGGCCAAGTTGCTTCCACGGGGATGAGAGGACGAGATGGGGTGATGATAGCTATCCCCCGGGGTTTCAGGGAGGCCTCCGAAACAGGCAGTGCAGAGGCCAGCAGGGCCCTGAGCCATGGCACCATGGCACGCAGTGGTGACTGGTCAGCACCTTGCAGGCTGGCGGGGGCCCCTGCTCCATGCCCCGGGGGGGCAGTGCCACCAGAGCCAGCCTCGCCCGCAGCCCTGGGCGTCCCCGCGGTCGGGGTGGAAGGGCCTAGGAGATCCGTGCAGGGAGGATGGCTGGGGGCTCCTCAGTGTGCAGATGTCCTGAGAGGGACAGGATGGGCTCAAAGTCGCCAGCTGGTCAGTAGAGGGACCTGGAGCAAGTTGTCTAGGCCAGAGGTCTTTCATTGACTTGGATATACAGATACCTTGAACTTGGGCAGGAATGTACATGCAAGGGGACACACTACAAAATGTTAGGGGGCAAGGATCAGCTCAGAACAGGCCTCTCTTCTATCTCATGCAGATATGGCAAATGGACCGACGTCAAGTTGAAACTGATGCCCGTAACTCAGGGAAGACCTGTCTCTGGGCGCCCATCCGCCTCTGCCTCTGACACATATTTCCTTCAGATGGGAGTCTTAGGTCTTCTCTATACTGCCTGTCACCTCTGGTGTGCTGTGTGATGTAATGGCAACAGCCAGCAGCCCGAGGGGGCAGCCAGGCCACACCCCTCACCTTCTGGAAAGGCCGTGTGCTCTAGACCCAGGCCAGCAGGAAGGCCAGCCATGCCACCCAGGTCCCCAGGGTGGACAAGTGTGCGGGGGGTGGGGGGTGCCCTGGGGTGAGCCACAGGCAGCACGCGGCAGGGCACGGGGGACACAGTTGCCTGGGCGGGGAGTTCGGATCCTGGGGCCACACAGCTGGAGGGAAGCTGGGGAGTCCTGTAGACCAACCTGTCGTGATGGAGACGGAAACATGGAAGCCCAGAGAGGGGAAGGGATTTGTGTGACATCACGCAGGGAGTTTTGTAGCCTGGACTGCCGTCCTCTTCTCTGACTTCTGGTCCTGGCTTGTTTCCAGCACGAGTCCCGGCCTGGCAGGAGCCCGAGGTGGGTCTGTGGGTCTCCCACCCACTCTGGAAGAAGAAGGTGTAAAGAACATTCGGGACTTTGTCTTGAGCTGCGAGGGTGTCAGTCACCCCCATGTCACCACAAGACGGCACGTGCCCTGACCAGGCAAGGTGGTTAGTATGTAGTTGTCAGTTAAACAGTGGAAAGGTTTGTCTAAATGGAGTTGTCATCACGTGAACCTACCTTATGAGGCTTCTGAGTGCAAGGAAAGGAAAGGAGCTAGGCAGTCTTATGTGATCTATACATTTCTTTTTCTTTTTTTAGATTTAGTTTTGGTTGTGCTGGGTCTTTATTGCTATGCTCAGGCTTTCTCTAGTTGTGGCAAGCAGGGGCTCCTCTCTGGTGATGGAACACAGGCTTCTCATTGCTGCGGTTTCTCTCGTTGGGCTCTAGGTCTGAGGGTTTCGGTAGTTGTGGTGCGTGGGCTTAGTTGCCCCAAGGCATGTGGGATCTTCCTGGACCAGGAATTGAACCAGTGTCCCCTGCAGTGCAATGCAGATATGGCAAATGGACCGACGTCAAGTTGAAACTGATGCCCGTAACTCAGGGAAGACCTGTCTCTGGGCGCCCATCCGCCTCTGCCTCTGACACATATTTCCTTCAGATGGGAGTCTTAGGTCTTCTCTATACTGCCTGTCACCTCTGGTGTGCTGTGTGATGTAATGGCAACAGCCAGCAGCCCGAGGGGGCAGCCAGGCCACACCCCTCACCTTCTGGAAAGGCCGTGTGCTCTAGACCCAGGCCAGCAGGAAGGCCAGCCATGCCACCCAGGTCCCCAGGGTGGACAAGTGTGCGGGGGGTGGGGGGTGCCCTGGGGTGAGCCACAGGCAGCACGCGGCAGGGCACGGGGGACACAGTTGCCTGGGCGGGGAGTTCGGATCCTGGGGCCACACAGCTGGAGGGAAGCTGGGGAGTCCTGTAGACCAACCTGTCGTGATGGAGACGGAAACATGGAAGCCCAGAGAGGGGAAGGGATTTGTGTGACATCACGCAGGGAGTTTTGTAGCCTGGACTGCCGTCCTCTTCTCTGACTTCTGGTCCTGGCTTGTTTCCAGCACGAGTCCCGGCCTGGCAGGAGCCCGAGGTGGGTCTGTGGGTCTCCCACCCACTCTGGAAGAAGAAGGTGTAAAGAACATTCGGGACTTTGTCTTGAGCTGCGAGGGTGTCAGTCACCCCCATGTCACCACAAGACGGCACGTGCCCTGACCAGGCAAGGTGGTTAGTATGTAGTTGTCAGTTAAACAGTGGAAAGGTTTGTCTAAATGGAGTTGTCATCACGTGAACCTACCTTATGAGGCTTCTGAGTGCAAGGAAAGGAAAGGAGCTAGGCAGTCTTATGTGATCTATACATTTCTTTTTCTTTTTTTAGATTTAGTTTTGGTTGTGCTGGGTCTTTATTGCTATGCTCAGGCTTTCTCTAGTTGTGGCAAGCAGGGGCTCCTCTCTGGTGATGGAACACAGGCTTCTCATTGCTGCGGTTTCTCTCGTTGGGCTCTAGGTCTGAGGGTTTCGGTAGTTGTGGTGCGTGGGCTTAGTTGCCCCAAGGCATGTGGGATCTTCCTGGACCAGGAATTGAACCAGTGTCCCCTGCATTGCAAGGCAGATTCTTAACCACGGGACCACCAGGGAAGACCAAGAGTTTTATTTTAAAAACATTTTATTTTTTGTATTTTATATTTGTATGGCGATATGCATGTTTATTGTAGAAAAAACTAGCCAAAAAAAATAGTTTTTAAAAAAATAATGCTGTGTTGGGACGGTGAACCTAAGGGAGGGTGCTTTGGGCTGGAGTATTTTGGAAACATCAGTTCTCTTCCTGTGGCTCCAGACCTTATTTCAGGGTTCTCATCCCCATTCTCTGTCTCCTTGGCATTCTTATTTTGAAGGAGGGAACCCCATGAATAAACCAAGTGCAAGCACCTTATCTTTCTTCCTCAGTAAGTACAGCTCAGGGGAGGGCTGCAGCATGCCCATTGTTGGGCTCCAAGGAGGGCTCTGGTTTTCCAGAAGAGTGAAGCCCGTGTGTCCTGGGAGACCACCCCCCAGCCCGGTGTCATCAGTGATGACACGCCTAATTCGACCCCCAGCAGCCCTCTCTACTCAATGGAATCTAGGGCTTCTATGAGGGCTTCCCTGGTGGCTCAGAGAGTAAAGAATCCACCTGCAGTGCAGGAGACCCGAGTTCGATCCCTGGTTCAGGAAGATCCCACTGGCCAGGGGCGGCACCACTGGCTTCTCGGACCCTGGACCCGCACTCCCCAACTGCCAGCACTCACTTCTGCAGGAAACGACAGGGGACAAGCGTCCCTGAGCTTTCCACCGTCAGATAAACCAAGGCGGAGGAAGTGGCTTCTTCTGGAAGAGGAACAGACTATGCTTGGGAAATTAATTATTCCTTAGAGGAGAACAGAACACTTAAGAGTCCAGCCGCACGTTTCCGAGGAAGGTGGGCCTGAGAGCCGAGAGATGGCCGCCTCTCCTGGGGAAGAGCTGGGGTGGGTGGAAGCCTTTCTCCTGTCCTCTGCAGCTGTCCTCTGGGCCAGGCTGAGTGTCCCCAGCACCGGCAGTGGGATCACACCTCCTTCTCTTCTCTCCTGTGGGTCCCGGCTCCTTCTGTTCATCCGGCAATCAGAATCCCTGCAGGCCTCTTCCGTTGGGCTCTAGGTCTGAGGGTTTCGGTAGTTGTGGTGCGTGGGCTTAGTTGCCCCAAGGCATGTGGGATCTTCCTGGACCAGGAATTGAACCAGTGTCCCCTGCATTGCAAGGCAGATTCTTAACCACGGGACCACCAGGGAAGACCAAGAGTTTTATTTTAAAAACATTTTATTTTTTGTATTTTATATTTGTATGGCGATATGCATGTTTATTGTAGAAAAAACTAGCCAAAAAAAATAGTTTTTAAAAAAATAATGCTGTGTTGGGACGGTGAACCTAAGGGAGGGTGCTTTGGGCTGGAGTATTTTGGAAACATCAGTTCTCTTCCTGTGGCTCCAGACCTTATTTCAGGGTTCTCATCCCCATTCTCTGTCTCCTTGGCATTCTTATTTTGAAGGAGGGAACCCCATGAATAAACCAAGTGCAAGCACCTTATCTTTCTTCCTCAGTAAGTACAGCTCAGGGGAGGGCTGCAGCATGCCCATTGTTGGGCTCCAAGGAGGGCTCTGGTTTTCCAGAAGAGTGAAGCCCGTGTGTCCTGGGAGACCACCCCCCAGCCCGGTGTCATCAGTGATGACACGCCTAATTCGACCCCCAGCAGCCCTCTCTACTCAATGGAATCTAGGGCTTCTATGAGGGCTTCCCTGGTGGCTCAGAGAGTAAAGAATCCACCTGCAGTGCAGGAGACCCGAGTTCGATCCCTGGTTCAGGAAGATCCCACTGGCCAGGGGCGGCACCACTGGCTTCTCGGACCCTGGACCCGCACTCCCCAACTGCCAGCACTCACTTCTGCAGGAAACGACAGGGGACAAGCGTCCCTGAGCTTTCCACCGTCAGATAAACCAAGGCGGAGGAAGTGGCTTCTTCTGGAAGAGGAACAGACTATGCTTGGGAAATTAATTATTCCTTAGAGGAGAACAGAACACTTAAGAGTCCAGCCGCACGTTTCCGAGGAAGGTGGGCCTGAGAGCCGAGAGATGGCCGCCTCTCCTGGGGAAGAGCTGGGGTGGGTGGAAGCCTTTCTCCTGTCCTCTGCAGCTGTCCTCTGGGCCAGGCTGAGTGTCCCCAGCACCGGCAGTGGGATCACACCTCCTTCTCTTCTCTCCCTGTGGGTCCCCGGCTCCTTCTGTTCATCCGGCAATCAGAATCCCTGCAGGCTTCCAGCCTAGTATTTTTTCTGCTGCCGGCGAAAAATTAATTTTTATTAAATGACGAATTAATTTTTATTTTTGAAATTACTTTGTATTGACGTAGCGTTGCTTGGTCACTTTCTGCTGTACGGCAAACGTGTACATATATCTCCTCTGTGTTGGATTTCCTTCCCATTTAGGTCACTGTGGCTTCCCTGGTCGCTCAAGTGGTAAAGAATCTGCCTGCAAAGCTGGAAACCTGGGTTCAGTCCCCGGGTCAGGGAGATCCCTTGGAGACGGGTATGGCGACCCACTCCAATACTCCTGCCTGTGAATCCCGGGGACAGAGGAGCCTGGCGGGCTACCGTCCGTGGGGTCACAAACAGTCAGACGAGACACAGGAACTCATGCTTCAGTTCACTTAGGTCATCACAGAGCATCAGGTAGTGTTCTCTGAGCGATGCAGTAGGTCCCTGTTAGTTATCGGTTTTCTGTGTGGTATCAATGGTGTATATATGCCAATCCCATTTTCCCAGTCTATCCCACCTTCTTTCCCTCCAGCCTAGCATCCAGATGTCCCCCGTGTGGGGAAACTGAGGCACCAAAGGATGAGCAGCGGTGTGCCTGCCATTCCGAGCAGAACTCCTGACGTGGTCGTCTTTACCTGCCTTGTGGGCACAAGCGTGCGCGCGCACACACACACGCGCGCGCACACAGAGTTTTACAGCTCTCTGAAATTTATGAGGAAGTCGAGTACCCGGAGATCTCTTAATTAAGCGGCCTTCCCCTAGGAGAAAGGAAATGGGCTTCCATATTCTCAGCTCTCACATCAGACTGCATGATTTACTACCTGAGGCCTGCGTGTCTCCCCGAATCAGCTCCTTTATAGCACAAACATCTATCACTTTGAAGGCGGTTCAAACGCTGCTTGGCCCATCTCCTCCCCCTTTCCCGGTGCCCTCTGGGCCTTCGCTCTTCCTCTGATCGGCCCCCTTACCCCAGAGGCTCAGGTCAGGCTGGAGTCCTGAACCGACACCCTCCTATAGCCACCCAGGAGAGAGGGGACGGCCGCGCCCAGGGCCGGCACCGAGGGTCTGCCCTCGCCCGTGAAGGAACGGCGATGGGGCTGGTGCCCAGGCCTTTCTCACAGCCCCCAACGGCTGCCGATGGCTGCCATGAAGATATATGGATTTAATCAGGCCCCTGACAGGTAAAGACCTTAACAACCAGGACAGTTTGTTCTCTCAAACTTTGAGTATCTAAGCCCAATGTTTACTTTGGAATTGAATGAATTACATTGTTCTGGGAAAGGAAATTTAAAAGAGCAGGCTTGTAATTTACAGTAGAGAAGAGAACAGATCTAGAGGTCTGTCACCCCACGCCCAGGCCCAGACCCACCTCCCGCAAACCCGCGCTCTGTCTTTTCGACTGTTTGGGTCTGGGACAGAGGAGCCTGGCGGGCTACCGTCCGTGGGGTCACAAACAGTCAGACGAGACACAGGAACTCATGCTTCAGTTCACTTAGGTCATCACAGAGCATCAGGTAGTGTTCTCTGAGCGATGCAGTAGGTCCCTGTTAGTTATCGGTTTTCTGTGTGGTATCAATGGTGTATATATGCCAATCCCATTTTCCCAGTCTATCCCACCTTCTTTCCCTCCAGCCTAGCATCCAGATGTCCCCCGTGTGGGGAAACTGAGGCACCAAAGGATGAGCAGCGGTGTGCCTGCCATTCCGAGCAGAACTCCTGACGTGGTCGTCTTTACCTGCCTTGTGGGCACAAGCGTGCGCGCGCACACACACACGCGCGCGCACACAGAGTTTTACAGCTCTCTGAAATTTATGAGGAAGTCGAGTACCCGGAGATCTCTTAATTAAGCGGCCTTCCCCTAGGAGAAAGGAAATGGGCTTCCATATTCTCAGCTCTCACATCAGACTGCATGATTTACTACCTGAGGCCTGCGTGTCTCCCCGAATCAGCTCCTTTATAGCACAAACATCTATCACTTTGAAGGCGGTTCAAACGCTGCTTGGCCCATCTCCTCCCCCTTTCCCGGTGCCCTCTGGGCCTTCGCTCTTCCTCTGATCGGCCCCCTTACCCCAGAGGCTCAGGTCAGGCTGGAGTCCTGAACCGACACCCTCCTATAGCCACCCAGGAGAGAGGGGACGGCCGCGCCCAGGGCCGGCACCGAGGGTCTGCCCTCGCCCGTGAAGGAACGGCGATGGGGCTGGTGCCCAGGCCTTTCTCACAGCCCCCAACGGCTGCCGATGGCTGCCATGAAGATATATGGATTTAATCAGGCCCCTGACAGGTAAAGACCTTAACAACCAGGACAGTTTGTTCTCTCAAACTTTGAGTATCTAAGCCCAATGTTTACTTTGGAATTGAATGAATTACATTGTTCTGGGAAAGGAAATTTAAAAGAGCAGGCTTGTAATTTACAGTAGAGAAGAGAACAGATCTAGAGGTCTGTCACCCCACGCCCAGGCCCAGACCCACCTCCCGCAAACCCGCGCTCTGTCTTTTCGACTGTTTTAAACTTCTAAACACACCACAACCAACCAGCTCGTCTTCTCAGCGCTGCCAGGAAAGGTCTCAACATTGCCAGCCTCCCTACAGCTGCCAAGAGAACGCATTGCTTCGAGGCAGTTTTATTTTTTTTCCCCCTCTTGTTAAAAATCAAAACCAAATGCTACTGAAATTCCAAATGCTGTGATATTCCTTCAAAATGTGGAGTGAAGGAGGATGACCAGGGTGGGCCAGAGGTTCACCTGCCCTAAGCCCCCTGGGTCAGGAGAGAATGACTGCTTATGAAGAAAGAAGATAGGGAAGACCACCAAAAAGCCAAACCTAGCAAAATGCACCCCTCTCCTGGGGTTGAAGAATCTCAGTTCTGGAGAAGGTCTATTCATTTTTAAATTCTTGAGGGTAAGAGGAAGGGAGATCGTCTTGGTATCTACCATCTAGAAAGCCCCCAGATACTTATTTTAAGGAGAGAGGCGCGGGCACCTCTTGCCAGTGGCAAGGCTCGGGATGGTGGTTAGCCGCAGTGGTCATTAAAAACGCCAGGGGGCGCGCGAGACCAGCCTGTTTCCTTCAATAGTTCGTTCATTTCCAAATGAAGCACTTCTCCATAGAGACCAGCTGAGAGCCCTGAGATTTCCCTTCCTCTGCGGAACTGCCCCCCAAAAGCAAGACAGGAGGAGGGGGTCTTTGCACACAGGCTGCTAAACTCGGGGCGGGGTCCCTCCAGCTCCTGGCCTGGCCTCGGGCAGGGACACCTCTCCATTCCTCCTCTAGACACCAGAGCCTCCCTGGCTGCCCGCCTGCCCTGCCCACCTCCCATGCCCCGGCTTCGCTAATTGATGGGGGGAGACCACTTTGAACATTTAGAGGCCTGGTCAGGAGCCAAGTCTCATTATTTAGCTTCAAAGTCAGAAACACCATAAAAAGTTCATTGGTGGGGCTGATTGTCCCACATTGTCCCAACGGAACTGAGCCTACCGCAGCAGCCCCGGCCTCCTGTTTTAATGTGGGGTGAGAACACGTGTGTGGCACTGGGCTATGGGAGGGAGCAGGGGCCTCAGCCTGAATTGCATTTTCTTGTTACGAAAGACCTATAACCACATGACACACAATTTGGAAAACAGAGATGAGAAAAAGAAGATATTTCAGAAGCCCACACCTTAATACAACAATAATATTTTCTTGTGGGCATTTTTCTTATGTACAGTTTTATGTACTACTCATCAGCACATGCATACCAAAATGGCCTGCTTTTGCCTTTTTTTCTTCGCTGTGAGCATTAAATCATAAGCATTCCCTCACTTCTTCAAAACCAGTATTTTAAGTGGCTGCGTGGTACTCTGTTCTGTGTGTGTGTTAGTCACTTAGGTCCTATCCGACTCTTTGCCACCCCGTGGACTGTAGCCCACCAGGCTCCTCTGTCCATGGAATTCTCCAGGCAAGAATACCGGAGTGGGTTTCCATTCCCTTCTCCGGGGAACCTTCCCGACCCAGGGATTGAACCCAGGTCTCCTGGATTGCAGGCAAATGCTATCTGAGCTACAAGGAAGTCCCAAGTTATTTTTCTGACGGGAATTCTATTCTGCTAACATGGAATAATAGTTACATATTTAGGTTGATTATATTTTTACTGTTTTCTTTAAAAATAAATAACATGAACATATTCATATTTCTCCATGATTTGTTCTTGAATTTACTTTTTAAAAAAGTAGTAGTTTTCTAGTATGAAAGTCTCCCATAGTCAGTTTTTTCAAAATGTGGAAAACCCAGGAAAGTATCAAGAAGTTAATAAAGCTCTCCTGCCATTGTTCTGCCCAGAGAGGATCACTGTTAACCTTTCGGTGTATTTCCTTCAATATAGGCATATATGAGAAACAGGATCATGCCGCACAGAAGTTTTGTAGGTCCCTCGGGTCGGGAACATAAAATTGGCAGAGGAAATATTATTTCCAGGAGAGAGTCAACGTGTGATCTGTGTGAATCTGACACTGGAGGATGTTTTTGTTCAGAACACGCAGGCTGGGACAGACCTGTGTCCAGCCCTGAGGCCGGGAGGACACCCTTGGGGGGGTGGCCGGGGTGGGTGTGGCCAGCGCGGGCAGCGGGGGCTGGAGCTCTGCACGGGGCCGGGGTCGAGCGCAAGGCCACGGCAGGCGAGAGCGAGCAAGCACACTTTCCTCATTTCTTCTGACAAGCGCCACAGAGCCCCTGATTTATGGGCGCACTTCACGGGACAGTAGTTAAAAGAAGATATTTCAGAAGCCCACACCTTAATACAACAATAATATTTTCTTGTGGGCATTTTTCTTATGTACAGTTTTATGTACTACTCATCAGCACATGCATACCAAAATGGCCTGCTTTTGCCTTTTTTTCTTCGCTGTGAGCATTAAATCATAAGCATTCCCTCACTTCTTCAAAACCAGTATTTTAAGTGGCTGCGTGGTACTCTGTTCTGTGTGTGTGTTAGTCACTTAGGTCCTATCCGACTCTTTGCCACCCCGTGGACTGTAGCCCACCAGGCTCCTCTGTCCATGGAATTCTCCAGGCAAGAATACCGGAGTGGGTTTCCATTCCCTTCTCCGGGGAACCTTCCCGACCCAGGGATTGAACCCAGGTCTCCTGGATTGCAGGCAAATGCTATCTGAGCTACAAGGAAGTCCCAAGTTATTTTTCTGACGAGAATTCTATTCTGCTAACATGGAATAATAGTTACATATTTAGGTTGATTATATTTTTACTGTTTTCTTTAAAAATAAATAACATGAACATATTCATATTTCTCCATGATTTGTTCTTGAATTTACTTTTTAAAAAAGTAGTATTTTTCTAGTATGAAAGTCTCCCATAGTCAGTTTTTTCAAAATGTGGAAAACCCAGGAAAGTATCAAGAAGTTAATAAAGCTCTCCTGCCATTGTTCTGCCCAGAGAGGATCACTGTTAACCTTTCGGTGTATTTCCTTCAATATAGGCATATATGAGAAACAGGATCATGCCGCACAGAAGTTTTGTAGGTCCCTCGGGTCGGGAACATAAAATTGGCAGAGGAAATATTATTTCCAGGAGAGAGTCAACGTGTGATCTGTGTGAATCTGACACTGGAGGATGTTTTTGTTCAGAACACGCAGGCTGGGACAGACCTGTGTCCAGCCCTGAGGCCGGGAGGACACCCTTGAGGGAGGGTGGCCGGGGTGGGTGTGGCCAGCGCGGGCAGCTGGGGCTGGAGCTCTGCACGGGGCCGGGGTCGAGCGCAAGGCCACGGCAGGCGAGAGCGAGCAAGCACACTTTCCTCATTTCTTCTGACAAGCGCCACAGAGCCCCTGATTTATGGGCGCACTTCACGGGACAGTAGTTAAACGTCCCATAGTATATTTTGTAAGAGTAATGAAGTCTCAGTAACCCCAGCCCTCCCCGCAGCTTCGCCTCGTAAATTTCCTTCTGCGAGCGAGCGAGCCGGCGGAGCCTGCCAGGCGTTTGGGCGAGAGAGTGGTCGGCGGTGGCGGATAGGCAGAGGGGCACTAGGGCCCCAGGTCTGCTGCTCCTGGCTCCCCACTTCCCCCGTCTTTGTCAGGAGGAGGTGGAGGGCTTAACGGGTACCCCCCCCAGCAGCCCTTAGGATGCAGGCGGGTCCAGCTCAACGCTGAGCTTACGGAAGGCAGAAGAGAGGTGAAAAGTTGAGTCAGGGAGCTGGAAAAGGAGGTGGGAGAAATCTCAGACTGTAATGGTGCCTTGTCTTCCGCAGCTCAGAGTACTGGCCGGGGGACTGAGGGGCAGAGGGCTGTTTCTTTTTTGACGACTATTTCCCTTGAGTTTGAAGATGAGCGGTGGATCGGATGAAAGGAGACAGAGGGGCCCTGGAGGTGGGCTGAGTTGGGGCGGGGGGATGGGGTTGTATGGGGACCACCACAGACCCAGAGTCAGGGGCCAGGCTTGCCTTGGGCTCCAGACCCCCAGCCATGGGGACATGGTCACTTCAAAGGGCCAGGCCCAGGGAATCTGTTTGAGGCTCGTAACAAACCCCCTATCATGTCTTTGGTTTAGAGCTCCGAGGTGCTTCTTGCATTTGTTTTGTTCCTGTTCCTTTCACAACGATGAGTGAGGCCCAACCCTTGTTGAAGTCACTGAAGTATAAGCTTATCCTTTGCGCCTGTCTGTGTGCTGATCACTCTCTGAAGCACTTTGCAAGAATTAATTCATGGACTCTTTGCAACCCCCAAGGAGGTCGGCATCTTATTACTATCACTTTGGTGTTACCCAGACCCTTAGGGTGTAGGCAGTTCACTCAAGATGTCCTGGTGTCTTATGAACTCGGAGCAGGCAGGCCCTTCAGATGTGACCTCCAACAAGCAGGTGAGGGCTAAAACCCAGGACCCTGAAGCCCAGAGAGGAGGAGAAACTTGCCCAAGGCCACACAAGGAACTAGCAAGGCTGGGATTAGAGCTCAATGGCCAGATTTTATGACCAGTCCCCGCTTGGCTCTACTGCCCAGCTGTCCGTAAACTCATCTGGATCCCCCTCACCCAGGTTCTAAGAAGACAGTGAAGTGAGAACAATGTTTCATGTCTGGAAACTTCCTTTTGGCACTGAACTATACCAGGTTCCATCCTGCAGACCCAGAAGGAAGCGTAAAGAGAGTGGTTTAAGGAAAGGGTAGGAACTCCCAGCCAGCAAGCTTGTATCCGTGGGGTGGGGAATGAGTTTCATAAGTGAAAGATTCCGATTTTCATAACTAGAAATTTCCCATGTCTATCATAGGGAGCATACTAATTTTCTTGCCCAGACGCACAGCTCTGGCATAACTGCCGGGAACAACATGCCATGTGTGACCATCTGGAGCCAGCAGACGCTCTGGTGCACAAGGGACCAATGCCCCGAGAGTGGGTGTCAGAGCCCAGGCTGCTGGGCCTAGAGGACACGTGCCCCTGAGATTATGCTGAGGCCCCAGTAGAATTCTTAACCCTAAAGTCAACTGCAAGAGCCTGAGACAGACCTCACGATGGAGAAGCTAACCTCAGAAATAAAATCTCATTTTGAAAAGAAAATGCCACACCTAAATCGACAGTACTTGCTTTCCACGTTGGCGTGGGCCGCGGCGCTGGGTCTCTGTTTCCTGTGAGAATGGCCCTGAGCTCTCATATAGGAAAAACCTGGCTCCTCGCAAGCTGGTTCCCGAGCAGCTCGGAGTGAGAGGCCTCCGCTGGGATTCAGGGACCTTCATGTCACCAGCAGTGGTGGCATGCCCCGGCTCTGTGACTCCAATGCAAGATAAGAGCGAGCAGGCATCTTGTAGCCCATGAAGGGAGAGTGGGTGTTTAAGACCTGAGGTCACTTATCCTTATCACAAGGACAGGGCGCGACACGGCAGGACACGTGGGCAGGACATGGGGGTGTGGCCATTTACAGACATAGAGCCCAAGATAAGGGGGGGTCTGAGACTTGTAGGGCTTGGAAGGTGGGGTGAAGTGACCTACAGACAGGGAACTGCTGAGTCAGTATAGTAAATCCCTCCAGATGAGCTCCGTTTCGAGAGCACGGTCCTAGGTCCAATTCGTTTGTGTTCAGTCGCTTCAGTCTTTGCAGCCCTATGGACTGTAGCCCACAAGGCTCCTCTGTCCATGGGATTTTGCAGACAAGAATACTGGAGAGGGTTGCTGTTTCCTTCTCTAGCGGGTGGAGCCTGTGTCTCCTGGGTCTCCTGCACTGCAGTCAGATTCCTTACCCGCTGACCCATCTGGGAAGCCAGTTTGTCTGTAAGCCCGGCAGCGTTTGCCTAGGTACCCAACTAACACAATTGTCTGTATAGTACTGTACTGGAATAGGTTTATAATGATTTTCACACAAGCAACACATTACAAGCACTGAAAATAAAACATTTTTACTCCTATAGTACAATCCCTTGCTAAGTATAGTGGTACAGTACCACAGCTGGCCTACAGGGGCTGGTGTCGAGGGACCAGAGGCCACCATCATTCTATTGGATAATTGTAAAACAGTCAGAGGAGGTGGGAGGCGGTAGAGCTGGAGGGTCGTCAACCATGGGAGATGGAGGGCGAGCTGCAGTTTCATTCCCGCCCGAGGCTGATGGCGCAGGTTCTGGTTCAATGCTGGAATCAGACGCGTGGTCACGTCTTTGAAAGTTCTCAACCCGAAGCTTCGTATGTAGGAGGCTTACTGTACAGAACAGCAAAGACTGGAGGGAGAAACTGTGTCTGTTAAGTCTCTGTGAAGTTTCCTCCTTTGTACCTTCTCGCTCTTCCTTGAGGGCCGGGGGCCGCCGGAGGGGCTGTGTGATGTGGTGACAGACACTGGACTGTGAAGGTCTGGGGGACCTGGGTTCTGGGCTCCGCGTCGGCATGAACTGGGTAACCGAGAACAGCCTGCTCCCCACTCGGGGCCTCATTTCTTTATCTGGGAGGGGAGAGGCCTCAGCACACCTTTTAGACTCACAGTTAGAAATCGTGGACCTCTGAGGGCCCAGTTTCCTTGTCGGTTGAGCGCCATGCCTCTCCGGGTTGCCTTCAGCGAATATTTGTAGAATTAAGTTGAGCTCCTGCCCAGCTCACAGAGATCTTCCAAGGATCACATAAAATGAGGAAGATGAAAGTGATTTTCTCACGCAGCTGGAGGGCTATTTGTTACCCTGGCAAGGAGACTGGTGAGGAAAGGAAACCTCAGCTCACCCCTTCTGCATTCTTTTCGGGGACGCGAGGGAGTGGGGAGCGTGCCCTGAGCAGAAGCAGACACATTTGTGAGATGTCTCATCTTTCAAACTTGCACCCCTTCCTCAAGAGGGTTAAAAAATCTTGTGCCCTCTCTTAATGCTTTGTGAAATTTCAGAATAAATGAAATAGGGACTTCAGGGGAAAAAAATCAATAGTAAAATTTAGATCATGCTTTTTCCAAGCTTCTCACGTCCCCCTGGAGAGTTTGATGAACACGAAGCAGGCTCTGAAAAATGCTATTTTTTTCATTCAAGGCAGGTGTGGAAATTGAGTCTGTCGGGCATGGCCAGTGATTTTCCCTGACTGGCAGTCGGTCATGATGGAGAGGCTCTGTGAAAAAGCTATGTGCTGCGCCGCACACATTTCTTGATATTATTAATAATGTGGCGATCATCCTTTATGATTCTGTGCTTTTCCATTAGACCGCACTGTTTTCTAAAAAAAAAAATTTTGTTTTATTTTATTGAAGCATAGTTGATGTACAGTATCATATAAATTTCAGGTGTACAATATAGTGATTCACAAGTTTTAAAGGTTATATTCCATGTATAGTTATTGTAAAATACTGGCTATAGTCCCTGTGTTTACAAAACCTCCTTGTAGCTTATCTTATGCCTAAGAGTTTGTGCCCTTTAAACCCCTTACCCCTAAAGGGCCCCTCCTTACTTCCCTCTTCCCACTGGTTAGTGTTTATTTTGGGTTTTGGTTGCACCTCACAGCATGTGGGATCTTAGTTCCTTGACCAAGGATTGAACCTGTGACCTCTGCAATGGAAGCACAGAACTGTAACCACTGGATCATCAGGGGAGCCCGCCTCTCTCCCCAGTGGTAACTGCTAGTTTGTTCTCTCTGTTAGACACTGCTGTTAAAGTTTGCCTTGACCTCTCAGCAGGAGTGAGTTGCAAGCACCTCAGGAAATGTCTCTTTGCTCATTATTTATTCTGTTTATTGCTTGGGCTTCGTCTCCTGTTCTTTCCCACCCCCACTCCACCATTCACCTATGCAAGCCAGTGTTTCCTGGGTGTCCATGACACAAGAGGATCTCAGAGACGGCCCGCCCCCAAGGCACTGAGACTTGCTTAGAGGAAACCAGACGGAGACCAATCATAGGTAAATGATTAGGTGTCATTATATGGTTGAGTGCCTTAAAACGCAGGCTTTCGGTCCAAGGTAACTATTTTTTCAACTTTCCCTTCCATTCTCTAAGGCCAGAACAAATCTGGCTTAATTACCAACACGGGCAATTCATCTGACTTCTTTGAACATCAGGTGGCTCGAAACCAAGGTTGGGTGAGATGGTGTTTAAAGCCTCTTCTGGGTCTGCCCTAGGGGTTCGGGGGGGAGGTTCCTGTCCACATGGGTGGGGCTGGAGGTCCCTTGTCCCCGAAGCCCTCTGCTCCCAGCCTGCCTGGCTCCTTCCGATGGCGCCTCCCTGCTTACTACCTGACCCTTTGCTTTTCCAACTTCTTGTCTGGTTTTTTCTTCTGTCTTTAGGGAAAAAAGTGAAAATAGAAGAGCTGGCATTTGGAAACATTGTGGGTGGCCTGTAAGGGGGTTGATGAGGTGGAGGACTCGGGGGAGGCGCACCCCGGTGACTCACGGGTCGCCCTGTGGAGCCGTTTTGACATCACCCTGGCCCTGCCCACGGCCAAGAGACCATCGCCATATTTGCTGTGGCCTCGCTGCCAGCTGGCTGGGCCCAGCGGCTCGCTGGAGGCCTCCTGAGAGCGCAGGGCGATGCTGGCCATGAGCGGCCAGGGCCGGGCTGTGAAGACCCTTCATGGGAGGATGATGAACTCCTCTGGGGCTGTGGTTCTCACCAGCCTCAGGCAACTAGCCCCAGGCCCCTTCCTTTCTCCAGATCCCTTCCCCTGGCCCTGCAGACAGAGAAGCCCCCAGCCTGGGCCCCACGGGCCACACCCAGGCACACCCTCAGCAGACAGGGTGAGTAGCTGCTGCCCAGACGGCGCCTGACCACACGGTTGGTAGGGGGCCAGCGAAGGTCGACTTAATGAATGGCTGCTTCAGACCCACAACGTAGTAAGTTTAAATGGTTAAAAGAGAATAGCAATCGGCAAAGCACTTAAAAAAAATTATTTATTTATGTTTGGCTATTCTGGGCCTTCACTGCTGCTGTAGGCTCTTCTCCAGTTGCAGGGCGTGGGGGCTACTCTCGAGTTGAGGTGAGCAGGCTTCTTGTTGCAGTGACTTCTCTTGTTGTAGATCTCTGGCTCCAGGGCACACAGACTTCAATAGTTGTGGCCCATGGGCTCCATAGTTGTGGCTCCAAGGCTCTAGAGCACAGGCTCCATAGCTGTGGCTCACGGGCTTAGTTGCTCCGCAGCACGTGGGAGCTTCCCAGATCAGGGACTGAACTTGTGTCTCCTGCATTGGCAGGTGACCTCTTCACCACTGAGTCACCAGGGAAACCCCAACAAAGCACTTTTTTTTTTCCTGGCCACTTCTATTGGTCTTTCATCTATCTATTTTTATCCATCTTTGGTCTTTGGCCCGTGTGGGCCTCCCATCACAGTGGCCTCTGTCGCAGCAGAGCGCTGGCTCTGGGCACATGCGCTCCAGAGCTCCGGCTCGGTAATTGGACACATGGGTCCAGCCGCTCCGAGGCACGTGGGATCTTCCCAGGTCAGGGATCAAACCGGCACCCCTTGCACTGCAAGGCGGTGTCCTTACCCACTGGACCACCAGGGAAGCCCCTGACAAAGCACTTTTTACATGTCATTTCTTTCTATGATATCTTTACTTTTTCTGTCCAGAGCTCATTGTTTTAAAGAGCCGAAGATAATGAGAGCTCTTGAACTGGGAACAAGCAAGCCTGGGAAGAGTCACTTCACCTCCCTGGGCCTCTGTCGCCTGACTGTGCAGGTGGGGAGGAAACACCCGTAGCCTGGTCTCCAGATCAAGCCCATGGCCGAGGGGGAGGGTCTGGGACAATCAGTGCAGAGGGGCTCCTGCTGAGGAGTCCCACACAGTCAGCAGCCTCCCATTCTCTGGGCATCAGGCCCCCAGTCCCATGGTCCTGGGATCACCCAGGAAAGTTTTTGTTCCCTCTCACGCTACAAATGCCCCCATGGGCAACCAGATTCTAAAACAACGAGGCCAATTTCCCAAAGCCTTCCAAGATGGCAGGCTCCATGGTTTTTCTTTAGGATCTCAGCTTAACTGCCCTCTCATCAGGAAGCGCCCCCCACCCCCAAAACAAAGCAAACTACTAAGTGAATTTGGCTGCATAGGGTCTTACACAGGATCTCTGTTGCAGCATGTGGGCTCTCCAGTTGCAGTGCGTGGGCTTAGTTGTTCCAAGGAATATGGGCTCTTACTTACCTGGCAAGGGATTGAACCCTTGTCCCCTGCATTGCCAGGCAGATTCTTAACCACTGAACCACCAGGGAAGTTCCCAGGAAGGCTTTTCTGAAGACACTGAAGGAGAGCGTGGAGCGACAGACTATCTGCAGGAAGAGAAATCCAGACAGGGTGGCTGACAAGGGACTGTCTGGCCTGGGGCTGAGCGAGCCAAGAGAAAGAGGCGCGAGGTGAGCAGCCACAGGCGGGGCCATGCTGGGCCCCTGGACCATGGGGAGGCCTTTGGGTTTTATTCTAAGTGCAGGTAGGATTTGTTGGTGGCTTTTGAGTGAGGAAGTGACGTGATTCGGCTGCCGTGTGGAGCTCAGTCTTGAGGGCAGGGAAGGTGAAGGTGGAACGTACTGGTGGGTTGAGCATGGGGTGTGGGGAAAGGAGCGATCAACAGCAGCTTCGAGGCTTTCAGTTTGAGCAACCAAATGAATGGACAGTATGGCCTCCTGGATCTAAGTTCTGCACCACCAGATCACTCCTTCGTCCGCTCCCATCGCTCCTTGTGGGGCTTCTGCAGAGGACCCTCACTGCCGGTTAACCCAGTGGTTAGAGACCAGGTGGGACTATTTTACCTTCTTGCTTGAAATGTCGGAAGCCCACCTGTATGAGTATATCCTGCTGGGTCACAAGTAGCCCCCAAACCTCGCTGCTTAAAACAGCACCTGGCTATTGTCTCCCAGGGTCTGTGGAGCAGGGATCTGGGTGCAGCTCAGCTGGCTGTCCGTCTCAGGGTCGCATGAGGCTGCCTTCATGGTGGCAGCCAGGTTGTGATTTCACCTGAAGGCTCACCTGGAGGAGGGCCACACTCACTCATCTGGTCATTAGTAGGATTCAGTTCCTTGCTGGTTATTGGCCAGAGACATCTGTCTTTTGCCATGGGGGTCTCTCCATAGGGCAGCCCTCAGAGTGAGCCAGCAAGAGGGAAAGAGAAAGCACCCACAAAGGAAGCCATAGTCTCTCTCTCTCTTTTTTAAGAACACTATTTATTTGGTTGCATTGGGTCTTCAGTGCAACATGTGGGATCTAGTTTCCTGACCAGAGATCAAACCCAGGCTCCCTGAACTGGGACCTCAGCGTCTTAGCCACTGGGCAAACAGGGAAGTGCCTGTAGTCTCCTTTGCAGCCTGTCTTAGAATTGACATCTTATCGCATTTGCCATATTCTGCTTGTTAGAAATGAGTTCCTAGGTCTGGTCCACACACCAGGGGAGGGGATGATGCAAAGGCCTGAACCCCAGGAGACAGGGATCATTGAGTGACCTCTTCCAGAGTGGGGACCCTCCCAGCCAACCCCTGGCGTCTTTTACACACATTCTCTTCACTCTGGTGAAGTCACCTGATTTGCTCATCCTAAAAAAGCTGTTTCTTCTGTCTCCTAGTTGATCACCTTTTTGGGAGCACCGTGCACTTTCTGCCTTGAACTCTGGTCAGAGACCTCTCCTGCTCGTGACGTCCTGCCTAGCCGTGAAGTGTTTGGACGGAACCCTCCCTCCACGTGCTTAGATCAGCATCCTTTGTCCATGTGTTTGCTCCTCCCAGTTCAAATCGGTGTCCTGCAGCAGCCAGACTATGTCTTATTTATTTGTAAGTTGTTGCCAAGACAGTGTGGGACACAGAGTCGACTCTTATTGAGCTCACTGTTCAGTGTGAATGGGTGAGTTTTAGGTAAAGCCAAAGAAAAATTCAGGAAGGCCAACGTCCCCGTAGGATGGATCCCAAGCTCAAACAAGGCTTTAAGGTGATCTCTTTTGGATCATCTCTGCCTAGCTTCCCCTCCCCTGGGAAATGGTTCAGCTCCTCTGAACCATGGTTCAGCAGGTATTATTATCTGCTGCCTTGGAGAAATTCCATGAGACAGGAAGGGCAGGAATCATTGTACCCCCTTTATATTGATAGATACAAATGGAGGCCCAGGGGGGTTACATGAAGTGGGCTTAGCTCAGTCTAGCAAAGAGCAGATTTACTGGTGCCTCTCCTGGTTCAGGGCCTGAGTTTTCACACAGAGAAGTAAGAGGTACTTGTCCCCAGGGGCTCACAGTCTCACAGCGGAGACTGATTCTTGACCCGAGCATCCGCTCTCAGTGGGGAAGTCCCCCACACTCTTTTCTTTTCCCGTGAGTGCCCTCTGACCTGATTGAAGCCGTAAAGACCATGTCAGACTAGAGCAGCAGAGCTCAAACCTGATGGACCTTTGGAACCATCTTGAGAGCTTTCAGAAAACACAGGTTCTGATTTCTGGGTCAAAAAATGGAGCCCAGGAACTTGTTTTATTAAAACCCAGATAACAGGGGACCTCCCTGGTGGTACAGTGGCTGAAACTCCATGTTCCCAAAGCAGGGGCCCCAGGTGTCCATGTCTGGTCAGGACACTAGATCCTGCATGCCACAGCTTAAGGTCCCCCATGGCTCACTGAAGACCTGGCACAGCCAAATACATTAATGTTGCTGTTCAGTCACTAAGTTTGGGAGCACCGTGCACTTTCTGCCTTGAACTCTGGTCAGAGACCTCTCCTGCTCGTGACGTCCTGCCTAGCCGTGAAGTGTTTGGACGGAACCCTCCCTCCACGTGCTTAGATCAGCATCCTTTGTCCATGTGTTTGCTCCTCCCAGTTCAAATCGGTGTCCTGCAGCAGCCAGACTATGTCTTATTTATTTGTAAGTTGTTGCCAAGACAGTGTGGGACACAGAGTCGACTCTTATTGAGCTCACTGTTCAGTGTGAATGGGTGAGTTTTAGGTAAAGCCAAAGAAAAATTCAGGAAGGCCAACGTCCCCGTAGGATGGATCCCAAGCTCAAACAAGGCTTTAAGGTGATCTCTTTTGGATCATCTCTGCCTAGCTTCCCCTCCCCTGGGAAATGGTTCAGCTCCTCTGAACCATGGTTCAGCAGGTATTATTATCTGCTGCCTTGGAGAAATTCCATGAGACAGGAAGGGCAGGAATCATTGTACCCCCTTTATATTGATAGATACAAATGGAGGCCCAGGGAGGTTACATGAAGTGGGCTTAGCTCAGTCTAGCAAAGAGCAGATTTACTGGTGCCTCTCCTGGTTCAGGGCCTGAGTTTTCACACAGAGAAGTAAGAGGTACTTGTCCCCAGGGGCTCACAGTCTCACAGCGGAGACTGATTCTTGACCCGAGCATCCGCTCTCAGTGGGGAAGTCCCCCACACTCTTTTCTTTTCCCGTGAGTGCCCTCTGACCTGATTGAAGCCGTAAAGACCATGTCAGACTAGAGCAGCAGAGCTCAAACCTGATGGACCTTTGGAACCATCTTGAGAGCTTTCAGAAAACACAGGTTCTGATTTCTGGGTCAAAAAATGGAGCCCAGGAACTTGTTTTATTAAAACCCAGATAACAGGGGACCTCCCTGGTGGTACAGTGGCTGAAACTCCATGTTCCCAAAGCAGGGGCCCCAGGTGTCCATGTCTGGTCAGGACACTAGATCCTGCATGCCACAGCTTAAGGTCCCCCATGGCTCACTGAAGACCTGGCACAGCCAAATACATTAATGTTGCTGTTCAGTCACTAAGTTTGTGACCCCATGGACTCAAGCACACCAGGCTTTCCTGTCCTTCACTGTCTCCCAGAGTTTGCTCAAACTCATGTCCATTGAGTAGGTGAAAAAAATACAAGTAATACATCCATATTAGGCAGGGTTGAGGCCATCTGGTGTAGTGGGTCTGGTTTTAGGAGAACAGTCATCAGCTCTGCAGGTGTTTCTAGGGGAAAGAAGGCATACATGGGGTCAACTTGCAAAACCTCCCCAGGTATTTCTTTTCCCTGGCCTGCGCCAGTCTTGGGATGGGCCCCTGACCCTGCCATCTCCCTCAGATGTGCCCCCCACCCCTGGTTCCTTGGGCCCCCCTCACGCCCTTTCCTTATCTTGTTGGTCTCATTCACTAGTCTTAGGCATCTCTCCTGAGTTTCAAGCAATGAAGGGTTTTCAGGGAGCTGTTCCAAGGGTGGAGTCATGCCCCCTAAGCGGGCTCTAATCCTTTCCTCCTCTGCATGCCCACTGCCCCTCTGTCTGGGGCTTCATGAGGCCTCTGTTCTATGACATCTGTGAGCAAGTCAGCTGTCCCACAGAGCCGGTGAGCTCCTGGAAGGCAGATCACTTGGGGGTGTAGGTTTTTTTTTGGGTGTAGGTATTGACCCTTGACCTCCTGTAAGTCTTGGTTCCAATGTTACCTTCTCAGCAAGGCTTTCCTGGACCACCTGTTTAAACCTCACCCCTGCTTCCTACATGCCCGATCTCCTTCATGCTGCCCAAATTCCCCCACAGCACCTACCGCCTTCCATGTCACCAAATCACTTATTTATTCTGTTTCTCGTCTCTTTCTCGACAATCGTACGGAAGCTCCCAGGAGGGTGGGGCTTCCTAGCTCTTCCCTGCCGAATGCTAAGTTGCTTTGATCATGACCTTGTGGACTGTAGCTTGCCAGGCTCCTCTGTCCGCGGGATTCTCCAGGCAAGCACACGGGACTGGGTTGCTGTGGCCTTCTCCAGGGATCTTCGAGCCCCTGTCTCTTATGTCTACCTGCATTGCCAGGCAGGTTCTTTACCCCCCGCGCCCCAGGGAAGCTCCGCTGCACGTGAATGTAAGCCCAGGGCTGGCATGGTGGCTCACCCAGAGTAGGTGAGCCGTGTTGGACAAATGGATCTCGGGCAGTCCCTAGCGGGCAGTGGGGCTCTCTAAATGCTGTGAGTTCAGTTGGTTGGTTTGTAAAGCCAGCCACGTTCATAGAACAAATCCATCTCCTCTTCTAGAAGAGGCCCTGGACAGAGAGCGGAGGCTGGCAGACACTCATTTTTCAAGGCTGAGAGACGGAGCCTTGTTGAGATTGTCACGGCCTTCCCGACTGGACTGAAAAATGACTTTGGAATCAGATGCTGGGGAGCAAGACTCCAGCTCCAAGACTTCCCAAGAAGCCGGCATTGGGGCTGGCTCCGCGTCCTGCTCACCAGTGCCGGCACACAGAGGAGAGGCCTTCGGCTGCCAAGGACTTTGTTTTATTGTCACTGCAGCTGGCTCCCGTCTGGGCGGGAGCTGCCAGGGCAGCAGCCATCGAGCCCAGGACGCCCGGCTGGGGTAATAATAGCTATTCCATAATTCTCACTCGGTCTGTAACTGAAAGCAGGGATGGCTGGAAGTGCTGGGAACACAGGAGCCCGTCAGCGGGAGGAGGAGCCGGTACAGGCTGTTCCCTCTCCCTCGCAGCCCTGGCCTTGCGACGTGGCTCCCGGACCTCCTTCCAGCTCGCTCTCGGTTCAGTTTTTCCAAAGCTTGTCACAGAAAGAGGGCTGGGGTGTTATTCTTGAGTCTTGGGGACACGGTGGTGGACTCTCAGGCAGGAAATCCTGAAAGCACCCTGCAGACCCTGCCCCAGACAGCCTGCATCTGAGGCAAGAGGGTCTGCTGCGGAGGATGCACCTGCAGTGTTTCTTTCATGTGTGCCTTTGGGCACATTGCACCGAGAAATTCCCCCAGAACAGGTTTTGCTGCCTCTGGGCTCTGACGCTCCCCCCCGTGTGTCTGAGATCCCCTCGAGGGTCTAGTCTTGGAGTGGGCAGGCTAGGACCCTGCCTGGCTGTCTGGGAGCCGCTGAGCGGGCCACCTTTCTACCTGCATTGCCAGGCAGGTTCTTTACCCCCCGCGCCCCAGGGAAGCTCCGCTGCACGTGAATGTAAGCCCAGGGCTGGCATGGTGGCTCACCCAGAGTAGGTGAGCCGTGTTGGACAAATGGATCTCGGGCAGTCCCTAGCGGGCAGTGGGGCTCTCTAAATGCTGTGAGTTCAGTTGGTTGGTTTGTAAAGCCAGCCACGTTCATAGAACAAATCCATCTCCTCTTCTAGAAGAGGCCCTGGACAGAGAGCGGAGGCTGGCAGACACTCATTTTTCAAGGCTGAGAGACGGAGCCTTGTTGAGATTGTCACGGCCTTCCCGACTGGACTGAAAAATGACTTTGGAATCAGATGCTGGGGAGCAAGACTCCAGCTCCAAGACTTCCCAAGAAGCCGGCATTGGGGCTGGCTCCGCGTCCTGCTCACCAGTGCCGGCACACAGAGGAGAGGCCTTCGGCTGCCAAGGACTTTGTTTTATTGTCACTGCAGCTGGCTCCCGTCTGGGCGGGAGCTGCCAGGGCAGCAGCCATCGAGCCCAGGACGCCCGGCTGGGGTAATAATAGCTATTCCATAATTCTCACTCGGTCTGTAACTGAAAGCAGGGATGGCTGGAAGTGCTGGGAACACAGGAGCCCGTCAGCGGGAGGAGGAGCCGGTACAGGCTGTTCCCTCTCCCTCGCAGCCCTGGCCTTGCGACGTGGCTCCCGGACCTCCTTCCAGCTCGCTCTCGGTTCAGTTTTTCCAAAGCTTGTCACAGAAAGAGGGCTGGGGTGTTATTCTTGAGTCTTGGGGACACGGTGGTGGACTCTCAGGCAGGAAATCCTGAAAGCACCCTGCAGACCCTGCCCCAGACAGCCTGCATCTGAGGCAAGAGGGTCTGCTGCGGAGGATGCACCTGCAGTGTTTCTTTCATGTGTGCCTTTGGGCACATTGCACCGAGAAATTCCCCCAGAACAGGTTTTGCTGCCTCTGGGCTCTGACGCTCCCCCCCGTGTGTCTGAGATCCCCTCGAGGGTCTAGTCTTGGAGTGGGCAGGCTAGGACCCTGCCTGGCTGTCTGGGAGCCGCTGAGCGGGCACTCTAGCTCCTTGTGTAGGAAGAGGAAATAACTGATGGCCTAAAACCCGTCTTGTCAAAAGGCCTCCCTGTGACACCGGATGGTAAAGCCAGAACTGAGATCTCAGGAGATTCTCCAGGGGAAGTGTCCGCCCACGATGCTGGACAGACAGGTGACAGTGAGTGGATACAAGTCCGCAGAGAACAAAGCAGGCGGCCCAACGTGCCACTGCGGGAGAGCCAGCCCCTCATGCCCGCGTCTACGGCCGCTGGCCTTTCCAGGCCCCTTCCTCAGCTGCTCCGGGACACAGAGACTGTCCTCTGTGCAGGTGGCCGGTTTCTGTGATAAACGTTTCTTCTATAGTTTATCACACAGATATGCACCCCTCAGCACTGCGGTTTAGTTTTTCCTATGTCTTTGATGCATCTTTTAACGTCTCTTTTAATTTACACATTCCTCCCGGATTCCTGGTTCTTCCTTGTCATGTATTTGTTGAAGAACCAGGGTCATTTGTCTTGTAGGGCTTCCCACACCCTGGATCTCTTAAGATTAACTTTTAGTAGAATGTAGTTGATTTATAATGATGTGTTAGTTTCTGCTGTATAGCAATGCAAATCAGTTATCTATATATATATATATATATATATAGAAAGAGAGAGAGAGAGAGAGAGAGAGAGAGAGAGTCACTCTTTTAAAGAGTCTTTTCCCATATGGGTCATTACAGAGTATTGAGTAGAGTTTCCTGTGCTGTACAGTAGGTTCTTATGGGTCATCTGTTGTATATATGGTTGTGTGCATCTGCTAATGACAGTCTCTCCATGTATCCATCCTCCACTCCCTGTGTGACCGGAAGGTTGCTTTCCACATCTGTGACTCTATTTCTGTTTTGTAAATTAGTTCATTTGTACCATTTTTTAGATTGCATGTATAAATGATATCATACTGTATTTATGTTTCTCTGTTTGACCTTACTCATTGTGACAATGTCTTGGTCCACCTGTGTTGCTGCAAATGGCATTGTTTTGTTCTTCTTTTATGCACAACCTGAATCTTGTTGGTTGTGTCCTCATGGTGGTGTTTAGCCTGTTCCTCTACTCTGCCTGTTTCTGGCAAATTAGTAATTGGACCCAGAGGCTTGATCACATTCAGGTTTGATTTTTCTCCCTAGATGAGAGATGATTGTGTGGTCTTTCATCAGGAGCCTCACAATATCTGGTTGTCTTTTTTGTGTGTGAGGTTAGTGTCTATGGATCCTCAATACCTAGACTGATTCATCTATTCATGTTTTGTTCTGATGTCTCCAGGCTCTGCTTCATGGCCTTGCATCTGGCTCTGCCTCTGTGCTTAGCCTTCTGGAGTGACATGACTTTTCCTGATCTCCCTAAGCCACACCCTCTCAGCCTATCTGTCCAGGAGACCCCATTCAGGTCAGAAAAAATCTGAGAAGTGAAACTTCCCAAAGGAAGAAGAAAGGAAGACCACTCTACGAGGAGAAGATCCTGCTTAAACTAGAGATATCCTCAGGTCACCGCTTATGTGGAATCTCAGGTCACGCTCTTAGAATCTCTTCTTGACTTTTGACCATGTTTGGGTATTTGCAGAAATATGCTGGATAACCCTGAGCTGTTATGGAAAGAAAGGTTCTTGTCCAAACTCATCTCACTAGCTTGCCGATCTACCTATGAGCTCTTTTCACGTGGATCTCCCTCTCTCTCTCCCTCTCCCTCCTGGGCAGAGGACACTGGTCACACTTAATAAAGGCAGATGGTCAGGAAGACCATTCTGAGCTCAGAGGAAGGAACACTCTGGGACAGCCGGGATGCTGCATAAAGATCGTGTCGTCATGGCAGCTGAATTCTGCACGTTCATAGTCGCCAACAGAGTCTACTGTGTGTTCACCAAAGCACTTCTGTTGTCTCCTGGCCACAGGAGGCCTTGTTCCTCCAGCCTCTTTTGAGTTAGGTGTGTCCCTGTGACTGAGTTCTGGCCAATGGAATGTGGCTAGAGCATGTCACTCAGGCCTAGCCCATATGCAGTAACCACTCCATGGAAGAAGAAATAGTCTTTTCAATAAAGGATGCTGGGACAACTGGATCTGGATACCTACATACAAAAGAATAAATTTGGACCTCTAAGCTCACACCATATCAAGACCTATGCTGTGCTGTGCTTAGTCATGTCCAACTCTTTGCGACCGCATGGACTGTAGCCTGCCCAGCTCCTCTGTCCAGGGAATTCTTCAGGCAAGAACACTGGAGTAAGTTGCCATGCCCTTCTCAAGGGGATCTTCCCAACCCAGGGATAGAACCCAGGCCTCCCGCATTGGAGGTGGATTTGTTACCATCTGAACCACCAAAGAAGTCTATATCAATACCTAAACACATATAAAACTCTTAGAACAAAGCCTAGGAACAAATCTTTATGTACTTGGGTTGGGCAAAGCCTTCTTAGATACTGTATCAATTGCCCAAGCAACAAAAGAAAATCATAGATAAACTGGACTTTCTGAAAACTAAAGCATTTGTGCTTCAAAGCACAACATCAAGAAAGTAAAAGGAAAACCTACAGAAGAGAAAATATTTTCAAATCATGTATCTGATAAGGGACTTGTATCCATGGAATATATAAAGAACTCTTACAACTCAACAAGAAAGACAAATAACCATTTTTTAAATGAGCAAACATTTGAATAGACATCTCCCCAGGAAGAAAAAAATATAGACATGATCAATAAGCACATGAAAAGATGCTCCGCATCATTAGTCTTTAGGGAAATGCAGATCATAACCATAATAAGATACCATCTCACATCCACTATGATAGCTGTAATCAAAATGAGGGAAAATAGTAAGTGTTAATGAGGATATGGAGAAACTGTACTCTTTGTACATTACTAATAAAAATATTAATGGTAAATAAAATGTAAAATGGTGTAGATACTTTGAGAAATAGGGTTGCAGTTCCTCAAAAAAACCCCCAAACCCACTAATGTGACTCAGAGATTCCACTCCTAGGTATACCTATGAGAAAAAAAATATATCCACACAAAAATCTACAGAAATATATATATATATATTTTTTAAATTTGACCTCTTTTGTTGCTTATTTATTTGTTTATTTATTTTCATCCGTCTTTATTCTTTGACCTGTGTGGGCCTCTCTGGTTGCAGCACACTGGGTCTGGGTGCATGCGCTCCAGAGTGCTGGCTCCTAATTGGACACACCGGTCCAGCTGCTCCATGGCACGTGGGATCTTCTGGGGCCAGGGATCTAACCGGTGCCCCTTGCACTGCAGGATGAACTGTACCCACTGGACCATCCGAGAAGCCCTGTACAGAAATATTGATAGCAACATTATTCATAACAGCCTCCAGGCTCCAAATGGAAACAAGCCAAAAGTTCATCAACTGATGAATAGATTAAGAAAAGGGGTATATCTATACAATGGAATGTTATTTGGTCATAAAAAAGGAATGAAGTGCTGATACATGCTAAAACATGGATGAATTTTAGCAACATGCTAAGAAAAAAAAGTTAATCATAAAAGATCATATTTCATGGTTCCATTTATATAAAACATCCAGAACAGGCACATCCATTGAGACATAGAGTAGATTAACGAAAGCCACAGTCTGGGCAATGGAAGAAACCAGGAACTGTCTGCTCATGAGAACAGGGTTTCCTTGGAGGGAGATAAAAATGGTTTAGAATCAGATAGTGATGATAATCACAAACAACTCTGTAAACATATTTATAAAACACTGGACTATACACTATACAAGGCTTATTTTTGTGGTATGGGAATTGTATTTCAAAAAGGCTATTTAGAAAAGAGAGCTGGAGATGTCTCTGGAGTCAGACAGCTTGAGTTCAAACCCTCACTCCTCTGATTACCTGATGAGTGGTAATCACCCCCTCTGTGCCTCACTTTCCTCCTGTGTAAAATGAAAATAACAACAGTGCCTGCCTTATAGGGTTATGAGGGTTATATGAATTAATGGAATGACTCCTGGAACAGAGCAAGCACTCCATAAAGTGTTAACTGCTGTTCTTCTTCTTCTTCTTATTGGGCCACACCGTGCGACATCCGGGATCTTAGTTCCTTGACCAGGGATTGAACCTATGCCCCCTGCAGTGGAAGCATGGAGTCTTAACCACCAGGCCCCCAAGGAAGTCAATGTTGTTCTCTGTTATTAATGACCTATGTCCTTATATACAACAATGCTTGTCATCTGTACACAAATCAAAAGCCAAAGAAGACTTGTGAGTAGGAAAGGCTTGGTCCAGAGAGATGTCCACAAGTGGAACCAAGGCTAGGTGATCTGGGTAGTTCCCATGTTGAAAGAACTGCTCATGGAACTTGTTGAGCACTTAGTACATCCAAATCCACATAAATACAGAGTCTGGCTCTGGGTTTTTGGCTGGAGTCCATCAAGAGTTATGAATCCCCCTTTGAACAATGGCAGCTATTATTAAATCTAGAGGCTTTGAATTGGATGCTTTCTCCAGCCCAGACACTGATTCAGAGCTGCAGCATTCTAAATGGTGAGGCTAGAAATGGATGCCGTGTTTGAGCTGATTTATGGAGAGGTTTCTTGATCTGGGTCAGGTTCCTGCAACATTTGGAAAGTGACGACTATAGCATCATTATTTCCCCCCAAATGACCAAAATTATAGCTGGTAACTTGAGGCCAGTAAATTTCCCTGCAGCAGATGTTAAACTCTTTTAAATGATGATTAACAATGGGAGACTTTGGCTGAATGGCAGAACAACCAATGGGGTGAGGTTGCTGAAGTCAACGTGTGAGGTAAGAGGTACATCCAGGCCCCGTGGCGTGGTGGGGAGCCCAGGCTGGAGACTCTCTGAGCCCACAGGTTGTGATGTAAATCAGGCTTGTGGTCCCGGGTGGCTGGACATGTGGTGCTATGACAAGAGACCTAGACTGGGTGTTGGGAGACCTGGGCTTGAGGCTTGCTTCTGCCAGCAGTGTGACTCAGAGCGGACTATTTCCCTTCTCTGGGTAGAGTTTCCCCCCGCTTTAAAGTGACGAGGGCCTGCATTCAGTGATCTCTAAGGGATTTTGTGAGTTTTAGACTGATTTGTTCTATTAGTTAAGAAGAAAGCAAATAAATCACTTTTAACCTCCTAAGAATCTGTGATTTTTTAAAGATGAAGTGACCACAAAAGAACCAAGATGAGTTATACAATTATGATGATGCTTGTTTCACATCACTACTGCCGGAGAGTTTGGGGGTAAAAAGGCATACGGATGGGACTTCCCTAGTGGTCCCATAGTTAAGAATCTGCTTGCCAATGCAGGGGACACAGGTTCAATCTCTGGTCCGGGAAGATCCACATGACACAGAGCAGCTAAGCCTGTGTTCCGCAACCACAGAAGCCCCGAACCTAGAGTTCCACAGCAAGAGAAGCCCGTTCACTACAATGAAGAACAGCCCCACTCACTGCAACTAGAGAAAGCCTGTGTGCGGCAGCAAAGACCCAGCATAGCCAAAAACCCAATAAATTTTAAAAAGGCCTAGGGATGGATCCAGAGAGATTACCCTGGGATATCCAAACCAGGTCTCTGGGTTCAGACACAGATATTCCCTGGCTGAGGACAAGACTCCATCGAAGTTTCCTTGAGGAATGTTATGTAGCTTTTACTCATTTTTCCAGTAAATAAGTTCTCTACCATTCATCTCTCCTCCCCTTTTCTGAAGGTTCATCATCTGCCCAGGAGATTTGTGGATCATCTACTCAGTAGGCATACCCATGTGTATACATAGTTGTTGGGTAGAGTTGAGTGGTCTTCTGATAAACTTCTCCAATGAGGGCCTCTGGAGAGACCCCTTTCTCCAGCATTTGAAGCTCTACAGCCATGCTCCCAGCTTGAGTCCACTGAAGAGTGGAAAGGAATGAACCCAATGGATAGGATCATTGAGACCCTTTAAAAACGTTCCAGAGTCATTGCCTTTTTATTTTTTCAATACCTCTATCACTTTCCCCAACAAAAAGGGAAAATGGCCCAGATCTTATACTTCATAGCCCTTCAGCCATGGGGCTCTGGGGAGAAGACCTGAGTTCGTCCAAACTCCTTCTGCTTAAGCCTCAAGGAAAGGGCTTTGTTTGACTGAATCTTCTGAATAACAAAAGACTTTTTTTTTTCAGTCTTAGGGCTGAAGATCCCAACAAAATTTATCAGCCCCATCCTAGTCTCATGAGAGGAACTTCGGTGGAGAGGGAGCTCCGGAAGCAGCAAGTTCTTAGGCAGAAATTAGGGAGAAAGCAATGGTCTTTTTCTGAAATTCATTTCTTGCCTACTTCTCATTTATCCGGTGCAACAATCATCTGCCTTTGTCATCTTCTCAACTACTTCTTGACATTTTCATAAATGGTAAAACTGTATGATTGTTAGTCACGAGACACAAGGAGTTCACTTTTTCAGTGGATCCTTGCAGCTTCTAAAGGGCTGCACCTGCTGTTGCTCAAGCTTCACCCTGGATTTGCTCTCACACCTGACTAATGAGGGGTCATTCTGGGGATGTGAAGTGAAGCGTGAGATAGTGGGGCTCTGCTGAATCCTGCTGGGCTGAAATCTAGCTGTGACCTAACAGGACAAATGTCCATTAGCCTCACACATTCAAGACAGCACATTGTTGGGTAACAGTTCCAGAAGGGAAGTAAAACTGTGTGTAATTTCTCTTTTACACAGTGTAGAGAACCTTTTAAAATTGCTCTAAGCACAGAGCCAAAAATGTCTTGTCCCATAGATTCCGCACTTGTTCATTCCCCCAAACACAATGTCTCTCCTTAAAATAAGGCAAATATATAAACGATAAATATAAAGCGTACCTAGATCATGTCGTCCATGCAAACTACCTTTTGTGAACAACATGGAGAAAGACACCCGTCATGGGTGGATAGTCCCCATCCCTGTCCTGGGAGAGCTGGGACCGGGTTTGCTGCTGAGGCCGGAGGTCTGCACTTGCCTTGCACACCTTACAGAGGGTGTAGCCTCTGATAGTGAATACAGTTGCGTCTTTGTTGAATGACTGAGTTACGCAGAGATGGAATTATGAACATAAATAATTGCTTAAAGGAATCATTGAATTTGGGCTGAAGGGGAATGGATCCCAGGGTTTATTCTGGAAGCTGAGCTTTTAAAGAAAATGCAGACCATTTCTCTTGAGAGTGGAGATGTCATATCGTCTTGATTTCTGGCTACTTGCGGGCTTTTTATTACACTGAAGAGTTGAAACGGGTGGGAGTGGAAAGTATATGGAGTGGGTGATTGTAAAACTAGAAACACAGGCAAAAGCCAGGTGTAGACATGACCAAGACCAGTCTTAAACATGTCTGATAGGGGACTTCTCTTGTGGTCTTCTCTTGAGACTTTGCCTTCCAATGCAGAGGGTGCTGCTTCAATCCCTAGTCAGGGAACTAAGATCCCACAGGCCCTGCAGCCAAAAAACCAAACCTTAAACGGAAACAATATTGTGACAAATTCAATAAAGACTTAAAAAAATAAATAAGAAGTGCATTAGAATTATAGATCAGTTTGCAGGGTAGGCTTACCATAACATAAGCAATAAAAAAAAAGATGTAGGATGAACTCAGCCTCCTCTGGCATGTCCCTCTCCCTGCCCCTCTGCCCCCCATCCTTGGTTGCATTAGGGGGATTGTAACTCTGAGTTACCAGCTGAGTATACTACAGGGCCTACCTGAACCCAATACAGAAAAGAACCCCTTCAAGACAGCACATTGTTGGTAACAGTTCCAGAAGGGAAGTAAAACTGTGTGTAATTTCTCTTTTACACAGTGTAGAGAACCTTTTAAAATTGCTCTAAGCACAGAGCCAAAAATGTCTTGTCCCATAGATTCCGCACTTGTTCATTCCCCCAAACACAATGTCTCTCCTTAAAATAAGGCAAATATATAAACGATAAATATAAAGCGTACCTAGATCATGTCGTCCATGCAAACTACCTTTTGTGAACAACATGGAGAAAGACACCCGTCATGGGTGGATAGTCCCCATCCCTGTCCTGGGAGAGCTGGGACCGGGTTTGCTGCTGAGGCCGGAGGTCTGCACTTGCCTTGCACACCTTACAGAGGGTGTAGCCTCTGATAGTGAATACAGTTGCGTCTTTGTTGAATGACTGAGTTACGCAGAGATGGAATTATGAACATAAATAATTGCTTAAAGGAATCATTGAATTTGGGCTGAAGGGGAATGGATCCCAGGGTTTATTCTGGAAGCTGAGCTTTTAAAGAAAATGCAGACCATTTCTCTTGAGAGTGGAGATGTCATATCGTCTTGATTTCTGGCTACTTGCGGGCTTTTTATTACACTGAAGAGTTGAAACGGGTGGGAGTGGAAAGTATATGGAGTGGGTGATTGTAAAACTAGAAACACAGGCAAAAGCCAGGTGTAGACATGACCAAGACCAGTCTTAAACATGTCTGATAGGGGACTTCTCTTGTGGTCTTCTCTTGAGACTTTGCCTTCCAATGCAGAGGGTGCTGCTTCAATCCCTAGTCAGGGAACTAAGATCCCACAGGCCCTGCAGCCAAAAAACCAAACCTTAAACGGAAACAATATTGTGACAAATTCAATAAAGACTTAAAAAAATAAATAAGAAGTGCATTAGAATTATAGATCAGTTTGCAGGGTAGGCTTACCATAACATAAGCAATAAAAAAAAAGATGTAGGATGAACTCAGCCTCCTCTGGCATGTCCCTCTCCCTGCCCCTCTGCCCCCCATCCTTGGTTGCATTAGGGGGATTGTAACATTCAGCTGTAGTTTACCAGCTGAGTATACTACAGGGCCTACCTGAACCCCCAATACAGAAAAGAACCCCCTTCAGAGAAACTAAATAGGAAAGGGCCCTCCCATTCCATTAGGGTCCTTTATTTCTTAGACAGTTTGTTCTTCTCTATCTTTGTCTTTCCTTCTGGAACAATGATTAAAAATGTGAGCCTTCTTCATTTTTTTGGGTGCACCACAATGCATGTAGGATCTTAGGTCCCCTACCAGGGACTGAACCCGCCCCCATCCCCTCCCTCCCTACAGTGGAAGCGTGGAGTCTAGCCACTGAACCACCAGGGAAGTCCCAGCACGCTTCATTCTACCCTCCAGCTCTCTTAATGACCTCTGGTGCCCAAAGTGTTCCTCTGCTCTAGACTCCTAGGCAATGTCTACTTCATGCTATGAAGTGGAATACAGACATCATTTTCTCCCTGCCATTGCATGTTTTAGTCTTGTCTCCTTAACTTAACTGGAAGTCCCTTGAGGACAGAAAACCTGTCTTGGATGCCATTTGTATTCCCAAGACACTTGGCTCAGTGTTTGATATAGTAAGAGCTCAGTAAATGCCTCGTTGATACAGGCCCATTAAGTCATGCTCCCTAATTGTCCCTACTGTGAACTTACACCTCATAGCAGCCAGAAGAGAGCACTGGACCAGAGCACATCCATCCTTTCTCCATCAGCCCTTGGAGGGTACAGTATTCTACTCCACTGGCCTCAACTGACTTCCTTTTTTTTTTTTTTTTGGCCACTTCTATTGGTCTTTCATTTATTCATTTTCATCTATCTTTGTTTTTTGGCCTGTGTGGGCCTCCCGTTACAGTGGCCTCTCTCGCTGTGGAGCACCAGCTCTGGGTGCATGTGCTCCAGAGCTCTGGCTTGGTAGTTGGACACATCGGTCCAGCTGTTCTGAGGCACGTGGGATCCTCCCGGGCCAGGGATCGAATTGGTGCCCCTTGCACTGCAAGGTGATGTCCTTACCCACTGGACCACCAGGGAAGCCCTATGACTTCCTTTTTTTTTTTTTTAAATTATTTATTTGGCTGCATTGGGTCTTATTTGTGACACACAAAGTGTTTGATCTTTGTTGCAGCATGCTGGATCTTTAGTTGGGGCATGTGAATTCTTAGTTGCAGCATGTGAGATCTAATTCCCTGACCAGGGATCAAACCCAGGCCCCCTGCATTGGGAGCATGGGGTCTGAACCACTGGCCCACCAGGGAAGTCTCAGCTGACTTCCTTTGAACTTTACCTTCACGGTCTTTCCAGCCCAGGGTACTTACCTGTGTCATGGGAACCCAAGCTCTTGTCTCCTGAAGCCAGCCCTGTTTGGGTGTCACCCTGGAGTCTAGAAATACAATCGTCAGGATACGCCTTAGAACTGTGACAGACTGAGGGCTAGTTCTGAACAGCAAGTCAAGAGTTTGACGTGTGACTACTGGACTGTGAGACCCTGGGCTCCGAGCCTTCATTTCCTTATTTGTAAAATGAGAATGACATAGCAAAAAATAATAGAGTGTAATGAAGGTGAAGGTCCTTATCAAATGTTGGGTACAATTATTGTCTGCAAACAATATTAAATGATGGCTGGAACCATTTGTATTCCCAAGACACTTGGCTCAGTGTTTGATATAGTAAGAGCTCAGTAAATGCCTCGTTGATACAGGCCCATTAAGTCATGCTCCCTAATTGTCCCTACTGTGAACTTACACCTCATAGCAGCCAGAAGAGAGCACTGGACCAGAGCACATCCATCCTTTCTCCATCAGCCCTTGGAGGGTACAGTATTCTACTCCACTGGCCTCAACTGACTTCCTTTTTTTTTTTTTTTTGGCCACTTCTATTGGTCTTTCATTTATTCATTTTCATCTATCTTTGTTTTTTGGCCTGTGTGGGCCTCCCGTTACAGTGGCCTCTCTCGCTGTGGAGCACCAGCTCTGGGTGCATGTGCTCCAGAGCTCTGGCTTGGTAGTTGGACACATCGGTCCAGCTGTTCTGAGGCACGTGGGATCCTCCCGGGCCAGGGATCGAATTGGTGCCCCTTGCACTGCAAGGTGATGTCCTTACCCACTGGACCACCAGGGAAGCCCTATGACTTCCTTTTTTTTTTTTTTAAATTATTTATTTGGCTGCATTGGGTCTTATTTGTGACACACAAAGTGTTTGATCTTTGTTGCAGCATGCTGGATCTTTAGTTGGGGCATGTGAATTCTTAGTTGCAGCATGTGAGATCTAATTCCCTGACCAGGGATCAAACCCAGGCCCCCTGCATTGGGAGCATGGGGTCTGAACCACTGGCCCACCAGGGAAGTCTCAGCTGACTTCCTTTGAACTTTACCTTCACGGTCTTTCCAGCCCAGGGTACTTACCTGTGTCATGGGAACCCAAGCTCTTGTCTCCTGAAGCCAGCCCTGTTTGGGTGTCACCCTGGAGTCTAGAAATACAATCGTCAGGATACGCCTTAGAACTGTGACAGACTGAGGGCTAGTTCTGAACAGCAAGTCAAGAGTTTGACGTGTGACTACTGGACTGTGAGACCCTGGGCTCCGAGCCTTCATTTCCTTATTTGTAAAATGAGAATGACATAGCAAAAAATAATAGAGTGTAATGAAGGTGAAGGTCCTTATCAAATGTTGGGTACAATTATTGTCTGCAAACAATATTAAATGATGGCTGGAACCATTTAACATAGGAGACAGAAACCAACCTGTACCTCAATTTTGGAAAAATAAACTATATTGTTCAGCCCGTCTTTTAAACATTCTTTTAAAAACTCTATCAATCTGACTTTGATCAAAAAGTGCTGAAAGGAAAAAAAGCAACCATTTTTTTTTTCTGAGCTGCAAAATCAAAATTTTAAAAAAGAGAGGGAATAGAGTGGTTTATTTAAAACTGAGTACCTTGAAACTATTAGAAACCCCATGTTCCTTTTAAATCACTTTGGTCCTGAGTTAATAGGTAAGACTACAGTCAGGAAGAATAGAGTAACAGGAAATAAGGGAGAGGATTCCAAACATAAAAAGTGTCAGCCTCCAGAACGTCAAGAATGCTGAATTCCCTCTCAGGTCCCAGCATCCTGCCCTCTACATGTCTGGTGGGGCCAGGGCCTTTGCAGGGATCATCTTCTCGACTGCACACGGCTTGAAATCAAAGCCAGGTTCAGACCTCGCTGCTCCACCCTGTGCCTGCCCCCTCCAGCTCTGAGCGAGAGCAAGCTTGGTTCCCACTCTCCTAGGGGACAGAACACCTGAATCTGGAAGCTGTTGTAAGAAGCAAGTTCATCCTTGGATATCTTATGGCAGCAGAGAAAGAGCAATGTCATTGCAACGGACGCCCTTGCCTTTTTAAAATCTTCTTAACAAGTCTTTGTTACAGACATGGGCTCATTTTTTCCCAGCCGCCTAGGGCTCTGGGAGGTGAAAGGGAGAGATTCAACTCCCATTCTATAGATGAGAACACTAAGGTGTGCTCAGAGTCCCAGTGCTCGGGAGTAATGGATGTGGAATGATGGCTCAGGTTTCCACGTCTTATTCTCCCGGGGCTATTTGGGGTGCAGTTACAGCACCACCACCCATGAAAAATGATCCCAAGAGCATTAAAAATGCCTGTTGGAGGACCAGCTGGAAACCCCTTTTATCGATAAGAACACTGTGGCCCAGGGCTTTCCTGGTGTGTCCAGTGACTTAGCAAACAATAATAGAGTGTAATGAAGGTGAAGGTCCTTATCAAATGTTGGGTACAATTATTGTCTGCAAACAATATTAAATGATGGCTGGAACCATTTAACATAGGAGACAGAAACCAACCTGTACCTCAATTTTGGAAAAATAAACTATATTGTTCAGCCCGTCTTTTAAACATTCTTTTAAAAACTCTATCAATCTGACTTTGATCAAAAAGTGCTGAAAGGAAAAAAAGCAACCATTTTTTTTTTCTGAGCTGCAAAATCAAAATTTTAAAAAAGAGAGGGAATAGAGTGGTTTATTTAAAACTGAGTACCTTGAAACTATTAGAAACCCCATGTTCCTTTTAAATCACTTTGGTCCTGAGTTAATAGGTAAGACTACAGTCAGGAAGAATAGAGTAACAGGAAATAAGGGAGAGGATTCCAAACATAAAAAGTGTCAGCCTCCAGAACGTCAAGAATGCTGAATTCCCTCTCAGGTCCCAGCATCCTGCCCTCTACATGTCTGGTGGGGCCAGGGCCTTTGCAGGGATCATCTTCTCGACTGCACACGGCTTGAAATCAAAGCCAGGTTCAGACCTCGCTGCTCCACCCTGTGCCTGCCCCCTCCAGCTCTGAGCGAGAGCAAGCTTGGTTCCCACTCTCCTAGGGGACAGAACACCTGAATCTGGAAGCTGTTGTAAGAAGCAAGTTCATCCTTGGATATCTTATGGCAGCAGAGAAAGAGCAATGTCATTGCAACGGACGCCCTTGCCTTTTTAAAATCTTCTTAACAAGTCTTTGTTACAGACATGGGCTCATTTTTTCCCAGCCGCCTAGGGCTCTGGGAGGTGAAAGGGAGAGATTCAACTCCCATTCTATAGATGAGAACACTAAGGTGTGCTCAGAGTCCCAGTGCTCGGGAGTAATGGATGTGGAATGATGGCTCAGGTTTCCACGTCTTATTCTCCCGGGGCTATTTGGGGTGCAGTTACAGCACCACCACCCATGAAAAATGATCCCAAGAGCATTAAAAATGCCTGTTGGAGGACCAGCTGGAAACCCCTTTTATCGATAAGAACACTGTGGCCCAGGGCTTTCCTGGTGTGTCCAGTGGCGAAGTCTCTGCAGTTCCAATGCAACGGGCCTGGGTTCGATCCCTGGTCAGGCAGCTGGATCCCACATACCGCAGCAAAGAGTTCACATGCCCCAGCTAAGATCTGGCATAGTGAAATAAAAACTATTTAATATATTTTTAAATGCCTGTAAGAGAACCACCTGGAAATTCCATTTGGCCACGGGAGCGGGGCTCTGACAAAAAGGAGGACCAGGCTTGAGGGAGACGACAGCCTGTTCTGACTTGTGTGTGTGTGTGTGTGTGTGTGTGTGTTGGTGGCTGCCCTCGGGAGCAGTGAGGTCTCACCCTGGCTGTTTTGTGGGTGCCTAGCTTGATCTTCTCTCCTCCATCTGTCACAAGGGTGGATGTGATCCATGACATCCTGGAGGGAGGGACAAGCCATGGGGGTCACATGGGGTTAAGAGGACAGCAGCCGTGAGACCAGGGACCCTGGGAAAGGACCCTTCCCGGGAGTCTCTGGATCCGGGGCAAAGCCACCCTCCCACATTCACACGGGAGAGAGCGGGGCCCTCCGTGTGGCCCTCTGGGGAGGGCTCCGTGGTTCAGGCCCTAGGCCGTTGGAGAGGGTCCCCTGGGGCTGTGGAGCAGCCCCTCCCCTGCCCGGCTGGCCGAGGAAGGCACCACCCTCCTGGGAAGCATGAGGCAGTCGTGCCCACAGCAGAGGAAGCGGCCCTCGCAGCTGGCCGTCCTGGGGGCCACCGGCAGCTGCAGGGCGCTCCGGAGGACGCCCTTCTCTGCCCGCGTCTTTCCTCCTCCCTGGGCTATTCTGGGAAGGAGAGGATGTGAGGACTGGAGCTGGGTAAGGGAGAGAATTTCCTTTGGTTTTTTCTACTTCGTCCCCCGATGTGCTGTCTTCCTGTTTTTCACCCTCATTCCCGTGTTGACCTCCAAATGGGAAGGTGACCTTTCCAGAGAAAGGTGGGGACACCCCAAAGAAAGACGCCCAGTCCCCCACACCTCTCCTGGCTCCTCAGGCTGGGTTCTCACGAAAGCCTGCAGGAGGCCACTCACACTGGGAGTTTCGTGGAAACGAGACTGAGTTTTGCGACAGTCCCTGGTAGACCCCACGGTCCTACACAGACACCAAGTGTCAAGGTATCTCTAACCGCTGGACCCCTGGGGCTGTTCCCCGGGGAGCCGGGCTCAGGGGTGGCTGGGAAGTCAAGGGCAAAGGTCAAAGAGACCCGGCAGCACCATCTCACTCTGGCGTCCACAATGTTGTCTCTGGCTGACCTGGTTCCTGGTGCCACACATCTGTCCATGTGACTGTCCTTTCCAGTAGGGCTTTCCCCCAGGCAGAGCAAACTAAGGGGCCCACTTGGGCCCAGCACAGGTGGGAATCTGGCCTGCAGCCCCCTCCCTGCTCTCTCCAGCAAGGCTGCCAGGTTCCTGTGTGGAAAGGGGTGGAGGAAAAGCAGGAGTTGAGTTGACATCCTGAGAGTTGGCAAATAGGGCAAAGATGGGATTCCTCTGGGCTTATCCAAAGGCTGCAGCCACCCTGGAGAGCACGTGGTCCAGGAGAACTGACCGTGAGATGGAGAAGGGCTGGCTAGCTGGACTGGAATGCTCCTGAGGGAGAAATCAGTCTTTAATTGTGCAAAGTCACTGAGACTTGGAGGCTTACTATGTGGCCGCTGGCATGTATTGCTTTGATGAATGCAATCCTTTCCATCAAAATAGCCCCTTCCATTATATAACATCACTTGCTTTTCATAACAACCCGAGGAAGTTTAGTTTCTATTCTTCCCATTTTACAGATAAGTGGAACTGTAGCAGAGACCTGCCCAGGATAATAGAAAATAAGCAGACGGGACTGTTGAAAGTTAAGGGAACACAGAGAGGGGGTGATCAGAGTGAAATGAAGAGGCTGCCCACTTGGTTTAGAGATCTATGTAGAGGGCCAGGCTGAGGCTGGGGTAGAAGAAGAAGGAAAGAAGGGGGATTTTCAAGGAGCATTTTGGCTGCTTCTTCCATAGCCTTAGCCTCATGACCAACTTGAGACCCTTGGAAGGCAAGGGTGCACCTTGCGTGAGAGCCCCCCAGCACCAGGGAGGTAGGATCATGGAAGTGAATGTCTGGGGACTCACATGCCTGGTTCTGGGTGTGCTCTGGGTAGGGAGATGAATGGCAAGAAAACCACTGAGACTTGGCACAAAATTACAGGCTTCCCTGGTGGCTCAGATGGTAAAGAATGTGCTTGCAGTGTGGGAGACCTGGGTTCAATCCCTGGGTTGGGAAGATCCGCTGGAGAAGCGAAAGGCCGCCCAATCCAGTAGTCTTGTCTGGAGAATCCCATGGCTTGTCCATGGGCTGCAAAGAGTTGAACATGCCTGAGGGACTTCACTTTTACTTTCAAACATGGCCGAACAAGGTGAATGATGACTGCACTAACCTGGTGCTGCCCCAGGTCTGACAAGGCTGTCATTGCTCAACCCGCTCTGGGGGCCCTCCTTGGGGTGCGCCTGCTGGCAGCCACATCCTTCATAGCGAAGCCGCCTAAGTGCTGGTTCTGTTTTTCTCTTTCTGTACTGTTTTAAATTTATTTTTTAAAATAGATAACGTATATAGTGTTCAAACTGGTGGCTCAGCGGTGAAGAATCTGCCTGCCAGTGAAAGAGATATGGGAGATGGTGGTTTGATCCCTGGGTTGGGAAGATCCCCTGGAGGAGGAAATGGCAATCTGCTCCAGTACTCTTGCTTGGGAAATTCCACGGACAGAGGAACATGGTGGGCCACAGTCCACCCATGACCCCACTGTCTGAACTGACAGGCCACTACTGTTGTTATTTCATTATTCCCATGCAGATTTTGTTTTGTAAATCTATGAGATAATTGAAATAGGCCTTATTTTTACCATCGCTTTTCTTGTGAATGGTGTGACACCACGCTGCATTCTGCTTTTTTCCTTTACTACATCTTGGAAGTATTTCCATCCAATAATAAAGAGCATAAAGATTGCTCACTCTGTCTTTTTGACAGGCGTGTAGGTTGTAAGAAGGCCACAGTTTGTTGAACCCCACTGATACACATTCAGGTTGTCTCCAGCCTTTGGCTACCACAGATCATCATACAATGAGCATCTTCCACATGCATCGCCTTGCAGGTATTCCCTGAAAGGGGAGCTGCCGTGTCAAAGGCTATATGCACATTATGTTTTCTCAGATACTAAATTGCCTTCTTTAGTTTATCGTGACAGTTTTTATTCCTGTTGGCAGTATGTGAGGGTGCTGTTTTCTGCACAATTCCACCCACAGAATATGTGTTCAAACTTTCAGACTTCAGTCATTCTGATAGGACAAAGTGAAATAGTGTTAATTATGATACATGTCTTTTATTATGAGTGAGGTTATAATGTATTTTCAAATGTAGCTCTGTTTCTGTTCTTTGCTTACTTTTATACTGTGTGGCTGATCATTTTCTTATTAATTTTAGGGTGCTCTCTATTTATTATAGAGATCAGCTCTTTGTCAATAAACTGTGAATGCTTCTTCCTGTTTTTGTATTTTTGCCATGCAGAAGCTTTGATTTTTACATAATCAAATCATACTTTCTTTTCATAATATGGATATTCCAATAGAAATTAGAAAGACGTTCTTTACTCTTATGTCTTTTTCTTGCATTTTTATAGATCTCTTTTAAGTCTTGGATCAATTCTGAATTTTCTAATTGAGTGAGTCCAAGTTTATTTTTTATCCAGCTTGCTAGTATTTCAATGCCATTTATTGAGTAATCTAGTTTCGTCAGAAGTGATTTCAAATGTCACCTTTGGACCCATTTCTGGTCTTTCCATTCTGTTCCATCGGTTTAGCTATTTATGCACCTCAGTCCTTTAAAACACTGAACATGGTTTAACATCTGGTAGACTAAATGCTTCTCATTTCTCTTCTTTTTCAGCTTTGTATGCTACTCTTGCTTGTTTGTTTCTCCACGTGAAATTTAGAATGATATAGTCCGGTTCAAAAATACATGTTAGGGGCTTCTCTGGTGTTCCAGTGGGTGAGGACACTGCCTTGCAGTGCAAGGAGTGCTGTTATGATCCCTGGCCTGGGAAGATCCCATGTGCTGCAGAGTGGCTAGACCGATGTGTCCAATTACTGAGCCGGAGCTCTGAAGTGCATGCGCCCAGAGCCAGTGCTCGGTGACAACAGAGGCCACTGCGATGGGAGGCCCACATGGGTCAAAGAACAAAGATGGATGAAAATAGATAAATGAAAGACCAATAGAAGTGGTCCCCCACCCGCTCCCTCCCAACCCGCCCCCCATCACACACACAAAAAATACATGTTAGCGTTTTCTTGGAATTCATTAAATTAAAACAGTAACTGAGGCGAGATGGACATTGTATTTTGACACTGAATCTTCCTCTCCAAGACTGTGCTGTGAGTTTCATTTGTTCGAGTCGTCCTTTTGCCTCTATCAGTTCTAGTGCTATTGACGTTTCAGAGATGAAGACATTGTCAAATCCGCAAGTAGGTTTGATCTGTTCGTCATGACAGCGGTGGCTAACGGCCCGGCTTGGTCTCCATTCATCTGCCTCTGGGCCAAAGCTCACTGGCTTCTCCCTCATATGGTCTTGGGTTGGGGTTTGGGCGAGGGAGAGGGAAGGTATAGAGATCAGCTCTTTGTCAATAAACTGTGAATGCTTCTTCCTGTTTTTGTATTTTTGCCATGCAGAAGCTTTGATTTTTACATAATCAAATCATACTTTCTTTTCATAATATGGATATTCCAATAGAAATTAGAAAGACGTTCTTTACTCTTATGTCTTTTTCTTGCATTTTTATAGATCTCTTTTAAGTCTTGGATCAATTCTGAATTTTCTAATTGAGTGAGTCCAAGTTTATTTTTTATCCAGCTTGCTAGTATTTCAATGCCATTTATTGAGTAATCTAGTTTCGTCAGAAGTGATTTCAAATGTCACCTTTGGACCCATTTCTGGTCTTTCCATTCTGTTCCATCGGTTTAGCTATTTATGCACCTCAGTCCTTTAAAACACTGAACATGGTTTAACATCTGGTAGACTAAATGCTTCTCATTTCTCTTCTTTTTCAGCTTTGTATGCTACTCTTGCTTGTTTGTTTCTCCACGTGAAATTTAGAATGATATAGTCCGGTTCAAAAAATACATGTTAGGGGCTTCCCTGGTGGTCCAGTGGGTAAGGACACTGCCTTGCAGTGCAAGGAGTGCTGATTTGATTTCTGGCCTGGGAAGATCCCATGTGCTGCAGAGCGACTGGACCGATGTGTCCAATTACTGAGCCGGAGCTCTGAAGTGCATGCGCCCAGAGCCAGTGCTCGGTGACAACAGAGGCCACTGCGATGGGAGGCCCACATGGGTCAAAGAACAAAGATGGATGAAAATAGATAAATGAAAGACCAATAGAAGTGGTCCCCCCACCCCGCTCCCTCCCCAACCCGCCCCCCATCACACACACAAAAAATACATGTTAGCGTTTTCTTGGAATTCATTAAATTAAAACAGTAACTGAGGCGAGATGGACATTGTATTTTGACACTGAATCTTCCTCTCCAAGACTGTGCTGTGAGTTTCATTTGTTCGAGTCGTCCTTTTGCCTCTATCAGTTCTAGTGCTATTGACGTTTCAGAGATGAAGACATTGTCAAATCCGCAAGTAGGTTTGATCTGTTCGTCATGACAGCGGTGGCTAACGGCCCGGCTTGGTCTCCATTCATCTGCCTCTGGGCCAAAGCTCACTGGCTTCTCCCTCATATGGTCTTGGGTTGGGGTTTGGGCGAGGGAGAGGGGAAGGTCTGCCAGCAACAGACAGAGAAAGAGATAAGAGAGGAGGTGATGGAGGCAGGGAGAGAGGCACCATCTGGGTATCTAGAACTGAAAGTCAGCAATGTCAGACAAAGATAGAAAGAAAGGGCAGGCCTGGAAGTCTGTGGGTTACCCATGATGTCTGGAGGAAGGTGAGGAGGAAGAGAAACTAGAAGACAGTAACAGCAAAGGACGGGCGAGGAGGAAGAGGAGGAGAGGGAGGAGGGAGAAGGACACAGGGAGGAGGGAGAAGGACACAGGGAGGAGGTGGGAGGATGTGGAGAGGGCATCTGGTCAGGAGCACATGCCGCCGAGGCCCTACCTTCACCACAACTCTTCAAGGATGGGGTGATGTTTTCATGTCAACATCTTTTTTCATATGTTGCATGAAAAAGATACATTGGACTTCCTTGGTGGTCCAGTAGCTAAGAATCCACCTAACAGTACATGGGGCACAGGTTTGATCCCTGGTCCGGGAGAAATTCCACATGCAGTGGGGCAGCTAAGCCAGTGAGCCGCAACCACGGAAGCCTGAGCCTAGAGCCTGTGCTCTGCAACAAGAGAAGCCACTGCAATGAGGAGCCCGTGAACCGCAATGAAGAGTGGTCTCCACTCTCTGCAACTAGAGAAAGCCTGTGTGAAGCAATTAAGACCCAACACAGTCAGAAATAGATTCATGAATAAAAATAAAAAATTAGCCATCTTAAAAAAGGTATAGACTATATCTGCCCTGTTTACTGAATGGTTATGAAGTCAGCTTCCTTTCCACGACCAGCAGGTCAAGATTTATCACCACCCCAGAACCTCCCTAGTAAGTGTGACCACTGTCCTGATTTTTTATGATCGGAAGACAACTACTATTACAATACGGAAAAAAAAATGTTGAAAAATTCAACATCAGGACTGAAATGTGCTGGAGAGGGGACTGGAACCTAGGCTGAGAAGGGACACTGTTTCTAGACCGGGATGTTTCCCAGCTCCTGGTCCTTCCTGTGCGCCACGCCTTGGATCCCTTCCCCAAAGGGAGAAATCTGGGTGCTCTCCCTACATGGGCTCCACTCCATTGAGCCGTGCCCCTGGGCCCCGACAGTCCACCTGATCCCTGAGGAGAGGACCGTGAGTAGAGCTTTTGGCAAATTATCTGATGTGAAGGGCCCACGGCAAGGGCAGAGCAATGGTAGTTCTAAAGTTTGAACTATGATGGGCTGAAGGCGTCTTGTCCCGGGATGAAGGAGGGGTGAGTATGGGGGACAGTTTTTGCCTGGTCCTGAAAACCTCGACTTTGGGCGGAGTCCCTGGACGCATGTGCAGCAGCTGAAGGACGCGGCAGTTCCCACAAGTGGGAACCATGTGTTCCATGCTGAGTGGCTGATGAGACGCAGTCCCCTAATTAGAGAGAGAGAGTCTTGTTTGAAGCCTCAAACGGAGACTCTAATTCTAATCAGCATTTTAATTCCAGTACATTTGGCAAAATAAAAACAGCTGTGAAGAGAGCCCGGGAGAAGGACAAGCAAGCTCTCTTTCTTGCCGTGCGACCCTCCAGCTTTCGGAGCTGCTCGGCCACATGGGCTGCCTGCCTCCCCCGCCCGTATCTCCTAGACTTGCCAGGGAACACGATACCTGCCCACAGGCCTGCACTCCCATCCCTCAACCTCCCAGAAACCCTCCAGGTTCCCGATCAGGGCCGGTCCTCTTGGGTTGCTCTGTAGGAGTGTTTGTTGTTTCAGATGGGCTCTGTGTCAGGATCGGTCACACCGATGGGAGCCACAGGGATGGCAGAAAGTCTATTTTCAAGAGACCGGGCTGTGAGTGAGTCACAGACAAAACCAGAGAACACGGCCCATCATCCCAGAGCACCACTTTCCAGCTACTGATGGGTTTGGCCTCGGTCCTCCCTGTTTTTGTGGGTCAGGCAAGAGGTGTCCACTTACATAGGATGTAATTTTAAAGAGCTCAAAGATGTCCGGCTACCCTTTGGCCTGAAATAGAAATTCTCTTCTTCGGAGACATGCCTAAAGGTCAAGAAGGCGCTTGTTGATTAGGGAGTAGACTTATGGTTATGGGGCTGATCGGGGAAGACGGTGGAAGTGACAGGGAGCTTGGGATGGACCTGCACCCACTGCTATAAAAAAATGAAACATTAAGAACAACAGCCACCCCCAAAGAAAAAAGGCTCCTATGGAAAATGAACAGCTTTTACCATAAGGAGGCAGCAACCTCCAAACAGGCTTCTGTATTTTTGGAGGGGAAGGGCCCATGGTAAAGGGCATGTAACATGGGACAGGCGCCTTTGATATGGAGGCACGTGCAGGAAAATCCCTGTGGCCAGCGGGGGAAGTTTCTACTGACAGGAGCAGCTTGGGGACCTGGCAACTAGCAAAGCTGTATCGAGATGTTCAGAGAGGCAGTAAGTCCCCAGCTCACCAGCGTCACAGTCGGGTTGGCTGACTCGATTCCAGGCCATGCCTGGGTCCCAAAGTTCACGGAGCGGCTAACCGATGACCCTGCCAAAGCGCTCTGATTAATCTACTGCATTCTGCAAGGGAAGTGGAAAGCCCCCACCCATTGCCCCAAATTCAACCCAAGCACCAGGAATTGGTCCTCTCTGAGGCTCCAAGTTGGAGGATGGGGTGATGACGTTGCCCCTTGACCATCCCTGACAGATGGGGACACGTAGCATGTGTGACCTTTTGGTCAAGCTGGTGGAGCCTGGCAGTCTACCGTCCGTGGGGTCTCAAACAGTCGGACACGACCGAGTCACTAACACGTCCCCTTTTTCAAGTAGGTGAATCTGCAACCTGGTTTTGCTTTGTCTACCAGGGAAATTAATCCAGCGCAGAGACCCTGAATTGGCTTCTGCTTCTTCGGTACGGTAAAGTGGGACCCTCTCAAAATGAAGCTTGTACTTGGTTCAGCTGCTAAGAGGCAAGTAAATCCAGCCAGGAAAGAATATTTAAGTGTTCTCAGTGTTTCTTCTGTGCCAGCTTCTGTGCCAGCCCCGAGGGGGATATCGGAGGAATAGTAGTTGGGGGTGGGCCAGGTGGGAAAGCACACTTCCTGTTGCTTGGGGCAGTGCTGGCTTCTACCTGTTGTTCTGATGTGATTCTTTGTTTTTTTCCTTTCTGTTTTAAGCCCCTGTGTTTTGGGATAACTCATCATAAAGTGGTAGATAACTGATATAGGAAGTGAATGGAAAAAGAGAAAAACATGCAATCAAATCTGAAGTCATTATTTTTAAAGAGTTAATTTTTGGCTGCCCTGGGTCTTTATTGCTGCGCACGGGCTTTCTTTAGTTGCAGTGGGCAGGGGCCGCTCTCTGGTTGTGGTGCAGGGGCTTCTCACTGCGGTGGCTTCTCTTATTCTAGAGCGTGGCCTCTAGAGCGTAGGCTCAGTAGTTGTGGTGCACGGGCCTAGCTGCCCCACGGCATGTGGAGTCTTTCCTGACCGGGGATCGAACCTGTGTCTCCCACACTGGCATTCTTAACCACTGGACCACCAGGGAAGTCCTGATGTAATTCTTATTAGCACCCCCTTTTTAACCTTAGGGGCTCCCTGGCTTTGACCATACATTATATGTTCATCTTCAGTATGAAAATGCTGCTGGGAGCTCACAGTCTAGTGAGTTCGTGTTCCTGGAAGGAGTAAAGTGAGATAATGCTGGACTGTGGGTGGGAGTGGCTTATTAGGGAAAAAGTAAGGGGGTCTGAGGCTCCAAGTTGGAGGATGGGGTGATGACGCCTTGACCATCCCTGACAGATGGGGACACGTAGCATGTGTGACCTTTTGGTCAAGCTGGTGGAGCCTGGCAGTCTACCGTCCGTGGGGTCTCAAACAGTCGGACACGACCGAGTCACTAACACGTCCCTTTTCAAGTAGGTGAATCTGCAACCTGGTTTTGCTTTGTCTACCAGGGAAATTAATCCAGCGCAGAGACCCTGAATTGGCTTCTGCTTCTTCGGTACGGTAAAGTGGGACCCTCTCAAAATGAAGCTTGTACTTGGTTCAGCTGCTAAGAGGCAAGTAAATCCAGCCAGGAAAGAATATTTAAGTGTTCTCAGTGTTTCTTCTGTGCCAGCTTCTGTGCCAGCCCCGAGGGGGATATCGGAGGAATAGTAGTTGGGGGTGGGCCAGGTGGGAAAGCACACTTCCTGTTGCTTGGGGCAGTGCTGGCTTCTACCTGTTGTTCTGATGTGATTCTTTGTTTTTTTCCTTTCTGTTTTAAGCCCCTGTGTTTTGGGATAACTCATCATAAAGTGGTAGATAACTGATATAGGAAGTGAATGGAAAAAGAGAAAAACATGCAATCAAATCTGAAGTCATTATTTTTAAAGAGTTAATTTTTGGCTGCCCTGGGTCTTTATTGCTGCGCACGGGCTTTCTTTAGTTGCAGTGGGCAGGGGCCGCTCTCTGGTTGTGGTGCAGGGGCTTCTCACTGCGGTGGCTTCTCTTATTCTAGAGCGTGGCCTCTAGAGCGTAGGCTCAGTAGTTGTGGTGCACGGGCCTAGCTGCCCCACGGCATGTGGAGTCTTTCCTGACCGGGGATCGAACCTGTGTCTCCCACACTGGCATTCTTAACCACTGGACCACCAGGGAAGTCCTGATGTAATTCTTATTAGCACCCCCTTTTTAACCTTAGGGGCTCCCTGGCTTTGACCATACATTATATGTTCATCTTCAGTATGAAAATGCTGCTGGGAGCTCACAGTCTAGTGAGTTCGTGTTCCTGGAAGGAGTAAAGTGAGATAATGCTGGACTGTGGGTGGGAGTGGCTTATTAGGATTCTTGTGTGTCCAAATGGGGAGCCGGCATTCTGCCTTTGTTAGAGGCAGGGGCTTCTGGTGGCCCAGCTGCTGGACTTTATAAGCATCTGTTCCATGTTGGTAGCACCCTCTGGAGACATCTCTAGTATCTGTGGTTTGAAGGGCACCCCTTAAAGTTGTGCATTGCTGCACCCTGGGTTTTGGGTTTGGGAGATGCTGAGAGGTCTTTGTCTTGTTCTAGTTGTTCATGCTCATCTGGGACCCTGCCTGTGCATCTATCTTCACACGTCCTGACACAAGTTCATGCAACAGAGCAGTTTCCCAATAAATGTAGGTTGAATTAAGGTATATTTAAACCCCTAACATGAGCTCTTGAAAGAAATTTACTGAAGGCGGTCTGACCCAGTGGTGCTCAACCATGGCTAGGGGGACGTTAAGGTGACTTGTGTGTCTTCTGAATTTTTTTTTTAACTTTTATTTTACTTTTAACTTTTACAGAGTTTTGTTGTTTACAGATATGTATGTTCCCAGATTAGTCATACTGTCTTTTGAATTTATTTTGAGTTACATGTGCTATTTATATATTTGAATATTAATCCTTTATTGGTCATATCATTTGCAGATGTGATAACTATCTTTGTATTATTTATATCTATCTATCATTTATCTATTTTTCTATCTATTAGTCTAGAATGGAATAATCCATGCTCAGTCACTAAGTCATGTCTGACTCTGCGACTTTATGGACTGTAGCCACCCAGGCTCCTCTGTCCATGGAATTTTCCAGGCAAGAATACTGGAGGAGGTTGCCATTTCCTACTCCAGGGGGTCTTCCTGACCCAGGGACTGAACTTGTATCTCTTGCATTTCCTACAATGGCAGGTAGATTCTTTACCACTGCACCACTTGGGAAGCCTGACCATGGAATACTACTCACCCATAAAAAATAATGAAATCCTGCCATTTGAACACACATGGGCAGGCTCCAGAGTCCACACTTTGCATCTGTCCAAAAGTAGAGTTTATATCAAGGCTAGAGAAGAACTGTATCCTCTCTTGCCCTAGTACAACTTGTGACCTCGACGCAGTCCACCAGGGAGTCCCTGTCCTCTCCCTCTGGGTTGTCCCTTTCCCTCAGTGATGGTCTGGGTACCCAGAAATCTTCAACTTCTCCCTGTTCCTGCAACTTGGCTCTGGTGTGACTGGTGTGGTTTGAGGCCCTTTCTGTACATCTTCTTAGCAAATCCTCCTGGCAACGCATGAAGGTAATCATCCTCTATCTCATTTTACAGATGAGAAATAGCCCTTTTGGGATCATGCAGCATGGCCTCTTTTTCCTCAAGGGTCCTGTTTTCTGGTGGAGGGGAGAGATGGTGGAGAATGTTCTGGGTCAGAGGCCAGCACGAGCAGAAGTGCTGAGGCATCACGGCCCCTTGGAGAATCAGCAAGTGTTACGAGGTTGGAGCGTGGTCAGAGGAGACCCTGGGGAGAAATACGGCCTGGCCTGGCCTCTCTTTGCTCAGTTCAAGCCCAGAGAGCTGTGGTGAGCGCTGTCGGCCCTCATGCCAGCTTTCCAGCCGTACCTCATGCACCTGCCCTGCTTATAGGCCTTCCCATTTACCTCTGCATCTGCATTCAGGGTGGGTTAGGGAAACCAGCAGGTCCATGAGTGGGGATGGGGATTTTCTAGGCCTTGTTTTTCCAACTCCTCCTCTGGGCTCCAGTGCGATGTCACCCAATCTCTGGTGACAATAGCTGTGTCCTCAGCTATTGAAGAGATGAGGGTGTGAAGGTAAAGGTGCCTCTGTTTGGTAAGGAGGCAGCTATCAAAAAGTCTAGAATGGAATAATCCATGCTCAGTCACTAAGTCATGTCTGACTCTGCGACTTTATGGACTGTAGCCACCCAGGCTCCTCTGTCCATGGAATTTTCCAGGCAAGAATACTGGAGGAGGTTGCCATTTCCTACTCCAGGGGGTCTTCCTGACCCAGGGACTGAACTTGTATCTCTTGCATTTCCTACAATGGCAGGTAGATTCTTTACCACTGCACCACTTGGGAAGCCTGACCATGGAATACTACTCACCCATAAAAAATAATGAAATCCTGCCATTTGAACACACATGGGCAGGCTCCAGAGTCCACACTTTGCATCTGTCCAAAAGTAGAGTTTATATCAAGGCTAGAGAAGAACTGTATCCTCTCTTGCCCTAGTACAACTTGTGACCTCGACGCAGTCCACCAGGGAGTCCCTGTCCTCTCCCTCTGGGTTGTCCCTTTCCCTCAGTGATGGTCTGGGTACCCAGAAATCTTCAACTTCTCCCTGTTCCTGCAACTTGGCTCTGGTGTGACTGGTGTGGTTTGAGGCCCTTTCTGTACATCTTCTTAGCAAATCCTCCTGGCAACGCATGAAGGTAATCATCCTCTATCTCATTTTACAGATGAGAAATAGCCCTTTTGGGATCATGCAGCATGGCCTCTTTTTCCTCAAGGGTCCTGTTTTCTGGTGGAGGGGAGAGATGGTGGAGAATGTTCTGGGTCAGAGGCCAGCACGAGCAGAAGTGCTGAGGCATCACGGCCCCTTGGAGAATCAGCAAGTGTTACGAGGTTGGAGCGTGGTCAGAGGAGACCCTGGGGAGAAATACGGCCTGGCCTGGCCTCTCTTTGCTCAGTTCAAGCCCAGAGAGCTGTGGTGAGCGCTGTCGGCCCTCATGCCAGCTTTCCAGCCGTACCTCATGCACCTGCCCTGCTTATAGGCCTTCCCATTTACCTCTGCATCTGCATTCAGGGTGGGTTAGGGAAACCAGCAGGTCCATGAGTGGGGATGGGGATTTTCTAGGCCTTGTTTTTCCAACTCCTCCTCTGGGCTCCAGTGCGATGTCACCCAATCTCTGGTGACAATAGCTGTGTCCTCAGCTATTGAAGAGATGAGGGTGTGAAGGTAAAGGTGCCTCTGTTTGGTAAGGAGGCAGCTGATATTTGGGAAGGGGCTTCTTGGGAGGGGGTGTTACATGCCAGTACCATCTAGGGAGAGGCTGGGCTACTTGGGAGACACATGAAGGCAGAAGAGGGCTTGTCTCAGAAAGGGAAGAAGATGCTGGCCGTAGAATGCAGATGGTCACGGCTCCCGCCTCACTTCTGCTTTGAGAGTCCTTAAGTTGAATGAGGCCAAACTGGTCAGACCATTCCTGCTCGCTCCTGTTGGTGTTTTAATTTATTTTTATTTATTCACTTGGCTGCTCTGAGTCTTTGTTGCAGCACATGGGACCTTCAGTCTTCGTGGTATTACTCAGGATCTTAGTTGCAGCATGTGGGATTTATCTAGTTCCCTGCTCAGAGGCAGAACCCAGGCCCCCTGCATTGTGAACTCAGAGTCTTAGCCATTGCACCACCAGGGAAGTCCCACTAGCTCTTCCTCTTTGAACTCACCTCTGTGGTTTCCTTCCTGGCTTTCTAGGGAGAACCTGCATGGTCATTAGGGTGCTCTTACTTTCTGATTCTCTGAGACTCTTTGTCTCAGTAATACAGAATCTCATAATCCAGAGACCCTAAATTCCCAGCAGATTTCTGATGGCCTGATCTCTACTTGGAGGCAAAAAGCCTGTGGGTTTCATCATTTCCAAAACATCCACAGCCACCTCCATCTTTCCTAGAGAACACAGGGGTCACAGGTTGTGGCTCTGGTTTTGGGTCTTGGCTGGGCGAAGCCTTCATCCTCAATCCAGAGGGACCCCGGAGTGGTTCGGGAGAAATACGGCCTGGCCTCTCTTTGCTCAGTTCAAGCCCAGAGAGCTGTGGTGAGCGCTGTCGGCCCTCATGCCAGCTTTCCAGCCGTACCTCATGCACCTGCCCTGCTTATAGGCCTTCCCATTTACCTCTGCATCTGCATTCAGGGTGGGTTAGGGAAACCAGCAGGTCCATGAGTGGGGATGGGGATTTTCTAGGCCTTGTTTTTCCAACTCCTCCTCTGGGCTCCAGTGCGATGTCACCCAATCTCTGGTGACAATAGCTGTGTCCTCAGCTATTGAAGAGATGAGGGTGTGAAGGTAAAGGTGCCTCTGTTTGGTAAGGAGGCAGCTGATATTTGGGAAGGGGCTTCTTGGGAGGGGGTGTTACATGCCAGTACCATCTAGGGAGAGGCTGGGCTACTTGGGAGACACATGAAGGCAGAAGAGGGCTTGTCTCAGAAAGGGAAGAAGATGCTGGCCGTAGAATGCAGATGGTCACGGCTCCCGCCTCACTTCTGCTTTGAGAGTCCTTAAGTTGAATGAGGCCAAACTGGTCAGACCATTCCTGCTCGCTCCTGTTGGTGTTTTAATTTATTTTTATTTATTCACTTGGCTGCTCTGAGTCTTTGTTGCAGCACATGGGACCTTCAGTCTTCGTGGTATTACTCAGGATCTTAGTTGCAGCATGTGGGATTTATCTAGTTCCCTGCTCAGAGGCAGAACCCAGGCCCCCTGCATTGTGAACTCAGAGTCTTAGCCATTGCACCACCAGGGAAGTCCCACTAGCTCTTCCTCTTTGAACTCACCTCTGTGGTTTCCTTCCTGGCTTTCTAGGGAGAACCTGCATGGTCATTAGGGTGCTCTTACTTTCTGATTCTCTGAGACTCTTTGTCTCAGTAATACAGAATCTCATAATCCAGAGACCCTAAATTCCCAGCAGATTTCTGATGGCCTGATCTCTACTTGGAGGCAAAAAGCCTGTGGGTTTCATCATTTCCAAAACATCCACAGCCACCCTCCATCTTTCCTAGAGAACACAGGGGTCACAGGTTGTGGCTCTGGTTTTTGGGTCTTGGCTGGGCGAAGCCTTCATCCTCAATCCAGAGGGACCCCGGAGTGGCCTCTCTGCATCCCAAAAGTCTTGATTTCAAACAGTCTGCCATGTTGGGAGGCCACTTATCAGGCCAGGGCCAGATGAATGTGCCTTGATTTTTGTTTCAGAAAATGTGCTCAGCGTAACTGGAGAGAGATACATTGGAAAGGAGAGTAGTTTGGAGCCGAGTCCTGGGCATGAGGTGGAAACCACAGAGTCTCCGTTTCAGTTGGCTTAAGCAGTGGTAGCTATCACAGCCTATCAGGGCGGAGGGGCCATCAATGTCAAGGGCATGTGGTTCAGCCTCAGTCTTTCCATAAGTATGTCCTGGTGGCTTTGAGCGCTGGCTAAAAGTCAGGCAGAGGCAAGGTTACTTCCTGGCCATGCTACACCCTAACTGTGACCTTGGGCAGGAGGCTTAGCTTCCATCTCCACAGTGTGTAAACCTGGAAGGGTAATGACAGAGTGCTGCAGAGTTGGTTTGAGGGCTAAACAAACAAATGAACGGGAGTGGACTTGCCCAGCCCCTGACTCTCTAGTAGTGACCACCTTCCTCCTCCTCTTCCTCACCATGTGCCCAGCTCTGTGCTTATGTTGGAGACACCAAGGTGAACAGGATGTGAGGGAAACACTGCTCATTGCCTGCTCTTTGTCCACTCTTTCTCCCTTCTCTTCTTCCCCGTCCTCTCCCCGCCTCCCTCCCTCTCTTTCTTCCTTCCATAATGGACTCTGGTTTATTCACGGTGGCAAAGTAGCTCTCTAAACCCCAGTATGTTTCCATTTTTTATTGACTGATTGAGATGGTCATGTGACGTGGAGGTGGGAGTCGGTGGGTGGGATCTAGCAAGTTCTTTAAAAGGAAAGGAGGGTAGAGGTGCAGTCATCACCTGTGACAGTGATGGGACGGAATGATGACAAAACCACTTGCTAAAGCAGACAGGAGGAGAGAGAAGGCTTTGGGTCCTTAATGACACAGTTGGACAAGTAGGACCTGTATTCCACCCCCTCCATCTTTCCTAGAGAACACAGGGGTCACAGGTTGTGGCTCTGGTTTTGGGTCTTGGCTGGGCGAAGCCTTCATCCTCAATCCAGAGGGACCCCGGAGTGGCCTCTCTGCATCCCAAAGTCTTGATTTCAAACAGTCTGCCATGTTGGGAGGCCACTTATCAGGCCAGGGCCAGATGAATGTGCCTTGATTTTTGTTTCAGAAAATGTGCTCAGCGTAACTGGAGAGAGATACATTGGAAAGGAGAGTAGTTTGGAGCCGAGTCCTGGGCATGAGGTGGAAACCACAGAGTCTCCGTTTCAGTTGGCTTAAGCAGTGGTAGCTATCACAGCCTATCAGGGCGGAGGGGCCATCAATGTCAAGGGCATGTGGTTCAGCCTCAGTCTTTCCATAAGTATGTCCTGGTGGCTTTGAGCGCTGGCTGAAAGTCAGGCAGAGGCAAGGTTACTTCCTGGCCATGCTACACCCTAACTGTGACCTTGGGCAGGAGGCTTAGCTTCCATCTCCACAGTGTGTAAACCTGGAAGGGTAATGACAGAGTGCTGCAGAGTTGGTTTGAGGGCTAAACAAACAAATGAACGGGAGTGGACTTGCCCAGCCCCTGACTCTCTAGTAGTGACCACCTTCCTCCTCCTCTTCCTCACCATGTGCCCAGCTCTGTGCTTATGTTGGAGACACCAAGGTGAACAGGATGTGAGGGAAACACTGCTCATTGCCTGCTCTTTGTCCACTCTTTCTCCCTTCTCTTCTTCCCCGTCCTCTCCCCGCCTCCCTCCCTCTCTTTCTTCCTTCCATAATGGACTCTGGTTTATTCACGGTGGCAAAGTAGCTCTCTAAACCCCAGTATGTTTCCATTTTTTATTGACTGATTGAGATGGTCATGTGACGTGGAGGTGGGAGTCGGTGGGTGGGATCTAGCAAGTTCTTTAAAAGGAAAGGAGGGTAGAGGTGCAGTCATCACCTGTGACAGTGATGGGACGGAATGATGACAAAACCACTTGCTAAAGCAGACAGGAGGAGAGAGAAGGCTTTGGGTCCTTAATGACACAGTTGGACAAGTAGGACCTGTAGGTCAAACCTGCCTGCCATCTATTTTTGTTAGTAAAGCTTTATTGAAACAGTCATGTCCATTCTTTATGCATCATCTGTGGCTGCTTTCACATTACAATGGAGAATAATGTAGTAGTGACAGAGTCTATGTGATTGGCAAAGACTAAACTATGTGTGGTCTGACTTTTTCAGGAAAAGTTTGCCAACCCCTTTTTAATGCACAAATGCCCCTTGACTCCATACTGGATTGCTTATCTCTCAGTGTCCAAGTGATGGCAATAGAAATCCTTGTATAAGTCATTTGATTTAGTGGCTATTTTGCTTTCTGACTTTCAGATGAAATAGGAAAACGTGCACCGCCCTCCCACAGGATTGCTTTCAGTTCTGCCAAGAGGTGGCAAGCTTCTGCTAGAAGATTCAGGAACAAGTGTATCTGTGAGGAATTGTCAGTGACCAGTAACAGAAACCCCCTCTAACTGATCAAAGCAGAAAGGGTATTTTTAGACAAACCTAGGAAAGGTTTGAGAACCAGTGTGAGGGAGGGCAGGTCCTAGGCGGTTTGGGATGGGAGTACCAGGAATCAGTCTCTCCCTGGGCTGGAGGTAGAGTGATTGATAGAGTTCTTGGCTAGGGCAGGGAAGCACCTTGGCTAATGGTCTCTTGATGTAGTTCCATGGGAGGGAAGTTCATTTCCGGAGAGGGAATCAGAATGCTGTTGGAATGCCAAACCAGCCAGGGACCAACCCAGGGAGGATGATCCCTACCTCCAAAGTCACCCCATCATCCTTGTGCAGAGCCAGCGGGTTCCTTCACCCCCAATACCAGTTCTTCCCTTCCTCTCCCAAGACCATAAAGTCTCCAGGTTCTCCACAGGTTTCTCAGCATAGCCACCCAGACTAAGGATGAGTTTCCCAGTTTCTTCTGCAGCCAGAGGAGGGCATGTGGCTAGGTTGTTGACACGGGGACGAGAGTACAGGTGACGTATGCTGCACTGGGGATGTGAGCTGAAAGGCTGTGTTCTTCCCCTTCCTGCTCCTGTTAATGGGGACGTGCTTCTCCAACGTGGACCAGGGGCTCGAGAGCCTCCACCTTGGGGAGGCAGTGCATCAGGAGCCTGGATCCATGACGTCACAGAGCCATCAGACCAGTCTGGGCCCACACGCCTCCAGAAAGCATTGACCATATCAGACAGTCACTTCTCTCCTGTGAGTTTTGATCTCTGTTATCACTGATGATTGACTTCCAAGGAGAAATTGCTCAGACTGCACTGAGTACTCAGTTCCAGTAGCTTCCATCCAGTAGATCTCCTCTTGGAAATGTCGATGGCATCTGTAAGTTCTCTTCCAGAAGACAGTCTGTCAGCTATTTCCCAACAACCCCATACAACCCCCACATCACCGCTGTCTTTTCAGCCCTAATTTTTCCACTGTTATCTTAGGGCACATCCGTCTCCTTGGAAAGGGTTCTACTTGTCTTCAGTCTCCACGTGCTGCACACCACTCACAGGCAGGCCAGGCGGGGTGGATCCGGGGAGACGGCCACCTGCTCCATCTTAGATTCTCCACGTCATTCCTTGCTGCCCCATTTCTTGTCTTATGGTCCCTTCTTCCGCCTTCAAAGCCAGTGACATTGAATCTTTTCATGCTGCCATTTCACCAGTTCTGACTCTTCTGCCTCTCTCTTTCACCTTGAAGGACTCTTGTGATCACAGAAGGAGCTAATCCAGAAAAATCCTCCCATTTTAAGGTCAACTGATTAACAGCCTTGATTCTGTCTGCAACCCTCATTCTTTCTACCATGTGGCATAACATGTTCCCAGGTCCCAAGGATGTCTTTAGGGGCAGGGGTCATTATTTTTCCTACTACATGTGTTGATGGTAGTGACTATGGCAACCACTGGTGGAAGCTTTCTGCATGCCAAGTGCAGAGATAAACAGTTGACAGAAAGCATCTCATTTAATCCCATGATACATTGGTAGGTAGATTTTTAAGATAGCCCCAGAGATCTGCCTCCTTGTATACACATACTACATCCCTCTTTTATTTGTTTGTTTATTTGGCTGTGCTGGGTGTTAGTTGCAGCAGGAGGGATCTTCATTCCTGTATGTGGAATCTAGTTCCCTGACCAGAGATTGAACTCAGGCCCCGTTCCCCTTCCTGCTCCTGTTAATGGGGACGTGCTTCTCCAACGTGGACCAGGGGCTCGAGAGCCTCCACCTTGGGGAGGCAGTGCATCAGGAGCCTGGATCCATGACGTCACAGAGCCATCAGACCAGTCTGGGCCCACACGCCTCCAGAAAGCATTGACCATATCAGACAGTCACTTCTCTCCTGTGAGTTTTGATCTCTGTTATCACTGATGATTGACTTCCAAGGAGAAATTGCTCAGACTGCACTGAGTACTCAGTTCCAGTAGCTTCCATCCAGTAGATCTCCTCTTGGAAATGTCGATGGCATCTGTAAGTTCTCTTCCAGAAGACAGTCTGTCAGCTATTTCCCAACAACCCCATACAACCCCCACATCACCGCTGTCTTTTCAGCCCTAATTTTTCCACTGTTATCTTAGGGCACATCCGTCTCCTTGGAAAGGGTTCTACTTGTCTTCAGTCTCCACGTGCTGCACACCACTCACAGGCAGGCCAGGCGGGGTGGATCCGGGGAGACGGCCACCTGCTCCATCTTAGATTCTCCACGTCATTCCTTGCTGCCCCATTTCTTGTCTTATGGTCCCTTCTTCCGCCTTCAAAGCCAGTGACATTGAATCTTTTCATGCTGCCATTTCACCAGTTCTGACTCTTCTGCCTCTCTCTTTCACCTTGAAGGACTCTTGTGATCACAGAAGGAGCTAATCCAGAAAAATCCTCCCATTTTAAGGTCAACTGATTAACAGCCTTGATTCTGTCTGCAACCCTCATTCTTTCTACCATGTGGCATAACATGTTCCCAGGTCCCAAGGATGTCTTTAGGGGCAGGGGTCATTATTTTTCCTACTACATGTGTTGATGGTAGTGACTATGGCAACCACTGGTGGAAGCTTTCTGCATGCCAAGTGCAGAGATAAACAGTTGACAGAAAGCATCTCATTTAATCCCATGATACATTGGTAGGTAGATTTTTAAGATAGCCCCAGAGATCTGCCTCCTTGTATACACATACTACATCCCTCTTTTATTTGTTTGTTTATTTGGCTGTGCTGGGTGTTAGTTGCAGCAGGAGGGATCTTCATTCCTGTATGTGGAATCTAGTTCCCTGACCAGAGATTGAACTCAGGCCCCCGGCATTGGGAGTGCAGAGTCTTAGCCACTGGATGATGAGGGAAGTTCCTCCCTGAGCTGTAAACATGGAAGAATGTTAGTGCTGTGATTAGGTTACATAATGAGGCAAAAGGGATGGTCTTGTTGATGCCGTGAGAAGGTTATATAAGACTTTAACAGACAGGAAGAAAGAGTCTCTCCTGCTGGCCTTGAAACTGTGAGCTGCCATGTTGAGAAGGGCCAGTGGGGGAGGCAACGTGGCAAGGAGCTGACAGCACCTTCCAGGAGCCAAGAGCAGTCAGACCCAAGAGCCAGCAAGACCTCAGCACATAGGGGACCTCAGCACACAGCTGCAGGGCGCTGAGTCTGCCAGTGTCTGAGTGAGCTTGGAAGAACATTCTTCCTCAGAGCCTCTAGAGAACTCTGACCAGCCAATACCTTGATTTCAGTCTTGGGACTCCCTGAGCAGAGGCACCCGCCTGGATCTTGCTCTACAGAGACTGTGAAGATTGGGAATGTCTGTTTGAGGCCTCTGTTTGTAGCAATTCCTTATGCACCAATAATATCTCGATCAGAGAGAAAGAAAGCTCAGAGATGGTTGGATGACATCATCAACCCAATGGACATGAGCTTGAGCCAACTCCAGGAGATGGTGAAGGTCAGAGAAGCCTGGCGTGCTACAGTCCACAGGCCACACAGAGTTGGACACGACTGAGTGACTGAACAGCAAGAACAAAGCTCAGAGAATCTAAAGAACTTGCTAAGGTCAGAGTGTTAACAAGAGGCAGAGCTAGTATTCAAAGTAAGTCTATCCCCAAATCTAAATGTTTAACTGCTGCTGCTTCCCAGCTGACAAACATGAGTAAATAGGTTTGGTGTTTCTGTTTGCTTGTTTGTTTTTTCAGCCATGCATGGCATGTGGGATCTTGGTTCCATGACCAGGGATAGAACCTGTGTTCTCTGCCAGTGGAAGCAGAAAATCTTAACCACTGGACAGCCAAGGAAGTGCCAAGTGGTAAAAAAAAAAAAAAAAATTTTTTTAAATTCTAAAATAGAATTGTTAGTACTTCATCTGTGCTTGATAGAAACAATTTCTTTTCTGACTTTTGGAAATGAGATGATGCCTTTTTTGTTTTTATTTCTGCAAGGAGATAGTTCACCCATTCTGTATCATTTGGGCCTTTTGGAGCTTCTGCTGGGTTTCCTGTTGTAAAGTGATTCTCTTGTTTTGAACACTGTGGCACCAACATTTGAATTCTGAAACAAGTTGGATGTGTGGCCAGATTTAAGGCAGAAACTTTCATTCTTTCAACCCAACTTCAAATTGACTAAAGCTACACAGCCATGCCAGTGGGTTCACCCAACAAGTCCAGGCAGTAGGCAAGCCAATGTCTTGATCTAGACTTAGAGAAATATTGACATTGTGCAGAAGTATATGACAGATGTGGGTCTTTGGAAGGAGCCAGAGACACATCAGTTGAAAAATGTTACTGAATTTTCAGTAATTTTTCATCGGGAGGAATTTTCTCTACCGCAGATGGGAAAAACATAACCACTATCAACAACATCTACATTAAACAGAGGCCCTCCTTCTTGAAATTTGGGAGCCCCGACTTCTTGGGGGGTCGTGGAAGCCTACTTCTGCCCCCACCCCATGCCAGTTGCTGATGAGAAAAGTGCAGGCGCTCTCTTGTCCTGGGCTCTGTGCTCTGTGGCTCATGCCTTTCCTCTTTGTAGGTTGCTCGCCTCAGCTTTTCTGATACCAACGCCAGCTCACAGTCTTCTAGAAGGGAGGTTTGAACCAAGTCATGGAGTTCTCTCGAGTGACTAGTGGCTTGCCTTGTTGGGATGATTAGGAAGCTGGTTGAAGAGCAAAGCTGCTAGCTGGCGGCCATTAAGCCCTGTTAGGCACATAGTGAGTGCTTAGTAACTCCCAATGCAGCTTCCCTGTGGCTTAGAGGTACAGGAGCTGCCTGCAATGCAGGAGATGCAGGTTTGATCTCTGGGTTGGGAAGATCCTCTGGAGGAGGGAACGGCAATCCACTCCAGTATTCTTCCCTATGAGATCCCATGGACAGAGGAGCCTGGTGGGCTACATTCTATAAGGTCTCAAAGAGTCGGACATGACTGAAGCAACTGAGCACGCACGCAGGCATGCACAGCCCAGGGGAATGACTGGAAGATTGAAAACCCATCTGAGGCCCAGTAGGTCTGGGCTTTCCCTTACAAGGGGGGAAGGCTTTGTTCCTTTGGGGCTCGAGGACACTAATGATAATTACGGGACCCACCCCCACTGACTCCCTTTAACTTCAGTTCCTCTGTTTAGAAATGCCACATTTGTGGCTTAAGAGATATCAAAAGAACCTGAAAGATAGGCAATTTGGCCAGATTTCAAACCCACTTAAAACTCTGGCTCTAAATTTAGCTGTGATCTGGAAACTTGAGTTTCAAGTTCCCCTTGTGAGGGGTGAAGCCCAAACTTCAAGCTGTTGAACATTTTAATGTAACCTCCCTCATATTTTTGATGGCCCTAAACTCCTTGCTCCCTTTTCCAAACTCACCCCCCACCCTCCGCCCCCAGTTGTTACAGATTTCGTTTGGCCAGCGCTGTGACTTCTCTCAAATCTTGCCTGTTGTCACGACTCAGACCTTGGACTGTGGGTCACTGAGTGTGTCACTCAGGCTTGTCTCCTTGGCGAGGCTGCAGACCCCCGAGGGGAGGGGCCTCCTCAGATTCGTTTCCTTTCCCTTGGTAGAACTTGTCCAGGGTCCAGCACGTTGGGGTCGCAGTTAAGGCTGGAGGGCTGTCCTGTTGTAAAACGAGACTCTGGGAGGTGGTGGGTTCCAGGCAGATTTCTAGACCCTTGGTTTTCTGACTGGGTTAGTTAATTTACTGAAAGTAAAAAAGTACAGAAACACCACCAGGCTCTGGAGAACAGTGGTTTGAGTGAAGAAGTTTACACAATTTAACACAAGTTTGATGAAAACTAAGCCAAAATGCAATCCATTCAGAAAAGCTTTCTCTCAGACCTGCCGTGCCGGTGCTGACTCACGTGTCTGTCTCCTTTTGTGACAGGTAAAGGACTTAACGGTCAGCATATGGCTCATGGGACAGGACTAGTGCTCAGCTCACATGGATTTTCCCACCTTCACTCTGCGTTCTATTTATGCATTTGGCTGCCTCTGGTCTTAGCTGCAGCATGCGCGATCTTTACGCTTCCATCGCAACATTCAGAATGTCTAGTTTTGGCATGTGAACTCTTGGTTGAGTTGTGGCATGTGGGATCTAGTTCCCTGATGAGGGCTTGAGCCCCTTGCCTTGGGAGCATGGAGTCTTAGCCTCTGGACCACCAGGGAAGCCTCTTCCCTCTGCTTTTGAAGACAGAGATGGTGTGCATTTCCTATTGGCTGCCGTCACAAAGCACCACGAAGTGGGGGAGGTGGGGCACTTTACCATCAGAAATGTACTGTCTCTCAGTCCTGAGACTGGAGTGGGTCAAGGGGTCGGCAGGGTGGGCTACTTCCTAGGGTGGGTGGGTCCCCTGCCTCTCCCCTCGGTGCTGGTGCTGTGCTGGTGATGGGTGGTGTTTCTTGGCTTGCAGAGTGCTGCCTTCCTCTTCATGGGGTGTATGCCTTGTCTGTGACCACATTTCCCCCTTTTCCTAAAGATACTGGTGGTATTCGATTAGAAGCTCTTTGTAGTATGAGCTCATCTTAACGGATCGTGCCCATGGCAAGCTTATTCACAGCTAAGCCCCATTATGAGGTTCCCTTGTCACTCAGGAGCATATTTGGAGTCCTAGTCACCTGTCTCCTCTGAGGACTAGGGCTTTGCAGGTGGATTTTTTTTTTCCCCCAGAGGGCGTACAGTTCAATCTGTAACAGACAAAAATATGTTCTTATTTGACTTTATAGGTCTCCAAATCAGGAACTTATTTCTGATTAGTCCTGTGTCACACCTAGCAAATTGGATGATAAACATCTAGAACAAGCTAAGATGGGTTGCTCTCTCTCTCCATCCATCCAGTGATCCATCCAACTGCACCTCGTTACACAGAGCACATGCACACATGCAGACTCTACACAGCCGGGACTTTAGGAGTTCCTAATTGGAGGTTGCCACCTTCCCAGGAGCTCTATGTGGAGTCCTATTTGCATGTGTCCTCTGGGCCACCTCAGAGAAGTAAGGTCTGGGTTCAGAATGCAGCCCTGCCCATACCAGCCCTGAGCCCCAGGGAGCTCTTCCTTTTTGAGCCTCAGTTTCTTCCTTTATAAGGCAACAAACACTAGAGCAGACCCTGGTGCCCAATAGACCCTTGAAAAATGGTGACAGTTATTAACATTGCTATGTGTGAGTGAGGCGTGGAGAGAGAGAGTGTGGAACCAGGGCTTGTCTCCTGACTTCCAGGAGCTCAGCACGAGGCATTCCTCAGGTGGGATTCCAAGCTGCTTAATAACCATCTTATCATTTGGTCTCTCCTCATGGCGACTGTGGTGTTGGAGAGGACTCTTGAGAGTCCCTTGGACAGCAAGGAGATCAAACCAGTCAATCCTAAAGGACATCAACACTGCATATTCATTGGAAGGACTGATGCTGAAGCTGAAGCTCCAATCCTTTGGCCCTCTGATGCAAAGAGATGACTCATTGGAAAAGACCCCAATGCTCGGAAAGATTGAGGGCAGGAGGAGAAGGGGGTGACAGAGGAGACATGGTTGGATGGCATCATCAACTCAATGGACATGAGCATGAGCAGTCTCTGGAAGTGGAGGACAGGGGAGCCTGGCGTGCTACCGTCTATGGGGTCGCAAAGAGTTGACTGAGAGACTGGACACCAACACAGCAATCTTGGAGCTATGATCCTTGGAAACTGGATCCCTGGGAGGAGCTGATTGAAGGGAGGACTCTCTTCTCTAACAGCACATATACATGGACTCTGCATAAACTTCCAGATGATTTCACAGGGTTTGCGGCTCCTCTTCAGTCACTGAGCTAAATTGGGTAATCAGACAAAATATGTTCTTATTTGACTTTATAGGTCTCCAAATCAGGAACTTATTTCTGATTAGTCCTGTGTCACACCTAGCAAATTGGATGATAAACATCTAGAACAAGCTAAGATGGGTTGCTCTCCCTCTCCATCCATCCAGTGATCCATCCAACTGCACCTCGTTACACAGAGCACATGCACACATGCAGACTCTACACAGCCGGGACTTTAGGAGTTCCTAATTGGAGGTTGCCACCTTCCCAGGAGCTCTATGTGGAGTCCTATTTGCATGTGTCCTCTGGGCCACCTCAGAGAAGTAAGGTCTGGGTTCAGAATGCAGCCCTGCCCATACCAGCCCTGAGCCCCAGGGAGCTCTTCCTTTTTGAGCCTCAGTTTCTTCCTTTATAAGGCAACAAACACTAGAGCAGACCCTGGTGCCCAATAGACCCTTGAAAAATGGTGACAGTTATTAACATTGCTATGTGTGAGTGAGGCGTGGAGAGAGAGAGTGTGGAACCAGGGCTTGTCTCCTGACTTCCAGGAGCTCAGCACGAGGCATTCCTCAGGTGGGATTCCAAGCTGCTTAATAACCATCTTATCATTTGGTCTCTCCTCATGGCGACTGTGGTGTTGGAGAGGACTCTTGAGAGTCCCTTGGACAGCAAGGAGATCAAACCAGTCAATCCTAAAGGACATCAACACTGCATATTCATTGGAAGGACTGATGCTGAAGCTGAAGCTCCAATCCTTTGGCCCTCTGATGCAAAGAGATGACTCATTGGAAAAGACCCCAATGCTCGGAAAGATTGAGGGCAGGAGGAGAAGGGGGTGACAGAGGAGACATGGTTGGATGGCATCATCAACTCAATGGACATGAGCATGAGCAGTCTCTGGAAGTGGAGGACAGGGGAGCCTGGCGTGCTACCGTCTATGGGGTCGCAAAGAGTTGACTGAGAGACTGGACACCAACACAGCAATCTTGGAGCTATGATCCTTGGAAACTGGATCCCTGGGAGGAGCTGATTGAAGGGGAGGACTCTCTTCTCCTAACAGCACATATACATGGACTCTGCATAAACTTCCAGATGATTTCACAGGGTTTGCGGCTCCTCTTCAGCCCATCTGGGGAGGTTATGAACCCTCGCTCAAGAGGCAGCGACTTTAGGAATCCATTTGTTCATTCAGTAAACATTTCCTGTGTGGTTGCCACATGCCGGGGGCTGTGGGAGAAGAGTCAGGGAAAGGGCAGGTGGGATACCTTTCCCCAAGTTGCTCATGGGCACCCAGGACCGTGATCAGAAGTGGAACCCATTCACTCTTTGGGGAGAGGTGTAGCTATACTTATGGGAGAGTTCTGAGGACAGAACCTGTTTCCACCTTCGGGGTGTGTGAAATCAACAAGTGTGTCCAGTGGTGCGAAGGACACTGCTGTTGGAAAGCAAAAGAAGACTGAGAGGCTGACCTCAAATGATACGTTGACTTTCCCGAGGTACAGGCGCCGACAGTTCACATGAGGGCACGTGTGTGGCTTGCTTTCACCTCAGTGTAACAGTGGGCCGATTCTCTCTGATGGGAAGCCAGACACAATTCATGTTGGGTTCTTTGCAAATGGTCTTCTAATTCAAGATCACCTCCATAGCTGAAAGCACGGGTCGTCTGCTTGCACAACACACATGACATTGATGTTCTTTCTACCTTTAGGTTTCGCCTCTGTAGGGAGGAGGTGTCTGAACACTTCCTCCCACCCAGACACCCAATGCCTTGGGGGCCCAGAGCTCAATGTTATGTCCCCATCCTTATCAGTGGTTTCGGATGCTCTTAGAGGGCTTGGACCTGGAAAGGGTAGCTGATAACGACCTTCCATTTCTCTCTACCGGGAGGGAGTTTTCCTCCTACCCTGATCTCCTCTCTTCTTTATCTACGTCCCACTAAGGGCCCAGACCTGGAACTCCTCAGGGTTAGGGAACATCCTGACAAGCCAGGCTGTGTTCTGCCCTAGCAGCATTGGCAGTGTATCCGTCGAGTTCTGGTTCATAACGCTTCCTGGGGTTTCTCTGAAAGACTTTAGTTCCTGCTGCGATTCAGTGAAAGGCTGGGTGTTTGGGTTGGTTCAGGTTAGGGGGAAGCCAGGGTGGAGGCCCGTTCTGGTTTGGGTTTTACTGGAGGCCCGTTCTACATATACATGGACTCTGCATAAACTTCCAGATGATTTCACAGGGTTTGCGGCTCCTCTTCAGCCCATCTGGGGAGGTTATGAACCCTCGCTCAAGAGGCAGCGACTTTAGGAATCCATTTGTTCATTCAGTAAACATTTCCTGTGTGGTTGCCACATGCCGGGGGCTGTGGGAGAAGAGTCAGGGAAAGGGCAGGTGGGATACCTTTCCCCAAGTTGCTCATGGGCACCCAGGACCGTGATCAGAAGTGGAACCCATTCACTCTTTGGGGAGAGGTGTAGCTATACTTATGGGAGAGTTCTGAGGACAGAACCTGTTTCCACCTTCGGGGTGTGTGAAATCAACAAGTGTGTCCAGTGGTGCGAAGGACACTGCTGTTGGAAAGCAAAAGAAGACTGAGAGGCTGACCTCAAATGATACGTTGACTTTCCCGAGGTACAGGCGCCGACAGTTCACATGAGGGCACGTGTGTGGCTTGCTTTCACCTCAGTGTAACAGTGGGCCGATTCTCTCTGATGGGAAGCCAGACACAATTCATGTTGGGTTCTTTGCAAATGGTCTTCTAATTCAAGATCACCTCCATAGCTGAAAGCACGGGTCGTCTGCTTGCACAACACACATGACATTGATGTTCTTTCTACCTTTAGGTTTCGCCTCTGTAGGGAGGAGGTGTCTGAACACTTCCTCCCACCCAGACACCCAATGCCTTGGGGGCCCAGAGCTCAATGTTATGTCCCCATCCTTATCAGTGGTTTCGGATGCTCTTAGAGGGCTTGGACCTGGAAAGGGTAGCTGATAACGACCTTCCATTTCTCTCTACCGGGAGGGAGTTTTCCTCCTACCCTGATCTCCTCTCTTCTTTATCTACGTCCCACTAAGGGCCCAGACCTGGAACTCCTCAGGGTTAGGGAACATCCTGACAAGCCAGGCTGTGTTCTGCCCTAGCAGCATTGGCAGTGTATCCGTCGAGTTCTGGTTCATAACGCTTCCCTGGGGGTTTCTCTGAAAGACTTTAGTTCCTGCTGCGATTCAGTGAAAGGCTGGGTGTTTGGGTTGGTTCAGGTTAGGGGGAAGCCAGGGTGGAGGCCCGTTCTGGTTTGGGTTTTACTGGGTCATTGTTGGCAAGCCCCTTATCTCAAGTCATCCCAGAGGGAAAGGACGTGGTTGGGGAACCCACTTCACAGAGAATTTGGAGTTGAATGCCGCCGCAGCAAACCAGCTTTAAAGAGAAACTCCAGTTTCAGGTTCGTGATGTCAAAATGAGTTGGGTGCAGCAAGAAGCTCGGACAGTGATTTCTGCTTCTGGCCTGGCCACAGATTCACAGTGTGACCCTGCGTAGGTCATTTCCTTCTCTAGGACTCCGTTTCCTTATGTGTACAAGAAGGAGATTGGACTAGAAACCAGAGGATGGCTAAGGTACCTTTCAGAGCTAAAATGTTACGATGCTATGAAAATGATTTTGCTTTAAATTAACTAGGATTCTAAGGAAAAGACTCAACGTGCCCCTTCCCCAAGCACATCCAGTTCTTCCCTCATCAAAACAGATCCCTCCCCTGTCCTCTCTGGCACGATGCTCATTAGAGAACTGACCTAATGGCTCAAGCAGCCTCCCATTTCTGTTTTAATGGAGGCCTTGGATGTTATTACCCAAGGGGTTGTGTAACAGAGGTGCAGGCAGGCCCCTGGGTCACAGAATTGTCCTCCCTCCCTGGCCCCTTCTTTCCTTTCAGCAGACCTGTGTGGAGAGCTTCCTTTGCGGGAAGCCCCGTGTTAGGGCAGTACGAGGCATCACCCATATAGAGGGGAATGCACTGCTTTAGGGTGCTGGAAGGCAGGGCCCCTTTTCAGCAGGAAGAGGCGGGGCCCTCCCTGGCCTGCTGTGATCCTGCTGGGTGTGGGTGCGGGAGGATTTCTGGAGACCAAGCCCTGGCATCCCCAGGTGTTCACTGCCTAGCATCACAAGATGTGCCAGCCAAGTGTTTCTCACACTTGAAACTCACCCTTTCATAAATAAAGGGCTCTCACTCATTTTTGATATTTTAAATGAGAAACCGTCTACTTTTGGTTTCTTCGTTTCTAGGCCTTCTTAGCTAGATATTGTGAAGAGAATCATGTCTCACCTGGATGAATATTAACTGCCATTCCTTAGGTTTTCAAGGGTACATTGAGGAAAGGCAGAGTATCCCCTCTTACGGCCCATTTGCGGTTCCATGATTTTGTAAGTAAAGGCCCCTTGTCTTTAGTCTGTTAATTGCCAGTGGATCATATCGTGATATTTTCAAAGCAGTTGATCTATGAATGCCCCCAGCAAACCAGCTTTAAAGAGAAACTCCAGTTTCAGGTTCGTGATGTCAAAATGAGTTGGGTGCAGCAAGAAGCTCGGACAGTGATTTCTGCTTCTGGCCTGGCCACAGATTCACAGTGTGACCCTGCGTAGGTCATTTCCTTCTCTAGGACTCCGTTTCCTTATGTGTACAAGAAGGAGATTGGACTAGAAACCAGAGGATGGCTAAGGTACCTTTCAGAGCTAAAATGTTACGATGCTATGAAAATGATTTTGCTTTAAATTAACTAGGATTCTAAGGAAAAGACTCAACGTGCCCCTTCCCCAAGCACATCCAGTTCTTCCCTCATCAAAACAGATCCCTCCCCTGTCCTCTCTGGCACGATGCTCATTAGAGAACTGACCTAATGGCTCAAGCAGCCTCCCATTTCTGTTTTAATGGAGGCCTTGGATGTTATTACCCAAGGGGTTGTGTAACAGAGGTGCAGGCAGGCCCCTGGGTCACAGAATTGTCCTCCCTCCCTGGCCCCTTCTTTCCTTTCAGCAGACCTCTGTGGAGAGCTTCCTTGCGGGAACCCCCGTGTTAGGGCAGTACGAGGCATCACCCATATAGAGGGGAATGCACTGCTTTAGGGTGCTGGAAGGCAGGGCCCCTTTTCAGCAGGAAGAGGCGGGGCCCTCCCTGGCCTGCTGTGATCCTGCTGGGTGTGGGTGCGGGAGGATTTCTGGAGACCAAGCCCTGGCATCCCCAGGTGTTCACTGCCTAGCATCACAAGATGTGCCAGCCAAGTGTTTCTCACACTTGAAACTCACCCTTTCATAAATAAAGGGCTCTCACTCATTTTTGATATTTTAAATGAGAAACCGTCTACTTTTGGTTTCTTCGTTTCTAGGCCTTCTTAGCTAGATATTGTGAAGAGAATCATGTCTCACCTGGATGAATATTAACTGCCATTCCTTAGGTTTTCAAGGGTACATTGAGGAAAGGCAGAGTATCCCCTCTTACGGCCCATTTGCGGTTCCATGATTTTGTAAGTAAAGGCTTGTCTGGAAAGAGGTAACTGCTTAGTTAACAGCAATTATTAGTCTGTTAATTGCCAGTGGATCATATCGTGATATTTTCAAAGCAGTTGATCTATGGAGCACAGTCGCCGTTCCAGGAAGGGGCGCCTAGGCTGCCAGGCGTTCTGATTGCTTGGATGTGAATTCAACAGTTTCTCTTCCTCTGGTTTATCACGGGTGGTAGGGCTTGCCCCTGACTGGGGTGGCCTTCTCCCCATGCTCCTCCCTCCAGCCTCCCTTGACTTTCTCGCTTCCTCTTTTCCTGTTTCTCTTTTTAAAAGTTTATTGGGAGTTTTTGCATGATGAAAAGACTACACACACATTACAAATAATTTGAAAAAAGAAAAAAAATCTTTAAAAAGTAGGAAAAAACCCCACTCATGGCATCCAGAGAAAAATGCATTTTGGTATATTGCTACTATCTCTGTTTTCATTGTTTCAAGTTTTATTTGATTACTTTACACATTGAAGTCATGTAGTAGATATGATTTTGCATCCGGCATGTATTTTAATTTAATTTAAAATATTTATTTACTTTTATTTTTTGGCCGCACTAGGTCTTTGTTGTGGCAGATAGGCTCTTTAGTTGAAGCACATGGAATCTAGTTCCCTGACCAGGGATCATACTTGAGCCCCCTGCATTGAGCTGCTTGTGGTCTTAGTCCCTGGACCACCAGGGAAGTCCCGTCCAGCTTACTTTTAGAAACAATGATAATATAAGCATTTTCCTGCGTTAATTTAAAGCTCATCACAAACATCATCTATGTGGACCATCCATATAGCCAGTGGACTGGGTGTGGTGCTGTGGTGTCACATGCCCCCTTTAAGGCTGATTTGGCCTTCTTTCTAACTGGTTGTCTCTAGGGGGCCATGCTGGGAAAACACCCACCAGGCCTGTTAGAACTGTGCGTAATGGAAGAGTTAATCAGTCTTGCGATCTAGTGGGAAGGCCTGAGGGGCTTTCCTCAGGAACCGGGGTTTTGACTTTTGTGACACATTCTTTAGTCTCAAAGGTCCCTTTACTCACGTTTTCAGTTCTTGATTGAGTCCTGTATGGTTGAGATGATCAAATAATTGACCAATGGGATACATCTGTACTAGTGAAACTGCTAAAATCTGCCTTTCTCCCTTTAGAGAGAATTTCTCGGTAGAGGGGTAAATAATGCAGTTGTTGGGAGCTGCCTGTGTCCAAAGCCCGTCCCTCCCGCATCCTGGCCAGTGACCTCAAGGACCGCAAGCCAATGTCAGCCTCTTTGTGCCTTGGCCCCCCTCACATGGGAGGACAGTGGTGCCCATCTGACAGGGCTCTGGTGGTAAATGGATTAATCCAGGTACAGTGCCTAGGGGAATGCCTGAAGCTCAGTAAACTCCAGTGAGTGTTTCCTAGTGTTATGACGTAGACAGCATTTTAAAGTTTCTTTAGTATAGTTTTTTTTTTTTTAAAGGTTTTACAGAGTTTTGTTGTTCACAGAAATTCATGTTCCCAGATCAGTCATATGCATATCCCTGGTCCCCATCCCCGCAGTTCCCCCCATCCCACCCCTCCGGACCATCACCCCAAGCCATTGTGAGCACTCCTATTCTCTTAGCACAATGACAATAGCTATCTTTTCCACACATGACAGTATAGGTTTCCATGCTACTCCCTCCATGCCCCCCCCCTCCCTATTTCTACCCCACAATGTCCCTATGTCTATGCTCTGTCTGTTTTTCCATGAGTTCCCTGTATGTGTTATCAAGACCATCCTACTAGATTCCATATATGTGTGTTAGTATACTGTATTTGTCTTTCTCTTTTTGACTTACTTCACTTTTTATGATAGGTTCTAGAGCCAGCCACCTCATTAAGACTGAGTCTTCTGCATTTCTTTTAACAGCTGAGTAGTATTCCATTGTATATATGTACCAGAGCTTCTGAATCCATTCATTCGTCGATGGACATCTAGGTTGCTTCCAAGTTCTGGCTATTGTATAGAGAGCTACAATGAACATTGGGGTACAGGTGTTTCTTTCAGTTTTGATTTCATCAGGATATAGGCCTAGTAGTGGGATTGCTGGGTCATAGGGTGCTTCTATTTTTAGTTTTTTAAGGAATCTCCATACTGTCTTCCATAGAGGCTGTATCAATTTACATTCCCACCAGCAATGCAAAAGGGTTCCCTTTTCTCCGCACCCTCTCCAGCATTTATTGTCTGCAGATTTGTTGATGATGGCCATTCTGACGGGTGTGAGGTGATATCTCATTGTAGTTTTAATTTGCATTTCTCTAATAATAAGTGAGGTTGAGCATCGTTTCACGTGTTTTTGGGCCATCTGTATGTCCTCTTTGGAGAGGCGTCTCTTTAGATCTTTTTCCCATTTTTTGATTGGGTTGTTCGTTTTTCTTGTGCTGAGTTGTCTGAGTTGCTTGTAGATTTTGGAGATCAATTCTTTGTCTGTTGTTTCATTTACTATGATTTTCTCCCACTCTGTGGGATGTCTGTTCAGCTTTTTTGTAATTTCTTTTGCTATACAAAAGCTTTTAAGTTTCATGAGGTCCCACATGTTCATTTTTCTTTTCAGTTCCGCTATTTTAGTAGGTGGGTCAGAGAAGATCTCGCTTTGATTTATGCCCTTGGGGGTTTTGCCTATATTCTCCTCTAAGAGTTTGATGGTTTCTGGTCTTACATTTAGGTCTTTAATCCATTTTGAGTTGATCTTAGTGTATGGTGTCAGGGAATGTTCCAACTTCATTTTTTTGCATGTAGCTGTCCAATTTTCCCAGCACCACTTGTTGAAGAGGCTGTCTTTGTCCCATTTTATAGTTTTGCCTCCTTTGTCAAAAATAAGGTACCCATAGGTGCATGGGTTTATCTCTGGGTTCTCAATCTTCTTCCATTGGTCAATATTTCTGTTTTTGTGCCAGTACCACACTGTCTTGATGACTGTTGCTTTGTGGTATAGTAATTCTGAGTCTTCTGCATTTCTTTTAACAGCTGAGTAGTATTCCATTGTATATATGTACCAGAGCTTCTGAATCCATTCATTCGTCGATGGACATCTAGGTTGCTTCCAAGTTCTGGCTATTGTATAGAGAGCTACAATGAACATTGGGGTACAGGTGTTTCTTTCAGTTTTGATTTCATCAGGATATAGGCCTAGTAGTGGGATTGCTGGGTCATAGGGTGCTTCTATTTTTAGTTTTTTAAGGAATCTCCATACTGTCTTCCATAGAGGCTGTATCAATTTACATTCCCACCAGCAATGCAAAAGGGTTCCCTTTTCTCCGCACCCTCTCCAGCATTTATTGTCTGCAGATTTGTTGATGATGGCCATTCTGACGGGTGTGAGGTGATATCTCATTGTAGTTTTAATTTGCATTTCTCTAATAATAAGTGAGGTTGAGCATCGTTTCACGTGTTTTTGGGCCATCTGTATGTCCTCTTTGGAGAGGCGTCTCTTTAGATCTTTTTCCCATTTTTTGATTGGGTTGTTCGTTTTTCTTGTGCTGAGTTGTCTGAGTTGCTTGTAGATTTTGGAGATCAATTCTTTGTCTGTTGTTTCATTTACTATGATTTTCTCCCACTCTGTGGGATGTCTGTTCAGCTTTTTTGTAATTTCTTTTGCTATACAAAAGCTTTTAAGTTTCATGAGGTCCCACATGTTCATTTTTCTTTTCAGTTCCGCTATTTTAGTAGGTGGGTCAGAGAAGATCTCGCTTTGATTTATGCCCTTGGGGGTTTTGCCTATATTCTCCTCTAAGAGTTTGATGGTTTCTGGTCTTACATTTAGGTTTTTAATCCATTTTGAGTTGATCTTAGTGTATGGTGTCAGGGAATGTTCCAACTTCATTTTTTTGCATGTAGCTGTCCAATTTTCCCAGCACCACTTGTTGAAGAGGCTGTCTTTGTCCCATTTTATAGTTTTGCCTCCTTTGTCAAAAATAAGGTACCCATAGGTGCATGGGTTTATCTCTGGGTTCTCAATCTTCTTCCATTGGTCAATATTTCTGTTTTTGTGCCAGTACCACACTGTCTTGATGACTGTTGCTTTGTGGTATAGTCTGAAGTTAGGGCGGCTGATTTCTCCAGCTCCGTTTTTCTTTCTCAGGATTGCTTTGGCTATTCGAGGTCTTTTGTATTTCCATATGAACTGTGTTATTCTTTGGTCTAGTTCTGAGAAAAATGTCAATGGTAGTTATATAGGTATTGCATTGAATCTGTAGATGATATTTGGTAGTATGGTCATTTTCACAATATTGATTCTTCTGACCCAGGAACATGGACTATCTCTCCATCTGTTTAAGTCTTCTTTAATTTCTTTCATGAGTGTCTTGTAATTTTCTGTGTATAATTCTTTTGTTTCTTTGTGTAGGTTTATTCCTAGATATTTGATTCTTTTGGTTGCAATGGTGAAGGGGATTGCCTCTTTGATTTCGTTTTCTGATTTTTCATTGTTTGTGTATAGGAATGCCAGTGATTTCTGTGTATTGACTTTGTATCCTGAGACTTTGCTGAATTCGTTGATTAGCTCTAGTAGCTTTGTAATAGAGTCTTTGGGATTTTCTATGTATAATATCGTGTCGTTTTCAAATAGAGAGAGTTTGACTTCTTCCTTTCCAATCTGGATTCCTTTATTTCTTTCTCTTCTCTTATTGCTGTTGCTAGAACTTCCAGGACTATGTTGAATAGTAGTGGTGAAAGTGGACACCCTTGTCTTGTTCCTGATCTTAGAGGGATTGCTTTCAGTTTTTCACTGTTGAGGATAATGTTCGCTGTGGGCTTCTCATATATGGCTTTTATTATGTTGAGATAGGTTCCTTCTATGCCCATTTTCTGAAGAGTTTTTTTATCATAAATGGATGTTGTACTTTGTCAAAGGTCTTTTCTGCATCTATTGAGATGATCATGTGATTTCTGTCTCTCAATTTGTTGATATGGTGTATCACATTGATTGATTTGCAGATACTAAAGAATCCATTTTAAAGTTTCTTGTCAGCATCTCTGGTCTTACACTTAGGTCTTAATTCCATGTACATAGCAGCATGATTTACCATAGCCAAGACATGGAAGCAACCTAAATGTCTATCAATGGATGAATGGATAAAGAAGATGTAGTATACCTAGACAGTGGACTACTACTCAGCCATTAAAAAGAAAGAATGCCATTTGCAGAAAAGGATGGATCTGGGGATTATCATACAAAGAGAAGTAGATCAGACAGAGAAAGACAAATATCATATGATATAGCTTATATGGAAAAGCTAAAAAAGGTGGTACAAATGAACTTATTTACAACAAGGAAACAGATTCACAGACCTGGAGAATTAATTTCTGATTACTTGGGGGAGGGTGGTGGGGTGGACTAGCTTGGGAGCTTAGGGTTGACATTCCTACGCTGCTGTATTTAAAATAGATAACTTACGAAATGTAAAAAACCCTAAAGTCAGAAAACAAGAATTACGCCTTCATATTATGTTGTGACGTATGCCTGGATTTTCTCTACTTAAAAATTGGAAAAGACCAGTTTACACAAAGGGCACAATTTTTTTTTTTGAGATTTATTTATTTATTTTGGTGGGGGTGGGGTGGGGAGGGAGGGGAGCAGGCGGGCCACTTCCATTGTTCTTTCATTTCTCCATTTTCATCCGTCTGTGTTCTTTGGCCTGTGCGGGCCTCCCATCACAGTGGTCTCTGTTGTCGCAGAGCACCGGCTCTGGGCACACGCGTTCCAGAGCTCCGGCTCGGTAATTGGACACATTGGTCCAGCTGCTCTGCGGCACGTGGGATCTTCCCAGGCCAGGGATCAAACTGGCGCCCCTTGCACTGCAAGGCGGTGTCCTTATCCACTGGACCACCAGGGAAGCCCTCAAAGGGCACTTTTGAGGTAGTTGTTTTCTCACTTATTGTTTGTGCTTGTATACTAAATAATATATATCTTCAAAATTTTTTTCCCCTGCCTCTTCAGGCTTTTTATCTTTTCTCCCCCATAATATTTGAAATTGGAATATGATAATTCTACAAGGTTGTGTTAGTTTCTGCCGTACCACAAAGTGAACCAGCTCTATGCACACACATCCCCTTCCTCTGAGCCACCTTCCTCCCTCCCATCCCACCCCTCTAGGTCATCGCAGAGCCCAGAGCCGAGCTCCTGTGCGCTACCGCAACTTCCTATGGACTAGCTGTTTAACGCATGGTATTGTGTATATGTCAATGCTAATCTCCCAATTCATCTCACCCTCCCCTCTCCCTCGTGGGTCCACAGGTCTGTTCTTTCTCTCTCTCTCTCTTTTTAAAAGAGGCCCAGGAGCAGAAGGAGGCAGGTTCAAGGGCAAGGTCTGCACAGAGGAGGAGAAGGGTGAGGAGAGCAGGGCACTCGGGGCACCGCAGTCCCCAAGGCTGGGGAGTGGGTGATGCCCTTACGGCCGCCTTGACACCACCCAAGGGGGGTCAGGAAGTGAGAGTCAAGGCAAAGCAAGGGAGAGGGCCCAGAGCTGAACATCAGAACCTGAAGGAGGAAGAGGCCGGGATCTGCCCTCCCTCAGCAGGGTTGCAACCTAGGAGGCTGGGCGTCTGAGCGTCTCAGGGGGTGGGCGGGGCACGTCTAACTATAGACTCTGCAGTTTTCCTTACGAGAGGTCCAGCGCAGTTGCATTCTGGTAATGGAAGTAAAATTTAAAATATGAGCAGGAAATAAAATTAATTTAAAAATATCTGAAAACATGTATTCTGCGGCTCATCCAACTGGCTGAGCTCGGCTGGCTTGTTTTTCCCCAGACCGACTGATTAATAGGACAGAAATGAGGAGGTGTGAATTTATTTTGGACCCGGGTGGGGAGCCAAGGGGGCTGGCATCAGCCCACTCAGGCTAAATCTGCATCTTCAAGTCCAGGAGGGGTGCCCACCTACTGGATAACCTGGGAAGGGCCGGGGAGGGAGGAGTTGGAAGGGAAGCACGTTGGACCAAGCGCCTTCTCAGCCAGCTTCTAGGAGCAGTTTGTTCTCTCCCTCTCTTCTGAAATTAGAGTCGCGCAGGCCCGGAGGCAGCCGGGAGACCAGTGGACCCTGGGGGCCTTTCCCTGGCCGGGCCTCGGACATGGAGCTGCGTCAGGAAGGAGTGGGATGGGCACAGACTGTCGAGCCTAAATGCTCCCTGGGATGAGGTGGGAGGACAGGCCGGCACTGGGGGAAATCAAATCAAATCCCGCTGGGCTGCTTGCTTCACTGAGCATGGAGAATCATTTAGCAGCATGAAAGGTGGCTGAGAAGCAATAAATAACCTTCCAATGGGAGAAGGCCGCCGCCTGGGAGGTGGAGAGTGGGGCTGCAGTTCACAGCATCTGATCCGAGTTGAGACTCCGCAGAAAGGCTGACTGGGCCGTGGCTCAAGACACGGATAATTAAAACAAAGACATCTTTAAGACAGATCTCGGTGGGCCCCTGCCTCCTCCTTCACCCTGCGAGTCCCCACGCCCACCCCCACCATCTCCTTTTCCCGGAAAAGGGACAGTCCCCAAGGCTGGGGAGTGGGTGATGCCCTTACGGCCGCCTTGACACCACCCAAGGGGGGTCAGGAAGTGAGAGTCAAGGCAAAGCAAGGGAGAGGGCCCAGAGCTGAACATCAGAACCTGAAGGAGGAAGAGGCCGGGATCTGCCCTCCCTCAGCAGGGTTGCAACCTAGGAGGCTGGGCGTCTGAGCGTCTCAGGGGGTGGGCGGGGCACGTCTAACTATAGACTCTGCAGTTTTCCTTACGAGAGGTCCAGCGCAGTTGCATTCTGGTAATGGAAGCAAAATTTAAAATATGAGCAGGAAATAAAATTAATTTAAAAATATCTGAAAACATGTATTCTGCGGCTCATCCAACTGGCTGAGCTCGGCTGGCTTGTTTTTCCCCAGACCGACTGATTAATAGGACAGAAATGAGGAGGTGTGAATTTATTTTGGACCCGGGTGGGGAGCCAAGGGGGCTGGCATCAGCCCACTCAGGCTAAATCTGCATCTTCAAGTCCAGGAGGGGTGCCCACCTACTGGATAACCTGGGAAGGGCCGGGGAGGGAGGAGTTGGAAGGGAAGCACGTTGGACCAAGCGCCTTCTCAGCCAGCTTCTAGGAGCAGTTTGTTCTCTCCCTCTCTTCTGAAATTAGAGTCGCGCAGGCCCGGAGGCAGCCGGGAGACCAGTGGACCCTGGGGGCCTTTCCCTGGCCGGGCCTCGGACATGGAGCTGCGTCAGGAAGGAGTGGGATGGGCACAGACTGTCGAGCCTAAATGCTCCCTGGGATGAGGTGGGAGGACAGGCCGGCACTGGGGGAAATCAAATCAAATCCCGCTGGGCTGCTTGCTTCACTGAGCATGGAGAATCATTTAGCAGCATGAAAGGTGGCTGAGAAGCAATAAATAACCTTCCAATGGGAGAAGGCCGCCGCCTGGGAGGTGGAGAGTGGGGCTGCAGTTCACAGCATCTGATCCGAGTTGAGACTCCGCAGAAAGGCTGACTGGGCCGTGGCTCAAGACACGGATAATTAAAAACAAAGACATCTTTAAGACAGATCTCGGTGGGCTCCCCTGCCTCCCCTCCTTCACCCTGCGAGTCCCCACGCCCACCCCCACCATCTCCTTTTCCCGGAAAAGGCCGGGAACACCCTCCAAAGAGAGAAGACATGTTCTTGAAGAAGCCTCTGTGTGGCGCTCACAGCTCGATAAGCATTCCCACAGAAAGATGTCCCCGACTCAGGCGCTAACTCAAGGCCCGTGGCTGCACTGCGAGCTTGGTCCTCTGTGTGACGGTTTTTCTACACCGTCTGCAATGAAATGCAGATTTCCTGCCGCCTGATTCTGCCCGGACAAGGGGCTCTGGCGCTTCTAGATCTTTCGGCTTACGTGCCAGGGCGCAAGGAGTCTCCCGAGGGGTCGTGATCGTGCAGGACATCACCCCACCTGCACCACGTGCACCAGTGGCTGCCACACGGGCCTCACACGTGCCCGAGGGAGAGCTGCTTCTGCCCAAACCTTCTTCACGAGAAACAGATCTGCTCTGCTTCTCCGTGACGTCACGTGAATCTTACGTGTTTATTTGGCTGTGTCAGGTCTTAGCTGTGGTATGGGTTCTTTCACTGCGGCTCACGGACTCCCCAGTGGTGGTGCACAGCCTCTGTAGGTGCACCGTGTGGGCTTAGCATCCCTGGGGCACGTGGACTCTTAGTTCCCTCACCAGCGATGGAAGCCATATCCCCTGCATTGCAAGGTGGATTTTTAACCACTGGACTACCAGGGAAGTCCCCATTAACTTCATTTTGATGTTTGAAATTGTCCTCAACCCTAGGTGTAGGGACAGTGGTCTTTGTTTGGATACTCCAAATTGAAATTGTCCTCAACCCTCAGGCCGGCACTGGGGAAATCAAATCAAATCCGCTGGGCTGCTTGCTTCACTGAGCATGGAGAATCATTTAGCAGCATGAAAGGTGGCTGAGAAGCAATAAATAACCTTCCAATGGGAGAAGGCCGCCGCCTGGGAGGTGGAGAGTGGGGCTGCAGTTCACAGCATCTGATCCGAGTTGAGACTCCGCAGAAAGGCTGACTGGGCCGTGGCTCAAGACACGGATAATTAAAACAAAGACATCTATAAGACAGATCTCGGTGGGCTCCCCTGCCTCCCCTCCTTCACCCTGCGAGTCCCCACGCCCACCCCCACCATCTCCTTTTCCCGGAAAAGGCCGGGAACACCCTCCAAAGAGAGAAGACATGTTCTTGAAGAAGCCTCTGTGTGGCGCTCACAGCTCGATAAGCATTCCCACAGAAAGATGTCCCCGACTCAGGCGCTAACTCAAGGCCCGTGGCTGCACTGCGAGCTTGGTCCTCTGTGTGACGGTTTTTCTACACCGTCTGCAATGAAATGCAGATTTCCTGCCGCCTGATTCTGCCCGGACAAGGGGCTCTGGCGCTTCTAGATCTTTCGGCTTACGTGCCAGGGCGCAAGGAGTCTCCCGAGGGGTCGTGATCGTGCAGGACATCACCCCACCTGCACCACGTGCACCAGTGGCTGCCACACGGGCCTCACACGTGCCCGAGGGAGAGCTGCTTCTGCCCAAACCTTCTTCACGAGAAACAGATCTGCTCTGCTTCTCCGTGACGTCACGTGAATCTTACGTGTTTATTTGGCTGTGTCAGGTCTTAGCTGTGGTATGGGTTCTTTCACTGCGGCTCACGGACTCCCCAGTGGTGGTGCACAGCCTCTGTAGGTGCACCGTGTGGGCTTAGCATCCCTGGGGCACGTGGACTCTTAGTTCCCTCACCAGCGATGGAAGCCATATCCCCTGCATTGCAAGGTGGATTTTTAACCACTGGACTACCAGGGAAGTCCCCATTAACTTCATTTTGATGTTTGAAATTGTCCTCAACCCTAGGTGTAGGGACAGTGGTCTTTGTTTGGATACTCCAGAAATCTGGAAGAAAATATAAGTTCACTGATTTTGCTTTCAAGAGAAACCGGTTGTTGTGTAGGTATGTCTGTGTCTGTGTGTGAGGCATGTGTATGTGTGCGTGTGCATGTATGATGGGAGAGTGGGGATCCTGAGACCTTCCAGGAAGTTCCATATTGCCCTCTGTCCCAGCATGGCCAGGGGTTGGCCAGCACTGATTGGAAGCAACCCCCAGGAAGAGGAAACGGTTGATTTTCAGGTCTGTAACGACGAGCCCCTGCCCCATGCTGCAAACCGTGGGCCCCAGTGAAGGGAGCTGGTATTGGCTTCCCCACATTAGTTTAAGAGGCAGTAAGGAAAGGCAGAGCTCACCTCACCTAAGTGGGCAAGCAGGGTCGGTAGCACAGCAAGCCAGACCTCAGGTGTAGAAAGACCTAGACTTGAATCCCACCAGCCACTTTTCTAGCAGTGTGATCCTGGGAAAGTTCCTTGGCCTCTCTCAGTCTCAGTGTTCTCGTCTGTAAAGTGGGCCAATGGCCTTCATTCTGTGAATTCTACAGAGCAGGAGAGTGAGTGCTCAAGGGACGAGAAGCCCACGTTCCCTTCTCCCACCAAGTCCTCCAGGCTGCTGTAACTGGAAATGGACTTGGCAGGAGGAAGGCTTAATTCCCTTTTAGGAAACCTCCCTCCTAGACCCTGGCTGCCTCCCTGGCCTTCCACCCAGCACTGGGACCCGGAGCCTGTCACTCGGGTCCAGAAGGGATCTGGAAGAGGTGTCCAGTAAGACAAGAGGCGTGTGAAAGCCCCACCTCGTGGGGAATCACCCTGTGGCTCAAGAGGGTGGCCACCTCAGAGACAGACTCCCGCCCACTTCTCAGGGTTGCTCCAAGATAGTCCTGGGTCAGTGGAGTTTGCCCTCCTCCGTCGCAGATGTCCTCGGCCCTCCACATCCTCGTGCGGACTCCCTCATTTGGAGAACTTCCTTTGTTCCATTCTGATACGGGGATTGCCTTGAGCAGCCCCTGTGGGGACAGTTCTGACCTTGACCCTTAGTGGTTGGCATTTTTAGACATCAACAGTTTGTTCCTGGGACTGCCTTTCTGCATCTTGCCTGATTTTTCCTGGAGGCCGTGGGGCCTCCGTACTCATGGAGGGCTGTTCCCAGCTGGGAGAAAGACGTCGAAAGTTGGAGTTCCCACCCACAAACGAGGGCGAAAAGTCACACACAGGCGCTCAGGTGAGGTCTGTGGGGTTAGGGTCAATGGTTTGAAAGTTGAAAGCTGGACTTCCGGACATAAAACCTTGGTCTGTTATCAAGTATTTTCAACCGTATTTCTTCACAGAAAATGAATTGGACGCACAACTTCCCTCCCACGCTTCCCCTAAACTCCTCTAAAGTTGGGCATTTGACATTGATTTTCCCAGCTCAGTATCAACTCCAGCATCTTGAAAAGCATCAAACTGCTATTTAGACATTTTAAAGATGCAATTTGAGTTCCAGGCAAGGGGAAGGCGGGGATGAAAAGAGATTATATGATAATGATATGGCGGTGGAAGCCTGTCAAATAAAGTGCATTTTCTCGGCAGGCTATTTCTGGAGCCAATGGGTGCGGGGTGTTTCTGGCAGGCTAGCAGGAGAGTGAGTGCTCAAGGGACGAGAAGCCCACGTTCCCTTCTCCCACCAAGTCCTCCAGGCTGCTGTAACTGGAAATGGACTTGGCAGGAGGAAGGCTTAATTCCCTTTTAGGAAACCTCCCTCCTAGACCCTGGCTGCCTCCCTGGCCTTCCACCCAGCACTGGGACCCGGAGCCTGTCACTCGGGTCCAGAAGGGATCTGGAAGAGGTGTCCAGTAAGACAAGAGGCGTGTGAAAGCCCCACCTCGTGGGGAATCACCCTGTGGCTCAAGAGGGTGGCCACCTCAGAGACAGACTCCCGCCCACTTCTCAGGGTTGCTCCAAGATAGTCCTGGGTCAGTGGAGTTTGCCCTCCTCCGTCGCAGATGTCCTCGGCCCTCCACATCCTCGTGCGGACTCCCTCATTTGGAGAACTTCCTTTGTTCCATTCTGATACGGGGATTGCCTTGAGCAGCCCCTGTGGGGACAGTTCTGACCTTGACCCTTAGTGGTTGGCATTTTTAGACATCAACAGTTTGTTCCTGGGACTGCCTTTCTGCATCTTGCCTGATTTTTCCTGGAGGCCGTGGGGCCTCCGTACTCATGGAGGGCTGTTCCCAGCTGGGAGAAAGACGTCGAAAGTTGGAGTTCCCACCCACAAACGAGGGCGAAAAGTCACACACAGGCGCTCAGGTGAGGTCTGTGGGGTTAGGGTCAATGGTTTGAAAGTTGAAAGCTGGACTTCCGGACATAAAACCTTGGTCTGTTATCAAGTATTTTCAACCGTATTTCTTCACAGAAAATGAATTGGACGCACAACTTCCCTCCCACGCTTCCCCTAAACTCCTCTAAAGTTGGGCATTTGACATTGATTTTCCCAGCTCAGTATCAACTCCAGCATCTTGAAAAGCATCAAACTGCTATTTAGACATTTTAAAGATGCAATTTGAGTTCCAGGCAAGGGGAAGGCGGGGATGAAAAGAGATTATATGATAATGATATGGCGGTGGAAGCCTGTCAAATAAAGTGCATTTTCTCGGGCGGGCAGGCTATTTCTGGAGCCAGGCATGGGTCGGTCTGCTGAGGGATGTGTTTATCCTAATGGGAAGCAGGGCTGAGCTAGGCCACAGCACCCTGCACAGTTTTTAAAGTCTTAAGATACCGCAAAGACATTTGTGGTGTCCAGAAGATGCATTTAGTCTGCCCCGGGCCTTTCTGCGTGTGCTGACTTGGCTCTGTTAGGAGCCAGAGGAAGGCAGAGAGAAGTCTGACGGCAGAAGGGAGAGAATGTGTGTCCCTCCAGAGCTGCCCACGCAGGTGCCTTTGGATACAAGGAGTGGTACAGAGCTCACTCTCGGATCTAACGGGTAGCCGAGAGCCAGGGCTTAATCAGGGCACTAGCTCTGCCTCCGGTAATCCCGCTGGCCCAGCCCTCTTCTGGTTCTTCTCCCTGGGCAGACTTGCCTCCTGGCTGCAGGGTGGGTGCCGGCAGCAGCCCTGGCACTCGCGTCTTTGGTCACATCCACAGAGAAAGAGAGGAAACCACACCCTGGACGAATTGCGGCGAGTAGGCTGACATCTGGGCTGATTGGCCATGCATTCTGGACCCAGTTCTAGCAAAGAGACTCAAGCCACCCCTGACTGCTGGGGTTGGAGTCCCCTGGGACTCAGGCACTACATGGGGGTGGGGCAGGGACGAGGGGGCTGACTTTGGACTCTGTAAGGAAGGCAGCAGCTTCCCAGATGGCCAGTGGGAAAGAATCCACCCGCCAGTGCAGGAGATGCAGGAGACCTGGGTTTGATCCCTGGATTGGGAAGATCCCCTGGAGGAGGAAATGACAACCCACTCCCGGATTCTTGCCTGGAGAATCCCAGGGACAGAGGAGCCTGGTGGGCTACAGTCTACAGGGAGGCAAAGAGTCGGACACAGCTCAGCAGTGAGCTCACACACAAGGCAGGCAGGGGCAAGGTGAGCTGAAAATGAATGCCGTTGAGCAGTCAACAGGGTTTCCAACCAGAGAGGCCAGAGCCTTGTTCTAGCAGAGTTCTGTCGTGGACTGAGAGTCTTGGTCTGACCTTCTGTCTCAGAGCTGTCAGAATCGAGAAAGAGGACAAAGGGCCCTCCCTGGCAGTCCAGCGGTTAAGAGGTTAAGATTCCATGCTTCCACTGCAGGGGAGCAAGTTCAATCTTTGGCAAAGAACAAAGATCCCACATGCTGCATAGGGCAGCCTTACAATTTTTTTTTCAAATTAACTACTTTCCAATTCTGTTCAAAAAGGAAAGAAGAAAGTAAAAATGTGAAATAGATGTAAATAATGTGCGAGTGTAGATATAGATATACTGTAGTAAAGCATAAAATATATCTCTGTGACGGCTTCCCTGGTGGTCCAGTGGGTAAAGAGTCCGCCTTGCAGTGCAAGGGGCACTGGTTCAATCCCTGGTCTGGGAAGATCCCATGTGCCGCTGAGCGACTGGATTGGTGTGTCCAATTACAAGCCAGCACTCTGGAGTGCATGCGCCTAGAGCTGGTGCTCTGCAACGAGGGAGGCCACTGTGATGGGAGGTCCACACAGGCTGAAGAATTAAGACAGATGAAAATAAATGAAAAAACAAGAAAGGCCCAAATTAAAAACACACACACACGCGCACACACACACACACACACACACACATATATATATGGCTTTCCTGGTGGTCCAGTGGGTAAGGATACCACCTTGCAGTGCAAGGGGCACCAGTTCGATCCCTGGCCTGGGAGGATCCCATGAACTCCCCAGGAGTTCCAAGGGGGCTGCTCCAGGCAGGTCACAGTGAGGAAACCAGGCTGTGAGCCCGAGAGGCTGTGGATGGGAAGACGTGGAGCCTGCTGGCTGAGTCCCGGGACAGAGCAGTGTGGACAGAGGGGCGGAGGAGCGGCATTCTAGATCACGAGGCACAGGATCTGCTGGGGGGCCTGGAAAGACGCAGGTGGACGTCTCCGCCCTGCGGGACGACACACTGCTCCTGTCGTCACAGGCCACACACACCCCCAGTTGAAATAATGGCCACAAAGCTGCAGCTTCCTGTCCCAAGGGCCACCCTGGAAGTGGAGCTGGTTGCTTGGCCAGGTCCAGCCTTGATTCTCATGAAAGAAAAGCCAGCATTTTGGTGTCCCCAGATGCCAGCAGGCCAGGTCCTCCGTACCTCCCTCTTCCTCCAGGTCTGGTCTCTTCTCATAGGAGAACAAGCACTGCAACGCACACTCACTCACACACACACTCACACACACACGCCCTCTCAGCTGTTACCTGCTCTGTCCCACTGGCTGCGGCACATGGGGAGACTGCGTTCCATTTTGGACCAGGAGGGCAGGCATAAGGGAGACATGCCACCTTCTCTACCTACAAAGAGACACTGACCGTGGAAATTCTCCAAGGAAGAGCAGAAAGGCCCATTCAGGGTAGTCTCTTGGCACCCCAACTCGGGGCTGAGGGCTTTGGGGGAGCTCCTAGGGCTCCCAGGCCCCGTGACATCTGGTATAAAACAAAGACTGTAGAAACTGGAAGGAATCCTGGAGGCCTGTGATGTCAGGACAGCCCGTGGCCTCCCAGAACAGAGACAGGGCCCAGGAGGAGGCCTCACCAGCCATGCGGCCCAGCCCCTGGAGCCCGGTCAGTGGTGCGGTCTGGGGGTGGGGTGTAGGGTAGCCCGGAGTCCTAGGGATGGAGGAGGTGCCAGGAGCAAGAGTCAGCCTCCGTAGCTGGTTGCCTGAGAAGAGCCTGGAGACCTCCGTGGGCTCTGAGCCCCCTCTGCTCACCACAAGGTGGCAACAGCGCTTTGTAGGAGCCCCGGTGTCGGGTGCGGGGGTGATGTCCAGCACACTCTGAGGACTGGACCTCACTCACTCCTGAACCCTGATGGTCTGATGATTCCTTCAATGTCTTCAGGTCATTTCAGGTGGGACTGGATGTGCCTCTCCTTCCTGTTTTAGTGCCTTAACCCCATCGGACATGCTCCTGCTCACTGGTACTGACCCCTGACCTCAGCTCTTCATGAGCGTAGGATCGGGGCAGTAGAAGGACACAGTTCTACTCTTGGGACTCTTAAGAGGCCAGTGAGAGGATGAGCCAGAGAGGAAAACCCCACCAGATACTAGATGAACACACGTCAGTTAGTGCCTGTGGTTGCCCTGACCACGTGCACCCCGGATGCAGCTGTTCATGGATGCCCATGACGTCAGCCCTGCAACGGGACAAACAGCCATGAGGAAGCCTTACCCTGTCCCCTGCATTGTGCTGGCTCTGCCCCAGGGGGATCCCGGTGAAAGATGGGCTCTCTTATATGAAAATAAGCCTCTTTACCCATCAGAGGCATGGTGAGGAACTCTCTGCTCCAAAGATAGACTTGGGGACAACTCTGTGGTCAAAGCCAAACAGTAAACATGTTCTTATTGATGGTTTAACTACAAAAACAGTACATACGTCTTTGTTGTTCAGTTGCTAAGTCTTATCTAACTCTTTGCAATCCCACGGAATCCAGCGCACCAGGCTCCTCTGTCTTCCATAGTCTCCCGGAGTTTGCTCATATCCACTGAGTTGGTGATGCTATCTAACCATCTCATCCTCTGCTGTCCTCTTCTTCCCTTGCTGTCAATCTTTCCCAGTATCAGAGTCTTTTTCAGTGAGTCCAATGGGATCCCCTTCATGGACCACAGCCTTGTCATGTCAAAAGGGCTTGTACAGCTCAGTGAGGCTATGAACCACGCCGTGCAGGACCACCCAGGACAAAGAGTTCATAGTGGAGAGTTCTGACAAAATGTGGTCAACTCTAGAAGGAAATGGCAATACTGGAGAACCCCATGAACAGTATGTAGCAATGGGGTCAACAGTAGGACAAAGTTATACTCTCAGGACTCTTAAATGGTTAATGGGAAGATGAGCCAGAGAGGAAAACCTCGCTAGACAATAGATGAATATATACAAGTTAGGGCCCCTGGCTGGCCTGACCGTGTGCCTGGGATGCAGCTGTTCACGGATACCCAAGAAGTCTATGAACAGTATGAACCCCATGAACAGTATGGAATACGTGTGTGTGTGTGTGTTTGTGTGTGTGTGTGTGTGTGTGTGTGTGTATCTCCAATCTTACTTAATCACCATTTCCATTATGTGAATCTGCCTACTCACTAACATTTATTTGTAACCCACAAGTCAACAGATGTGGTGCTTCTGCAGCCACCTGTGGACATGGCCCCCGGGGTGAAAGATGTGGATCACCCACGAGCACGTCCCCTGCTGAGGTCGGACAAGGTGACGCTGCTTCCGCTCTCATTCTCTCAGCAAGGATTCTCTTCCTGGTTTCATGAGTGCCTCGTTTTTTACACTTTTGTGTTTTCTGTTGGTGATTTTGTTACTTAAAATGGCTCCCAAGTGTGGTGCTGAAAAATATGTCTAGTGTTCCTAAGTCAAAGGCTGTGATGTGCTTTACAGAGAAAAAAAAATGTGTAAGTGAGCTTCATTCAGGTATGAGTTATAGCGCTGTTGGCTGTGAGTTCAGTGTTAATGAATCAACAAATTAGGTTAAGTGAGGTGTCTTTATACAGAAACACACATAAGACAAAGTTATGGATTAATTGGTTAATGAAAATATTGTGACCAGAGACTCTTAGGAGCCTGACCCCATATTTCCCCCAGAAGTAATCACGTTCCACATTTCAGTGTTTGCGTTGATTTTGCAGAACGTTAACTACTCTGAGTAACAAGAATTACCTGGAGATCAATTTATATATATATATATATATATATATATATATATATATATACACACACATATACATATATATATACAAGTATAAAATTAAAATAATATAAATACACATATAAATATAAAGTAATAAAACACATAATCTTCCTTTATCCACTTTCTCTAATACTGCTCCTGTCTCATAGGGAGCCATTATTAACCATTTGGGGTATATCCTCCCATACTTTTCTCTATTTAATTATATACTATATATATTATATATAAATGATATGACTGTGTTTTATTTTTTAAAGTCTTTATTGAATTTGTTATAATATTGTTCCTGTTAGTTTTGTTTTTCCAGGCCATGAGGTCTGTGGGATCTTAGCTGCCTGACCAGGGATTAAACTCCCATCCCCTGAATAGGAAGGAAAACTTTTAACCACTGGACCACCAGGGAAATACTACGAGTGTGTTTTATGAAAGGAATTATGTATATATAATATGTGATTTGCCTTTTATCAATTAGATGAGGGTCAGCAAAATATTTTTTTCTGTAAAAGGCCATACAATAAATATTTTCAGCTCTGTGACGCATATGGCCTCTTTCCCCTGCACTCAGCTTCACTGCTGCACCAACAAGTCAGTTGCAAATGGAGAAACAGGCACAGAGAACAGACTTATTGGGGAGAGGGAGAAGTAGGTGAGAGGTATGGAAAGAGTAACATGGAAACCTACTTTACCATATGTAACATAGATAAGCAGTGGGAATTTGCTGTATGATTGAAGGAATTCAAACAGGACTCTGTGACAACCTGGAGGGGTGGGACGGGGAGAGAGCCGGGAGAGGAGGTCAGAGGGAGGGAACGTATGTGTGCCTGTGGCCATTCACGTGGATGTCTGGTGGTAAACCACAGAGCTCTGTAAAGCTATTATCCTTCAATTAAAAAAATAAAAGAATGAAGAACAGGTTTCAAAAAAAAATAAAATAAATATTAAAAAAGATAAAGAAAGATCAGCTGTAAACGATAAGTAAATGATCGAGTGTGACTGTGTGCCCATGAAACTTTATATACGGAGGCTGAAGTGTGAATTTCATGTGATTTTCACATATCACAAAATACTGTTCTTCTTTTGATTTAAAAAGAAGAGCATTTAAAAACGTAAAAACCGGGCTTCCCTGGTGGTCCAGTGGATAAGGACACCGCCTTGCAGTGCAAGGGGTGCCGGTTCGATCCCTGGCCTGGGAAGGTCCCATGTGCCGCGGAGCAGCTGGACCGATGTGTCCAATTACCGAGCCGGAGCTCTGGTGCGCATGCGCCCAGAGCCAGTGCTCTGCGACAAGAGAGGCCACTGCGATGGGAGGCCCACACGGGCCAAAGAATGAAGATGGAAACGAAAGACCAATAGAAGTGACCAAAAAAAAAAAAAACCTAAAAACCATTTAAAAATGTAAGAACCCTCCTTAGCTTGGGAGCAGTACAATCACAGACAGGGGCCGGATTTGGCTTGTGCAATTCAGTGTACCTGACGCAGATTACACATTGGGGATCTCTTCTGTTAATACATGGAGATCTACCTTATTGTCTTAATGGCTGCCCTGTATTCCATTGCGTGAATTTGCCTCAATTTATATAGCTGTTTTCCTTATCGATGGACATGCAGATTACTTCTAATATTTCTCTCTGACAGAATATCCTTGTGCATACCCCTTGCGATGTGACAATTTCTCTGGTGTAGAATTCTAAGATTGGAATTCCCGGTCCATCCTTTCCCATTACACCTTCCCCTTGGGAACCACAATCTGTTCTCTATGTCTGTGAGTCTGTTTCTGTTTCATATAGAAGTCCATTGACCACCCTAGTTTTAAGCAAGAGTGTGATAATACTCAGATATGCTCTTTTAAAATTAATTAATTAATTAATTTTTGGCTATTCTTGGTTTTCACTACAGCCACAGGCTCTTCTCAGGGAATGGGGGCTGCTCTCTAGCTGAGGTGAGCAGGCTTCTTGTTGTGGTGACTTCTCTTGTTGTGGGACTCAGGCTCTGGGAAGCAAAGGGACATGGGCTCAATAGCTGCAGCTTCAAGACCAGAGCCACAGACTCAGTCGGTGACGATAAGTAAATGATCGAGTGTGACTGTGTGCCCATGAAACTTTATATACGGAGGCTGAAGTGTGAATTTCATGTGATTTTCACATATCACAAAATACTGTTCTTCTTTTGATTTAAAAAGAAGAGCATTTAAAAACGTAAAAACCGGGCTTCCCTGGTGGTCCAGTGGATAAGGACACCGCCTTGCAGTGCAAGGGGTGCCGGTTCGATCCCTGGCCTGGGAAGGTCCCATGTGCCGCGGAGCAGCTGGACCGATGTGTCCAATTACCGAGCCGGAGCTCTGGTGCGCATGCGCCCAGAGCCAGTGCTCTGCGACAAGAGAGGCCACTGCGATGGGAGGCCCACACGGGCCAAAGAATGAAGATGGAAACGAAAGACCAATAGAAGTGACCAAAAAAAAAAAAAACCTAAAAACCATTTAAAAATGTAAGAACCCTCCTTAGCTTGGGAGCAGTACAATCACAGACAGGGGCCGGATTTGGCTTGTGCAATTCAGTGTACCTGACGCAGATTACACATTGGGGATCTCTTCTGTTAATACATGGAGATCTACCTTATTGTCTTAATGGCTGCCCTGTATTCCATTGCGTGAATTTGCCTCAATTTATATAGCTGTTTTCCTTATCGATGGACATGCAGATTACTTCTAATATTTCTCTCTGACAGAATATCCTTGTGCATACCCCTTGCGATGTGACAATTTCTCTGGTGTAGAATTCTAAGTTTGGGAAATTTCCCCGGTCCATCCTTTCCCATTACACCTTCCCCTTGGGAACCACAATCTGTTCTCTATGTCTGTGAGTCTGTTTCTGTTTCATATAGAAGTCCATTGACCACCCTAGTTTTAAGCAAGAGTGTGATAATACTCAGATATGCTCTTTTAAAATTAATTAATTAATTAATTTTTGGCTATTCTTGGTTTTCACTACAGCCACAGGCTCTTCTCAGGGAATGGGGGCTGCTCTCTAGCTGAGGTGAGCAGGCTTCTTGTTGTGGTGACTTCTCTTGTTGTGGAACTCAGGCTCTAGGGCACACGGACTTCAGTGATTGAGGCACATGGGCTCAATAGCTGCAGCTTCAAGACCAGAGCACAGACTCAACAGTTATGGCTCACGTGCTTAGTTGCTCTGCAGCATGTGGGATCTTCCCGGATCAGGGATGGACCTCATGTCTCCTGCATTGGCAGGCAAACTCTTTACCACTGAGCTACCAGGGAAGCCCCAGATTTGCTTTTTATGCCAAAGTTATTTGGGTATAACTTTTTGTCATAAGAATCATTTTAGATTCAGAGAAAACTTGCAAAGATAGTGCAGGAATCCGTTCACTCAGTTTCCCCTCTTATTAAGGACTTACATACCTTAGTCAACACTATGTGATTGACATAGATCACATTACTATTAATTATGTGTCAGACGATATTCAGATTTCCCCAGTTTTTCTACTGATGTTCTTCTTCTTTTAAAAAAAATTAAATTGATTTATTTTTGGTTGTGATGGGTCTTCATTGCAACAGGAACTTTGTCTAGTTGTGATGAGCGGACGCTAATCTTTGCTATGGTGCGTGAGCTTCTCAGTGCAGTGGCTTCTCATGTTGTGCAGCACGGGCTCTAGGCACAGGGGGCTTCAGTAGTTACAGCATCCAGGCTCAGTAGTTGCTGTTCTTGGGCTCCAGAGCTTGGGCTCAGTAGTTGTGGCACATGGGCTTAGTTGCTCTGTGGCATGTGGGGTCTTTTCAGACCTGATATTGAGCCCACGTCTCCTGAGTTGGCAGGCAGATTCTTCTCCATGGCACCACCAGGGAAGTCCCCAATGCTCTTTTTTGTGTTCCAGGGCCCCATCCAGGGTCCCACATGTAGCAGGTCTGTGTTTAGGAAGATAAACAGCAGCAGTGGTCTGCAGAGTGGACTGGAGAAGTCCAGGTCTGGAGGCCAGGGGAACCCAGGAGGAAGCTGGGCAGGAGCCTGGTGGGTGGGGCTGAGGCCAGGCTTTCCAGCTGCTGCAGAAAGGAGCAGCGAGGGAAGATACCGACCTGTAAGGTAGTGATTAGTTTAAGAGGTTGACCCAGTGGGACTCAGTCAGTCTAACAAAGTGAAGTCAAAATATCACCTCATACCACTTGCTGCGACACCTCATCCAGGTGTCTGAGAGGCAGATGATTATTGAGTCCCTGCCAGGTGGTAGGCACTGATGTTCTCCAGACATGGGGCTCTGGGTTCCACTTGCTATGCTCGTCTATCTCTATCTTTAGCCTGGTTTTCCCATTTCATTACCTGGGGGTAGGCTGAGACCAAACGCCACTCCTTAAAGGAAGTCCAAAACTAAAAGAATTTTCACGGCCTGTCCTTGCTGCTGCCAAGAATATATATTACCAATTTCCAGTGGAAGCTCAAATGTCCCTTTGTAATAACCTGGCCTCCAGGCATGAAGTTCAAAGGGTCACCACAAGTTAGGACTATGCCTGGGGGATCCTTGGCCACAGCGCCCAGAAAGAGCTGTGGAGCAGAGGCAGTTACCAGGCTCTGATGGACCCTGAGACCCAGGGGGTCCTGGGTGCTCCCTTCCTTGGGTTGAAGCCTAGGGTTAAGGAAAAAAAATCCAGAGAAATCCTGGTTGGCATGTCTCTAGCCCAGATGGACGAGAAATAGGACAAACTGCTCAAAGGTTCCAAAACCAACACATGAGAGGGGCCTACTGCCAGCAAATTCGAGGTATGTTGGCACGCACAGCAGAAGAGAAATGTATTCACCCGGTTGGAGAGGGGAAGACAAGAAGGCGGAGGGCTGTTGAGACAAGGCGGGTGCTCCTTGCCAATGCCAAACGCCAGCTCTGGGAAAACCTGCTGCTTCCAAACGACGGCTGCCTGCAGACAGCCAGGGATAGGCATCTCCGATGTGCCCGTGGCTCGTCTGTTCCGCTCTCCTCAGCTGTGCCCTCAGCTTCCTCATTTGTGTTCCAGGGCCCCATCCAGGGTCCCACATGTAGCAGGTCTGTGTTTAGGAAGATAAACAGCAGCAGTGGTCTGCAGAGTGGACTGGAAGTCCAGGTCTGGAGGCCAGGGGAACCCAGGAGGAAGCTGGGCAGGAGCCTGGTGGGTGGGGCTGAGGCCAGGCTTTCCAGCTGCTGCAGAAAGGAGCAGCGAGGGAAGATACCGACCTGTAAGGTAGTGATTAGTTTAAGAGGTTGACCCAGTGGGACTCAGTCAGTCTAACAAAGTGAAGTCAAAATATCACCTCATACCACTTGCTGCGACACCTCATCCAGGTGTCTGAGAGGCAGATGATTATTGAGTCCCTGCCAGGTGGTAGGCACTGATGTTCTCCAGACATGGGGCTCTGGGTTCCACTTGCTATGCTCGTCTATCTCTATCTTTAGCCTGGTTTTCCCATTTCATTACCTGGGGGTAGGCTGAGACCAAACGCCACTCCTTAAAGGAAGTCCAAAACTAAAAGAATTTTCACGGCCTGTCCTTGCTGCTGCCAAGAATATATATTACCAATTTCCAGTGGAAGCTCAAATGTCCCTTTGTAATAACCTGGCCTCCAGGCATGAAGTTCAAAGGGTCACCACAAGTTAGGACTATGCCTGGGGGATCCTTGGCCACAGCGCCCAGAAAGAGCTGTGGAGCAGAGGCAGTTACCAGGCTCTGATGGACCCTGAGACCCAGGGGGTCCTGGGTGCTCCCTTCCTTGGGTTGAAGCCTAGGGTTAAGGAAAAAAAATCCAGAGAAATCCTGGTTGGCATGTCTCTAGCCCAGATGGACGAGAAATAGGACAAACTGCTCAAAGGTTCCAAAACCAACACATGAGAGGGGCCTACTGCCAGCAAATTCGAGGTATGTTGGCACGCACAGCAGAAGAGAAATGTATTCACCCGGTTGGAGAGGGGAAGACAAGAAGGCGGAGGGCTGTTGAGACAAGGCGGGTGCTCCTTGCCAATGCCAAACGCCAGCTCTGGGGAAAACCTGCTGCTTCCAAACGACGGCGCGGGATTGGGGCGAGCCAGGAGGAAGGAGTGCAGACAGCCAGGCGATAGGCATCTCCGATGTGCCCCGTGGCTCGTCTGTTCCGCTCTCCTCAGCTGTGCCCTCAGCCACTTGGCCCGCCTTTCCTCAAGGCTCGGCACAGGCGTCCTGAGCCCACTTTCTACCTGGCCGGCCCCACCCTCCCAGGTGCCGCTAGTGGTAAAGAACCCGCCTGTCAATACAGGAGATGCAGGAGATTCAGGTTCGATCCCTGGGTCGGGAAGATTCCCTGGAGGAAGGAAATGGCAACCTGCTCTAGTATTCTTGCCTGGAGAATCCCGTGGACAGAGGAGTCCAGTGGGCTACAGTCCATGGGGTTGCAAAGACTTGGACACAACTGAGCGAATGCGCACATGCACACACACACACACACACACACACACACGTGCCCCTCTCTCAAAAGGGCTCCCTTGCTTCCATCCTGTCTTATTCACACTCTACCTATCTTAGGTGGCCCCTCTATACACACCCTCTCTACATACAGGATATCTCCTGCATTACAAATCCCATGTTTTCAAAGGAGAAGCTAGAAAAACATCACTAGACGCTGGTGCCTTGTACTGCACCTGATGCCTCCGTGTGAGAACTGGTTTGAGGTGAGGCCCCTGTCAGGGGAACCACAAAGGGGCAGCAGAGACCCTTGGCTCTGGAGGATAGAGGGTTGAGCTTCCAGTTTCCAGGGCAGAGGGTCCAAAGTCTACAGGATCTTCTCTAAGAAACCCTTGTGCGGTTGGGTACTTGATGGCTAACAGCTTCAGAGTCAGGCACTCCTGGACGCGTTGAAGGCTCTCTAATACTCTTGATTAAACTCCTTTCTTTCCCCCCCTTTAAATGAACAAGAATGGATTCTGTTGTTTTCAATTAAGGATGATGGCTAGCTATCACTCCATCTGCCTTAGTCATCTGGGGTTGCGCTACATGGTACTTCAGACTGGGTGTGTAAACAACAGACATTTATTTCTCGAAGTTCTGGAGACCGGAAGGTCCAAGATCTGGGTGCTCCTTGCCAATGCCAAACGCCAGCTCTGGGGAAAACCTGCTGCTTCCAAACGACGGCGCGGATTGGGGCGAGCCAGGAGGAAGGAGTGCAGACAGCCAGGCGATAGGCATCTCCGATGTGCCCCGTGGCTCGTCTGTTCCGCTCTCCTCAGCTGTGCCCTCAGCCACTTGGCCCGCCTTTCCTCAAGGCTCGGCACAGGCGTCCTGAGCCCACTTTCTACCTGGCCGGCCCCACCCTCCCAGGTGCCGCTAGTGGTAAAGAACCCGCCTGTCAATACAGGAGATGCAGGAGATTCAGGTTCGATCCCTGGGTCGGGAAGATTCCCTGGAGGAAGGAAATGGCAACCTGCTCTAGTATTCTTGCCTGGAGAATCCCGTGGACAGAGGAGTCCAGTGGGCTACAGTCCATGGGGTTGCAAAGACTTGGACACAACTGAGCGAATGCGCACATGCACACACACACACACACACACACACACGTGCCCCTCTCTCAAAAGGGCTCCCTTGCTTCCATCCTGTCTTATTCACACTCTACCTATCTTAGGTGGCCCCTCTATACACACCCTCTCTACATACAGGATATCTCCTGCATTACAAATCCCATGTTTTCAAAGGAGAAGCTAGAAAAACATCACTAGACGCTGGTGCCTTGTACTGCACCTGATGCCTCCGTGTGAGAACTGGTTTGAGGTGAGGCCCCTGTCAGGGGAACCACAAAGGGGCAGCAGAGACCCTTGGCTCTGGAGGATAGAGGGTTGAGCTTCCAGTTTCCAGGGCAGAGGGTCCAAAGTCTACAGGATCTTCTCTAAGAAACCCTTGTGCGGTTGGGTACTTGATGGCTAACAGCTTCAGAGTCAGGCACTCCTGGACGCGTTGAAGGCTCTCTAATACTCTTGATTAAACTCCTTTCTTTCCCCCCCTTTAAATGAACAAGAATGGATTCTGTTGTTTTCAATTAAGGATGATGGCTAGCTATCACTCCATCTGCCTTAGTCATCTGGGGTTGCGCTACATGGTACTTCAGACTGGGTGTGTAAACAACAGACATTTATTTCTCGAAGTTCTGGAGACCGGAAGGTCCAAGATCTGGGTGCCAGCAGATCTGGTGTTGAGGAGCGCCCTCTTCCTGGTGTGTGGAAGGCCATCTTCTCCTTGTTTCCTCACATGGTGGAGGGAGGGATCATCTCTCTTATTGTAAGGGCACTAATGGTCTTCATGAGGGCGCCAACCTCAGATGCAAATCAACATCACACTGGGGAGTAGGCTTCAACCTATGCATTTTGGGAAGGACACAAACATTCTGTCCATAGCACAGTCCCTCAAGAGCAGCTGAAGAAGCTTTTCTACCATTCCACCTAGAGCTTTAGATTCTGTGGATGTGCCTATCTCCAGCGTCATCCTGTCTCATGTTAAATTGCTTGTTGTCTCCTAGTGTTTACAGTGGTTGTGTGGCCTTCATGGGTTGGAAACATCTGGAGGCTGTGGGGCCACCTTCTCTTCTTACCGCCTTATTTGTAGCATCCCACAGCTGGAAAAGGATTAAGAGTGTATCAGCCAATCCATCCATCCTACAGGCAGGGTGGGGCTTGAGAACGACCAGGGGGTGACTGGCCAAGGGCTGGAACACGAGCAGGAGAAGCAGAGCCAAGCTGTTCCTCTACTGCCTTCTGGGAGGATGCTGAGCTCATGTAGGGCGTTCATCTGGAAGATGTGTCCTGACAAACCTTGAATTTATTTATTTAGGGATCTCAGTTCCTTGACCAGGCATCAAACCCGTGCCTCTGCCGTGGAAGCACAGAGTCTTAACCACTGGACAGCCAGGGAAATCCAGACAGTATTTGAATTCAAACAGGACCTTCTGAGGAGTTTAAAAATGCTCCTAACTGTGAGTTCCAGTTTGTAGAATTTATACTCTTGGGAGAAGAAAGGCTCTTCTATTTACAGTAGGGAATACTGAGGTCTCATGGAATTGATTTGCCCACCATTGGTATCAGGGTTAGGAGTCACCAGCTCTCCAGATTGCCAGGTCTGTTTCAGGAAAACCATAAGATGTGGGTTCTGGAAATGGAAACCTAATATGCATCTGGGACTGCCACCTGAGACCTGCCCTGTGAATCAAAATGAGTCCTCAGGGGCTCCTTGGTGAGGGGAGGATCAACCATCTCTGTAGTAGACACCTGTTGCTGCTAAGGCATTGCTCCAAGGTTTGTGTGTTAAAACAACCCTGGGCATCTTTTATCACAGTGTCTATGGGTCAGGAGTTTGGGGGCATTCGCAGGATGCCGGTGACTAGGGACATCTTGAAGGCTCTTTCACAAACATGTCTGGTTCTTGACTTACGGTGAGCTGGAACAGCTGAGCCCCAGGCGTCTCTCTCTCTCTATGTGGCCTCTCCAGCAATTTGGCTTCGGGCAGCTCAGGGCTCCAAAGATGTGTGTCCTGAGAGAGCGTGCTGGCCTTGGAGTCACACTCAACTGCAAGCTGTGCTTCAGTGACTTAGAAGTGAGTTCCTGAGCTGGCTGGATGAGAAGGGAGGGGAACGAGGCATTGTCTCTTTGTGGGAGGGGAGTGAAGACTTGGAGGATATGTTTTAGAACCACTTCAGACTCCAAGTTCCAGAGAGTGAAGGGTTTTCCCCGAGTTAAATGGCTACGGGACTGGGATTAGAACAGGACACTCAGCGTCTCATTGTCTTCCTAAAGACCAGCATGAGAATATTGAGAGAGGGACCTCCCTGGTGGTCCCAAGGTTAAGACTCTGCGTGTTCAAGGCAAGGGCACAGAGTCAGTTTCCTCCCTGGTTAGAGAACTGAGACTCCACTTGCCCTGTGGCATGGCTGGAGGAAAAAAAAAAAAAAACAGCTATGTTAAAAAATAGAGAGAGCTCCAGACTGTTGTTCAGTGGCTAAGTCATGTCTGATTCTTTGCGACCCCATGGACTGCAGCATGCTAGACTTCCCTGTCCTTCACTATCTCCCAGAGTTTACTCAAACTCCTGTGCCTCAAGTAGGTGAGTAGGTAATGCCATCCAACTGTCTCATCCTCTGTCACCCCCTTCTCCCAGATAAAGGAGTCTGATTTGGAGGGTTTTCTTTAGGGTATTATCTCATTGCTAAGCTGCTATAGATCCTTTGGAGGGCAAGATACCTGAGGATAGCTGAATGAATAATTGAACAAACAAACAAACATACCAGTAGACAAACGTGCCCTTAATGAGCCATTACAAGTGATAGTTGTGATCATGCCCCTTGGACTTGTGAGACACGTGATCTACACCCATGTTGAACAGCTTGCTCAGCTGGTATAGCAAGTCAAGTCAAAACCAGAATTAGAGTCAGAACGAAGGGTCCTAATTCTTTTTTTAAATTTTATTTTTGATTTCTCTTTGCCCTGCTGTGTTGGCAACCCTGCTGTGTAACCGACCTACTACTTTATGAGGCTATTCTTGTAAATGTTGTGCCTTTCCTTGAAATAGCAGCAGGACCATGGCTGACTTCTGGGCAGCATGGTTCTGGCTGTTACTGGGCAGGGTCAGACTTAGCAAGGTTAGGGGGATTGCAGAAAGCATTGTAACTCTTAGTGGCTCCCCTGTGTCATAGACTCAGAAACTAAGAAAGAATGGGCTGGTAGGCTATTGCTCAAGTTCTTTGATGAGTTATGAGAAAGCTAGCATTCAAATTCAGGTTCCTTAATGTAAAATCTGGATTGCACCCACCCCCTCGGCCTACATCTTGGATTCCTGAGTGTTTCTGAAATGAAAAGCAAACTGGTTTTGAAAAGGCTAATTATCATCGCTCCTTGCAGAGAACCCTGGAAGTGGTATTCCTTTGGATAACTTACCAAATTAGTCAATCAATGCATAATTATTGACCACTGTCTGTGTTTTTTCTTTGATGCTATGCATAAAATGATCCCTGGAGAAGGAAATGGCATCCCACTCCAGTATTCTTGCCTGGAGAATCCCATGGACAGAGGAGCCTGGTGGGTTATGGTCCATAGAGTCCCTATGACTGAAGTGATTTAGCACGCAGGCATGCACAATGCTCACATATACGTGTACACATGTAGCTGATTCACTCTGCTGTACAGGGGAAACTAGCCCAGCAGGGTAAATCAACTATGTGCCAATAAAAATTATTTTATTATCCTTATTTTAGTTATTTTAAGAGACGTTTTGACCATGCTGCATGGCATGTGGAATCTTAGTTCCCTGACCAGGGATCAAACCTGAGTCCTCTGCCTTGGAAGCATGGAGTCTTAAGCACTGGACCACCAGGGCAGTCCCTGACCACTCTCCGTGGACCCAGATTTGTGCTCGGAACTGGATATACGATCTTGGTTTATACCATATTCATAGTGGTGCTACCTGGCTTCCAAGAACTTTATGAACCCAATCCCACAGACCAAGCCATTCTGTATGGATCATGTGGATGACCCCAAATAGTCTAATTTCACAGAAATCACACCTCCACCAGTACTTTCTAGGAAAACCAAATAATTAATAGCAGCGTGCTCTTCTAAAAAACATGCATACATATGACGGCAGTGAACTGAAGCACTACTGGAAAATCCAGAATGTGTGGCGGCTTTCTAATTAACAAGATTATTTCCTGCAAGCTCAGATGGAATATCCTTTCCCTTGCTTCTTTTTTTATTTTTTTCCGTAAAACAAACTCTCTGCAAGAAATGTGAAATTTATTATGAGAGGAACGTGCTAACTATCCAAACATCCTCGTCAGTCCGAGGAAACGAGGCCATGATGACTTGGATCAAATGTCAGGCTATTGCTCAAGTTCTTTGATGAGTTATGAGAAAGCTAGCATTCAAATTCAGGTTCCTTAATGTAAAATCTGGATTGCACCCACCCCCTCGGCCTACATCTTGGATTCCTGAGTGTTTCTGAAATGAAAAGCAAACTGGTTTTGAAAAGGCTAATTATCATCGCTCCTTGCAGAGAACCCTGGAAGTGGTATTCCTTTGGATAACTTACCAAATTAGTCAATCAATGCATAATTATTGACCACTGTCTGTGTTTTTTCTTTGATGCTATGCATAAAATGATCCCTGGAGAAGGAAATGGCATCCCACTCCAGTATTCTTGCCTGGAGAATCCCATGGACAGAGGAGCCTGGTGGGTTATGGTCCATAGAGTCCCTATGACTGAAGTGATTTAGCACGCAGGCATGCACAATGCTCACATATACGTGTACACATGTAGCTGATTCACTCTGCTGTACAGGGGAAACTAGCCCAGCAGGGTAAATCAACTATGTGCCAATAAAAATTATTTTATTATCCTTATTTTAGTTATTTTAAGAGACGTTTTGACCATGCTGCATGGCATGTGGAATCTTAGTTCCCTGACCAGGGATCAAACCTGAGTCCTCTGCCTTGGAAGCATGGAGTCTTAAGCACTGGACCACCAGGGCAGTCCCTGACCACTCTCCGTGGACCCAGATTTGTGCTCGGAACTGGATATACGATCTTGGTTTATACCATATTCATAGTGGTGCTACCTGGCTTCCAAGAACTTTATGAACCCAATCCCACAGACCAAGCCATTCTGTATGGATCATGTGGATGACCCCAAATAGTCTAATTTCACAGAAATCACACCTCCACCAGTACTTTCTAGGAAAACCAAATAATTAATAGCAGCGTGCTCTTCTAAAAAACATGCATACATATGACGGCAGTGAACTGAAGCACTACTGGAAAATCCAGAATGTGTGGCGGCTTTCTAATTAACAAGATTATTTCCTGCAAGCTCAGATGGAATATCCTTTCCCTTGCTTCTTTTTTTATTTTTTTCCGTAAAACAAACTCTCTGCAAGAAATGTGAAATTTATTATGAGAGGGAACGTGCTAACTATCCAAACATCCTCGTCAGTCCGAGGAAACGAGGCCATGATGACTTGGAAAACGTCTCCCTTTACACACACACAGCCATTCACGCGCGGCCAGGCTCAGCCCATCACCCGGCCTGGAGCCGGCCCCTGGGCAGACTCGGTCCGCAGGGGGCCTGTCTGCTGAACGAGAGCAGTGCCGATGTTAATCACCTCCTGGGTCTCCAGCTCCCACCACCAGACTAATTCAAACGGCAGCTTTGTCTGTAGTGCCTCCTCCAAGGCTTTTCCCAGCCAAGGTTTCGATGACTCAAGTTCCACCATGGTCCCTGGAGGGGCTGCGCTGCCGCCAAATAGAACGGACTCACCATTTGGATTTTTTTTTTTCCCCTTTGATTGAATGTAATTTTTCCTTTCCTTCTTTTCCTACTGTCATGTTCTTGCTGGATCCCTTTAGACCACCCGCTGTGCCGGCTCTACGACTGTGGAGACTGGAATTTCTCAACGTTCACGGGTCTCGGACACACGTTTTGAATGGTCAGCAGTTTGTAGCTGTGGCACTGGGAACCCCTCCCTTGGGTCCAGACGGGTTCCAGGCACAGCCCTCTGTCTGACCACACTGTTGATTCTCTAATATGTACACATGCAAACATTACCTCTGGGTGCCAGGGTCTCATCAGCTCTCCTCTCAAGCCCTGAGCCAAATGTAGCACGGTGGAGTGAAAAATGCTAAACGTGGCAAAACAGGAAGAATGTCTCTGAGATCCAGAAAACAGGCTGTCTCAGCTGAGGATCGCTGTCAAACAGGAACCTAAAGAAAGCGAAGCTCAAACGTACTTAATTTTTTTCCCTTAGGCATTTTTATTCTCTCTTTAGATATCCTTTCTGCCTCATTTTAAAATCGGATGACAAATTTTAAAGACTTCCTTCTTAATTCTAACCCCAAATTAACCCTGTCGAGTCATAAAAGAATAGAATCTTTTGGCGGTTGAATGTAACCATAGTATGGGAAATAAGCCCAATATTATTTATTGATAAATGTACAAAAACACAAATGTAAGTTGTTGGTGCTTAATTGCCCAGTTGTATCCAACTTTTTGTGACCCCATGGACTGTAGCCCGGCAGGCTCCCCTGTCCATGGGATTTCCCAGGCAAGAATGCTGGAGAGGGTACCTGCTGGATAATTTCTCCAGTACGACTTTCCAGGTCACTGACTCTCTTTGTGTGCTTGTCTGCTGTTTCATAGTTCCCACCGAATTTTTAACTTCTATTTCATTTCCAGACTTTTATTTTCTAGAAGTTCTGTTTTATTTTTTTTTACAAATCTGAGGACCTATCACTCATATTTTAAAGAGTCTCTGCCATTTATTGGAAATCAGTTCTATTCTGTGTGATACATTTCAGACCAGAAGCCTTTGCAGGCTGATTCTGCTGTCGTTTCTTCTGGCTCTTGGTTGTGATGCCTTGTTTTCTTACAGTGGTGGTGATCTTTAGCTGTAAGCTTCTCAACTCCAGTCAAAACTGCTGGAAATCCTTGGTGGCCTAGGGAAAAGGTGAATACCTTCAGGTAGGATTTCTGTTTGCTTTCTCCTTAGTTGTCTCATCTAGCATCCATTTAAACATTCAGCATTTTTTGTTTTTTCAGATAACCCATGTGGAGTGATCTCCTTGGTGGCTCAGTGGTAAAAAATCTGCCTGTCAATGCAGGAGGAAATCCCACGGACAGAGGAGCCTGGTGGGCAACATCCATGAGGTCACAAGGGACTCGGGCACAACTCAGTGACTCAACAACAACAACATGGAGTGAATTCAAGCTACAAATACACAAGACATCTGGCTTGTAGTTCTCAGAAGACATATTTCCTCTTTGCTCCAGTGCCAAGATTCAAGATAAACAACTCTCCTTGCAGGCATTACCTACTCTCCAAATCTGGAAAAGAACTGTCCTTCCTTCCACTAAATGTAGAGCCCTTGGAGGTTCTAATATCATGCGACGTCTTCTACTAGACTGTCTACCTTGGGTAGACCAGGGTTTGCTCTCCTGCCCACCAAACCTCATAAGGCTCCAGACATCAACTTTCAAATTCACTAGGTCCAGAAAATTCCTTCAAGGCAAATACTGGCATGAATCCCCATCTCACTGTCTGAGTTCTGTCTTCATTTATTTATTTATTTTTAGCCAGAGTAGTCTATACTTTCTTGCTAATTCATGGAAAATTTGAAAATAGGAAAAAGAAAATTTAGTGTTTTGAGCAAAACGGCTAGCCTGAACACCTGGTCTACCTTATTGCTAGAAGCAGAGGTCTCAATTTAAGTCCCATCTTTTCTAGGAAGCATTTCACAACGTTTTTATCCCAGGGGTACATGAATAATTCAATAGCTGCAAATCAATTCATACGGGTAGCATATTTAAACACTCACAAGATAAGAGTTGTGGTCAGAGTGGAGACTTCTGTGTTAAAGTACAAACCAATGCTTCAGATTCTAAATGTGAAAAAGGAAAAGTTAAGTGAATGGATCTTGGTCCTCTGTGACATGAACTGCTGTGCTCTGTAAAAAGGCACCATTGAATCAGAAACATGCAAGAGCCCTGCCTGGAATCTTCCCAGGGTCTTCAACATTTGCTCACTAGAAAGTCCACTGTGCACCCTCTACAGGCCAGACCTTGTGCTAGTTAAGAGGTCGAGTGGTGAACAAGGCAGACCTGGTCTTAGCTCCTGTAGGGCGGGCTGTATGTGTGCATGTGCTCATGTCGGGGACTGGAACCGGCCACTGGACAAGGGTGGGGGGTGGCCAGGGAATGTGTGTGAGGGGTGCTGTGCGGCTGAGTCATCAGCAAGAAAAGCATGAAGCGGCGCCTTCTCAAAAACACCTAAACCAAGCCCCGCCCCAGAGAGTATGGGTGGCCCGGGCGTAAGCATTTTAAAAAACTCCCCAGATGATTCTAGTGACTGGACAAATTTGGGAATCACAGATGAATAGATCCTTTAGGACAGAATTTCCAAGAAGGGGGTCCTGGGAGTGGGTCCCAGAGAGCAAGTTCTAGGTCCCCTCAGCCTTCCCGCTGGGCCAGGCGTGGGGCTGCCAGAGCCCCCGGGGTGCCACCACCCTATCAGACAAGCTCACCTGTGTCTGCCTCCCTGTGCCCTACCAGCACTGCACTTCCTACGTGTGCCGTCACATGAAAAGGTTGGGAAGGTCTGATCTGGAATACGTGTACCAGAGGACTTGGTGGACGTTGGCATACTGATCTAGTGAAAATACTGAAGAATTCTAGGTGAGTCATTCATGTCCTGTGTGAGCCTGAACACAGCATTTAGCTTCTCTCAGCCTCAGCGTCCACATCTGTAAAATGGTGCTGTCACCTACCTTGTGTGGGTCTTATAAGGATTATAAATCATACCTGTGAACCACTTGGCCCAGGAGTTGGTTTGTATAGGCTGGTGTTTCATGCAGTAGCATAATCATTGATATGCTTACTATGGTTGGACACGTCTACCCAAGCTTCCACCAAGGCCAGAGCCAAACAATTAAGGATGAAAGAGGAAAAGATGGAGTTGGGCAGGCAGTTGGGAAATGGGTTCCTTGGATCTCTTAGATACAGATTGTCCCAAGTGTGTCTCTTTAGGGTCTTTCTGGGGTTCAGATCGATGCAACAACTGGAATATTTGTGGGACAGTTCAGTTCAGTCACTCAGTCGTGTCAGACTCTTTGTGACCCCATGGACTGCAGCACACAAGGCTTCCCTGTCCTTCACCATCTCCCGGAGCTTGTTCAGACTCATGTCCATTGACTCAGTGATGCCCTCCAACCGTCTCGTCCTCTGTCATCCCCTTCTCCTCCTGCCTTCTATTTTTCCCAACGTCAGGCTCTTTTCCAATGAGTCATCTCTTCACATCAGGTGGCCAAAGTATTGGAGCTTCAGCCTCAGTCCTTCCAATGAATATTCAGGGTTGATTTTCTTTAGGATTGACTGGTCGGATCTCCTTTCGGTCCAAGGAACTCTCAAGAACCTTCTCCAGCACCACAGGTCAAAGGCATCAATTCTTCGGTGCTCAATCTTCCTTATGATCCAGCTCTCACATCCATTTCTGTCCAAGCCTGCCACTCCTCCAGGGTTTCCAGCATGTTCTTGTTTAACTGTTGCTGGAGGATCCCTGAGGGTCAGGTTCTTCTCTGGGCTGAGTCTGGGGGCCTGTGGGAGTCACCTAGGGTCTTCCAAGTCAGGCTTCTTGGCCTCAGGAGAAGTTGAAGGAGAAGCTGGGCAGGAGTGGCCGATCCTGAGCAGGGTCTGGTTCTCCTTCCTGGGACAGGAGAGCAGGAAGGGGACAAGGGCCTGGGGCTGAAGCTACGGGTTCCATGACAGATCCAGCCTCAAGGCAATTTCTGGACAAAAGGCAGTGGTGAGACTTCAGGCTTCCTGGGTAATCAATGCTACCGCATAGACACTGACTGCAGGGGTCCCAGGGCAGTGACGGCCTGATGAGGTGCCAGGACACCTGAAGGAACTACCCGGGGCTGTTCCCAAGGGACTGATGGCTGCTTGCTTTGCAGAAGGAACTGGTCACATCACAACAAACTGGCCCTTGGCCAGCTTGAAAAGTTGGCCACAGAAAGTTATCTGTGGACAAGATCATCTTGTCCTCTTTCTGTCCCTCATGTCCCACCGATCTCCAAGGCCTCCAGTTCTTGTCTCGACATGTCATTTGCGTCTCTCTTCGTTTCTCTTTCTCTCTTTTTCTTTCTGGGGTTCAGATCGATGCAACAACTGGAATATTTGTGGGACAGTTCAGTTCAGTCACTCAGTCGTGTCAGACTCTTTGTGACCCCATGGACTGCAGCACACAAGGCTTCCTGTCCTTCACCATCTCCCGGAGCTTGCTCAAACTCATGTCCGTTGACTGAGTGATGCCATCCAACCATCTCGTCCTCTTTCATCCCCTTCTCCTCCTGCCTTCTATTTTTCCCAACGTCAGGCTCTTTTCCAATGAGTCATCTCTTCACATCAGGTGGCCAAAGTATTGGAGCTTCAGCCTCAGTCCTTCCAATGAATATTCAGGGTTGATTTTCTTTAGGATTGACTGGTCGGATCTCCTTTCGGTCCAAGGAACTCTCAAGAACCTTCTCCAGCACCACAGGTCAAAGGCATCAATTCTTCGGTGCTCAATCTTCCTTATGATCCAGCTCTCACATCCATTTCTGTCCAAGCCTGCCACTCCTCCAGGGTTTCCAGCATGTTCTTGTTTAACTGTTGCTGGAGGATCCCTGAGGGTCAGGTTCTTCTCTGGGCTGAGTCTGGGGGCCTGTGGGAGTCACCTAGGGTCTTCCAAGTCAGGCTTCTTGGCCTCAGGAGAAGTTGAAGGAGAAGCTGGGCAGGAGTGGCCGATCCTGAGCAGGGTCTGGTTCTCCTTCCTGGGACAGGAGAGCAGGAAGGGGACAAGGGCCTGGGGCTGAAGCTACGGGTTCCATGACAGATCCAGCCTCAAGGCAATTTCTGGACAAAAGGCAGTGGTGAGACTTCAGGCTTCCTGGGTAATCAATGCTACCGCATAGACACTGACTGCAGGGGTCCCAGGGCAGTGACGGCCTGATGAGGTGCCAGGACACCTGAAGGAACTACCCGGGGCTGTTCCCAAGGGACTGATGGCTGCTTGCTTTGCAGAAGGAACTGGTCACATCACAACAAACTGGCCCTTGGCCAGCTTGAAAAGTTGGCCACAGAAAGTTATCTGTGGACAAGATCATCTTGTCCTCTTTCTGTCCCTCATGTCCCACCGATCTCCAAGGCCTCCAGTTCTTGTCTCGACATGTCATTTGCGTCTCTCTTCGTTTCTCTTTCTCTCTTTTTTCTTGATGTGGACCATTTTAGTCTTTATTGAATTTGTCACAGTATGGCTTCTGCTTTATGTTTTGTGTTTTTTTTTTTTTTGCTGTGAGGCACGTAGGATCTTCGCTCCCTGACCAGAGATCAGACTTGCACCTCTCACATTTGCGGGTAAAGTCTTAACCACCAGGGAAGTCTCTTGGTCTGTTTCTTAATCTGTAGCACAAGGAGGCTAATCATGACACCGTCCATGAAGGTGTGAACCCCTTGGGTTCCCAGGCTGTGCCACTTCCTAAACCAGACTTATCTCTTTAAGAAGACGGTCAGCTCCTCGAGGGCAGAGGCTGTGTCTCCCGTGCCCTGGGTAGGCTCAGCACCATCTCTTGATGGAAACGGAATCAGTCACAAGTGTTTCTTGTGTTCCTCCCAGAGACTGTGACCTGCAGCCTCTCCACCTTCACAGAAAACTGTTCCTTCTGGAAATGAGGCTGCTGGACAGTGGGAGACCCTCCAGCTGGGGGTGGCCAGGCTGCTTCTCTCCTGAGGACACTGGTCAGGAGCTGGGGCCACCACACCTGACTGAGACGAGCTAAGCCACCTCCTGTGCGCAGGGGCATCTTCCTGTTTCCCTAGGTGGTCTCTGGGAGCCCATCTGTGGACAGTACAATTTCATCCAGGCTCATTGAGGGCTCTCTCAGCCTCCTCTTGCTCTTCGATGGTCTTGGGACCCATGGATGTTTTTTTTTTTCTTCGGTATTAAAAAAAAAATTCCTGGCCAGACAAGCCTGGCTTCCAGGAAGGCCCTCACATGGGGCATGGGAGTGGGAAGCTGCCCAGGGGGGCCTGTCTGTGGTCAGTCTGCTCTCCCTCCTCCTGGAAGTCATCCTCTTTGACTCACCTCTCTGTCCAGCATGACTTATACTTGCCTTGGCCAGTCAGACCCCATGGGAAGACGTCTTGAAGAAGCCCCTGGCTTCCAGGCAGCTGAAAAGACACCTCGAGAGGACCTCAGCCAAGACTCCTCCATCCCCAGCTGGCCCCTCACCTGGAGATGGAGGGACCGACCCTGAACCTCCACACCCCAGCTGGAATCCATTTCTCCTTCTGAAGAAACCGGTCTGGAGCCCCTGGCTTCCGATGTGGACCATTTTAGTCAATTTGTCCCAGTATGGCTTCTGCTTTATGTTTTGTGTTTTTTTTTTTTTTGCTGTGAGGCACGTAGGATCTTCGCTCCCTGACCAGAGATCAGACTTGCACCTCTCACATTTGCGGGTAAAGTCTTAACCACCAGGGAAGTCTCTTGGTCTGTTTCTTAATCTGTAGCACAAGGAGGCTAATCATGACACCGTCCATGAAGGTGTGAACCCCTTGGGTTCCCAGGCTGTGCCACTTCCTAAACCAGACTTATCTCTTTAAGAAGACGGTCAGCTCCTCGAGGGCAGAGGCTGTGTCTCCCGTGCCCTGGGTAGGCTCAGCACCATCTCTTGATGGAAACGGAATCAGTCACAAGTGTTTCTTGTGTTCCTCCCAGAGACTGTGACCTGCAGCCTCTCCACCTTCACAGAAAACTGTTCCTTCTGGAAATGAGGCTGCTGGACAGTGGGAGACCCTCCAGCTGGGGGTGGCCAGGCTGCTTCTCTCCTGAGGACACTGGTCAGGAGCTGGGGCCACCACACCTGACTGAGACGAGCTAAGCCACCTCCTGTGCGCAGGGGCATCTTCCTGTTTCCCTAGGTGGTCTCTGGGAGCCCATCTGTGGACAGTACAATTTCATCCAGGCTCATTGAGGGCTCTCTCAGCCTCCTCTTGCTCTTCGATGGTCTTGGGACCCATGGATGTTTTTTTTTTTCTTCGGTATTAAAAAAAAAATTCCTGGCCAGAGCAGTCTGGCTTCCAGGAAGGCTCTCCCATGGGGCATGGGAGTGGGAAGCTGCCCAGGGGGGCCTGTCTGTGGTCAGTCTGCTCTCCCTCCTCCTGGAAGTCATCCTCTTTGACTCACCTCTCTGTCCAGCATGACTTATACTTGCCTTGGCCAGTCAGACCCCATGGGAAGACGTCTTGAAGAAGCCCCTGGCTTCCAGGCAGCTGAAAAGACACCTCGAGAGGACCTCAGCCAAGACTCCTCCATCCCCAGCTGGCCCCTCACCTGGAGATGGAGGGACCGACCCTGAACCTCCACACCCCAGCTGGAATCCATTTCTCCTTCTGATAACTGTTAAAATCCCAGGGCCTCTGCCCCTACCACCAGAGGGCACCATGAGCAGCTCCAGTTGAGAATGGTGATTATTTTCCATACGTTGCTGCCCCTGACCCGGCAGACCCAGGGATCCCTCTGGGCACAGGCCCACCAGCCAAGAAGATGCTGTTGAGTTGCTCTTTCTGTCTCTTACTCTTCCTGTAGGATGTCTAACAAGAATTTGGGAGAGACCAGGTGTCCTCTCTCCTTCCTGGAGAGACGTACTGACGAGGCCGGGGAAGGGGCCCTGGGAGGCGGGGGGCTCCGGGCAGGGAGAGGCCAGCTTGGCTCTGGAGGGCGGAGCTCCGCCAAGAGGCCAGCTCCCAGGGTTCAAGTCCCGCCCCCTCTCCCCCCTCCCTTGCTCTGTCCTCAGACAGTGGGGCCAGAATGATCAGAGACAGCCTGAGATCCCACACCAGAGGCCAGGAGAAGGAAGAGGCGGGACGCTGGGGGAAGGGAGCCAAGGGCACTGGGAAGCCGCACGAGGAAGGAAGAAGGTCTCCCATAGCCCTGTGGACTCTTGATGGAACAGGAGCTAAAACTCCACCTTGGAGTCAAGATGGTTGGGTTCAGCGGGGCTCCCCGTTCAAGCCTGACTAACGGCAACAAGGCTGTGCACCCCCTCGAACGTTGGAGCCTGTGACTCTGGGCCTGTCATGCCACATGTCCTCCCTACCCTCACCCTGGGGAGTCCAGCAGACCTGGACCCTCCTCCCCCACAGAACACACAGCCTACAGCTCTGACAGGCTTGGTTCTTTGACTTTGAGAAAGTCCCGGGTTTCCACAGGGTCTTTCTCAACCACACCACGTCCTTGACTGCCCCAGGATTTTACGTGACTTGTCACTGCACGTGTAGGACCCTTGTCTATGTCCCTCCCCTCGAAGCTCTCCCCTCCTCCATCACTGTGGCAGCAGCTCTGGCACAGCCCCGTGGCCTCGGCTCTCTCTGCTTTCCCACCGGCCGTGGCCTTCACAAGGTCAGTCCCAACCAACAGCCCCACTCCGTGTCCGTAACTCGTGACCCAGCTCTCTGCAGGCACCCCTCATCCACAAATAGGCACCCTGACTCCAATCCCCAACCCAATTCAGGGCTTCCCCACGGATGAAAATGAACTGGGTATTTGAACAACAAAACAAATATCACGGTATTAGATGATAAACCAACGTCTAAAATAAATCTCCATGAGTCCCTCCTTGTATAAACAAATGACTGAGTAAGTAAATAAATGGGGCGAAGAGACAAATCTTCCTACACAAAAACTCCAAATAGAATCAGACGCTCCCGCCTCCTGAAGATGAATCTGTCCCCTCTTGGAGTGTGGATGGTACAGGGCGATGGGCTTCCGTGGGAAGGGAGAGGGGCCGCTTTATGGTGGAAGAACCTAGCGGACGCCATGGTGATCAAGGGAGGTCAAGGTCCACCTCCCCAGTGGCGGTCATGGTGGCAGCCTGTGGCCCCGGCAGGGTGGGACAAGGAGGCCACCTCACCTCTGTGGTTTTCTCTCACACCCACAGTCCCCGTCTAGTCATGAGAACACATCAGACAGACCCAAATTAGGGAGCCCGCTACAAAACGCCTTGTCGCTGCTCTTCATAAGTGTGAAGGTCATGAAGGACCAAGACAAGATGGGGCAACCAGCACAGCCCAGGGGAGCCCAGGAGACAGGATGGCCAAACACGCTGTGCTGCCCTGGGTGGGATCCTGGAACAGAAAAAGGACATTTGTAAGATACCCGGTGACATCCAAGTGGAGTCTGCAGTTTGGTTAATAGCGAGGTGCCCATGTTTCTCAGGTTTGACAAATGCATCATGGAGATGTAAGATGACAACTCAACACTGAACAACGGGCGTGAGGGAACACTCTGTGCTCTTTGGCAGCGTCTTTCAATAAATCTCAAAGAGTTCCAAAATAAAGAGTTTATTTAAATTGACGAGGTGGGCTAAACAAGAGCATTTCTTGTGTGTGTGTGTGTGTGTTCGCTTTCTCGCACAATTACAGAAATACAATCTCATGAAACAGGATTCAAACAGACAGAAGTTTACAAACCCAAACCGGAAAGCCTCCCTCTCCTTTACCCCAACCTTCCACTCTCATCCTCAGAGCTGATGCTCTCAGGCAGGGCTCAGGCCTGGGAGCCGCGTCACCATGTGCTTTGTCTCCACTGAGGGACTGCGCTTAGGCTACATAATAATCCTTCGAGGAAGGCACGGCTTGTTCCATTTTAAAGATGGGGATGAAGACCAGTGGTCAGGGTGAGGAACAGGTGGTAGAACTGGGACTGAAGCCCAGGTAACGGAGCACCAGTACCCGTGCTTTAAGCGCGTAGGGAGAGGTCACCGTTTTTACTGTTTGCACCCAACACTCAGACACACACACACACACCCCTTATTATTGGAACTAACACCCATGTTGCTGGCAGCTTCCTTTGGATAAGTCATAACTTGTTTCCATCGCTGTACACCTTCTGAGGACGTGTCTGGATCTGCCTCCATCCTCCCTAGCGGATCTATACCAGTGGTTTTCAGCCAGGGGCAATTTTGACACCAGGGCTCACCTGCCAAAGTCTGGAGACATTTTGGAGTGTTCATGCTACTGGCCTGTGGAAGTCGGGGATGCTGATGAACAGCCTGGAGTGCTCAGGACCATCCCCACACTGTTATTTTGGTCCGGAATTATCTGGCTCCAAGTGTCGATGGTGCAGAGGTCAAAAAACCCCACTCTATGGTATTCTGCAGCAAAGCCAGAGGATTCCTAAGGTCCTCCCGGCCCTCACATGCCGTGTGAATGCATCTCCGCTCAGATCCAGCACTCCAGCTCTCTCTGGTCCATCCGGCTCCATCATTTCCTGCAGTGGGCTCACTCGCTCAACTCTCCTCACCGCACCAGGGCTCTTTTCAAAGCCACGCCCCTCCTGCTACGCATCTCACTTTATCCTCCACTGAACCGCAAGCCCACACACAGTGGTCACAGTATCCATTCCTGGATCTGTGCACGGGGTCCAGCACGCTATGCATGCTGGTAGAATCAGAAACTTACATCACTCTGCTTCCTAAAGAAATCTCATTCTTCAAGGAGATACTTTATCTCAGGACCTCCCAGTTTCGTATGGGTCAGTAGCTCAGTCGTGTCCGACTCTTTGCGATGCCATGGACCAGGCTCCTCCGTCCATGGGATTCTCCAGGCAAGAACGCTGGAGTGGGTTGCCACTTCTCCAGGGGATCTTCCTGACCCAGAGGTCGAACCCGGGTCTCCCGCTCTGGGGGCAGATTCTGTTCCATCTGTGCCACCACTGAACTAAGTCACCTGGAGCTCTAAGTAAATACAAAGCCACTTCCCCCCCATTCTGGCTGAAAAGTTTTCTTGGGGTGAGGAACAGGTGGTAGAACTGGGACTGAAGCCCAGGTAACGGAGCACCAGTACCCGTGCTTTAAGCGCGTAGGGAGAGGTCACCGTTTTTACTGTTTGCACCCAACACTCAGACACACACACACACACCCCTTATTATTGGAACTAACACCCATGTTGCTGGCAGCTTCCTTTGGATAAGTCATAACTTGTTTCCATCGCTGTACACCTTCTGAGGACGTGTCTGGATCTGCCTCCATCCTCCCTAGCGGATCTATACCAGTGGTTTTCAGCCAGGGGCAATTTTGACACCAGGGCTCACCTGCCAAAGTCTGGAGACATTTTGGAGTGTTCATGCTACTGGCCTGTGGAAGTCGGGGATGCTGATGAACAGCCTGGAGTGCTCAGGACCATCCCCACACTGTTATTTTGGTCCGGAATTATCTGGCTCCAAGTGTCGATGGTGCAGAGGTCAAAAAACCCCACTCTATGGTATTCTGCAGCAAAGCCAGAGGATTCCTAAGGTCCTCCCGGCCCTCACATGCCGTGTGAATGCATCTCCGCTCAGATCCAGCACTCCAGCTCTCTCTGGTCCATCCGGCTCCATCATTTCCTGCAGTGGGCTCACTCGCTCAACTCTCCTCACCGCACCAGGGCTCTTTTCAAAGCCACGCCCCTCCTGCTACGCATCTCACTTTATCCTCCACTGAACCGCAAGCCCACACACAGTGGTCACAGTATCCATTCCTGGATCTGTGCACGGGGTCCAGCACGCTATGCATGCTGGTAGAATCAGAAACTTACATCACTCTGCTTCCTAAAGAAATCTCATTCTTCAAGGAGATACTTTATCTCAGGACCTCCCAGTTTCGTATGGGTCAGTAGCTCAGTCGTGTCCGACTCTTTGCGATGCCATGGACCAGGCTCCTCCGTCCATGGGATTCTCCAGGCAAGAACGCTGGAGTGGGTTGCCACTTCTCCAGGGGATCTTCCTGACCCAGAGGTCGAACCCGGGTCTCCCGCTCTGGGGGCAGATTCTGTTCCATCTGTGCCACCACTGAACTAAGTCACCTGGAGCTCTAAGTAAATACAAAGATCCAAGCCCCTTCCCAGACTCCAGCAGAAACGCCATCTCTTGCGTTGGGTCTGCACATCTTCATTTTTAAAACGTTCCCTTTGGTGATTGTAAGGCACAGCCGTGGATGAGAACCAGCGGGCCGGTGAGTTACCAAGGCAGAGTTATCACAGACATCTGAACTGGATTCCTGCAGTGCTCAAGAAAATGCCTGTTAAACGTAAAATAAAGGTTTAAAAAAAAAGAGAGAGAGAAAAGAAAATGCCTGGTGATAAATCGTTATCAAAGAAGGGTCATGCCTAGTTTCTGTTCTCTAATCCAGGCCGCCTCAATTTGTCATGTGCCCTGAACTGCTTGGTATCATGTTAAAATGCAGACTTGGACTTTGTGGGTCTGGGGCGGGGCCTGGGACCCTGAAGTTCCCAGAGGAGGCTGATGCTGCGGATCCAGGGGCCACACTTAGAACAGCAAGACGTTCCACGTCGTTTCAGTGGCCGGGAGACCTTCAGGCTGCTCTGCAAATGCAGGCTCTGAAATATTCACTTGTTCCTCAGACCAGCACCCGGCCACTCACTCAAGTACAACTGAACTGGAACAAAACTGAGGAGGAATGGGAAATGTGTACTGAGAGTTAGAAAATAAAACCGACGAATAAAGTAGGATTGTGGCACCTCCTAAAGCTTAAGAAAAAAAAAAAAAACCAACCAGGAACTTCAGGGCCCCTTCCAGTTTTAACAGCCTCGACTCCATGTCCATTAGAATGTCAGCTAAGATCCATCAAGAGCGCAATTTCCTCCCGCAGACCAGGGACCGCACCTCCGCTGCCCCAGCCGCACTCTGCTCTCCATCAGCGGGATTTACGCATATGGAACCGAGTGTGGAATTGGGCCCATTACATTTCACTTCCTATATCTGACATACTTAATACCTACTTTTCAAATAAAGTGAAATCCCTGTGTAGCGCTCGCCTGCAAAGGTGCAGTTGGTTAAGGGATGTTTTTCACGGGCAGTTCTGGCTGCACGAGGTGGCTCTTCCTGACCCAGGGGTCCCTTGAAGGGTGTGCAGTGACCAGTGTCTCCTGGAAACCGGGGGACAAGGTCAGAGGGGAGCAGCTTTTATGGGCACGGGCTTCCCAGGCGGCACAGTGGTAAAAAACTGCCTCTCAAGGAAGGAGACACAGGAGACGCGAGTTCTGTCCCTGGGTCAGGAAGATGCCCTGGAGAAGGAGATGGCAACTCGCTCCAGTATTCTTGCCGAAAATCCCATGGACGGGGGAGCCTTGTGGGCTACAGTCCATGGAGTCATAAAGCACTGGACACGACTGAGCATGCCTACTCACGCTGCATTTTTTGTAAAATTATTTACGTATTTCATTTTTTGGCTCTGCAGGGTCTTTGTGGCCGGTGGGGTCTTTCTCTAGGTGCAGCAAGTGGGGCCTATGCTCCAGGTGTGGTACGCAGACTTCTCGGTGAGGTGATTTCTCTTGATGGTTTCTCGTGTGCTCTGGAGCGCACGGGCTTCAGCAGTTGTAGCTCACAGGCTTAGTTGCTCCACAGCATGTGGGTTCTTCCCGGAGCAGGTATTGAACCTGTGTTTCCCACATTGGCAGGCAGATTCTTAACTGCTGGACCACCAGGGAGGTCCCGCAAATGCCTTTTTGAAATGTCTCCCTATAAAAAGAGCTGCTTTGTATCAGAAATACCATCGCTTACATGGAGACACAGATGTGTTTTAGAATTGCTTCAGGAGAAGTTTCTAGAAGGCTCTGGGTTTGTCTTATCAGATTCAGAACGGCTACTTTCATGATCCTTACAAAAAAAAAACCAACCAGGAACTTCAGGGCCCCTTCCAGTTTACCCCATATGGAAGCGCAAAAAGGTTTCCTCCGCAGACCAGGGACCGCACCTCCGCTGCCCCAGCCGCACTCTGCTCTCCATCAGCGGGATTTACGCATATGGAACCGAGTGTGGAATTGGGCCCATTACATTTCACTTCCTATATCTGACATACTTAATACCTACTTTTCAAATAAAGTGAAATCCCTGTGTAGCGCTCGCCTGCAAAGGTGCAGTTGGTTAAGGGATGTTTTTCACGGGCAGTTCTGGCTGCACGAGGTGGCTCTTCCTGACCCAGGGGTCCCTTGAAGGGTGTGCAGTGACCAGTGTCTCCTGGAAACCGGGGGACAAGGTCAGAGGGGAGCAGCTTTTATGGGCACGGGCTTCCCAGGCGGCACAGTGGTAAAAAACTGCCTCTCAAGGAAGGAGACACAGGAGACGCGAGTTCTGTCCCTGGGTCAGGAAGATGCCCTGGAGAAGGAGATGGCAACTCGCTCCAGTATTCTTGCCCGGAAAATCCCATGGACGGGGGAGCCTTGTGGGCTACAGTCCATGGAGTCATAAAGCACTGGACACGACTGAGCATGCCTACTCACGCTGCATTTTTTGTAAAATTATTTACGTATTTCATTTTTTGGCTCTGCAGGGTCTTTGTGGCCGGTGGGGTCTTTCTCTAGGTGCAGCAAGTGGGGCCTATGCTCCAGGTGTGGTACGCAGACTTCTCGGTGAGGTGATTTCTCTTGATGGTTTCTCGTGTGCTCTGGAGCGCACGGGCTTCAGCAGTTGTAGCTCACAGGCTTAGTTGCTCCACAGCATGTGGGTTCTTCCCGGAGCAGGTATTGAACCTGTGTTTCCCACATTGGCAGGCAGATTCTTAACTGCTGGACCACCAGGGAGGTCCCGCAAATGCCTTTTTGAAATGTCTCCCTATAAAAAGAGCTGCTTTGTATCAGAAATACCATCGCTTACATGGAGACACAGATGTGTTTTAGAATTGCTTCAGGAGAAGTTTCTAGAAGGCTCTGGGTCTATGCACCTACTTTCATGATCACTTACCTTCAGGATTCAGAAGGACGGCAGGATCTTGAGTTTGTGGAGGATAGGAGTAAAGTCACAGTTGGCTCAGCTTGGATCCATCCTTCAGGTCTTCACAACCGCTCTGAGCTGATGATTGGTGACTTAGTTCAGGGGACCAGGGCTTGGATGTGGGCAGTCAAGGGTAGAGGTCAACACCCACTCTCATTCCACCCTCGCCAGCTGCCTAGGTCACCACCAGGGGTTGAGGTGGATGTGCTACAGGGTGCTTGGGCTGGGTCAGCGCTGTCGCTTCAAACTGGCGCTTCTGGAGAGAAGAGTGAAGCAACCCCACTTCCTGACCTCCTCTCTGAGGCCCCACCAGCAAGAGTGTATTTGCACAGGGTCTCCATTTGGGGCTGGTAAGGAAAGGGACATGTGGTCGAGTCAAGGAGGGGAGGGAAACAGGCCGTGGAGGGGGTATGGTGTATATCCTAGTCTTGATGGAGAGACGCCCTGTTCGAAACCTGCTGTGTGAGCTCCAGGGCCTCAGCTCTGCTGCTTTTCAACCAGGCCACAGGATGGGAGGGAGCAGGGTTCACCCTGATCCCCTTTCATTTACGAATCCCAGAATTTCTACCCAGAGCCTCTCCTGCTGTGGCCGAGGGGATGTCTGGGTCAAGCCTGTCTTTAAGCCCAGTCTCTGGGTGTGGGGTCCTGAAATGGGCCGAGTGGAGGTGAGATGAGGGTGGGATGCCCTATAGGTGGACAGGGGAAACTGTGTGAAGAATCTGGTTCTCTGTTCTGGAATATTCCATTTTGGCTGTACCCCTAGGCTTTGGACACCTCAAGAGTTTCTGAGAAAAGCATAGTTAGAAAAATCAAAAGGAAAGTTTCCCTGGTGCACCTGTGGGTAAAGAGTCCGCCTTGCAGTGCAAGGGGCACCTGTTCCATCCCTAGCCCAGGAAGATCCCACATGCCGCAGAGCAGCTGGACCAGTGTATCCAATGACGAGCCAGCACTCTGGAGCGCATGCGCCCAGGGCCGGTGCTCTGAAATGAGAGTGGCCACTGCAATGGGACGCCCACTCAGGCCAAAGAATAAAGATGGATGAAAATAAATAAATAACCAATAAAAGAGGCCAAAATGAAAAAAATAAAAAAAAGACAAATCAAAAGGAGAACCTGGAGAAAAAGTCATCGCTGTGATGTCGTTCCTGTAAATGTCCTCAGAACCTCAGTTCAAGGGCAGGGCTCCACTCACCTCCTGCCAGTCCCCCATCACCTGGCCGCGTTGGTCGCGTTGGTCGCGTTGGTCCGGTTCTTACTTCCGCAGCCAGAGGTGCTGGAACCACCCGAGTGAGCGGCTCCCGACCGGAAGACAGACGGATGGACGGCCCCGCCCCATCCCAGCCCCGCCACAATAACAAACAGCTCTGTAAAAAGCACTTACACTTATGAACTGTTTATAAATTTACCGACATTGATTTATGACCCTTGGCTGGGCCTGACAGTAGACTCTTTAGGGGTATTTCTTTCTTTCTGCCTTTCTCTTTGGGATTTTTTTTTTTTTTTTTTAAAGTGTTAATGTTACAGTTCACCTTCGTAATATAGCCGCCCGCCTGGAACTAGGCGGAAGACAGCTGGGAGCCCAACCAATGACCCGTGGGCAGGAAGCGAGACGTGATTTACACCGGGGACTGGGGCTGGTGCAGAACGCCGCAGCTGGTTGGTTCAGAGACCCGTCGCCGGTCTCGGAGAAGATGCCTGGGCTCGAGGGACGCCGGGAGAAGAGGGAAGGCGACCCAGTGGATCAGAGCTGTGTGGACCTCACGGCTTCCTAGATACGTGACCTTAGGCAAGTGATTTGATCACCCCGATCCGCAGTTTTCTCATCTTTGAAACAGGGGCAGGAATTTTGATCCTGGGTGGTTGTCACAAGGGCACGGGAGGCGACGTTGGTCAAATTCCTGACTATGCTTCCCCTACAGAGGGGCTCAGTAAATGGGCATGAACATTATGGGGTAAAATTGATCTGAGCCGGGCACACAGGCCTCTGGAGAACGTCCCAAACAAAGCTTAGTCCACAGTGCTGTGCCTTATTACTTATTAGCCAATGGGTGCAAAGCTGGAAGTGAAGGGTGCCTTTCATCTCTCCAGTGGAGTTGTGATCAGAATCACTATACGTGGTCCAGACCCTCTTTTCAGACCTGCAAAGGCTGAGAAGCTTGGAAGAAAGTGAGAACGAAGACGTTTCTTCTACCACCCCCGCGGCTCTGCCCATCACCCCCTCCACCAACAAAAAGCAAGTATTTCACTGGCCACTAGACTTCATCACCTGGGTCCTCTCTGTCTCCCTACGTCTGTGGAGGGAAGGAGGGACTGACCTTTGTTGAGTGTCCTCAGTGGTCGAGAACTTGGCAGGACCTCTCATTTTAAATCTCACGGAGCTTCTGAAGTGGGTACAGCTCTCCCTTTTCTCAGAGAAAGAAACTGAGGTTCAGAGAGATGAGAATACCTTACCCATGTTTGCACAGCTCCTACGTGGCTGAGATGAAAGGGAAACCAGCCTGGCTCGTAACTGATCTTTTAGCCCCACATCTCCTTTCTCTCTCCCTCACTCCCCGTTTACTTTTCTTAAAAACAAAATAAAATACTGACGGAGGTGGGGATGGGGTGTCTCTGGGCTTCCCAGGTGGCGCTAGTGGTAAAGAACCCCTTTACCTATCAATGCAGGAAATGTAAAGACGTGGGTTCAGTCCCTGTGTTGGGAAGATCCCCTAGAGGAGGGCATGGCAACCCACTCCAGTATTCTTGCCTGGTTCATTCCATGGACAGAGGAGCCTGGAGGCCTTCCGTCGGTGGGGCTGCAAAGAGTTGGACAGGATTGAAGCGACTTGGCACACAATGTGAGAACCAGCCTGGAGCACAGCGTGTCCACTGGGGCAGGACGTGAGCAGTGCATGTTCCCGTGCTGAAAACCAGACAGACTCCACCGTTCACCGCAGAGACTAAAAGAAGAGCAGCAAAAACAAAGACAAAAAAGCGAAAAAACCCCCTCTTCTTTCCACTCGGCCGGAACCCACCGGCAGTAACGCTCTTGAACACCAGGTGGCGCCCAAGTCAGGCGGAACCGGGAGCTTCAGGCAGGCTTTCTGAGGGAAAGCAGCGACTGTAGTCGGATGGAGTGGATTCAGGTGACCAGAGAGATGCCCTGGCACCTGTCGGGTGACACTTGGTCGAGGGAGTACGTGAGGGTGCCCCATCTCAGCATTAAGGCTACTCTCCTGCTGTCCCAGGCAGAGTGACCGGGCAGAAGGTGTGGCCCCAGGGCCCTCCAAGGCAGGTGAGGGGGGCTGGACACAGAAGGTGTCTGATGGAAAGAGGTCCTTCGGTTTGTCTCCCGTAGCCCATTGCCCTAGCTCCAACCCCCACGGTGCCCTGGGTGGCACCCCAACCCCAACAAAAAGGTATTTCACTCCTAGACTTCATCACCTGGGTCCTCTCTGTCTCCCTACGTCTGTGGAGGGAAGGAGACTGACCTTTGTTGAGTGTCCTCAGTGGTCGAGAACTTGGCAGGACCTCTCATTTTAAATCTCACGGAGCTTCTGAAGTGGGTACAGCTCTCCCTTTTCTCAGAGAAAGAAACTGAGGTTCAGAGAGATGAGAATACCTTACCCATGTTTGCACAGCTCCTACGTGGCTGAGATGAAAGGGAAACCAGCCTGGCTCGTAACTGATCTTTTAGCCCCACATCTCCTTTCTCTCTCCCTCACTCCCCGTTTACTTTTCTTAAAAACAAAATAAAATACTGACGGAGGTGGGGATGGGGTGTCTCTGGGCTTCCCAGGTGGCGCTAGTGGTAAAGAACCCCTTTACCTATCAATGCAGGAAATGTAAAGACGTGGGTTCAGTCCCTGTGTTGGGAAGATCCCCTAGAGGAGGGCATGGCAACCCACTCCAGTATTCTTGCCTGGTTCATTCCATGGACAGAGGAGCCTGGAGGCCTTCCGTCGGTGGGGCTGCAAAGAGTTGGACAGGATTGAAGCGACTTGGCACACAATGTGAGAACCAGCCTGGAGCACAGCGTGTCCACTGGGGCAGGACGTGAGCAGTGCATGTTCCCGTGCTGAAAACCAGACAGACTCCACCGTTCACCGCAGAGACTAAAAGAAGAGCAGCAAAAACAAAGACAAAAAAGCGAAAAAACCCCCTCTTCTTTCCACTCGGCCGGAACCCACCGGCAGTAACGCTCTTGAACACCAGGTGGCGCCCAAGTCAGGCGGAACCGGGAGCTTCAGGCAGGCTTTCTGAGGGAAAGCAGCGACTGTAGTCGGATGGAGTGGATTCAGGTGACCAGAGAGATGCCCTGGCACCTGTCGGGTGACACTTGGTCGAGGGAGTACGTGAGGGTGCCCCATCTCAGCATTAAGGCTACTCTCCTGCTGTCCCAGGCAGAGTGACCGGGCAGAAGGTGTGGCCCCAGGGCCCTCCAAGGCAGGTGAGGGGGGCTGGACACAGAAGGTGTCTGATGGAAAGAGGTCCTTCGGTTTGTCTCCCGTAGCCCATTCCCAGCCCCTCCTCAGCTCCAAGTGACCCTCCACGGTGCCCTGGGTGGCAGCTAGCAGATGCATGTGCTTGCATCCCAGGGCTCCTCTGTAGACCATAAGCTTTTCACTGCAGTCTGGGAAGGGCAGAAGTCTGTAACATGGGGTTGCCCCTCGGAAGCCAAGCTTTTCCACCCATGGCCCCCTCTCCTCTCCCATGGCCACAGAGCCTTGATTTTTGATCAAGTGTGGAACCAGGTTTAGGTGCCAACATGAACTGTCTTGGGCCCGGGGGACGTGACAGCCCCTAAAACGTAGCGATGTCGCTGAAGGATAACTCCGAGGTCAACATCCTCCCCTCCCTCCCCCACGATCCCATTCCTGACTCTGCGTGAGCCCTTCCAGGACGTGGTAATTTCTCATATCCCATTTTTTTCTCATAAATCTCTGAAAATAGTCTAGAAAGTCCAATATTCAAGATGAGATTTCCCCAACAACTTCTCTTGGCCAGGAGTGGGACAGAACTCCTCTTTCAGCCTGCATGTTCTGGGGTTTGGTTTAGAGGATAAGGTTGCCCCAGGTACCTCGTATTTTCCTAGGGGTTGGGGGCTGCTGGGCAGGGGTGGGGACCCTCTTCCACCCATGGCGTGCCCGGAAGGACAGGCCCCCTGCCCACTAAGCGTTCAGCCTCTCCATCTTCATGCTGTGGCTTCCAGAGCCAAGTCTTCTAGTCTCAGAGACTGAGTTCATTCAGAGACTTGTTAATTGCACAGCCAAGGGAAGGAAAGGGAAGGAGAAAAACTCATGAAAATGTTCATTTAAAGTTAATTGCTGCCCATACTCTTACTAATTGACGTCGCTCCCCTGGTTTTCACTTAGGTACCTGTGTGTATTTAAGATGGGATATTGCACAGTATAAACTAAGCCACATCACAACCTAACGATCTGGAAAATCTACGTTCAATAAACAAAGTTGGCTTTAAGTTACTCAGGAGAAGCGCCCGGGCCTGTGCGCACACACTCACACTCACACGCCCAAAGCACCCGGATCGCAAGCCTTCTGTTCATGTCTTTTCCTCCATCATTCAAATTAAACACAGTCTCCATCCCTTGCTCACTCTCTTCCTCTTTCTTTCTCTTATTAAATTTATTTTTAACCGCGCCTTTTAAAAAATAAATTACCCCCCCTGCCTGTGCCACTCCTATGCCAGGTGCAGCCAGGGGCAAATTTTTACAGCTGAATTACAGGACCTGAGATACAGGGCACGTAATGCGGAATTGAGAGACACCCTTCCAGAGGGCTGGGGCCAGTGGCTGGTGTAATAACATTCCTGGATAGAGCAGTAGCTGGGGCAGCGGTGGAGTCAGGGCCGGAGCCCTTACTCAGCACGAGGAATTGTATGTATCTTGGAAGTCTTTCCTGAACCTAAACATTATTGCTAAGAAAGCGATACCGGTGTGAGCGACCACTGCTCTCCAGCCGGGGCTCGCTCACTGATGTGGGTGTGAGTTTCCACGTGAGGCTGAGGGGAATCCACCAGACCCAGCTCTGCTCAGGACGGGGGCAAGGATGCAGTGGAAGGCCTGGGAAGTCCTTGGTTCTGGACTGGCACTGACGGGCGGTAGAGAAAGCGTGGCCCCCTGCAAGCCCAGGCTTCGGTAACCCAGAGCTCCTTGAAGGTGTGATGGGCTTTTGAAGTCTTGTGAGTCTGCTCGTTGTCATGACCAAGCATCACCCTGGAACCTCCAGTTATTTGGAGCTCAGCTCAGAGCCCCCTTGAACTCAGTCATGGGTGACCCCTGAAGAGCTGGGAGAGCTGGAGCAACCGTCAAGCTGCAGGAATTACAGCAACAAAGATAGCCTTTATTGTGTGGCTCTTCATAGACAGAGATTTTTTTTTTTTGAACTAAGATTCATGTGTGTGTGCTCAGTCATTCTATCTGACTCTGCGATCCTATGGGCTATAGCCCGCCAGTTCCTCTGTCCGTGCAATTCTCCAGGCAAGAATACTGGAGTGGGTCATCATTTCCTCCTCCAGGGGATCTTCCTGACCCGGGGATCAAACCCATGTCTCCTGTGTCTCCTGCACTGGCAGGGAGATTCTTTACCCCTGTGCTGCCATAGCATAAAATTAATCATTAACCACTTTTGAATGAACCATTCAGTGGCATTTAGTACATTCAAAATGCTGTACGACCGCCATTTCTGTCTTGTTCTAGGACATTTTCATCACCCTCAAAGGAAACCTCTCACCCATGAAACAGTCCCTCCCACGCCTGCCCCAGTCCCTGACAGCTTCCAATCCGCCTTCTGCCTCTGGACCCACTGCTGGATATTCCCTACAAACGGAATCATGTATTGTGTAACTTCTTATGATGAATACATATTTAAAAACCTTGATGTGCAGCATGCATACAGTCATGGATTCTAACTGTACATCTTGACAAATTTTCATAAACAGACCACGCCTGAGTTACCAGCACCCAAATCAAGACACAGAATAGTACCAGCCCCTAGAAGCCCTTTCTTCTACCTCCCAGCCCTACTCCTCACAGAGGACCATCCTCTTGACCTCTGTGTCCTCGATTAGTCTTACCTACTTCCGTATGGTTGTATGTGGTGGTAGCTCGTCCATCTTCAGGGCTGTGTAGTATTTCACCATGTGACAGCCTGACTGACCCTTTCTCTGGAATCGATGTCATGCCAGGGGACAGAGAGCTGGGTGCACAGTGGGGAGAAACTCTGACCGATAAGTAGCTGTGTAGGGGCTGCCTGAGGCAGTGTGTTATGAATCTGGGTCTTCCCAGGGCTCACGGTCCTGGGACAAGGCACGCTCCAGCTCACTGCTAAACGTGGCCACCATGGAGAGAAGACATGCTGTGAGTCGGTGGTCTATTTGGACTTGGCCAGACCCGAGGAGACCCAGAAGGTGATCGTCAGTACATCCCTTTACAATGTGGCTAAGGAGCATTTCAAATTATCCTACTTTAGAAATCAGTAGTACATCAAAAAATACATGTATGATCTATGTTGAATTGTGCCTTTTCCTGTTACACGGTCTGTCTCGTTAGCTTCACAGCTAAGGCGGACTTCATCAGTAGGTTCTGCCTGGGTCACCTCTGTTTCTGGAATGCAGGCTTGGGACAGCTGCTTTGAAAACAAACAAAAGATTCAGGTGAAAGTGTCCCAGCCAACAGGCCCCCAGACCCCTCACCTCCCGTGTCCTGCAGTTAGGATCAGGGACACCCCCGCCAGCCCTTTCATGTCCAGTCTACCTGGGAAAATGGATAAAATGCCCTCTGACCAGAAAATGTCTGCCAGGTATTACTCCCTTTGTGGGGAGGGAAGATGACGACGAGCGTAGATTTCCCAAGACGAATTTCCTTTCCTGTTACGGGTGCTGTGGGATGACCTCACCACCCACCATCCCCTTGGGCCTCACTCCTGAGAGCAAAGGGAGAGCCCAGAGGGGAGGCACAGTTTCTGGGTGCCCTTGGCATCCTTCAAGCTTCGACTCGTCTCTGTTTCCTGGAAAACCTGTTCCAACCGACCCTCCTGCCCCCCAACCCCGCTCCGTGTCACCTCCATCTCAGGCAGCCTGGCTCCCCGTGGTCACTCCCCTGGCCCGCAGAGCTGCACTGAGGTTTGTCTTCCCTCTGTATTTCCTCTCTCCCTCCCCGAGTCACAAGCCCTTAGGTTGTAAGACGAGGGGTGAGTGGGCCACAGCTTCTGCTGGTACCTCAGCACCCATGGCAGTCCCCAACAAGCTACGGGTCTTTTTTTTTTTAATGTATTTATCTGGATACTCTGGGACTCAGCTGCAGCACTTGGGATCTTCAGGTGCAACAGGCAAACTCTTGGTTGTAGCGTGTGGAATCCAGTTCTCTGACCAGGGATTGAACGCAGGCCTTCTGGATTGGCAGTGCAGAATCTTAGCCATTGAACCACCAGGGAAGTCCTTCTCTAGCCTTTTGGGTTGTTCAGAACAACAGTGCAAAGCAATGGTGTACTTTTTTTTTTTTCCAGTGATACACGTTTGATCAGGGCTTTTACATGGAAGGTCAGAGACGGTTAGGAGTCTTGAAGCCAGCATCAGTTGCCTCTGATGGATTGTGGGGGCCTGGGACCCTCTGCTGAGTCCTCCTGGGGTGGCTGGGCCAAGTGGGGAAGGATGCTTGGATCAATTAGCAATGTCTGCTGTGGGCACAGAGTCGCAGGGAGTAGCAAGTATGCCACAAATTTGCCATGCTTGATCTCATCCAACTGCTTCATCTTACAGTGGAAGGGACGGAGGTGCGGAGAGGGGAAGTGACTTTATCCAAGGAAAATCAATTTCCTAAAAGGACTTTGCGCTCCGGGCGATGAGCTAACACATTGGCACCATTCACATGCGGCTGTCTTGAACGCGGTCTCCCTAAGACCGTCTTCCGCTCCCCTTTGAGGTGGTGGATTTTGACACGGGAAGACATATTAGGAAAAGGCATGACTCAGATCTTCTGAAGCCACTAAAGAGCATATTAAGCCATCGACAGCTTTTTCTGATTTTCGGTTTTCTTGCAGTAGTCAAGCGGATTTTTTTTTTTTTTCCTTTTTAATGTAAACAGATTTTCCCCCCCTCTGCCGCCAGCCAAGCATCTCCCCCAGTGAATCTGCAGGAGGAGAGCGGCTTTTATGACTTCACAACTCAAAGACTTGGAAAGCAATGAGATGTCTTAAGAATTTGTGCCGCTTCTGCTGAGATCATGCCCCAAGGTTTCAACTGGGACTGCTCTCTTCCTTCCTCGAAATGGGTCTTGCCCTGTAGCCTAGCCTAGAGTCTACTCAGCCTTGACTTTATTCTGAATTACTTTCACGCCGATTGTCTAAACATCTCTAGCCCCAGTGGACAGTGAACGTCTCAAGAGCATGGATCGTGACTTATTTATTACCAGGTCTCTCCCACAGCCTTAGCAGATGCCCTTGAACTCTGCCCATTCATGAGTTCATTCACTCATGGATGCCCACATGCAGAAACCATTGGTGGAATGCCCACCTTGCACGGAGGGGGCTCACGATGGAGAGAACAGCTGGGAAGAGATGGGCCCTGCAGACTGGAAAATTCTCGTGGAGCCAAGAATGTGATGTCTCTTCACGTAGTGTGATGCCTTTTAAGGTGGTGAGCACCTCAACCCAGGGTCCCAGAAGAATCTGATTCAAGCGTAGATTTGGAAAAGCTGGGAAGAAAGTGACACAGTTCCAAGCTCCAGTTTCAGCATCCCAGCTACTGTCTGCTTTCTTTTCTTTCTTTTGTGTATTTTTATGTGAAAAATTTCAGACATACATGAGGGTAGAAAAAAGGATCTAATAAATAATCTTTGGTTTCCCTGGTAGTCCAGGGGTTAAGATTCTGTGCTTCCACTTCCAAGGTCACTACAAGGATTGTGGGTTCAGTCCCCCCTCAGGGGCGTTCTGCATGCCACATGTGTGTGTGTGTCCTCAGTCACTCAGTAGAGTATGACTCTTTGTGACCCCATGGACTGTTGCCCACCAGGCTCCTCTGTCCATGGGATTTCCTAACCAAGAATACCAGAGGTGGTAGCCATTCCCTTTGCCAGGGGATCTTCCCAACCCAGGGGTCAAACCCAAGTCTCTTGCATTGGCAGGCAGATTCTTTCACCACTGAGCCACCAAGGAAGCCCTCTGCACGCCAAGAGGTGAGTCACTCTCAAAATTAGTTAATAAAAAAACAGACCAGTGACCTTAACTCATGACTCATCCTCTTTTATCTCTGTCTCACTCACTATTCCCTGCTGTGGATTATTTTGAAGCAAGCCTGGACACCACAGAATTTGATTAATATGTTTCAATGCATATTGATAAAAGAAAAGGAATATCAAAGATATTAGTTGTGCCATTACATGCAACAGTGAGCAATAATTCCTTAATAATCTCAAATATATAGTTCTGTACTGTCTCATAAATGTTTTCTTTTTATTTTTAAACAGTTGAATTTTTGCTTGCTTGACTCAGTATCCAAATAAGGTCCATGGTGACTGGTCCGTTTGTTTTTTGAGCTTATTTTTAGTTCATAGCAATGGTTTTTCGTGTAGGGCAGTTTTGCGTCCAGGGGGCACTTGGCCATGTCTGGACGTTGGCTGTTGTCCTTGGGTGGGACGGGGGGAGCGCCACTGGCCCCTAGTGGATGGAAGCCAGGGATGCCGTTGACATCTACAATGCTCAGGAAGGCCCCCAGGACAAAGAAACATCTGGTCCCAAAGTTGAGAGCGCTGACATTGAGACACTCGGACCTGGGGGTTCCACCTCGCTTTTTTTTTTTTTTCCTTGCAGTTTCTTGGTTGAGGAAACCAGTTTGCAGAGGCCTTGCCAAGTCTCCCTTCTCTGGACATGCTCCGTGTACCTTGTTCACGGAGTTCAATAGATCCCTCTGAACTCCGAATGTCTACAACGCGGGGATTCCACCTCCTCATGTCTTCTCAAGGTGCGTCATGGGCCTTGGGCCCCTCCCACACGCAGGCACGGTCCTCAGGGGTGCCTTAGCGGTGGAACCCTCTGTTCACATTCAGCTGGTCCCTGTGCTGTGGGCTGTTTTGCCTCACACACGGGGTCCACCGGCGGGAGCCGCCCCAGGAGCCCTCGGGCCCCAGGAGACGCACTGATGGACGCCTTGGGCCCTGCCGGTGGCCCCGTTCGACTCTGCACGCATCCTTCTCCCAAGAGGCCGAGTCATCCTTAAGCGAACCATCTGTCCTTTTGCGGTTTTGAATGTGACACTGAGAAGCTTGACATTTCCACAGATGCAAGCGTTCAAAGCAGGTTCCAAGAATTAAAGTTGTTCTTCATCAGATTAGCCCTTCAAACACTCTGGAAGCTCGGGTGGGCCCTCTGTCCGTCCATTTCCATATCTACACCAGGTATTTTGCACACGCCCCACCCAGGGTCCCCCGGAGTCGTCCAAAAGCCAGATTCCTGCCACCCCAACACTTGAGGACAAAGCCATAGAGACAAAGGGGGGGAGCACAGGACTCCCGTGTTGTGAGTCAAACAGCTCAGGGCTCTGCAATTTAGCTTTTAAGATGGGAGAGGCCCTCCCTCGCCCCAGTAATTGGACGTGAAGTAACAGTCAACTGTGAGAGGTGAGAATTACCAGCAGAAGGACAAACAGGACTATTTTAAAAACCCAATGGTCTAAACCTATTTAGGGTGGAGATAAATAGCCTTACTCATGTAGCCCCAGGGTTGTGATTACTATCGCCTGTTGTCGGAACTGAGGGCGCTGTCTCAGGTGTGAGGGCAGGGAAGGAAGGGAGATGGAGTTCACAGGGAGGGCTGACCGGCCATCACTGCTGAGGAAAGGGGAAGGAACGACAGGCTTGGCCCATGGGCACAAAGGCAGCATTTTAGCGGATTGAGATGAATTTCCTAAATGAGGAAGCCCCCAAAGCAGGTGGACTGAATGTAATCTGGGAAAGCTTCCTGGAGGAGGCTGAAGAGGAGTCGCCAAGTAGAGGAGGACAAAAAGACCCGGACCTGCTAGGAGGGTGGCCTGCTAGGAGGAGAGGGGTCGCACAGAGGGGAACTGAGCTAGGATGCTCTGTACAGCACATCACGCATCCGAGACTGGTTCTCAGAGCTAGAGGGAATGGTAAAGATTTGACACAGGAGAGAGACGTAGGGTGGTTTCCATTTTGGCAAGGTTATTTTGGCCGAAAGCATCGGGGAGAGCAGAGGAACAAAGCAGAGGATGACTGAGCCATTGGCGGTGACGCAGGCAGGCGAGGGAGAGCGTGTGCTCAGGCGGTGGAGACCCAGAGGAGGAGAGGGGTGACAGCGTGATCTCCTTCCGTCCTTCCCACGCGCCCGCGGAGGGCAGAGCCTTCTCTCTGGGAGGAGGCAGACTCCTGGAACCGTCCAGGTCAGAGACAGTAAGTGACCAAGTCGGGATCCGAACCCAGCTCTGACTCCCAGCACTAAGCCTGCCCCCGGCCGCCAGGACCATCCTTCCTGTGACGGCGTGTCTTCAAGTTCAGTTCTGCTCAGCACAATCAATAGGCAGGACAGAAGGCAGACACCCATGGGATGTTTTAGAAAGATTTCCGTAAAGCAACATTTTCACGGGCAGTGTGTGGGGCGAACCTGCTGACCCAGGAAGTCGGTGCTCTCAGGCTCCGTGGGGCCAGTAGAAGCTAGATTCCAGCTGCCGGGAGCATGGGCTCCTGGGGCAGGAGTAGGGGGGTCACTAGAGCGGTGAGCCGACCCCCTAGAAGGCCTGGCTCTAACAGTCAACTGTGAGAGGTGAGAATTACCAGGGACTAAAAAAGGGATGGTAGCCCCAGGGTTGTGATTACTATCGCCTGTTGTCGGAACTGAGGCGCTGTCTCAGGTGTGAGGGCAGGGAAGGAAGGGAGATGGAGTTCACAGGGAGGGCTGACCGGCCATCACTGCTGAGGAAAGGGGAAGGAACGACAGGCTTGGCCCATGGGCACAAAGGCAGCATTTTAGCGGATTGAGATGAATTTCCTAAATGAGGAAGCCCCCAAAGCAGGTGGACTGAATGTAATCTGGGAAAGCTTCCTGGAGGAGGCTGAAGAGGAGTCGCCAAGTAGAGGAGGACAAAAAGACCCGGACCTGCTAGGAGGGTGGCCTGCTAGGAGGAGAGGGGTCGCACAGAGGGGAACTGAGCTAGGATGCTCTGTACAGCACATCACGCATCCGAGACTGGTTCTCAGAGCTAGAGGGAATGGTAAAGATTTGACACAGGAGAGAGACGTAGGGTGGTTTCCATTTTGGCAAGGTTATTTTGGCCGAAAGCATCGGGGAGAGCAGAGGAACAAAGCAGAGGATGACTGAGCCATTGGCGGTGACGCAGGCAGGCGAGGGAGAGCGTGTGCTCAGGCGGTGGAGACCCAGAGGAGGAGAGGGTGACAGCGTGATCTCCTTCCGTCCTTCCCACGCGCCCGCGGAGGGCAGAGCCTTCTCTCTGGGAGGAGGCAGACTCCTGGAACCGTCCAGGTCAGAGACAGTAAGTGACCAAGTCGGGATCCGAACCCAGCTCTGACTCCCAGCACTAAGCCTGCCCCCGGCCGCCAGGACCATCCTTCCTGTGACGGCGTGTCTTCAAGTTCAGTTCTGCTCAGCACAATCAATAGGCAGGACAGAAGGCAGACACCCATGGGATGTTTTAGAAAGATTTCCGTAAAGCAACATTTTCACGGGCAGTGTGTGGGGCGAACCTGCTGACCCAGGAAGTCGGTGCTCTCAGGCTCCGTGGGGCCAGTAGAAGCTAGATTCCAGCTGCCGGGAGCATGGGCTCCTGGGGCAGGAGTAGGGGGGTCACTAGAGCGGTGAGCCGACCCCCTAGAAGGCCTGGCTCCGACCTAGAGACTCGTGGTTCGAACAAAACCTTTTGGGAGAGAAGGCCAGTGTGGGTGGCCTGCATAGAGAGTGCAGACCTGGGTCCTGCTGTTGTGGGAGGGGGTTTCCCCGCGAAATATGCTTCCATCAGACCCACCAAGAGCCGAGAGGCTCCTACTGGAAAGCACGGTGGTGCTGTGGGCAGAGGAGAGCGGTATGTTTCAGCCTCTCTCCCTCTCTCCTTCTCTTACACACACACGCGCACACAGTCTTTGAAAATATAAAGAGCAAGGGGAAAATGTCTCTTTGCACCATCTGGCTTATTCTTTAAATAGCTCATTCCAAGAAAGAACTACGCTCTCCTTGCCTTAATTTATGTTTCTACCTTTCCCTTCCAGTAGGCCTGCAGAAGAGAGGGGGAGGCAGGGGCTGGTCTGAGGCTGTGCGAGGCTTCGGCAATGGCTTTGGTATGCTGCTGCCTACACAGCAGTATTTAACCCAATTACAGGATAATAAGGGCTCAGACAAATTATCTGCAAATAGATATGTCTATATGTAAACCCTCACATTTGGAACATGCATCTGGGGCCAAAGAAAAGTTAAGCGCTTAGCCAGAGAGGGACTGAGCTCCGCTCACAGCTTTTTTTTTCCCCCCAGCTCTGTACATGGAGGTATTTGAGTTAGATAAATAAGAAATCCCAGGTACGGCCTAGACGGTCCGGCCTTGACGCTGTCCAGATGAGCAGTTTGGCTCTGAGACTGTGGCCACGGCAGGTGGAGGGGAGCTGTCAGCGCTTGCCCAGTGACCCAGGGACTGGGGGCTCTGCCGCTCAGCCCAGCGTGACCCTCACATGGACGGCAGCCCCCGCTCCCCCGACCAGGGCTGCCCAGCTCCCCTCCTCCCGCCCCTTCCCACCCAGGGCCACTGGGGGGACCTCCCCAGAGAAATGCTCACGGGCTGTCCCAAATGGACTGGCTTCAAGCCTAACAAGCACAGGCTGTGGGCTGGACAAGGAGGGCAAGGGGAAAGAAACGGAAAATGCACAGGAGCTGAAGCTTCCGTTTTATGGTTTTAAACCATCAACCAACGTTGCAAGAGCTTTAAAACTTCACTTTACAGTCGCGCAGGAAACTGAGGTCCAGAGAGCACCGACGCGCTCAGGCCACCCAGCTGGCGCCTGGGGCGGCTGAGGCAGAGCCCGGGCTCCAGGGCTCCAGGGCCAGACCCTCTACAGACCCCACGCTGCCCTCGACACAAGGCTGGGGCGTCGAACGTGGTTCAGGGCAACGTGACTGGGAACACTCGCTTACATTCTGAGAACACAATTTAAACGAGAAACTGGAATCCATTATAGTTTTTCCTAATTATTTACACCTAGAGGAAAAACAATTTTAAACCTGAGGTAAGAGGATGCGAGGCCTTCCCTGGTGGCTCCGTGGTCAAGAATCCGCCTTCCAATGCAGGAGATGTGGGTTCAGTCCCTGGGTCGGGAAGATCCCCCGGAGAAGGAAATGACAACCCACTCCAGTATTCTTAGTTAGGAAATCCCATGGACAGAGGAGCTTGGTGAGCTACAGTCCATGGGGTCACAAAAGGGTTTGGACATGACTTAGCGACTGAACAATATATGCAATAAAAATATAGATCACATGATGCAAGATTCCTCTTTTACTGTGGCAAGGGGCATGTTTGAGTGTGGTTGCGTGCATGTGTGTGGGAATGGGTGGCCTGCTTCTGCCCGGCGTGGTAATGTGTGCGCTGCCCTGTGGGTGTCCCAGTTCACTCCTCCTGCACGGGTCTCCCTCTGCCCCACCACAGCTTGCCGGTCTGGCGTTCTCTCCATGATGATGTATTTTTTGCTGCACCTTAAAAAACGATTTTATTTCGATGGGCAGTTTCATATGGAGAATTGAAACCCGCCCACATCCAGGCCTTGGAAAATAGTGGGGGTTCCCAGAGAGAGGGAGGCGGAGCGGCTCTCACAGTGCTCTCAGCGGTCAGGCTTTCTCCTGCTAAAGGCACCTTGACGGTTTCCCCTGTCATTTCCAGGAAGGTCTTGGATCCATTTGAACAACTGCCAGGCTTTGGGGATGGTCGTGACCGGGTCTGGGGACAGGTGGGGGGAAGGGAGGGTGGGGGGAGAGGAGGAGGGGAGGGGAGAAAACTCAGAGGCCCCAGCTCAACAGGCCCTCTACCCGAACTCTTGCAAGATGCCCCCCTCCCCATCTGCCCGGACCTCCTCTTGCTGGCTTCTGCCACCTGCTTCCAGTTCCAGGGTTTTCAGTGCATTTTAGTTTCCAGAGAGCAGGCCCTCCACAGAGCACGGAGCAGACCGGAACGGTGGAAAGACCAGGGTACTGTGTTTGTGGACAGGAGGCCTGGCTTTCGTCGAGCGTGAGGAGGTACCCAGGTGTTTTGTTGCAGCCCCCTTCGCAGGCCCGGCGGCTGGAGTAGATTTCAATTCTCCTTTGCCAAACTACACTTTCGAGAGGTGTCAGATATCGAAAACCTCTCCCCTAAGCCAAAGCAAGCATCTGGGGGAGGAGAGGCCCAGGAGCGGGGCGAGGGACAGTAAGAGAAGATGCTGGTTAAGAAAAAAAAGAAAAAAAAGCAGAAAGAAAAGTTCCTTCACATAGCGTTCCAAGTTGGCTGTTTCTTTTTAAAATAATTGGTTAAGCTGTGCATAAAGCCAGGTAAGTCTGTTCTGCATTGCAAAGGAGCCTGGCCACACGGCTCTTGGGTTCTTCCTGGCACAGCTGGGGTTTGGGGAACCAGAGCTTTGCTGGACAAGGGAAGGGGCTGTGTCTGATGACCCAAGGTGACCCGTCGCTTAAGGGACAGCCAGTGGGGAGAAGTGGCAGGAGAAGCTGTAGGGAGAGTCCTGGGAGGGAGGAAGAGACGGAGGGAAGGGAGAGAAGGGAAGAGGGAAGGAGAAGGAAGGGGCGCGAGGGTGACGGTGGGGGCAGGTCTCAGGTCCCTGCCTTCCGATGGGACCCCAGCTGGACCTCTTGCCTGCAGACCTCCTCCGAGCTTCAGTCCTTCACCAGCACTGCTGACTGCTGCCCTCTCTATAGGGTTCAGAATTCTCCCTTCTAATGACTCATGAAAGCAGAAAATTAAGACATTCTAACCTTTCTTTTTGGGAGCGGCTCACAGTGCTCTCAGCGGTCAGGCTTTCTCCTGCTAAAGGCACCTTGACGGTTTCCCCTGTCATTTCCAGGAAGGTCTTGGATCCATTTGAACAACTGCCAGGCTTTGGGGATGGTCGTGACCGGGTCTGGGGACAGGTGGGGGGAAGGGAGGGTGGGGGGAGAGGAGGAGGGGAGGGGAGAAAACTCAGAGGCCCCAGCTCAACAGGCCCTCTACCCGAACTCTTGCAAGATGCCCCCCTCCCCATCTGCCCGGACCTCCTCTTGCTGGCTTCTGCCACCTGCTTCCAGTTCCAGGGTTTTCAGTGCATTTTAGTTTCCAGAGAGCAGGCCCTCCACAGAGCACGGAGCAGACCGGAACGGTGGAAAGACCAGGGTACTGTGTTTGTGGACAGGAGGCCTGGCTTTCGTCGAGCGTGAGGAGGTACCCAGGTGTTTTGTTGCAGCCCCCTTCGCAGGCCCGGCGGCTGGAGTAGATTTCAATTCTCCTTTGCCAAACTACACTTTCGAGAGGTGTCAGATATCGAAAACCTCTCCCCTAAGCCAAAGCAAGCATCTGGGGGAGGAGAGGCCCAGGAGCGGGGCGAGGGACAGTAAGAGAAGATGCTGGTTAAGAAAAAAGAAAAAAGCAGAAAGAAAAGTTCCTTCACATAGCGTTCCAAGTTGGCTGTTTCTTTTTAAAATAATTGGTTAAGCTGTGCATAAAGCCAGGTAAGTCTGTTCTGCATTGCAAAGGAGCCTGGCCACACGGCTCTTGGGTTCTTCCTGGCACAGCTGGGGTTTGGGGAACCAGAGCTTTGCTGGACAAGGGAAGGGGCTGTGTCTGATGACCCAAGGTGACCCGTCGCTTAAGGGACAGCCAGTGGGGAGAAGTGGCAGGAGAAGCTGTAGGGAGAGTCCTGGGAGGGAGGAAGAGACGGAGGGAAGGGAGAGAAGGGAAGAGGGAAGGAGAAGGAAGGGGCGCGAGGGTGACGGTGGGGGCAGGTCTCAGGTCCCTGCCTTCCGATGGGACCCCAGCTGGACCTCTTGCCTGCAGACCTCCTCCGAGCTTCAGTCCTTCACCAGCACTGCTGACTGCTGCCCTCTCTATAGGGTTCAGAATTCTCCCTTCTAATGACTCATGAAAGCAGAAAATTAAGACATTCTGGGAAGCCAACGGAATCTGGTTTACAATGTGTGTTTGGAGAATGGAAGGCATTAAAAGAATGCTCGAGTCTGGACCACTCTGTTGTTTTCGTCTCTTGTTTTCTCTTCACATTAATGAATGAGTCACGGTCGACTTTTGGCCTGTAAAAGGCTACAGAGGGAGCCTCTGGGAGGGCTGGGGAGCGGACGGTCTCGTGCTCTCGGGCTTTTCCCACTCTGCAGACCCGCCGCTGTTTCCCTTTGCCTCTTTCTCTGTCTCCTGAGAAAGCCGCCTTCTCACTCCTGACAACAGGACGGCAGCACCTTTCTCCCTCCTCCTCCTGGCCCCAGGACCAGACCGCCTGCCTCGAATAACACCCAGCCAGTTTTCAGGGACGTGCAGCTGCAGTGCTCCCAGAACCTGAGAGGCCATCCTGCCCCAGAACCTCACCTTGGAGAGTCTCGTTGGAACTCAAATCCTTGCCACCACCTCTGATTCATTCCCCAGGGTCTGTCATCTGGCAGCTCCAAACCAAGAATACCCCTTGGAGGGGGCAGGGAACAGGACTGACCCTACTCCACCAAGCGATTAAAGAGCAATCCCTTAGCTTCTAGGATCTGCAGGATGTGTCTCCCTCCAGTATTTTTTTTTTTTTTTTGGCCACTTCTATTGATCTTTCATCTATTTATCTTTGTTCTTTGGCCTGTGTGGGCCTCCCGTCACAGTGGCCTTTCTCACTCCAGAACTCCGGCTTGGTAATTGGACACATCGGTCCAGCCGCTCTGCGGCACGTGCGATCTTCCCAGGCCAGGGATCGCACCGGTGCCCCTTGCACTGCAAGATGGTGCCCGTACCCACTGGACCACCAGGGAAGCCCTCCCTCTAGTATTTTAAAGACCCCCATCCAAGCTCATGCTCTGGACCTCCTCTCCCAGCCACTAAGACTACCCTCTGCTCCAAGGCATCACCCAGCCACTCCTCCCTTCAGAAATCATCCATGGCCCATTATTATTTCTCGAGGAAGCCTCTTTCCTCTAGTGCTGCAAAAACACCTCTTCCCTTACTGCTGGCATCAGGAACGAGTTTGAGAGCACGCGGGGAAGAGGCAGAGCCCACACCTGAACGGCCCCAAATAGGACTCCTCAGCAGGACTTCCCAAAGGCCTGTGCAGTTACTGCTGACGACATCCTGGGCCTGCCTCCCGTCCGGCAGCCCTGACCTTGCTGATGGGCTACAGAGGAGCCTCTGGGAGGGCTGGGGAGCGGACGGTCTCGTGCTCTCGGGCTTTTCCCACTCTGCAGACCCGCCGCTGTTTCCCTTTGCCTCTTTCTCTGTCTCCTGAGAAAGCCGCCTTCTCACTCCTGACAACAGGACGGCAGCACCTTTCTCCCTCCTCCTCCTGGCCCCAGGACCAGACCGCCTGCCTCGAATAACACCCAGCCAGTTTTCAGGGACGTGCAGCTGCAGTGCTCCCAGAACCTGAGAGGCCATCCTGCCCCAGAACCTCACCTTGGAGAGTCTCGTTGGAACTCAAATCCTTGCCACCACCTCTGATTCATTCCCCAGGGTCTGTCATCTGGCAGCTCCAAACCAAGAATACCCCTTGGAGGGGGCAGGGAACAGGACTGACCCTACTCCACCAAGCGATTAAAGAGCAATCCCTTAGCTTCTAGGATCTGCAGGATTGGTCCCCTCCCAGTATTTTTTTTTTTTTGGCCACTTCTATTGATCTTTCATCTATTTATCTTTGTTCTTTGGCCTGTGTGGGCCTCCCGTCACAGTGGCCTTTCTCACTCCAGAACTCCGGCTTGGTAATTGGACACATCGGTCCAGCCGCTCTGCGCACGTGCGATCTTCCCAGGCCAGGGATCGCACCGGTGCCCCTTGCACTGCAAGATGGTGCCCGTACCCACTGGACCACCAGGGAAGCCCTCCCTCTAGTATTTTAAAGACCCCCATCCAAGCTCATGCTCTGGACCTCCTCTCCCAGCCACTAAGACTACCCTCTGCTCCAAGGCATCACCCAGCCACTCCTCCCTTCAGAAATCATCCATGGCCCATTATTATTTCTCGAGGAAGCCTCTTTCCTCTAGTGCTGCAAAAACACCTCTTCCCTTACTGCTGGCATCAGGAACGAGTTTGAGAGCACGCGGGGAAGAGGCAGAGCCCACACCTGAACGGCCCCAAATAGGACTCCTCAGCAGGACTTCCCAAAGGCCTGTGCAGTTACTGCTGACGACATCCTGGGCCTGCCTCCCGTCCGGCAGCCCTGACCTTGCTGATGGGCTTCTGGGACCTCTTAGTGTTTCTGGGGAGAGCAGGGTGAGGGGACCACAGACTTATTTGATGGAACACCTATCATGTGCCCAGATTTATGTCTTTTTAAAAAACTAATATAATTTGGTAACACGTCTGATGCCCTTTTAATTTAATTTTTTTGGCCACACTCTGTGGCATGGGGGAATCTTAGTTCTCTGACCAGGATTGGAACCCTTGACCCTGCATCGGAAGCCTTGGAGTTTTAACCACTGGGCTACCGGGGAGGTCCCCAGACTCATATCTTTATAAGCTGAAATAGCATCCTGGAGGCCCTCAAGCCTTGTGGAGGTTGCTAAGGAGCTCAAGCGAGGTCACCTGCCTGGCTCATACCTGGCCGTGTCAGTGGAGCTGCCTGCCTCCTAGGGCCTCGGAAGCACCTTCCCAAGCTCTCACTCATTGTTCTTCTTCAGAAGACGAAACAGGCAGCATCCGCAGCCCAATGTCCTCAGGGGCCCGGCCCCCAGGCTCGGCACAAGACACGCAGCTTGGAGCTGAAATCTGGCCCCTGGACACTGCTACCAGACTGCATCTCAGAAACAGAGTTTAGGGCGAAGGAGAAGCGAGCCTCACAGGGACCTGCTCAGTTTCAGTCTTAGCTCAAGGCTAGGCAGCCTCCTTTGGCAGGATTGGACCCACTGCGGAGGCATGTTGGGGGAGAGGACTCGGGGGGGCCAAAGCCTTCACCCTCCTTTCTCTCTCACTCTCCCTATCCCAGCCGATCTCCAAAACCCTTTGTGTTGTTGTGCCTGACATGTACAAAGAACGTTTATGCCTTATTACCAAGCCGCCCAGTAACAACGATGTAAATGATTAAATATGTATCAGATTCCCCGGGCTGTACATTTGATTTAATTACAACATGGCAATTCTACGTACATCTCTTCTGTTTTTATAGGTTCTTGCTTGTTGAGTATGGTCATTTGCTCAAAATAAATTGAGGGAACACTGTTTACATATGCCAGTTGCAGAGCCAGGAGAGAAAAGCTGATGTTTATGCAAGTTGTGATTATAAAATAATGACTGTGTTTTTTCAGCAAACAGACGAGGACTCCAAAGACATTCCACTGGAAAGCTCCCTCCTGCTCCAGGGAGGCTGCCGTTGCTCAAGTGCTGTGTGGCATCGCTCTTGGAATGGCCTTCAGAGTCCATCTGTGTGGGCCACATGGAAGGAAAATAAACCACTCCGTCCCACCTCGTTATTGACCGAAAAATTCTATTACTCTGTTTGATTACTCACCTAATTCCCTGGGATTGGCCTCAAATGGCTTTCGATTGCTTCTAAATATCAGATCAGCCCTCAAATAATGAGAACTAGCAATCTTCAGAGCACATTTCCAAGAATGCTGAGCAGGCTCTGGGAGCCATTCCAAAGCACTGTGATCCTGGCGGCGGTGGGGGTGGAGGGCGAGGCCGGCGCTGAGCCGAGCCTTGAAGGGCAGGAAGGCTCGCAGTGAGGGTACCAGCCCTCTGCAGTTTACCAAGTGCTTTTCCCACTATTCTTTCTCTAGAATCTCACAATCAGGGCAGGTATCGTGACGATCGCTTGATTATAGTGAAGATTTTAGAGCCCAGAGGAAATCAATGTGTCTTAGTTACACAGTATACAAATACAGAATAGAGTCAGGACTTGAAAGCAAGGCTTTATGTGCCTGCATGCATAGTACCTACCATCCCCCTGTGCCCTGCAGCATCTCAGGAGGCAGAAGCTAGTCAGCTGTGCCACCTGGAGGAGGGGATCCATGCAGAGAAGAGAGGGAAGGCCAGGCTGAGGGAGCAGGTTGAGCTGAGTGCCGGGAGGTCTTTGGCGCAGATCAACAAGCATGGCAGACATGGATGCTGTAGCTACTGGCTATAGACCAGCCTGGGACCACACAGGCCCTGCAGCCTGACACATTTCCTCCGGACTTGGATGCCAGCCCCCCAGGCTCGCTCATTGAACATCTGCTCCTCCAGCCTTCCTGAACTCCAGGATCTGACCTGTTGCAGCCAGAGTGCTGATGATGGCCCAGGTTTGCCAAGCGGTGGTCCCACATAAGGCACAGAAGACAGCAGTGAGCAAGGTGAGGTGCTTGCCGGGCATGGGGGCATCAGGTTTCCTGCAGGAGACATTTTTTTTTTTTGCCTCTAAGTCATCATTTGTTTTCATCCATCTTTATTCTTCGGCCTGTGTGGGCCTCCCATTGCAGTGGCTTCTCTTGTTGCAGAGCACCATCTCTGGGCACATGCGTTTCAGAGCATTGACTTGTAATTGGGCACATGGGCCAGGGATCAAACCGGCGCCCCTTGCACTGCAAGGCAGCCTCTTTACCCACTGGACCACCAGGGAAGCCCGAGGAGACTTTTTTTCCCCTGCAACCATCCTGACTAGTTTCTCACATCACAGGTGTAGAGTTTCCATGGAAATTGTCGGTGGTGTGGCTGGGTGTGGCCTCTTGTTCCTAACTGGGTTCCCTGGCCTTGCAAGACATTTTACAAACTTTCCAATATTCTCTAATAAATCCTTTTACTTAAACAAGCTTTAAAAATTTCTTTGAAAACATTTTTATTGGTGTATAGTTGATTTACAATGTTGTGCTTGTTTCAAGTACAGCAAAGTAATCCATTATACGTATTCATATTAGTTGCTTAGTCGTGTCCGACTCTTTGCAACTCTATGGGCTATAGCCCACCAGGCTCCTCTGTCCATGGAATTCTTCAGGCAAGAATACTGGAGTGGGTAACGGTTCCTTTCTCCAGGGAATCTTCCTGGCCCAGGGATTGAACCCGTGTATCCTGGATTGCAGGGAGGTTCTTTACCATCTGAGCCACCGGGGAAGTCCTGTACCTATTCATCGATCCACTCTAATAAATCCTTTTTCATGTGAATCAGCTAAAGTGGACTCTGTTGCCTGCAACTAAGACCAATGACGCACTCAGGTCAATCTATTCTCCTGGTCATGGGACAGATTTTTCTTCGGATGATTTATTCAGCATTGACTGGTGTCAGAATTTGTACTTTGCTGTACATTTTGCTTATTTAATATGACAATTGCTTTGTGACACAACTGGTCCCACTTAGAGGGGATCAAACTAAAGATCAGAGAGGTCAAGAACATAACTCAGGCCACACAGCTAGAGGTAGATAAGATTTTTACTTTGTCTACCACTCTATGGTCTAAAACTTGCAGGGCAGTTGTGAGGGAAGAGTGGATTATTGAAGAAATGAAGGCATGGATGTCTGTTAGAGAGAGAAGGTCCAGTATGCCACTCTGGGGGAATTAGAGGGATCCTAGTGGAACGACTGTTAGAAAGATCGGAGGCCAAGGAGCTGAGGGAGGGGCTGGAGAGGAGGCGAACTGAGGCCGTTCCAAGGGAGTCATTACATGTGGACTATCCCTGGGTGTGCCTTGCTTTCTAATCAGTGATCAATTTTGTAAAAAGCGGGACAGATTCCTATTTATTTGTTTATTTTGGTGATGCTGTGTCGTGTGCAGGATCTTAGCTCCCTGAGCAGGGGTTACACCTGTGCCCCTAGCAGTGGGAGCGCAGTGTCCTAACCACTGGACCACCAGCGATGCCCTGAGAACTATTATAAAGACCATGGGAGAGCTCATTATTCCCAGGACAATTATACAAAATTTCTCTTTGTTACAGAGAGCCTTCTAGAATCATGCTGGCCCCTAAGTTCTCCTTCATATTGATAATTCCACATTTTGACGAGTCTCCATGGGGCCCCTTTCAGCCTCTGGAGTCTTGCCCAAGCGCTTCCCTTTGCTCTCTGGACAGACCGCAGAGGCAAGACAAGGAGCATCTTCATTCCAAAACTTGCCCTCTTCCTTGAAGCTGGTGAATTCTCGTTTCTGTAACAAGGATCTTGAAAACCCAGGGCTTGCTTCCTCTGATTAAGCGTTGAGGAACTGAGAATACGGAAGGCAAGGATTTACCTCAATAGGCTGTGTGTTCTCACGCCTGATTTCTCCCCCAGAGACCCTGCCCGGCGGGCGTGGGGTTGGCCGGCAGCCAGCAGGGCTCTTGCGGCTGCTGGCTGGCCTGGGACAGCCTTTGGGAGGCCACCCCCCCAGCTCCTCACCCTCTCCACGCCCTCGCTTCCTTGCCTCTTTCATGGGCCTTACCTGCCTCACTCCCTTCCTCTCCCTTTGAGTCTCTCGAGTTCTGCCCTCTGGTCCCTCCCTCCCAAACACTTCCATCCCCACCACATCCCTTACTCTTCTCAAGTCCCCCTTCCTCCTTGGCCCTCACCCCCTCAGCCTCTCCAGCCTTCACCTCCCTCGTTCATCCGTCTCCCGCTCACACCGGCTACCCTGCACCTTCCGCCCTCCATTGGGCTACTCCTCCCCTCCACCTGTAATCTTCTGTTGGAGGCAATACCCTAAGGCCAACTGCTTCAAGATTCCGGTATGATCATTTCTATCGCAATTTTTAGGAAACCCAGCTCAAAAAAGACCTGAACAGTAAGAAGAGAGTCCATTGAGGGATCTAAGTCCTGGAGTGGTCAGCTTTCAGGAGCGGTTTGATCAGGGCTATGTTTCCATTTCTCTGTGATCCTCTCGGCTTGGCCCTTTAGGATGGCTTGGCTTCTTTGAAGCCTGATTTTCCAGACGGTGATAAAACAGTTGCAACAGTTCCAGGCTTCACAGTTACATACCACACCACGGAAAACAATAGATAGTGCTCTCCTGCGCCACCTCATCCCTAGATATTCAACAGGAGTTCTGTACTTCACCCTGATTGGGCCAACCTGAGCCAATCAGTGTGGCCAGGAGAAGGTTGCGCTCTCATTGGCTTAGGCCTGGGTTCCTTCCTGCCCCTGAACAAATCACTGTAGTAGGGGTTAGTTCCTCAAACAAACAGGGTTGCCTCCTGGAGGAGAAGGCTGGGAGACTATCACATTTTCCATCTGCCCAGGGAGCTGGTCTTTGGTCTTAAACATACTCTGAGTCAGAGGGCATAGGTTTTAGATCCCGACAGACCTGAGTTGGAGCTCAAATCACCGGAGCATGAAACATTTGGTCAGATACTCTCAGATTAAGGACGATTTAAAAAGTAACTTAAACTTAATGAACCTCAGTTTTTTCAGCTATAAAATGGGCATAATTCTACCGGACTTTCAGAGAAATAAGGCATGCAGAGCTGTGTGATGTCTGGACACCAAAGGCACCTGAGCGGTGGTAGCAGTAACTGTGATCGTCTTAAATTCCTGTGCTCAGGAGCAGCCTGCCCACCCTATCACTGCCCTGTGCTGGCAGGAAGAAGCCTTCTGCGCTGTAGTTGAGCCAGTGAAAGAAAAAGTGTTAGTCGCTCTCTCCTGTCCAACTCTTTGCAACCCCATGGACTGTAACCCACCAGGCTCCTCCGTCTGTGGAGCCAGAGGCTAATGCAAAAAGCCTCAGGTAACCCACTGAGCCTTGGGTTTCCAGTCCTTCGGTCATCCGCTGAGTCAGGGATGATGGAGATATAGCTGATCCCCTCGTCTGCTGCCCCAGGGCATCCGGGAGAGGATGTTCCAGGTGACACCCTCAGAACTGAAGGGCGGGCACGAGGCCTTGAAAGCCGTGCTTGCTTCCAAAGTACCACGCGAGATTCTGGGAAGAAATAAAGGAACAGTCCTGACCCTGGACATGGGTGTCATGCTTGAGAGAAAGCGAAGGGCTTCGGGTTGGACAACCTGGTTCCAGGTCCTGCAGGAGTCTGTTGTGAAGACTGAGTGCAATAAATTGTCCTATACAATTAACCTATGACTGTGTCAAGGAAGAAAAGATTACAGAGAAATGTTATTTTTAATTATGAGCAAATGCAAGCAAAATATTTGTATTTGAAGGGTCTCTCTTCATGACATCTCTAATATCTAGGGTCTTTTTAAAATTGTGTCTGGGGTTCACTAAGATTTATAAAATGCTCATACTCTCTTCTCAGTTCATGGCATCAACATACATTCATTTCACCAATATTTCCTGAGCACCTACCAAATGCTCATACCATGAGCTCCCAGGAGCTGGTCTTTGGTCTTAAACATACTCTGAGTCAGAGGGCATAGGTTTTAGATCCCGACAGACCTGAGTTGGAGCTCAAATCACCGGAGCATGAAACATTTGGTCAGATACTCTCAGATTAAGGACGATTTAAAAAGTAACTTAAACTTAATGAACCTCAGTTTTTTCAGCTATAAAATGGGCATAATTCTACCGGACTTTCAGAGAAATAAGGCATGCAGAGCTGTGTGATGTCTGGACACCAAAGGCACCTGAGCGGTGGTAGCAGTAACTGTGATCGTCTTAAATTCCTGTGCTCAGGAGCAGCCTGCCCACCCTATCACTGCCCTGTGCTGGCAGGAAGAAGCCTTCTGCGCTGTAGTTGAGCCAGTGAAAGAAAAAGTGTTAGTCGCTCTCTCCTGTCCAACTCTTTGCAACCCCATGGACTGTAACCCACCAGGCTCCTCCGTCTGTGGAGCCAGAGGCTAATGCAAAAAGCCTCAGGTAACCCACTGAGCCTTGGGTTTCCAGTCCTTCGGTCATCCGCTGAGTCAGGGATGATGGAGATATAGCTGATCCCCTCGTCTGCTGCCCCAGGGCATCCGGGAGAGGATGTTCCAGGTGACACCCTCAGAACTGAAGGGCGGGCACGAGGCCTTGAAAGCCGTGCTTGCTTCCAAAGTACCACGCGAGATTCTGGGAAGAAATAAAGGAACAGTCCTGACCCTGGACATGGGTGTCATGCTTGAGAGAAAGCGAAGGGCTTCGGGTTGGACAACCTGGTTCCAGGTCCTGCAGGAGTCTGTTGTGAAGACTGAGTGCAATAAATTGTCCTATACAATTAACCTATGACTGTGTCAAGGAAGAAAAGATTACAGAGAAATGTTATTTTTAATTATGAGCAAATGCAAGCAAAATATTTGTATTTGAAGGGTCTCTCTTCATGACATCTCTAATATCTAGGGTCTTTTTAAAATTGTGTCTGGGGTTCACTAAGATTTATAAAATGCTCATACTCTCTTCTCAGTTCATGGCATCAACATACATTCATTTCACCAATATTTCCTGAGCACCTACCAGCGCCAGCTATGCTGCCAGGAGCTGACAATACCATGAGCTGCCATGTGTGGTTGTACAGGTTGTGCACTGCACCACTTCAGGTGTCCAGTTGCATCCTAATCTTTGTAAAGGAACCCTAGCTCCCGGAATTGTCACAACCACACGCAGTGCTCTACACACTCTCAACTCAAATCATCCACCATTATCTATCTGAAAACTCAGATTCATGCAACAAAGAAAAAGTAAGGCGTAGAAGACTTTTTTTTTCCTAATCAAAAGAGGGTTTGAAGTAAGGGCCAAGCCAAGCAGGCCCTTATTGGCTGGGTTACAGAGGTTTTACTCCTGAAGCAACGAGAAACCACTGGAGGATTTTTAAAGGGAGGCAACATGATCAGATTTGCATTTAAAAAACCAAAAACCCCTGCTGACTGCCATGGAGAGAATGGATTATAGAAAGGGTAGAAAGAGAATCATTTGTGAGACTCTGATGGGAGAGATGTGGTCATGGCTTAGACTAGGGTAGCAGGAAAACAGAAAGGAGGGACACCCTCAAGAGTCAACAGGTTCTGGGGTGAGGGAGGGACAGGGAGGACTCAGTGGAGACTGGTGAGTTTTTCTAAAAGGAGGAACCTGTGAGGAAGCTCATGTTTGCTCCAGACTTCCTAGTAAGATCTGTGAAGACATCTATGCCCATCCTTGTATTTCCGTGCAGCTGAAGAAGCTGGGATCTAATGGACGAGCAGACTGGGAGGAGTACAGAAGGAGGCTTGAGGGCAGAACCCGAGCCCCACAGCCCTGCTCAGGACGACGCTGTGATCTCTGTGAGGTCTCTGTCATGAGCTTGTGGCAGTCTCAAACCAAGCAGCGGTCCTCCCGGACAGGTGACACAAGAGCCAGCATCTCAGTTCTCCAAAGTGCCTTTATGGAAACCTGCCCGGGGCGCTAGAAAGATGAGTCATCCCCAGGCACCAGAAGTCTGGGAGGACTGAAGCAGCCTCAGGAGTTTACCTGTTGGAAAGCCTATTATTAGACTCCTAAATGGCCTTGATCCAGCCGGCAGAGGCGCACCCTACTTGTATGCAAATCTCCTCTTTACCCTTCACGCTGGCGCCTGAGTCACCGGTGTCTCCTGGTTTCCAAATGCAGTTGTGCTCGCAAAAACGACCCGGGTTGGAGCTGGCGCCTCCAGGGACCAAGGTCACACACAGATCTACTGCTCTGCATCGCCACCCACAAGCTTTGACAAAGGAACACGGCCCAGGACCCGGGCAGACAGGCATCTTCTCGTGGACAACAGCTGGATCTCTGAGCCTCTCTCTCTCCAAAGCTCAGCTATGGAGATGCAGACTTAAGCCTAAGAGCTGCGCTGGGTAGTGAGGGGCCTGCTGGATGCTAGAACGCACAATGGATGATATTTCCAAATGATTTGGACTCTGGCACCTCTGGGGAAAAACCTCCAAGTGTCAGATTTGCATTTAAAAAACCAAAAACCCCTGCTGACTGCCATGGAGAGAATGGATTATAGAAAGGGTAGAAAGAGAATCATTTGTGAGACTCTGATGGGAGAGATGTGGTCATGGCTTAGACTAGGGTAGCAGGAAAACAGAAAGGAGGGACACCCTCAAGAGTCAACAGGTTCTGGGGTGAGGGAGGGACAGGGAGGACTCAGTGGAGACTGGTGAGTTTTTCTAAAAGGAGGAACCTGTGAGGAAGCTCATGTTTGCTCCAGACTTCCTAGTAAGATCTGTGAAGACATCTATGCCCATCCTTGTATTTCCGTGCAGCTGAAGAAGCTGGGATCTAATGGACGAGCAGACTGGGAGGAGTACAGAAGGAGGCTTGAGGGCAGAACCCGAGCCCCACAGCCCTGCTCAGGACGACGCTGTGATCTCTGTGAGGTCTCTGTCATGAGCTTGTGGCAGTCTCAAACCAAGCAGCGGTCCTCCCGGACAGGTGACACAAGAGCCAGCATCTCAGTTCTCCAAAGTGCCTTTATGGAAACCTGCCCGGGGCGCTAGAAAGATGAGTCATCCCCAGGCACCAGAAGTCTGGGAGGACTGAAGCAGCCTCAGGAGTTTACCTGTTGGAAAGCCTATTATTAGACTCCTAAATGGCCTTGATCCAGCCGGCAGAGGCGCACCCTACTTGTATGCAAATCTCCTCTTTACCCTTCACGCTGGCGCCTGAGTCACCGGTGTCTCCTGGTTTCCAAATGCAGTTGTGCTCGCAAAAACGACCCGGGTTGGAGCTGGCGCCTCCAGGGACCAAGGTCACACACAGATCTACTGCTCTGCATCGCCACCCACAAGCTTTGACAAAGGAACACGGCCCAGGACCCGGGCAGACAGGCATCTTCTCGTGGACAACAGCTGGATCTCTGAGCCTCTCTCTCTCCAAAGCTCAGCTATGGAGATGCAGACTTAAGCCTAAGAGCTGCGCTGGGTAGTGAGGGGCCTGCTGGATGCTAGAACGCACAATGGATGATATTTCCAAATGATTTGGACTCTGGCACCTCTGGGGAAAAAACCTCCAAGTGTCAGAGCCATACCTTACCAACAAGTTCAGTCTCTAGAAAAGAATGACAGGTTTTCAATGAGAGTCCAAAGCACGTGACTTTTCTTGTGTGCTATTTCTCAGTTCATTTGTTTGATCATTCATCCACTCAGTCCTTCAGAAAACATGCCTGAGCATCAACTATGTGCTGGACAACATGCTGCAGGGAGTGAGAGAGGGAAGGGAGCAGGGCACACTGAAACCAAAGAGCTTCTCTGACTGAGGTCTGGAAACGTCCACCTGCTGCCCAGATGTGTCCTTGTCCCTGTTCCCAGCCTTGAGAAAAAGTGCCTTTTTATGTTTTAAGTGAGCACTACAGACCTTACTATAATGATAGCCACTAGCAGGAGGAAGGGATGCTATTGGAATATGTAGCCAAAGAAAATATTAGCCACGAATTCACGACCCTGCTGCTCAGGACTTTCCTGGTGGACCAGTGGTTAAGAATCCACCTTCCAATACAGGGGACATGGGTTCAGTCCCTAGTGTGGGGCAACCTAACTTGTGTGCTGCAACTACTGAAGCCCACGTACCACAACTAGAGAGTCCATGCACCACAACACAAGATCCTGCAGGACTCAATGAAAATCCCAGCCAATACCCAGTGCAGCAAAATAAGACCCCCCGCCCAGTTTACTAACTGGATTACTAAGGGAGGGTTTTGCCTATATTTAGAGAAGCAAGTAGTAAAAATAGCAGCTAATACTTGTGCTTTCCTTGCTCTGCCAATCCTCATAACCACCTATGAAATAGGTTCCACGGTTACTTCAACTCTGCAGGTGAGGGCAGTGAGGCAGAGAGAGGCTAAAGCTTGCCTGGTGAGCGGTTAAAACACACAGCCCGGCTCACCCCGGGGGCCGCGGCAGGGCCCGAGCCCTGACCACTGTGCCACACTTTCCCCCCGCTGTGTGCCTCCTAGAGAGGAGCTGGCCCTTCTAGGAGCAAGTTTTCAGTCCATCCACATGGCCTTCCTCGACTGGGTTCCAGGACAAGCCCATCCGTCAGAGAAGACAGTGTTTCAGCACAAAATGAGAACTCCACGCGCATGCTCCTCCACCCAGCTGGGCGGGAGGTCACTGCTTGAACCACCATATTCATGGGATGCAGTGACTCGGGGCGGGGGCGTGGGGGGCGGGGAGTGTCAAGCCGGAGGGCACTTTTTGGAGAAGAACTACATTCTAGAACGTTGGGACCAAGCCTTCTGGCAAAGTTGACCTCAGCTCTGTCTTGCTGCCCATTTTCCTTGGTGGCTTGGATGACAAGTGGAGTGGCTGTGCCCTAGAGCCAGCCGAGGCTGGACGGAGAGCCAGTGGGCCATGGAGATCTTTGTCTTTCAAGCCGGTGGCCTCCCTGGAGGAGGAGGAGGAGAAGGAGGAGGAAGAGAGGAGGTGTGGGATGAGAAGGCTCTTAGGAAACAAAGGCGGTCACCACTTAGCATAAGGAGGCATTTACTGGCAGGTTGAACCTGGATCCAGTGGGGATGCTGGATTTGTGGTCTCCTCTCCAAGGGCTAGACACCCTGGAGCCTGGGGTTCAACTCTCATAAGACCTGGCTGAGTCAGCAGGAAGGGTGCCTCACTCAGCCTGTAGGTGATTTCTGGTGACTGGATCTCTCAGAAGTGACGCAGAGGTGAGATCTGTAAGCAGAGGTGGGGTTGGGACGGGGTCAGCTCGATGGCTTGGCTTGCACCACCCCCTGACTCCTGAGAACGCCTGCAAGTCTCCTATTCAGTCCGCTCCAAAGCCTCGGCTGGAAGACAGTGGTGTCACTGTCATATGCAGGTTAGCAGGAATTCGTTTATAGTTCCTAGCCATAGAAGTGTAGCATGGATAGCAGGTGGCGTGTTTTTCCCTATAAGGTTAGGAGCTACTCAAAGCATCGACTGCTATCGGCGTCCTGTAGAGCCAGCTGGGAGGAAGTATCAGTTCCCACTGCTGCTGTGACCAATCACCACCACCGTGGCTTGAAACAATACCCTTTGTTCCCCAGGTCAGAGGTCCCACCTTTTTCCAGGAATCAAGGCCTCCTAGAGAGGAGCTGGCCCTTCTAGGAGCAAGTTTTCAGTCCATCCACATGGCCTTCCTCGACTGGGTTCCAGGACAAGCCCATCCGTCAGAGAAGACAGTGTTTCAGCACAAATGAGAACTCCACGCGCATGCTCCTCCACCCAGTGGGCGGGAGGTCACTGCTTGAACCACCATATTCATGGGATGCAGTGACTCGGGGCGGGGGCGTGGGGGGCGGGGAGTGTCAAGCCGGAGGGCACTTTTTGGAGAAGAACTACATTCTAGAACGTTGGGACCAAGCCTTCTGGCAAAGTTGACCTCAGCTCTGTCTTGCTGCCCATTTTCCTTGGTGGCTTGGATGACAAGTGGAGTGGCTGTGCCCTAGAGCCAGCCGAGGCTGGACGGAGAGCCAGTGGGCCATGGAGATCTTTGTCTTTCAAGCCGGTGGCCTCCCTGGAGGAGGAGGAGGAGAAGGAGGAGGAAGAGAGGAGGTGTGGGATGAGAAGGCTCTTAGGAAACAAAGGCGGTCACCACTTAGCATAAGGAGGCATTTACTGGCAGGTTGAACCTGGATCCAGTGGGGATGCTGGATTTGTGGTCTCCTCTCCAAGGGCTAGACACCCTGGAGCCTGGGGTTCAACTCTCATAAGACCTGGCTGAGTCAGCAGGAAGGGTGCCTCACTCAGCCTGTAGGTGATTTCTGGTGACTGGATCTCTCAGAAGTGACGCAGAGGTGAGATCTGTAAGCAGAGGTGGGGTTGGGACGGGGTCAGCTCGATGGCTTGGCTTGCACCACCCCCTGACTCCTGAGAACGCCTGCAAGTCTCCTATTCAGTCCGCTCCAAAGCCTCGGCTGGAAGACAGTGGTGTCACTGTCATATGCAGGTTAGCAGGAATTCGTTTATAGTTCCTAGCCATAGAAGTGTAGCATGGATAGCAGGTGGCGTGTTTTTCCCTATAAGGTTAGGAGCTACTCAAAGCATCGACTGCTATCGGCGTCCTGTAGAGCCAGCTGGGAGGAAGTATCAGTTCCCACTGCTGCTGTGACCAATCACCACCCACTCCGTGGCTTGAAACAATACCCTTTGTTCCCCAGGTCAGAGGTCCAGCACGCTGTGGCTTATCCAGGGAATCAAGGCGTAAGAAAGGCCTCTGTTGGTTGAGGTGGGTTTTTTTTTTTTTTTTTTGCCACTTCTGTTGGTCTTTCATTTATTTATTTTCATCCATCTTTGTTCTTTGGCCCGTGTGGGCCTTCCATCGCGGTGGCTTCTGTTGTTGCAGAGCACTGGCTCTGGGCGCATACGCTTCAGAGCTCCGGCTCAGTAATTGGACACACTGGTCCAGCCTCTCCACAGCACGTGGGATCTTCCCAGGCCAGGGATCGAACCGGCACCCCTTGCACTGCAAGACGGTGTCCTTACCCACTGGACCACCAGGGAAGCCTCGGTCGACGTTTTTAACTGAACACTGGGACGTTCACTTTCAGGATCATTCAGGTCGTTGGCAAAATCTGGTTCCTCGCTGGATGCCAGCTGGTACCCCTCTCAGCTTCTTAGAGCCCCACATTCCCCTTTGTTGTGTTCCCTCCACTTTCGGGTAACAAATGTGGGCCAAGTTCTGGCCGTGCTGCGAGTCTCCGCCTTCCTCTTCTGCCACATGTCTCTGACTCCAGTCAGAGGAAGCTCTCTGCTTTTGAACGGGTCCATTCTGACAATCCAGACTCGTTTCTCAGTTTTAAGGTCCCTGACCTTAATCCCACCTGCAAAGTTCCTTTTAACAACATATTCACATGTGTAATGTCAAACGTGAGGTCCCCGTGGCCAAAGTCCCACTCCCCTGCTCCCCACATTCGTCCTACTTTTGTGACTAGTGCATGGTTCATGCCTTCTCAGAACGCAGGCTTCCTGCTGCTTTAACAGTTGGGTATACCCTATCTGCAAAAATGCCCCTTTGAAGCCCACCTCCTCCAGCACCGCCCCAGCTCTACCTTAGTGCCTGATGATTTGGTGTCCCTTAGCAGAGAGGCTTCTCACTTTCCACCTGGGGGTGGGTTGCTCTGTTAACAGCCTCGGGTGAATTCACAGACGTGCAATCAGACTTGGCAGTGTAAGTGTCTCGAGGTGAGATGGTGCATCTCAATATCACTATGATTATTGTCATTATTATTTATAACGCCTAAATAAGGCAAAAATGAGGGTGGGCACTTGGTGACAAGACCTAAATGCTTAGTCAGTTACTGTAAAGACATGATAAGTGTGTTCTAGAAAGGAGGGGAGACGGCAGAAGAGGGGTGGTGTGAATTTGTTTTTACCTCCCTGTGTGAAGTGAGGATGCGGGGACAGGGTTAATGCACACCGCGTAGCTTCCCAGATCTTCCCACAGCTGCTGTGCGGTCTTGGGCATTTCATACTAATCTCTCTCTCTGAGCCTCACTCGTCTCTTCCCCGAGTGAGGACACCAAGCCCACCTCAGTTAAATGCGAACGCCCAAGGGTGGCCCACGGGAGGCACATGGCTGCTCCAAGGCTACGCCTGCGACCCCGTCTCCCCACCCCCACACAGAGTCACCTTGTTTGGTCTTGAACTTTGTTTCGCTCATGGCTGCTTCCCCAACATGGAGACCAGGCTCGCCACACAGCAGGAGCTTACTATTTGCTGAACGGAGAGACCTGTGGTGCACCCACCTGTCAGAAAGCAACTATATCCTTTCACACAGGAAGTGAGCTTTCCAGGGCCCCACCCGACCCCCTTGCTGTGCCTGCAGCCCCACATCCAGCCAGGGCCCTCATTCCTTCTCCAGCATGGGCTCTGTCCGCCGCCCCACAGCCTGGGAGCTGCTGGGCATCCCTGGCCAGGATCTATGCCCCACCGCCTGCTTCCCTGTGGGGCAGGCTGCTCTTTCAAGTCCAGGCGCGTTCTCTGACCTAACGTGTCCCTGTGCTCTGATCCCAGCCCTGCGGTCGCTGGGTCACCCTGTGGTTTGCTGAAGGTCGAAGCTGGAGCAGTCGACGCTTTCTTAAGCAGGATCCAAATGCTACCAGCTGAGCGGCTTCCCGAAGGGCGCTGGCAGGGAGTCCTTCCTCCAGCCGGGCCCACCCCATCCCCACCCACTGCCCACAGGCACCCACTGTGGAAGGGGCCCTTCTCCTCTGAGGCCTCACGCTGCGGCTCAACTGTGTATCCGCTGATGTCTTGATTTGGGAGAGGCAATCTGGGCCAGCTGGTCTGGATCCAGTGGGGGTCTCACATCTTTCCGGAAAGAGTGAGATGGGCACCTTCTAGCTGCTCGGGAGGAGAAGGGGAACCCTCAGCAGAGGTGGCTCCTTTCCTCACTTGCTCACTGGCAGCATCCGTGGTGGCGCCGCCCAGCTCTGTCCATCTGTGGAGCTCCTTGGCCAGGAGTCAGTGACCCCCCACCCACAGCCTTCGGATCGGGGCTTCCCGCTCCGGGGGACAGCTGTCGCCCCTCTAAGTCCATCAACAGCAGCTCCAGGGAAGCGAGCCAAGAGGCCGGTTCCAAGCTCTGTCCAGGTTCCTGTGTGTCACTTCCTGGCCCCCCACTCTCTTGTCGCTCCCTCCTGCCTTCCCTCTCACCCTCTGGCTTGCAAGAGCCGAGGCTGGCCTCCGGCCACAACAGACTCGGGACCGGAGGGCCAAGCAGCTGAGGTGAACTACAGTCAGTTGTGACATCACCCTTGTTTTAAAAACCTCCGCTTTGGCTCCCCTGACGAGTTCACATCCACTTTAGGGTTTGGCTCCAGAGTCACTGGTCTTACTTACTCCATATTACCTAAAAAAGAGCTACTTAAGTTCTGCAAACCTCCCCAGCCACTGAGGTCAACGGCAGCTCGTGTAACGACCATTCCAATGTTCTGAGGGAAAGGACAGGGGCCCGTGATGCTTTTGGCTCCTGGGAGCCCTTCTGCGGAAATCCCTGCAACCACCAACCAAGTATGTCTCAAATCTTCTCTAAATGTGTTCGTATTTTCAAAACATAGAAAGCAACAGTGGAGCCTGGCGGCTCGCAGGCCGCGCTGGGAGGAGAGAGGCAGAACTCACCCCTCGCCGCTTCCCTCCCGCCCCCCACAGGATCTAGTTTTCTGCCACTTAACTGCTGTGCGTGTAATAAACTTCATACGATTGGGTGCTTGGATGGTGAAGGTCTGATCCTTATCTTGGGGCACAGGGCCATTGAGGCCACAGTAATCGTAATAAAAAAATATTTCTATAGCTCAGAACATGCCCACAGGCACCCACTGTGGAAGGGCCCTTCTCCTCTGAGGCCTCACGCTGCTCAACTGTGTATCCGCTGATGTCTTGATTTGGGAGAGGCAATCTGGGCCAGCTGGTCTGGATCCAGTGGGGGTCTCACATCTTTCCGGAAAGAGTGAGATGGGCACCTTCTAGCTGCTCGGGAGGAGAAGGGGAACCCTCAGCAGAGGTGGCTCCTTTCCTCACTTGCTCACTGGCAGCATCCGTGGTGGCGCCGCCCAGCTCTGTCCATCTGTGGAGCTCCTTGGCCAGGAGTCAGTGACCCCCCACCCACAGCCTTCGGATCGGGGCTTCCCGCTCCGGGGGACAGCTGTCGCCCCTCTAAGTCCATCAACAGCAGCTCCAGGGAAGCGAGCCAAGAGGCCGGTTCCAAGCTCTGTCCAGGTTCCTGTGTGTCACTTCCTGGCCCTCCACTCTCTTGTCGCTCCCTCCTGCCTTCCCTCTCACCCTCTGGCTTGCAAGAGCCGAGGCTGGCCTCCGGCCACAACAGACTCGGGACCGGAGGGCCAAGCAGCTGAGGTGAACTACAGTCAGTTGTGACATCACCCTTGTTTTAAAAACCTCCGCTTTGGCTCCCCTGACGAGTTCACATCCACTTTAGGGTTTGGCTCCAGAGTCACTGGTCTTACTTACTCCATATTACCTAAAAAAGAGCTACTTAAGTTCTGCAAACCTCCCCAGCCACTGAGGTCAACGGCAGCTCGTGTAACGACCATTCCAATGTTCTGAGGGAAAGGACAGGGGCCCGTGATGCTTTTGGCTCCTGGGAGCCCTTCTGCGGAAATCCCTGCAACCACCAACCAAGTATGTCTCAAATCTTCTCTAAATGTGTTCGTATTTTCAAAACATAGAAAGCAACAGTGGAGCCTGGCGGCTCGCAGGCCGCGCTGGGAGGAGAGAGGCAGAACTCACCCCTCGCCGCTTCCCTCCCGCCCCTCCACAGGATCTAGTTTTCTGCCACTTAACTGCTGTGCGTGTAATAAACTTCATACGATTGGGTGCTTGGATGGTGAAGGTCTGATCCTTATCTTGGGGCACAGGGCCATTGAGGCCACAGTAATCGTAATAAAACAATATTTCTATAGCTCAGAACTGTGACAGCCCCGTCCCAGGTCTCTCCCTCAGCTCCTCAATCACTGTCATCCTGGCCTTTCCATGACTTTTTTTTTTTTTCTAATTTACTTGTTTGGCTGTGTTGGGTCTTAGTTACAGTATGTGAGATCTTTAGTAGCGCCATTTGAACTCTTAGTTGCAGAGTGTAGGATCTAGTTCTGTGACCAGGGATTGAACCTGGGCCCCCTGCATTGGGAGCCTGATGTTTTAACCACTGGACCAGGGAAGTCTCTCAGTGACATTGTCTTGTGTCTTGGCCGTGTGGGTATCTGGTTCCAAGGCTGTGGCTTCAGAAGGAGACTGGGGTGACCTGGTGACTTTTTTGCTATGGCTCTTCTCCCCATGACGTCAGCCAGAAGCTCCCTGATTGCTACCCTCTGTTCCAGCCCTGTCTCTGTTCTGAGTGCTGATGGACTAAAGTCAGCAAACATCCTTTCCCCTTTGACAGCCCATGGTGATCAGCCTTGACAAGTGGCACCATCCTTTTTCTCTCCCAAGTTCCTTTCTGTGGAACTCTGGTCCAGGGTGCAGGTGACTCATGTGGGAGGGCTGTGTGGAAAGCTTTGGGTAAAGGAGCATGAAATGGAGAGGATGATCTGAGATACACATGTCCTAATTGTTTTAAGAATTTCCCTGCTCCTCTGGACGTAACCCATTGTCTTTGCTTCAAGCATGTGCATTTGTAACTCACTTCCCTTGCAGAAATGACACTCAAAAGTGACCCAGTAGTAGGAGCACCTGGGAGGATTTCCCACCCTTCCATACTCACACAGAGTCTGAGGCCTGCACTCCCATTCCTATTGCCTTCTGTGCAAAACTTTTAGGCCCCATCTCCTAAGCAGGCTGGTGTTCGTATTTTCAAAACATAGAAAGCAACAGTGGAGCCTGGCGGCTCGCAGGCGCGCTGGGAGGAGAGAGGCAGAACTCACCCCTCGCCGCTTCCCTCCCGCCCCTCCACAGGATCTAGTTTTCTGCCACTTAACTGCTGTGCGTGTAATAAACTTCATACGATTGGGTGCTTGGATGGTGAAGGTCTGATCCTTATCTTGGGGCACAGGGCCATTGAGGCCACAGTAATCGTAATAAAACAATATTTCTATAGCTCAGAACTGTGACAGCCCCGTCCCAGGTCTCTCCCTCAGCTCCTCAATCACTGTCATCCTGGCCTTTCCATGACTTTTTTTTTTTTTCTAATTTACTTGTTTGGCTGTGTTGGGTCTTAGTTACAGTATGTGAGATCTTTAGTAGCGCCATTTGAACTCTTAGTTGCAGAGTGTAGGATCTAGTTCTGTGACCAGGGATTGAACCTGGGCCCCCTGCATTGGGAGCCTGATGTTTTAACCACTGGACCAGGGAAGTCTCTCAGTGACATTGTCTTGTGTCTTGGCCGTGTGGGTATCTGGTTCCAAGGCTGTGGCTTCAGAAGGAGACTGGGGTGACCTGGTGACTTTTTTGCTATGGCTCTTCTCCCCATGACGTCAGCCAGAAGCTCCCTGATTGCTACCCTCTGTTCCAGCCCTGTCTCTGTTCTGAGTGCTGATGGACTAAAGTCAGCAAACATCCTTTCCCCTTTGACAGCCCATGGTGATCAGCCTTGACAAGTGGCACCATCCTTTTTCTCTCCCAAGTTCCTTTCTGTGGAACTCTGGTCCAGGGTGCAGGTGACTCATGTGGGAGGGCTGTGTGGAAAGCTTTGGGTAAAGGAGCATGAAATGGAGAGGATGATCTGAGATACACATGTCCTAATTGTTTTAAGAATTTCCCTGCTCCTCTGGACGTAACCCATTGTCTTTGCTTCAAGCATGTGCATTTGTAACTCACTTCCCTTGCAGAAATGACACTCAAAAGTGACCCAGTAGTAGGAGCACCTGGGAGGATTTCCCACCCTTCCATACTCACACAGAGTCTGAGGCCTGCACTCTGCATGAGTGTAAGAGACATTCCTATTGCCTTCTGTGCTAAATGGATTCTGGATATTCAGGCCCCCATCTCCTCTGAAAGGCAAGGCTGGAAGCCTATGAACTACATTTCCCAGAATCCATTGCCGGCAGGCATCCCATTTAGATTTCCCAAAGACACACTCATCTGAGACCTGGAAGGCAAAGGGGAGACACTGACCAAGCTTTTCCTTCAGCCATGGGCGGGCAGACATTGGTTTGGGCAGATGTGGGGTTTTGCTGCTGCCTCTGTTTTTCCCCTGTGAATCATCTGCCTCCATTCTATGGGTAGTTTTCTAGCAAGAGCTCTAGAATTAGTACTGGATTTCTGTGGTAGTAAATTCCTGATGTCCTGAAAACTGACAATGGATGTAGAGTCAGCACCAGCCTTCCCTTCCTTGCACTGGTCCTTTCAACTGTCTTGGACACACTCAGTTCCCTGTATTGATTCTCTTTCTGTTTGAACTATGTAAACTGGATTCTGGTATTCTGACAGCTATGCATATTCAATATCCTTCATACCTTCTTCCCTTTGAATAGAGTCCTGATGTTATCAGGGCAGTCATGGCCAAATGTTATTTTGACTGATTGTTGTTTCTGACTCTTTTACGACCCCAAGGACTGTAGCCCGCCAGGTTCCTCTGTCCATGGGATTTCCCAGGCAAGAATACTGGAGTGTGCTGCCATTTCCTTTCCCTCTTGAAAAGCCCATGGTGATCAGCCTTGACAAGTGGCACCATCCTTTTTCTCTCCCAAGTTCCTTTCTGTGGAACTCTGGTCCAGGGTGCAGGTGACTCATGTGGGAGGGCTGTGTGGAAAGCTTTGGGTAAAGGAGCATGAAATGGAGAGGATGATCTGAGATACACATGTCCTAATTGTTTTAAGAATTTCCCTGCTCCTCTGGACGTAACCCATTGTCTTTGCTTCAAGCATGTGCATTTGTAACTCACTTCCCTTGCAGAAATGACACTCAAAAGTGACCCAGTAGTAGGAGCACCTGGGAGGATTTCCCACCCTTCCATACTCACACAGAGTCTGAGGCCTGCACTCTGCATGAGTGTAAGAGACATTCCTATTGCCTTCTGTGCTAAATGGATTCTGGATATTCAGGCCCCCATCTCCTCTGAAAGGCAAGGCTGGAAGCCTATGAACTACATTTCCCAGAATCCATTGCCGGCAGGCATCCCATTTAGATTTCCCAAAGACACACTCATCTGAGACCTGGAAGGCAAAGGGGAGACACTGACCAAGCTTTTCCTTCAGCCATGGGCGGGCAGACATTGGTTTGGGCAGATGTGGGGTTTTGCTGCTGCCTCTGTTTTTCCCCTGTGAATCATCTGCCTCCATTCTATGGGTAGTTTTCTAGCAAGAGCTCTAGAATTAGTACTGGATTTCTGTGGTAGTAAATTCCTGATGTCCTGAAAACTGACAATGGATGTAGAGTCAGCACCAGCCTTCCCTTCCTTGCACTGGTCCTTTCAACTGTCTTGGACACACTCAGTTCCCTGTATTGATTCTCTTTCTGTTTGAACTATGTAAACTGGATTCTGGTATTCTGACAGCTATGCATATTCAATATCCTTCATACCTTCTTCCCTTTGAATAGAGTCCTGATGTTATCAGGGCAGTCATGGCCAAATGTTATTTTGACTGATTGTTGTTTCTGACTCTTTTACGACCCCAAGGACTGTAGCCCGCCAGGTTCCTCTGTCCATGGGATTTCCCAGGCAAGAATACTGGAGTGTGCTGCCATTTCCTTCTCCAGGGGAATTTTCCTGACCTATTTCAGGAATAGAACCCTCATCTCTTGTATTGGCAGGAGGGTTCTTTCCTGCTAAGTCACTAGGAAGCCAGTTTGGATTGATAAACCACAGTAAACGTCTACTGGAGATTTGGGTAAACATTTTGCTTTTCTGACACCAGGATTTCCTCCTTTTCTTTGATCTTTATTCCTATTTTCTACTTTCTGTTAGAATTTGGACTTAGTGGTTGGAGGTTCAGCGGCCATATTGTGACCAGAAAGGAAAGGCCAAGGAAATTGCTGAGACAGTTTTGGAATCTTAATCCCTGAACTAGTACTAGGGACTTTTTCTTCTGGACTTCTTGATTAGGGAGGGGAAGAAATCTCCTTAATTTCTGTAAGTCACCATCGAGTCATGATTTCTGTTACTTTTAGCTAAGCTCAGTCCTAGCTAATACTCCAAGAGCTGTCCAGTTGCTTCACCTCTTTGGAAGTCACTGTCCGATTGGGCCTCATTACTTCAGTTGTGTTGAGATAGAACTTTTATGGAGAATTCCTTTCAGAGGCTTCTTGGCTTGTCTTCCAAATAAGCCTTCTTAAGCTGCTTAAACAGCTCTCAGGCACGTCCAGGCGGGTTTGCGTCCACAGGATGTGGGTTTCTCAGACAAATCTTCCAACATGACAGCATGTATGGGAGTTATCTAGAATCTCTTCATCACACCAACTCAACTCGAAAATAGATCTTGTGTCTCTCTCTTAGGCCAAGGAAAACTGACAATGGATGTAGAGTCAGCACCAGCCTTCCCTTCCTTGCACTGGTCCTTTCAACTGTCTTGGACACACTCAGTTCCCTGTATTGATTCTCTTTCTGTTTGAACTATGTAAACTGGATTCTGGTATTCTGACAGCTATGCATATTCAATATCCTTCATACCTTCTTCCCTTTGAATAGAGTCCTGATGTTATCAGGGCAGTCATGGCCAAATGTTATTTTGACTGATTGTTGTTTCTGACTCTTTTACGACCCCAAGGACTGTAGCCCGCCAGGTTCCTCTGTCCATGGGATTTCCCAGGCAAGAATACTGGAGTGTGCTGCCATTTCCTTCTCCAGGGGAATTTTCCTGACCTATTTCAGGAATAGAACCCTCATCTCTTGTATTGGCAGGAGGGTTCTTTCCTGCTAAGTCACTAGGAAGCCAGTTTGGATTGATAAACCACAGTAAACGTCTACTGGAGATTTGGGTAAACATTTTGCTTTTCTGACACCAGGATTTCCTCCTTTTCTTTGATCTTTATTCCTATTTTCTACTTTCTGTTAGAATTTGGACTTAGTGGTTGGAGGTTCAGCGCCATATTGTGACCAGAAAGGAAAGGCCAAGGAAATTGCTGAGACAGTTTTGGAATCTTAATCCCTGAACTAGTACTAGGGACTTTTTCTTCTGGACTTCTTGATTAGGGAGGGGAAGAAATCTCCTTAATTTCTGTAAGTCACCATCGAGTCATGATTTCTGTTACTTTTAGCTAAGCTCAGTCCTAGCTAATACTCCAAGAGCTGTCCAGTTGCTTCACCTCTTTGGAAGTCACTGTCCGATTGGGCCTCATTACTTCAGTTGTGTTGAGATAGAACTTTTATGGAGAATTCCTTTCAGAGGCTTCTTGGCTTGTCTTCCAAATAAGCCTTCTTAAGCTGCTTAAACAGCTCTCAGGCACGTCCAGGCGGGTTTGCGTCCACAGGATGTGGGTTTCTCAGACAAATCTTCCAACATGACAGCATGTATGGGAGTTATCTAGAATCTCTTCATCACACCAACTCAACTCGAAAATAGATCTTGTCTCGTTCCTCTCTCTTAGGCCAAGGTCTACCCAACAATCACAATACTCTGTTATATGTAACCCAGGGTCACAAGTCAACATGAATAAACAACACAACAACAACAAACATGAAAAAGAAGTGGCCTTCTTTGGGGCTTCCCTGGTGGTCCAGTGAGTAAGGAGTCCACCTTGCAGTGCAAGGGGCACCAGTTCGATCTCTGGCCTGGGATGTTGCTGGACTGGTGTGTCTAATTATGAGCCAGAGCTCTGGAGCACATGCGCTCAGAGCCAGTGCTTTGCAATGGAGAGGCCACTGCGATGGAAGGTCCACACAGGCCAAGGAATAAAGATAGATGAAAATAAATAAAAAACCAATAAAAAAGGCCAAAATTAAAAAAAGAAGAAGAAGAAGACAGTCTACAATATTAAAAAAAAAAAAGAACTGGTCTACCTTGGAAAAAGTTCTAATTTACATGGATGATTAGCAGGAGTAATAGTGACGGAGAAGAATGTATGCTTTTGCAAGTTGGTGATTCTGCTTATTAAGGGGGGAAAAAAAGTAATTTTGTCCTCAGATATAGAGTTTGGTGGTTCCAGACATAAAAGAAGGTAAGTGTTAGTTGCTCAGTCATGTCTGACTCTTTGCAACCCCATGAACTATAGCCCGCCAGGCTCCTCCGTCCATGGGATTCTCCAGGCAAGGATTGCTGGAGTGGGTAGTCATTCCCTTCTCCAGGGGATCTTTCTGACCCAGGAGTCAAATCCAGGTCTCCTGCATTGCAGACAGATTCTTTACCACTGAGCTGCCTGAGAAGCCTGGGAAAGAAATGATGGTGAAGAAGAAAACCTCTTTGGAAGTCACTGTCCGATTGGGCCTCATTACTTCAGTTGTGTTGAGATAGAACTTTTATGGAGAATTCCTTTCAGAGGCTTCTTGGCTTGTCTTCCAAATAAGCCTTCTTAAGCTGCTTAAACAGCTCTCAGGCACGTCCAGGCGGGTTTGCGTCCACAGGATGTGGGTTTCTCAGACAAATCTTCCAACATGACAGCATGTATGGGAGTTATCTAGAATCTCTTCATCACACCAACTCAACTCGAAAATAGATCTTGTCTCGTTCCTCTCTCTTAGGCCAAGGTCTACCCAACAATCACAATACTCTGTTATATGTAACCCAGGGTCACAAGTCAACATGAATAAACAACACAACAACAACAAACATGAAAAAGAAGTGGCCTTCTTTGGGGCTTCCCTGGTGGTCCAGTGAGTAAGGAGTCCACCTTGCAGTGCAAGGGGCACCAGTTCGATCTCTGGCCTGGGATGTTGCTGGACTGGTGTGTCTAATTATGAGCCAGAGCTCTGGAGCACATGCGCTCAGAGCCAGTGCTTTGCAATGGAGAGGCCACTGCGATGGAAGGTCCACACAGGCCAAGGAATAAAGATAGATGAAAATAAATAAAAAACCAATAAAAAAGGCCAAAATTAAAAAAAGAAGAAGAAGAAGACAGTCTACAATATTAAAAAAAAAAAAAAAAAGAACTGGTCTACCTTGGAAAAAGTTCTAATTTACATGGATGATTAGCAGGAGTAATAGTGACGGAGAAGAATGTATGCTTTTGCAAGTTGGTGATTCTGCTTATTAAGGGGGGAAAAAAAGTAATTTTGTCCTCAGATATAGAGTTTGGTGGTTCCAGACATAAAAGAAGGTAAGTGTTAGTTGCTCAGTCATGTCTGACTCTTTGCAACCCCATGAACTATAGCCCGCCAGGCTCCTCCGTCCATGGGATTCTCCAGGCAAGGATTGCTGGAGTGGGTAGTCATTCCCTTCTCCAGGGGATCTTTCTGACCCAGGAGTCAAATCCAGGTCTCCTGCATTGCAGACAGATTCTTTACCACTGAGCTGCCTGAGAAGCCTGGGAAAAAAATGATGGTGAAGAAGAAAACCTCTATGAACAGAGGAAGTAGTAGAAGCTTTGTGAAAAGAGAATTTTATTTGCCTTGAATTATAATACCTACAAATAATGAGTCTCAAAAAAGGCAATGAAAAGTAAAATGCAAAATTTTGCCAAACCTGGCTAAGTTTTATGAGCTTATTCAGAAGATTTTTTTAAGAAACAGAAACCTATTATGCATTTACTGCCAAATATTACATTAATGCAAAAGTCAGAATTTTGTTTTCTTTGTACCACGGTGACAAATTGGTGTTGGAATACTCAGTCTGTTCTTAATAAGTGGGTAGAAATTTTTTTTTTTCTTTATCTGGATGGCAGAGACTTTATATTTCAGAATGACTTTGTGTACCTAGCGCTATCTTTTTTTTCTTTCATGTTTTTGGTTGTTTTTAACAGAGAAAACTCCAAAGCTTTCTTATTTTTGAAAGTGCTAAGGTCTCAAGACTCTCAAGTTTGCTGGTTTGATCGAACCCACAGAACTAATAGCAGGTTATAATCACAGCTCAGCTTTCTTACTGAAAAAAGAAATAAAGAGCTTCCCTTGTGGTCCAGTGGTTGTGAGTCTGCCTGCCAGTGCAGGGCTTGTGGGTTTGATTCCTGGTCCTGGAAGATTTCACATGCTGAGGGACAACCTAGCCTGCGCACCACAGCTACTGAGCCCATGCACCCTAGAGTCTGTGCTCCACTGCAAGAGAAGCCACCGCCATGAGGAGCCTGAAGACTGCACCTAGAGAGAGCCCATGCTCAGCAACAAAGATCCAGCACAGCCTAAAATAAGTAATAAACAATACACACATTGAAAACAGAAACAGAAGCAAGACATAAAAGAAGGTAAGTGTTAGTTGCTCAGTCATGTCTGACTCTTTGCAACCCCATGAACTATAGCCCGCCAGGCTCCTCCGTCCATGGGATTCTCCAGGCAAGGATTGCTGGAGTGGGTAGTCATTCCCTTCTCCAGGGGATCTTTCTGACCCAGGAGTCAAATCCAGGTCTCCTGCATTGCAGACAGATTCTTTACCACTGAGCTGCCTGAGAAGCCTGGGAAAAAAATGATGGTGAAGAAGAAAACCTCTATGAACAGAGGAAGTAGTAGAAGCTTTGTGAAAAGAGAATTTTATTTGCCTTGAATTATAATACCTACAAATAATGAGTCTCAAAAAAGGCAATGAAAAGTAAAATGCAAAATTTTGCCAAACCTGGCTAAGTTTTATGAGCTTATTCAGAAGATTTTTTTAAGAAACAGAAACCTATTATGCATTTACTGCCAAATATTACATTAATGCAAAAGTCAGAATTTTGTTTTCTTTGTACCACGGTGACAAATTGGTGTTGGAATACTCAGTCTGTTCTTAATAAGTGGGTAGAAATTTTTTTTTTTCTTTATCTGGATGGCAGAGACTTTATATTTCAGAATGACTTTGTGTACCTAGCGCTATCTTTTTTTTTTCTTTCATGTTTTTGGTTGTTTTTAACAGAGAAAACTCCAAAGCTTTCTTATTTTTGAAAGTGCTAAGGTCTCAAGACTCTCAAGTTTGCTGGTTTGATCGAACCCACAGAACTAATAGCAGGTTATAATCACAGCTCAGCTTTCTTACTGAAAAAAGAAATAAAGAGCTTCCCTTGTGGTCCAGTGGTTGTGAGTCTGCCTGCCAGTGCAGGGCTTGTGGGTTTGATTCCTGGTCCTGGAAGATTTCACATGCTGAGGGACAACCTAGCCTGCGCACCACAGCTACTGAGCCCATGCACCCTAGAGTCTGTGCTCCACTGCAAGAGAAGCCACCGCCATGAGGAGCCTGAAGACTGCACCTAGAGAGAGCCCATGCTCAGCAACAAAGATCCAGCACAGCCTAAAATAAGTAATAAACAATACACACATTGAAAACAGAAACAGAGCAAGGCAATGGGAAAAAGACTACTCACTATTGATTTATTATGTTTTACAGACCTGTAAAGACAAGTGTTAACCTGTATGAAACTAAGATTGACACAAAGAACTTTTGTCTCCTAGCAATCCTAAAGGAAATCAACCCTGAATATTCATTGGAAGGAATGAGGCTGAAGCACCAATCCTTTGGCCACCTGATGCCAAGAGACAACTCACTGGAAAAGACCCTGATGTTGGGAAAAATAGAAGGCAAAAGGAGAAGGGGATGACAGAGGATGAGATGGTTGGATGGCATTGCTGAGTCAATGGACGTGAGTTTGAGCAAGCTCTGGGAGCTGGTGCAGGACAGGGAAGCCCGACTGCTGCAGTAGATGGAACTGAACTGAACTGAATGTAAATAAAGTTGGTCCAGAGGAAGTATAACTATTTCTGTCTTGTAGAAAACAAAACTCCAAAGGTTACAGTATTTTTGTGGTATGGGTTATCAAGCAGTTATGTTTCTAAATTAGTCAGGATAAATAGTCTGTTCACTCCCGTTCACTTTGAATCAGTCCTACCATCTTGCTGGTTCCGCTGATACATGTTCACTTGAAAGCAAACAAAACCCTCAACACGCAGACTGAAAATACATCAAAGCTGAGATAAGTTTTTTACTGTTCCCTTGAAAATATCTTAGATGTGAATCTTCTGACTCTGCAGGAAAACAAAGAAGATAGGATATTAATCATCAGCTGTAGCCTGAAGTTTGCTGGTTTGATGAACCCACAGAACTAATAGCAGGTTATAATCACAGCTCAGCTTTCTTACTGAAAAAAGAAATAAAGAGCTTCCCTTGTGGTCCAGTGGTTGTGAGTCTGCCTGCCAGTGCAGGGCTTGTGGGTTTGATTCCTGGTCCTGGAAGATTTCACATGCTGAGGGACAACCTAGCCTGCGCACCACAGCTACTGAGCCCATGCACCCTAGAGTCTGTGCTCCACTGCAAGAGAAGCCACCGCCATGAGGAGCCTGAAGACTGCACCTAGAGAGAGCCCATGCTCAGCAACAAAGATCCAGCACAGCCTAAAATAAGTAATAAACAATACACACATTGAAAACAGAAACAGAGCAAGGCAAGGGGAAAAAAGACAACTCACTATTGATTTATTATGTTTTACAGACCTGTAAAGACAAGTGTTAACCTGTATGAAACTAAGATTGACACAAAGAACTTTTGTCTCCTAGCAATCCTAAAGGAAATCAACCCTGAATATTCATTGGAAGGAATGAGGCTGAAGCACCAATCCTTTGGCCACCTGATGCCAAGAGACAACTCACTGGAAAAGACCCTGATGTTGGGAAAAATAGAAGGCAAAAGGAGAAGGGGATGACAGAGGATGAGATGGTTGGATGGCATTGCTGAGTCAATGGACGTGAGTTTGAGCAAGCTCTGGGAGCTGGTGCAGGACAGGGAAGCCCGACTGCTGCAGTAGATGGAACTGAACTGAACTGAATGTAAATAAAGTTGGTCCAGAGGAAGTATAACTATTTCTGTCTTGTAGAAAACAAAACTCCAAAGGTTACAGTATTTTTGTGGTATGGGTTATCAAGCAGTTATGTTTCTAAATTAGTCAGGATAAATAGTCTGTTCACTCCCGTTCACTTTGAATCAGTCCTACCATCTTGCTGGTTCCGCTGATACATGTTCACTTGAAAGCAAACAAAACCCTCAACACGCAGACTGAAAATACATCAAAGCTGAGATAAGTTTTTTACTGTTCCCTTGAAAATATCTTAGATGTGAATCTTCTGACTCTGCAGGAAAACAAAGAAGATAGGATATTAATCATCAGCTGTAGCCTGGAACATCTCCCAACCTCATGCAGCAAACCCAAACAGAATGTCTGATGAGCACTGTGGAAATGTCGGTACAAAATCAACCAGATAAATTATATTGCTGGAATGAGAAACAACTTACAACTTGATTATTTCAGCGAAAATGTGAGTAGCTTATTTAGCTAGGAAGGAAAATGTAGGATGAAAACAGTCCTCAAAAAATGCACCATTAAAAGCTGAACGTGATAAACAGTTAAATATATACTCAGGGGCTTCCCCTGGTGGTCCAGTGGGTGGGGACACCGCCTTGCAGTGCAAGGGGCGCCGGTTCGAGCCCTGGCCTGGGAGGATCCCACGTGCCGCGGAGCGGCTGGACCTATGTGTCCAGTTACCGAGCGGGAGCTCTGGAGCGCATGCGCCCAGAGCCGGCGCTCAGCAAGAACAGACGCCACCGCGATGGGAGGCCCACAGGAGCCAAGGAACAGGGACGGATGAAGACAGACAAATGAAAGACCAATGGAAGTGGCCCGCCTGCTCCCCTCCCTCCCCAACCCGACCCCCGCCCCAAGATAAATAAATAAATAAATCTTTAAAAAAAAAAAATATATATATATACTCAGAATGTTAATTCTCTTCTGATTCAAGGTTCCATTAAAAACAGTTTGAGATCATCAGGGAAGAAGAAAGTAAAAGATTATCAGGGGCCAATTTTATATAAAACAGCATCTGAAATCATCAGAATTTGTAGGAAGAAGATTATCAAGTACTGTCAATAAAGAAATAAAAAAATAGTTATAGTTATAGTAGAACATTTTGAAAATAGCTTTTTAGAAATTCAGATTTAGTAAGTGATATCGCAATGAAAGCAGTTGTCTGATAGTCATGTAGCTTGTTAGAGCTAGACCATAAAGAAGGCTGAAGAATTGATGTTTTCGAACAGCAGCACTGGAGAAGACTCTTGAGAGTCCCTTGGACAGTAAGGAGCCAATCTTAAAGGAAGTCAACCCTGAATATTCATTGGAAGAACTGATGCTGAAGCTGAAGCTCCAATACTTTGGCCACCTGAAGTGAAGAGATGACTCACTGGAAAAGACCCTGATGCTGGGAACGACTGAGGGCAGGAGGAGAAGAGGGTGACAGAAGATGAGATGGTTGGATAGTATCATGGATGGAATGAACATGAACATGGGCAAACTCTGGGAGATGGTGAGGGACAGAGAAGCCTGAAGTGCAGCAGTCCACGGGGTCTCGAAGAACTGGACACAATTACGTGACTGAACAGCAAATCCTAACAAGAAATACCAATTTTTGTCCTCACTGAATGGCTTGCGGGAGTTTAGTTCACTGACTAACCCCTGCCCTCTTGTGGAAGGCTAGAGTCCTAACCACTCGGCTGTGAGGGAATTCCTATGCCAATTCTTTCTTGAGTTTTATAGGAAAAAAATAAGTTTCTGTGATAGTTACTTTGGGAACAGTATATGAAGATAAATATGGGAAACTAGGAAAGAGAAGCAGAAGGTGTCACAAAGTGGGTGACCCTTTTGGCGGTCGCCAGAGACCCTCCCTCCTTTCTTCTCCGCTCTGCTCTCTGTTTTGGCAAAGCTGACCTGATGGGCTCTTTCTGCTACCAGGCGCTAAGTCTGCCCCTGGGGTTTGGCAAAGTGGAGGATCAATAAGAGGTCTGAGAAAGGGAGGGTCTGATTGTAGGTGGATTGTAGGTGGTTCCCACCAGGCCTTGGGGTTAGGAGGTGGACATGGGGCGGGGTGGGGAGTCTGAGTAAGGGCCAGCAGCTGCTCCGCCCACCCAGTTCTCTCCCCAGATGCTGGCTTCCGCTCACGCCTCCTCTGGCCTGGGCTGAGAGGCCTCCCCCTGTGGCCAGCTCTTGGTGCTGCACTCTTTCTCCCTGGCCACCCTTCCAAGAGTTGCATCAATCAACGTCCTCCCCCAGTCACCCAGATTGCATGTGCCGGTGTCTTCCGCTAAGAGCCTGACTGGTTTATATCCTAAAAAGAGTATCTATTCCAGGGGAGGAAGAAAAACTATTCAGTGTTTAAAAATGATTCATTTATTACAATTTTTATTTTTATACCATTTGAAAGGTCACTTTCCTTGTTTTCAAATATTGAGTATCTATTCCAGGGAGGAAGAACTGATGCTGAAGCTGAAGCTCCAATACTTTGGCCACCTGAAGTGAAGAGATGACTCACTGGAAAAGACCCTGATGCTGGGAACGACTGAGGGCAGGAGGAGAAGAGGGTGACAGAAGATGAGATGGTTGGATAGTATCATGGATGGAATGAACATGAACATGGGCAAACTCTGGGAGATGGTGAGGGACAGAGAAGCCTGAAGTGCAGCAGTCCACGGGGTCTCGAAGAACTGGACACAATTACGTGACTGAACAGCAAATCCTAACAAGAAATACCAATTTTTGTCCTCACTGAATGGCTTGCGGGAGTTTAGTTCACTGACTAACCCCTGCCCCTCTTGTGGAAGGCTAGAGTCCTAACCACTCGGCTGTGAGGGAATTCCTATGCCAATTCTTTCTTGAGTTTTATAGGAAAAAAAAAATAAGTTTCTGTGATAGTTACTTTGGGAACAGTATATGAAGATAAATATGGGAAACTAGGAAAGAGAAGCAGAAGGTGTCACAAAGTGGGTGACCCTTTTGGCTGTCGCCAGAGACCCTCTCTCCTTTCTTCTCCGCTCTGCTCTCTGTTTTGGCAAAGCTGACCTGATGGGCTCTTTCTGCTACCAGGCGCTAAGTCTGCCCCTGGGGTTTGGCAAAGTGGAGGATCAATAAGAGGTCTGAGAAAGGGAGGGTCTGATTGTAGGTGGATTGTAGGTGGTTCCCACCAGGCCTTGGGGTTAGGAGGTGGACATGGGGCGGGGTGGGGAGTCTGAGTAAGGGCCAGCAGCTGCTCCGCCCACCCAGTTCTCTCCCCAGATGCTGGCTTCCGCTCACGCCTCCTCTGGCCTGGGCTGAGAGGCCTCCCCCTGTGGCCAGCTCTTGGTGCTGCACTCTTTCTCCCTGGCCACCCTTCCAAGAGTTGCATCAATCAACGTCCTCCCCCAGTCACCCAGATTGCATGTGCCGGTGTCTTCCGCTAAGAGCCTGACTGGTTTATATCCTAAAAAGAGTATCTATTCCAGGGGAGGAAGAAAAACTATTCAGTGTTTAAAAATGATTCATTTATTACAATTTTTATTTTTATACCATTTGAAAGGTCACTTTCCCTTTATAGTTATTACAAATATTGCCTCTATTCCCATGGTGTGCGTTACATTCTTGAGCCTGTCCTTCACCCCATACGTTGTGGCTCCCACTCTCCCGTCTTTCTATTGCACCCCCCCGGTTGGTAACCACCAGGTTATTCTCTGCAAGTCGGCTTCTTTTCAGTTATCTTCACTAGTTGTGTGTTTTAGATTCCACATATAAATAATATCATAGTGTATCTGTCTTTCTCAGTTTGACGCATTTCCCTTAGCATAACGCCTTTGGAATCCATCCATGTTCCTGCAAATGGCAAAGTTTTCTTCTTTTTTATGTCTGAGTAATATTCATATATATATATATATATACACATCTCTCTCTATATATATATGTATACACCACACTTTATTTATTCATCTGTTAATGGACACTTGCTCTGTTTGCATATCTTGGCTATTGTAAATATTACTGCTATGAACATTGGGGTGCATATATCTTTTCAAATTAGTGTTTTTGTTCTTCTCAGATGTATACCCAAGAGTGGACTTGCTGGGTAGCGTGGTAGTTCTATTTTTAACTTTTTAAAGATTTATTTATTTATTTATTTTGGTGGGGGTGGGGTGGGGAGGGAGGGGAGCAGGTGGGCCACTTCTATTGGTCTTTCATTTGTCCATTTTCATCCATCTTTGTTCTTTGGCCCGTGTGGGCCTCCCATCACGGTGGCCTCGGTTGTCGCAGAGCACCGGCTCTGGGCGCATGCGCTCCAGAGCTCCGGTTCGGTAATTGGACACATCAGTCCAGCTGCTCTGTGGCACGTGGGATCTTCCCAGGCCAGGGATCGAACCAGTGCCCCTTGCACTGTAAGGCAGTGTCCTTACCCACTGGACCACCAGGGAAGCCCCATATTTTTAACTTTTTGAGAATCCTCCACACTGCCTACCAAGTGGCTGCACCAACTGACATTCTCACCAACAGTGCACAAGTGTTCCTTTTCTCTACATCTTCCTTGACATTTGTTACTTGTGTTAGATTTTTTTTAAAAAAAGAAAAACTATTAGACTTTTTTAAAAGCAAGGAAAATATCTATTGTTTGACATCAAAATATGAAAAATATAATGTTTATGTTCTTTGGATTATTGAATCCTGAAGTAAGACTAAATGATATTTGGCTTGAAGGGGAACAAAATTAATTAAGTGTGGCCAATTAATTAAACAGGACATTCCAATAAATGATTTTGCATGACTCAGTAACAGAGATGCAGAATGCATAACAGTCAGCATTACAGTTATAATACCTAAGGAGTGGCTGCAGAATTTTAACACTGTCCAGACATCTACATAATCACACCATGCTGTGTTACCATGCTCCTAATACAATAATAATCGATAGATGGTAGAAGCCAACTTAAGTACAGGAGAGCTTAAATTAAATAACACAATCCAGATATTTTTATTTTTATTTTTACAAAGCCATATTCCAGTTTCTTTCAGTCATTGTCTGAGGCTGAATCATAACCATGGCTTTTCATAAAACTTAGGAAACAGTCAAGCGAAGAGGATCCACGTTTTCTTCCAGACATAGGTCCCGGGGGTAGAAATGGACTCCCCATCTTTCCTGGGAAAAGAGACCCCCAACTTCAAGGTACTTCCAGGGTACTAGCACGGCTGTGGGGGCAGTAGGCCTCCCGGGAGGGCAGAGAGAGGACCCCAGAGAGAATCTGCTCCCTAGGCCTCTAGGAATGAAAACTCCTCAAAATCGGAGCTAATCTGCCTCTCCACCTTGCTCCTCCGGGGAGACCTGTGCTCCAACTCTGCGAGGTGCGTGTGCTTCCCCAGGGACGTGGGCTGTCCCCTGCCACGGAGATGCGGCCTGCTCCGTTCAGCCCGGAGCCTTGCTCCAGCTTCATGCCGGCTCCGGCCCCGCCAGCCCCCGGGGAGCACCCCACAGTCCCCGAGGGCGGCAGCACGACCCGGACCCGCCCCGGCCTCCGCAGGGACAGACCTGCGTACAGCGACCACAACACGGAGGCCTGTCTATAGCGACCGCGGGCGGCTCGACCAGACCCACCAGGTCTGATGAAGTCCCCGAGAGCCGGGAGGCTTCCGGAGGGCAGGGATGGGGAGCCGGGTGGGGGTGCGGGAGGGAGGGCGCGGGCGAGCTGCTGCGCTGGGCTCGCGAGGCTGCTCTCCAGGCACTTCTTCCCGACGGCCACTCCCGGACCACGCGCGGATTCCCGTCACGCGGGAGGATCGGGCACAGGGGGTCTCGAGAGAGGAACCCTCACCACAGCCGCAGCCAAGAGAGGGCCAGGACCCTCGGGAGAGCTGGTGCGTTGCTTCAACGCCTTCTTCCCCCCCAGGAGGCTGGAGGGACGTGTTTCCTGTATTTATGGCTTAGGCTCCCTCCTCGCCACTGCCCTGCACGCACGCATCAGTGGCGCTCCCGTTTTGAGAAGGTGGCTTACAGAGCGCCTCACTGTGGCTGTGATGATGACATCCTTACACACTGGAAAGGCCTCCTCCGGGGCCCAGGCAGCTGGAGGGGATCAGAGGAAGGGGCAGACACTCGCAATCCTCCCGTGACTCTCGAGCACAGAAGAACCTGTCGGCTCTCTGGGAACCGCAGTGGCCGGCCATGGCGGCCCCACGAGGAGGCTAGGGCTCCGTCGGCCAAGCCTGTCAACGGAGACATAGGTCCCGGGGTAGAAATGGACTCCATCTTTCCTGGGAAAAGAGACCCCCAACTTCAAGGTACTTCCAGGGTACTAGCACGGCTGTGGGGGCAGTAGGCCTCCCGGGAGGGCAGAGAGAGGACCCCAGAGAGAATCTGCTCCCTAGGCCTCTAGGAATGAAAACTCCTCAAAATCGGAGCTAATCTGCCTCTCCACCTTGCTCCTCCGGGGAGACCTGTGCTCCAACTCTGCGAGGTGCGTGTGCTTCCCCAGGGACGTGGGCTGTCCCCTGCCACGGAGATGCGGCCTGCTCCGTTCAGCCCGGAGCCTTGCTCCAGCTTCATGCCGGCTCCGGCCCCGCCAGCCCCCGGGGAGCACCCCACAGTCCCCGAGGGCGGCAGCACGACCCGGACCCGCCCCGGCCTCCGCAGGGACAGACCTGCGTACAGCGACCACAACACGGAGGCCTGTCTATAGCGACCGCGGGCGGCTCGACCAGACCCACCAGGTCTGATGAAGTCCCCGAGAGCCGGGAGGCTTCCGGAGGGCAGGGATGGGGAGCCGGGTGGGGGTGCGGGAGGGAGGGCGCGGGCGAGCTGCTGCGCTGGGCTCGCGAGGCTGCTCTCCAGGCACTTCTTCCCGACGGCCACTCCCGGACCACGCGCGGATTCCCGTCACGCGGGAGGATCGGGCACAGGGGGTCTCGAGAGAGGAACCCTCACCACAGCCGCAGCCAAGAGAGGGCCAGGACCCTCGGGAGAGCTGGTGCGTTGCTTCAACGCCTTCTTCCCCCCCAGGAGGCTGGAGGGACGTGTTTCCTGTATTTATGGCTTAGGCTCCCTCCTCGCCACTGCCCTGCACGCACGCATCAGTGGCGCTCCCGTTTTGAGAAGGTGGCTTACAGAGCGCCTCACTGTGGCTGTGATGATGACATCCTTACACACTGGAAAGGCCTCCTCCGGGGCCCAGGCAGCTGGAGGGGATCAGAGGAAGGGGCAGACACTCGCAATCCTCCCGTGACTCTCGAGCACAGAAGAACCTGTCGGCTCTCTGGGAACCGCAGTGGCCGGCCATGGCGGCCCCACGAGGAGGCTCGGAGGCAGTTCAGCTCTGTGGTTTGGAGATGCGTCGCGGCCAAGCCTGCTGTCCGCGCCGGCCCTGCGCATCAGATCACCGAGAGGTGGGCCAGGGCGCCTCTCCTGCCGCTGCTACATCTTACATCACCGCTGGAACGAGAGACAGGCGTGGGCAGCGGGGCAGTGAGCTCCCCAGTGTGACTCCTCTCTCGGGGGGCACAAGGCAGCAACATCTCCCCTCCCGGGTGACAATCATGCTCATGAGCTGCCCGGCCTGGTGGGCCCGGAGGACGGGAGCAGAGGCAAGCAGCCGCCTCCTCCAGCTGCGTCCTCTGTTCCGGAAGCCTGCACCCACCTTGTGGTGGGGGGTGGCGACGCTGTCACCCCCACACCCTGGTCTTCCCCACCACCGCAGTATCCTTTCCTTCAGAGTGGATGGACCACCGCCTCCATCCAGTGCACCCGGAGCCACCACCAGGTCCCATCCGCTTCCTCAGCCCGGTCTGCCCTCACTCCACCCCACTCATTTACTCAGCTCACTTACTGAGCACCTACTGCATACCGGACCTAGCGCTAAGCTGGTGAATTCAGACGTATCTAGGTCCAGATTCCAGTTTGGCCGCTTACCAGTTGTGTGACCCTCGGGCGCTGCTTAACGTCCCGGAGCCTCAGATCTGATAACAGGAGGACGGCTCCACGTGCCTCGGGATGCAGCTGGAAGAATGAAGTGAGGTGATCCCGGGGGTGCTTGGCAGAGCCGGCAGCCACCCTTTCTTCCTCAGTTCTCTTTTTCTTCCTCGAAGGTACAGGCCTGGATGTGCGCCCCAGGGCCAGCTGCACCTGCCTCCCGGGGAGCATGCCCCTGAGAGGCAGTGAGACTCCCGGTGCCGCCTGGTGACGAGCTAGGACAAAGGCATCTGTGTGCCTTGCGCTGGGGGATCTCGCTGCATCTTGGTTAGGACGTTCAGGGTGGTCAGTATCTTCAGACCTCATCGCTTTTCCCCTCCTTCTCTCTTTTGTTTGCAAATGAACCAGTCAGGCCCCGGGGAGTGACAGCTTGCCCAGCAGTGGAGAAGGAAGCCGCTGAAGGCGGGCAGAAGATCCGTGTGGGAAGCACGAGGAGGCTCGGAGGCAGTTCAGCTCTGTGGTTTGAGATGCGTCGCGGCCAAGCCTGCTGTCCGCGCCGGCCCTGCGCATCAGATCACCGAGAGGTGGGCCAGGGCGCCTCTCCTGCCGCTGCTACATCTTACATCACCGCTGGAACGAGAGACAGGCGTGGGCAGCGGGGCAGTGAGCTCCCCAGTGTGACTCCTCTCTCGGGGGGCACAAGGCAGCAACATCTCCCCTCCCGGGTGACAATCATGCTCATGAGCTGCCCGGCCTGGTGGGCCCGGAGGACGGGAGCAGAGGCAAGCAGCCGCCTCCTCCAGCTGCGTCCTCTGTTCCGGAAGCCTGCACCCACCTTGTGGTGGGGGGTGGCGACGCTGTCACCCCCACACCCTGGTCTTCCCCACCACCGCAGTATCCTTTCCTTCAGAGTGGATGGACCACCGCCTCCATCCAGTGCACCCGGAGCCACCACCAGGTCCCATCCGCTTCCTCAGCCCGGTCTGCCCTCACTCCACCCCACTCATTTACTCAGCTCACTTACTGAGCACCTACTGCATACCGGACCTAGCGCTAAGCTGGTGAATTCAGACGTATCTAGGTCCAGATTCCAGTTTGGCCGCTTACCAGTTGTGTGACCCTCGGGCGCTGCTTAACGTCCCGGAGCCTCAGATCTGATAACAGGAGGACGGCTCCACGTGCCTCGGGATGCAGCTGGAAGAATGAAGTGAGGTGATCCCGGGGGTGCTTGGCAGAGCCGGCAGCCACCCTTTCTTCCTCAGTTCTCTTTTTCTTCCTCGAAGGTACAGGCCTGGATGTGCGCCCCAGGGCCAGCTGCACCTGCCTCCCGGGGAGCATGCCCCTGAGAGGCAGTGAGACTCCCGGTGCCGCCTGGTGACGAGCTAGGACAAAGGCATCTGTGTGCCTTGCGCTGGGGGATCTCGCTGCATCTTGGTTAGGACGTTCAGGGTGGTCAGTATCTTCAGACCTCATCGCTTTTCCCCTCCTTCTCTCTTTTGTTTGCAAATGAACCAGTCAGGCCCCGGGGAGTGACAGCTTGCCCAGCAGTGGAGAAGGAAGCCGCTGAAGGCGGGCAGAAGATCCCGTGTGAAGCACAGACACTGCACGGATCGCAAGGGGGGAATACTCAGGCGTTTACGCTCTCGACATCCACCCCGCCTCTCCTGAAGCCCTGCACCCGTCCCTGCTCCGTCTGCTCTGTAAGGCTGTCGGCAGGGAACAGGGCATCGCATGTGCAGCATTGAGATGACCGGGAGGCCTCACAGAGCTTTGGCCGTGGTGCTGTCACCGCGATGGCTCCTTGTTAAACCACGGGCACATTCGTGCTGGCCGAGATGACTGTCATGTTGGAGAAGACGGGGGACAGGAGGCTGCCCCAGAGTGCCCAGTGGCCCTGGGCATCTCCTCTCCTGCTCTTGGAACCAGAGTCTGCACCAGGTCATCATCATGCTCTTCTGCGATGTGAAGGTTGGTGCCACTGAAACCCGGCAACCTCTTCAGCTCTAGACCATCGGTTGGCATGGCACACCTTGGCAGTCATCTTTGGGGTACCTGGTGAGTGGGGGTTGCCCAGGCCCTCGGTACAGCCCACATGCAAGGCAGCTGTGGGGGCTGAAAGCACATTTTTGAGAGGAAAATCATTTTCCTTTGACACGAAGTCTGGCAACTGGAGGGGACGGAGGTCCCTGGCCCGGGGGTTTTCCAAGCCTGGTCAGACTCCTGACTCCTACGCAGAGATACAGTGAGGGAAACCTGATTCACCCACTCACGGTTCTCAACTGGGGCTCTTGACAAACCACCACATTACCCATCTTTCCGACCTCTGCCTGGTGTTTCGAGCTGTGGTCCCATAGCACATCCCAACCCTATAAGGCACCACAGAGAATCAGGGGGCTGTGCAGCCTCTGCATTGGAAGACTCGAGAAGCTTGATCCCGCTGGTCTTTAAATATTTTCAGTGGTTTTATCAAAAGAAAATGAACTCACCAGAAGTGGTATTTTTAAAGTACAGTTTTATAACATGGGTGCATTATAGAGCCCATAAATAAGCACAAGGGTGCCGTTTTGATGGACTTGAAATTTCAGGATTAGGACTGACGGTTATAATCACCTTGACATCAGCATTCAATTTAATTCCCAACTGTTGTTGTTGCAGGCGATTAAGAAGATAAGTAGTTGCAAATGGTAATTGTTTTTAATTAGCTTCAGTCTTAGGGTACCCTTCAATTAAACAAAGATGGCTAAGAAGCATCATTTGAGGTCTGTTTAAAAACAAGTTCACCTGTCTCTCTGAGAGTTTGAGTGAATTGGCAAGTTTAGAAACCACAGACAAAATTACTCAGAGTCACAAACATGCTTTTCATGTCTGTATATCTCAGTGCCTACTAGGACCTGGCTCATGGTAGGGACTTGATAAATGTTTGTTAAATAAATGGTCTGTTTATTTGATGTTTTAATCACAAGTTTGTCTTCCTACCAAACGTTCCACTATATTCTCAGTGAAGATGAGATACAGATAGATGATGGATAGACAGATGATTGATAGACAAAATAGAGGATAGATAACTGACAGATGATAGGTAGAGATTGATATATATATATAGATAGATAGATAGATAGATGAGAGATGATTGATTGATGATAGGTAGATAAATAAATAGGGATCTACAAGTGTCTCAGAGTCATCCATGGAAGAATGACTTCTCATTGTCTAGTGCTATCAACAAAGAGCTCACATTCACATTTTCATACGAAGCCTTAACCTCGGCAGTAGACCTTCATCTTGCTAGAAACCACATTGCTCAGCCACCCTTGCGGCTAGGTGAGGCCACGTGAGTTCCAGAACCGAGGCGTGTGACTTTTGCATCACTTGCTTACATGAAAATAAATTTCTCCCCACTTCTAAGTTGCCTTGTTCCCCACGAGGAAGAGCTCTGATCATGTGGATGAAGCCACCTCAGGGGGAAAGACAGAGCAACAAGACAAAAGGAGCCTTACGGCCAAGTGACCACGTGGAGCAGAACTTCCCTGCTGGGTGTGGGCCCCTCCCCTCCAGGCTATCGTGGGACAGACCGCCTTCAGTCTTACTGGGCTCTTGGTTCCAGCAGCTTGCACAGCCTCCGTCCTGTCTACTAGCCCAGTCTTGGGTGCACTCTTTAATATCTATTACTTTTTGCAGAGGGTATATTTTGTTAAGAAGGCCCATAAATAAGCACAAGGGTGCCGTTTTGATGGACTTGAAATTTCAGGATTAGGACTGACGGTTATAATCACCTTGACATCAGCATTCAATTTAATTCCCAACTGTTGTTGTTGCAGGCGATTAAGAAGATAAGTAGTTGCAAATGGTAATTGTTTTTAATTAGCTTCAGTCTTAGGGTACCCTTCAATTAAACAAAGATGGCTAAGAAGCATCATTTGAGGTCTGTTTAAAAACAAGTTCACCTGTCTCTCTGAGAGTTTGAGTGAATTGGCAAGTTTAGAAACCACAGACAAAATTACTCAGAGTCACAAACATGCTTTTCATGTCTGTATATCTCAGTGCCTACTAGGACCTGGCTCATGGTAGGGACTTGATAAATGTTTGTTAAATAAATGGTCTGTTTATTTGATGTTTTAATCACAAGTTTGTCTTCCTACCAAACGTTCCACTATATTCTCAGTGAAGATGAGATACAGATAGATGATGGATAGACAGATGATTGATAGACAAAATAGAGGATAGATAACTGACAGATGATAGGTAGAGATTGATATATATATATAGATAGATAGATAGATAGATGAGAGATGATTGATTGATGATAGGTAGATAAATAAATAGGGATCTACAAGTGTCTCAGAGTCATCCATGGAAGAATGACTTCTCATTGTCTAGTGCTATCAACAAAGAGCTCACATTCACATTTTCATACGAAGCCTTAACCTCGGCAGTAGACCTTCATCTTGCTAGAAACCACATTGCTCAGCCACCCTTGCGGCTAGGTGAGGCCACGTGAGTTCCAGAACCGAGGCGTGTGACTTTTGCATCACTTGCTTACATGAAAATAAATTTCTCCCCACTTCTAAGTTGCCTTGTTCCCCACGAGGAAGAGCTCTGATCATGTGGATGAAGCCACCTCAGGGGAATGACAGAGCAACAAGACAAAAGGAGCCTTACGGCCAAGTGACCACGTGGAGCAGAACTTCCCTGCTGGGTGTGGGCCCCTCCCCTCCAGGCTATCGTGGGACAGACCGCCTTCAGTCTTACTGGGCTCTTGGTTCCAGCAGCTTGCACAGCCTCCGTCCTGTCTACTAGCCCAGTCTTGGGTGCACTCTTTAATATCTATTACTTTTTGCAGAGGGTATATTTTGTTGAAACTACAAAAGGTCAAGGTCAGGCTGTGGTATCTGGAACCCAAGAGGAAAAATTAGACCCCCTCTTCTGCATGTACACACGTAGAAAGGACCAAAGTGGTGAAACACCAGCAGGAGAGTGGGTGGTTCCCAGGGGAATGGAGAAAAGACACTGTGGGGGGCCTCACGGGTCTTCCATAGCCCGTAGCTCTGAGCACTCCCCTCAGCCCCAGCCAAGTCCCAACCTCAGAAGGGTAGAGGCAGCCATTCAAAGAAGCAGGATCTTTAAGTCTTTGCCATCTCAGGGCTCTCTTCTGGAAGAATTTCCAAGCACTCTCTCTTTATGGAGAGAGAGTGTTGCGGGGGTGGGCATGTGTGCATTTACATGTGTGTGCATGTGTGTATGCACGTGTGTGTGTGCACACGTGTGGTGCGGTGAGAGTTAGCTAAAGAGGGCTGAGGCAGAGGATCTAAGAGGCCGTCTTAAGGAAGGCATGCTCTGACTTCCATTCTCAGTGGGCCAATTGCCCAGATGGTGAATCTCACACCAGACTTGGGTGTTCCCCAGACCTTGGAGGACAGCACCAGTGCTCTCACCTATACCCCTCAGGGTGCAGGCCCCCTCTGCCCAGCAGGCACCCCCTTCTTGGCTGGGACCTTCCATCTCCAACTCCAACATACCAGGCCACAGAACTGGCAGCCCGGGTCTTCTGCAGATCCTCACAGCTCTTCTCTTCCAAGGCCTAATCTTCCCTTTTGATCTTTCCAGAGCTGACACAAAGCCCCAAGAGTTCCATCTGAGTAATGGAATCAGGTGGAAGGAGACAGTGAGATGACTAGCCTTTTCGTCTGGCTTTGGGATCGGCTGTTTAAGGACAGCAAATGTTGGAAAACCCCGGAAATAAAGACGGAAAGATGTAAATAGGCAGAGATTATCACTGCATTCTTGTAATTGTCTTACAAGTCCCTGTGAGAGGCAGACAGTGACTAAGAATGGACTCTGCCATGGATGACGATTAGGGCTTGGCAGGCGGAGGTGTGGTTTAGAGTTCATCCTGAACGAAGTTACATGTTCCAATCCAGGGTATTTTTGTTTTTTGTTTTTCTTTCTATCACTGGTTTTGTCAGTTTCCTTCCTCCTGCTCTCACCCCTGCCCCTGAGCTTGTTAGGAAGAGGGAAGTCAGGAAGAGGGTGCTCTGGATCCAGGGAAGCAGGCTGGGGCCCTCCTGCTTGGCGAATCCCCCCCCCACAAGGGCTGGGTTGGTCCCTGCTCTGCTCTGACTGTCACAGGAAGAGAGTAAGCTTTCCTTCCACCTCTGTAGGCCTCTCTGTCCTTGTGGGAAGGGTGATTCCAGTCACCTCTCACCATCCTTTTAGACCTGTTTTTCCTTTTCCTTGTGTGCTTCCCCTGAGCTGGACCCCAGCTATGGAGCTCACAGATAGACAGAGATTTGCTCAGTAGGATCTGACTCTTTGGGATCCCATGGATTGTAGCCCACCAGGCTCCTCTCTCTATGGGATTCTCCAGACAAGAATACTGGAGTGGGTTTCCATTTCCTTCTCCAGGGAAATCTTCCCAATCCAGGGATCGAACCTGGGTCTCCTGCATTGCAGGCAGTTTCTTGACCATCTGAGCCACCAGAGAAGCCCTATGGAGCTCACAGAATGTGTCATCTTAATAGGCCTCTGGGGCTTCACTGGTGGTCCAGGGGGTAAGGACACCGCCTTGCAGTGCAAGGGGCGCCGGTTTGAACCCTGGCCTGGGAAGATCCCACGTGCCGTGGAGCAGCTGGACCCATGTGTCCAATTACTGAGCTGGAGCTCTGGAGCGCATGCGCTCAGAGCCAGTGCTCTGCGACAGCAGAGGCCACTGCGATGGGAGGCCCACACGGGCCAAAGAACAAAGATGGATGAAACTAGACAAATGAAAGACCACTGGAAGTGGCCCGCCCACTCCCTCCTCCCCACCCCCACCAAAATAAGTAAATAAATAAATGTTTTTGAAAAAAAGAAAAAAGAGGCCTCTGGCCACCATCAGAGCAGTGTCTGGCTCTTATCGGGGGCTGACCTTACCTATCTAACTGGGAGAACTTGGGCATGTTACTGAGCTTCTCTGAGCTTTAGCTTCTTCATCTGTAAAATGGGAGGTGTGAGGACTAACAGTTACAGCAACACGGATGGACCTTGAGGCCATCATGCTGAGTGAGGAAATCAAAGGAAATACTATAAGGGGTCACTTATATGTACATTATTTTGTTTTGTCAGTTTCCTTCCTCCTCCCACCCCTGCCCTGAGCTTGTTAGGAAGAGGGAAGTCAGGAAGAGGGTGCTCTGGATCCAGGGAAGCAGGCTGGGGCCCTCCTGCTTGGCGAATCCCCCCCACACAAGGGCTGGGTTGGTCCCTGCTCTGCTCTGACTGTCACAGGAAGAGAGTAAGCTTTCCTTCCACCTCTGTAGGCCTCTCTGTCCTTGTGGGAAGGGTGATTCCAGTCACCTCTCACCATCCTTTTAGACCTGTTTTTCCTTTTCCTTGTGTGCTTCCCCTGAGCTGGACCCCAGCTATGGAGCTCACAGATAGACAGAGATTTGCTCAGTAGGATCTGACTCTTTGGGATCCCATGGATTGTAGCCCACCAGGCTCCTCTCTCTATGGGATTCTCCAGACAAGAATACTGGAGTGGGTTTCCATTCCCTTTTCCAGGAGATCTTCCCAACCCAGGGATCGAACCTGGGTCTCCTGCATTGCAGGCAGTTTCTTGACCATCTGAGCCACCAGAGAAGCCCTATGGAGCTCACAGAATGTGTCATCTTAATAGGCCTCTGGGGCTTCACTGGTGGTCCAGGGGGTAAGGACACCGCCTTGCAGTGCAAGGGGCGCCGGTTTGAACCCTGGCCTGGGAAGATCCCACGTGCCGTGGAGCAGCTGGACCCATGTGTCCAATTACTGAGCTGGAGCTCTGGAGCGCATGCGCTCAGAGCCAGTGCTCTGCGACAGCAGAGGCCACTGCGATGGGAGGCCCACACGGGCCAAAGAACAAAGATGGATGAAACTAGACAAATGAAAGACCACTGGAAGTGGCCCGCCCACTCCCTCCTCCCCACCCCCACCAAAATAAGTAAATAAATAAATGTTTTTGAAAAAAAGAAAAAAGAGGCCTCTGGCCACCATCAGAGCAGTGTCTGGCTCTTATCGGGGGCTGACCTTACCTATCTAACTGGGAGAACTTGGGCATGTTACTGAGCTTCTCTGAGCTTTAGCTTCTTCATCTGTAAAATGGGAGGTGTGAGGACTAACAGTTACAGCAACACGGATGGACCTTGAGGCCATCATGCTGAGTGAGGAAATCAAAGAAAGACAAATACTATAAGGGGTCACTTATATGTACATTATTTTGTTTTATTTTTTGATGTGGACCATTTTTTTTTTTTTTCAAGTATCTTTCTTTTTATTTATTTATTTATTTATTTATTTTGGGCGGGAGTCGGGTTGGGGAGGGAGGGGAGCGGGCGGGCCACTTCTATTGGTCTTTCATTTCTCTGTTTTCATCCGTCTTTATTCTTTGGCTCCTGTGGGCCTCCCATCGCGGTGGCGTCTGTCGCTGCAGAGCACCTGCTCTGGGCTCATGCTCTCCAGAGCTCCAGCTCGGTAATTGGACACATCAGTCCAGCCGCTCCACGGCACGTGGGATCTTCCCAGGCCAGGGCTCAAACCGGCGCCCCTTGCACTGCAAGGCGGTGTCCTTACCCACTTGGCCACCAGGGGAAGCCCTGATGTGGACCATTTTTAAAGTCCGTATTGAATTTACTACAATATTGCTTCTGTTGCCTGCTTTGGTTTTTTGGGCAAGAGGCAAGTAGGAATTTATCTCCCCAATCAGGGATGGAACCCATGCCCCCAGCATTGGAAGGCTAAGTCTTAACCACTGGACCACCAAGGAAATCTCTAGATTTTTTTTTTTTTTTAAATGTCAAATTCAGAGAAACAGAGAAAAGAAAAATACTCACTAAGGAGTGGGGGTAAGGGAAATAGGGACAGGTTGGTAAAAGGGTGCAAATTTTCAGCTATATGATGAATAACATGTAGCATGGTGTCTGTAGTTGATAGCACTGATTACATAATTGAAATCTGCTAATAGAGTAGAACTTAAATGTTCTCACTCCCTAAATTAAGAGAGAAACAACACAGTGATGGATATGTTAGTTAACTGGATGGGAGGAATCCTCTCACAATGTATACGTCTATCAAATCATCTCGATGCACACTTTAACTATCTCACAATTGGGGATTGTGAGAATTAAATAGAATGTTCCACATGGAATGCATAGCAGAGTTCTGGTTCAGAGAGAGCACTCAGTTCACACTTGGGACCACTGCTATTTTTTCTGACTTCTTCTAATATGGTCTCTGGCTTGTTGAGCATCTCCTTGACCTCTGACTCTGAAGCTCAAAATTGACTGCAGTAAAGCTGGTGCGACACATCTTTAAAAGACTTCTCTCCCATGCAGAGCTACCAAGCATTGCAGTGGCCATTCTGCATCCTTATTTCCAGTTCTTCCAGCATTCTTACAGGTAAGGCATTAGTTTCTTCATTTTACAGAAAAAGAGACTGAGTCTCAGCGAGAATAACTGAGCTGACCAAGGCCTCACACTTAGAAAGTGCTGGAAGCAGGATTTGTACCAGTGGGTCTGGTGCCAAAGCCCATGGAACCCCCTTCCATGAGTACCCGATGGGCTCTTCCAACCTCATTCTGCCTTCTGGGACCAAGTGTACGGTGGCCGACTTGGGATGAGAGCACAGGACAGGGGCTTGAGTCTGAGGGGCCCCTGAGGCCAAATGCTTGATTCTGATCACATGGACCTGATGCTCCAGGCAATGGAGCCAGCCTGAAGGCTGGAGTCCTCCCGGGAGCACTTGGAGAAGAGATAAAGATCGATGGGTGACACTGAGCCACAGACTCCTGGAAAGAAGATGGCATTTCACTCAGGTGGCATTTTAAATTTAGACATAGGCTCACAAGGAACTGTATCCTACTGTTATCTAGAAAGAAGGATCTTGCCAAGCAAATTAATAACGTAAACCGGATTTCCCAGAAGAACCTTTAATCCATGTAATCCTTTCCAATTCAATAAACATCTTAAGTGCTCTGGAGATACAGAACTGAATAAATCTTTCCGTTTCGAAAGGAGCTCACAGTCCAGCCCAGAAATAAACATCAAAGTGTACACACACACACACGGTACATTAAAAAATTTAATTAAAAAAAATCAAGATGTGTGTGAGAACAGTGATGAGAGGGATGAATAGGGTTTGGCAAGGTGGAAAAAAAGGCTTAAGTACCAGTCAATTATTTTAGAACATATCCCCTTTAGAAACTCGTTTCACATGAAAGATTGACTTAGTAATTAAAATTATTCCCATCCAGTTGGGTATCAAAGCAAGAGATCAAATGGCTGATACCACCTCAACTTTAGCACGTTTAGTAGAAGTTATTCCATGAGTTTTCAAATAATAGGGCTTCCTCCTCCTAAGGGCTAGTCTAGAATGTGGATGTTCATTTAGTTCTAATGCATGGTCCCCTCAGTCTAAATGAGTGCAGCTTCACTGTGGGCCATGAGTAGAAAACTTCTGTTTTCCATGTCTCAGGGGCTCCCAGAGCACTGTTTTGCAATGAACATTTCCTAGAAAAATGTGGAGATACGGTGCAGAGGGGTTCAGGATTGAGATCAATTGGAGGGACTTCCTTGAGCTCCAGGGACTGGGACTCTGCACTCCCAACGCAAGCGGCCTGGGTTCAGTCCCTGGTCAGGGAACTAGATGCTACATGCTGCAACTATAGAACCTGTGTGCTGCAGTGAAGACTGAGGATCCCACAGGCCCCAATTAAGACCTGGTGCAGTCAAATGAATAAATAAGCTTGTTGTTGTTTTTTTTTTATAAAAGGATCAAGTGGGGATCATATTGAATGGCACTGTAAGAATGGGAACTGGACTGTGACTTTGGCATTTGACCAGATTTCCTGTAGGACAGGAGAGGAAGACGTTGGATGAGGATGTTAGTCAACAGACGTCTATGTGTGGAGGCAGAGTTGGAAAGAGGCAAGACCAACAGAGCAGGAAGAGGCTTTGGGTCTGAGGGATCTACTGCCGAAGGTGGTTGGGAGGCCATGAACCCTCCGCGACAGGATGCTGGAGCTACAGGAGGTCGGCCCGACCTGTGGGCGCCCTCAGTGGTTACCTCCCCCGCTCAGCCCCACATGGCCGCTCCGCACACCCCTTCTCTCAAAACCCAACATCCCCCTTTGAAAGTTCACCCCGGCCCTACACCACTGACTCAGCAGGCCACGAAGCACCGAGAAACCCTCTGGGGGAAATCCAAGGCCCAGGGCTTCTTATTCTGAGAACCTCCCACCACCGGACGGAAGCAGAGATCGTGACACTCAGCACTTTCCAGCCACCATTCCTCTCTCCCGAGGTGGCACCGGCTGGGGTGGCTGGCTATGCAGCTATTTTTACCCTCAGATTTCCGGAACTGCCGACTAATCTTGGTTTCAGGACACCACAGTCAACGCCACTGCATCCATGGCAATCACAAGGAGCCTCAGCCGCAACGCGCAGCCGGGCACGGCCGCACTCAGCCTTCCCCCGCACGCATGACCCCCACCGCGAGCCAAGGGCCGAGGTCTCCGCTGGATGGAGAGCGGGGGTGGCGGGGCGCAGCTCCCTCGGGGCGATCCAGCATCAGACGTGATATGATACACGTCGTAGCCAAGAACCTCCGCCTGTCGGAGGAGGACCTCCGAGTCCAGAATTGAGGTTTTCTTCCTTCAAAGGGACTCCAAGTTGAGTGTTCCTGTGGTTTGTGATGGAGCCAGGCCATCAGCCACAAAGAGCCACTTTCTTGCTCCAACTCTGTGTTAATAATCACCAACTGGACAATGGTTCCTTGCCCCCCTTGACCTCTCACCTGTGACCCTCCAGGCATATTTCCTTTTGTTTTCCATCTTCATGTGTCTTTCAGTTTACAGCCCCTCTCAGAGGTCCCGGAGACTGGTGTATTTTAAGAAAGAACTACTTCCTCGGTGTAGATGGAAAAAATAATGTGAAACCTGGAGAAAAGTTTAAAACCAAGATAGAATTTTCCTTCTGCCTGCGAAAAGATCCTATGAATTATAAACTCCCACTCAAGGCATTTTTGGGCCAGCAGCAAGGAGGTGTTGAAGGATAATGAGAATCATCATCTTAATCTCTTCTCCAACGGCAACCGAGTGCTGATGGCTAGAAAACAGGCGAAGAATAATTTCCTATAATTGGTAATAATGGCAATTATTATGTAATAAGGATAATCCTGCCTGAGGCCAAGGCTGGTCCTGCCGTGTTCTCAGCCTTCTCCCGTGAGGTGGGCCTCATACTGAAACTTTCTCTGATTTCTCCTGATCAAAATACTGTCACCAAAGCCACTGAAAATCCAAACCACCATCTTCTTTTGCTATTGACCAGCGTTGTTTGTTTAAGTCTCAAAACACCACTAAATTACAAGGCCTTTCCCCATTGGATTTCCCGCAGAAAATTAACTCGGATCAAGAAGGATTCGGTGTGGGTTGGACTTCAAATCCTCCCGGCTCAGGGAGCTCAGATGTTGGCCCGCGGCCCCACCTTCACAGGTCGACTTCCGGTGACCGTTCATCGCAGGATTTGCAGGGCAGATGTTCTCTATTTCAGTTTCTGGGATGCACTGGCTGCAGAGTTACCAGGCCCCGAGCAAAGGCACTGAAGGCTGAGAGAGCCCAACCGAGGGTAGGGAATGGGGTGAGCGAGGTGGGAGGAAGAGAGAAAAGAAAGTTACAAAAAATTTAACAGGCCCACTATTTCATCATGCAATATTCAAATATTAGAACCTTGGCCCAAAATAGCTGCTCACTTACTGCCTTTTCCCTTTACCTTGGCTCCAAGAAACACGAAAGGAGAGGTAGCTGAACAGAATGCCTCATTCATAAGAGTCTGGCGGATGCAAGCGAGTTCACGACTTGATAATCCCCGACAGCCCTCATTAAATCAGGGAGCCGCAGGTGTGAAGGCCACTGGGGGCGGGAGCTGGAATCCGGGCCAGAGCCCCGGGATGCTGTCAGTTGAGGGACCTTGTCAGGATGGGGCAGCTTTCCAAGTTGATAAGGGAACAGTGCCAATTCAGAATGAATGCTTCAGGCAAGTTTCTTAAAAACCCAAAAAATAGAATTTTAAAACCAAGATCTCCTAAACTGAATTATAAACTCCCACTCAAGGCATTTTTGGGCCAGCAGCAAGGAGGTGTTGAAGGATAATGAGAATCATCATCTTAATCTCTTCTCCAACGGCAACCGAGTGCTGATGGCTAGAAAACAGGCGAAGAATAATTTCCTATAATTGGTAATAATGGCAATTATTATGTAATAAGGATAATCCTGCCTGAGGCCAAGGCTGGTCCTGCCGTGTTCTCAGCCTTCTCCCGTGAGGTGGGCCTCATACTGAAACTTTCTCTGATTTCTCCTGATCAAAATACTGTCACCAAAGCCACTGAAAATCCAAACCACCATCTTCTTTTGCTATTGACCAGCGTTGTTTGTTTAAGTCTCAAAACACCACTAAATTACAAGGCCTTTCCCCATTGGATTTCCCGCAGAAAATTAACTCGGATCAAGAAGGATTCGGTGTGGGTTGGACTTCAAATCCTCCCGGCTCAGGGAGCTCAGATGTTGGCCAGCGGCACAACCTTAACAGGTCGACTTCCGGTGACCGTTCATCGCAGGATTTGCAGGGCAGATGTTCTCTATTTCAGTTTCTGGGATGCACTGGCTGCAGAGTTACCAGGCCCCGAGCAAAGGCACTGAAGGCTGAGAGAGCCCAACCGAGGGTAGGGAATGGGGTGAGCGAGGTGGGAGGAAGAGAGAAAAGAAAGTTACAAAAAATTTAACAGGCCCACTATTTCATCATGCAATATTCAAATATTAGAACCTTGGCCCAAAATAGCTGCTCACTTACTGCCTTTTCCCTTTACCTTGGCTCCAAGAAACACGAAAGGAGAGGTAGCTGAACAGAATGCCTCATTCATAAGAGTCTGGCGGATGCAAGCGAGTTCACGACTTGATAATCCCCGACAGCCCTCATTAAATCAGGGAGCCGCAGGTGTGAAGGCCACTGGGGGCGGGAGCTGGAATCCGGGCCAGAGCCCCGGGATGCTGTCAGTTGAGGGACCTTGTCAGGATGGGGCAGCTTTCCAAGTTGATAAGGGAACAGTGCCAATTCAGAATGAATGCTTCAGGCAAAAGTTTCTTTCCACAGCCAGAAGTCAGAAACTGTTCTCTTAATCTGATGTGTGTGTGCATAAAGGCTTGGTTTCTTCAGCAAAATTGAACTCCAGATACCCCAACACTGGTGAAAAGGGGGAAAAATACCTCCCGGTGGGCAGGAGTTCATGCCTCTTCCATGAACGCTCATCCTTCAGAACTTACTTTCCTCTTAGGGATTGATTTCAACTGCTGTTTCCTGCACACCCGCTTTAGGAGACAGTCTTCTGGTCTGGCCAGGGAGGGAGCATCTCTACTTGGGGAGGAGACCCTCTCTCAGGGACCCTCCCTCCTCCTCCATCTCAGACAGAGATTGATCAGGGGAGTGAGTGCCCCTCAGGGAATGTCTGTCTGACAAAGGGACAGGTTTACAGGGTGAGCTGGGTTGGCAGGATTAACTGCCACCACTGTAGTGTGGTTTTAAGAATGCCTTTAGGAAAGTTTGAGGTCAAAACTGTTTCTCCCATACTGCCCTTTTGTCACAGATCCCTGAAATCCCTCTGCCGAGGAGTTTGTTAAGTTTGGTCAATGGTAAGTCCTGGCAAGAATCGAAACACACAATGCTGTGTGTCTCATATTACAAGGTACCGAAAGGGGATATCCAGGAGAGAAAGAAACCAGCCCCTGGCCCTCCACCGGCGGGCTTTTGATTGACAAGGCACAGTCACAAAAGAGAACTGACATCTAAGGCAGCTTCTGACAGCCTCTTTGAGCCTCAGTTTCCTTGTGAAATAGGGATGAGGACAACTAAAATAGGCCCTCACTCCGGAGGACGGTCAAGAAAGTGTAATGATGTCCAGAAATCTGCCCAACCATGGCAACATTATACCAGCCCAGTGGACACTTCCTGTGGCACTGTTTTCCAGGGAAGCACAACCTTCCAGGTGGTTTTGGTTATTGACCTATATTGACCCAGTAGAGGATGTGCTCCAAAAATTTGACTTTGTGAGGTCTCAGAGTCAGTTGCTGGAATCCGGGCCAGAGCCCCGGGATGCTGTCAGTTGAGGGACCTTGTCAGGATGGGGCAGCTTTCCAAGTTGATAAGGGAACAGTGCCAATTCAGAATGAATGCTTCAGGCAAAGTTTCTTTCCACAGCCAGAAGTCAGAAACTGTTCTCTTAATCTGATGTGTGTGCATAAAGGCTTGGTTTCTTCAGCAAAATTGAACTCCAGATACCCCAACACTGGTGAAAAGGGGGAAAAATACCTCCCGGTGGGCAGGAGTTCATGCCTCTTCCATGAACGCTCATCCTTCAGAACTTACTTTCCTCTTAGGGATTGATTTCAACTGCTGTTTCCTGCACACCCGCTTTAGGAGACAGTCTTCTGGTCTGGCCAGGGAGGGAGCATCTCTACTTGGGGAGGAGACCCTCTCTCAGGGACCCTCCCTCCTCCTCCATCTCAGACAGAGATTGATCAGGGGAGTGAGTGCCCCTCAGGGAATGTCTGTCTGACAAAGGGACAGGTTTACAGGGTGAGCTGGGTTGGCAGGATTAACTGCCACCACTGTAGTGTGGTTTTAAGAATGCCTTTAGGAAAGTTTGAGGTCAAAACTGTTTCTCCCATACTGCCCTTTTGTCACAGATCCCTGAAATCCCTCTGCCGAGGAGTTTGTTAAGTTTGGTCAATGGTAAGTCCTGGCAAGAATCGAAACACACAATGCTGTGTGTCTCATATTACAAGGTACCGAAAGGGGATATCCAGGAGAGAAAGAAACCAGCCCCTGGCCCTCCACCGGCGGGCTTTTGATTGACAAGGCACAGTCACAAAAGAGAACTGACATCTAAGGCAGCTTCTGACAGCCTCTTTGAGCCTCAGTTTCCTTGTGAAATAGGGATGAGGACAACTAAAATAGGCCCTCACTCCGGAGGACGGTCAAGAAAGTGTAATGATGTCCAGAAATCTGCCCAACCATGGCAACATTATACCAGCCCAGTGGACACTTCCTGTGGCACTGTTTTCCAGGGAAGCACAACCTTCCAGGTGGTTTTGGTTATTGACCTATATTGACCCAGTAGAGGATGTGCTCCAAAAATTTGACTTTGTGAGGTCTCAGAGTCAGTTGCTCCAGAGAAGAAATACTGGCTCGGGCTGTCTTGCTATACAGGTTGTCTTGTATCTACGGGACCATCGGATTTCCAACTTCAGAATACACATTTAAACCTAGGCTTAGTGAAAATGCCTATTGGTCATTAGCTCATTCACCTGGTTACCTAAGATAGCCACCCGTATTTGAGGAAGGGGGAGGAAAAACACAGGAGTCATTCAAAACAATCCACACCATTGAAATTCAGCCACCGCGGCAACACACTTTGCAAGCAGACAAGAAAAATGTAAAACTGAACCTCTTTCTAATGGCTTTAGCTAAACAAAATAAACCTAGAGGGGAAAATAAAATGATTTCTTCCAACTGGAGTTTTTACAAGGGGAGAAAAATCAAACGCTTTCCTTAAACTCTACAAAGCAAACACAATCTTTCAAAAGTCCATGAGAAATGGCAGGTATTTCGGTGATGAAGTTTGAGTGGACAAGCAAGAAATGTTTCTGGAAAACTGTGGGGAAACGGGCATGGACAGCCCTCATCAGAATCCTCAGGGTTTGACAGTCTTAGAAATGCAAGCCTGGAGCTACAAACTTGAAACCCAGGACTTGAAAACTGAATCCATTCTTGCCCCTACTCTCACCTCTCAACAGAATAAAACCCGAATGTCCTCAGAAAGCTTAACTGGAGAAATAACTGGTAAAATATTTGAAATCATGAATGTTTACTGGGGCTTACCCGGTTTTTCTAATTGGCTGTTCTCTGTGTTGTTCGCTAGGACTGCCATAACAAAATACCACAAACTGGGTGGCTTAAGCAACAGAAATTTCTTTATTTTCTCACATTTCTGGAGGCCGGAAGTCCAGGTGTTGGCAGGTCTGGTTTCTCCTAAGGCCTCTCTCCTGGGCTTGCAGACCGCTGCCTTCTTCCCATGTCTACACATGGTCACCTTTCTGTGTATGCTTGTCCTTGAAGTTTCTTTGTGTACCTAAATTTCCTCTTCTTGTAATGATACCATCAGATTGGACTAGGACCCACCCTAACAGCCTCACTGGAACTTGATTAGTTCTTTAAAGGGCCCATCTTCAAATATAGTCACATTTTGACTCACTAGGGGTTAGGACTTGAACACATGAACTTGCGACCTAGTTTCTACCGACCGAAGGTTCATCGGATTTCCAACTTCAGAATACACATTTAAACCTAGGCTTAGTGAAAATGCCTATTGGTCATTAGCTCATTCACCTGGTTACCTAAGATAGCCACCCGTATTTGAGGAAGGGGGAGGAAAAACACAGGAGTCATTCAAAACAATCCACACCATTGAAATTCAGCCACCGCGGCAACACACTTTGCAAGCAGACAAGAAAAATGTAAAACTGAACCTCTTTCTAATGGCTTTAGCTAAACAAAATAAACCTAGAGGGGAAAATAAAATGATTTCTTCCAACTGGAGTTTTTACAAGGGGAGAAAAATCAAACGCTTTCCTTAAACTCTACAAAGCAAACACAATCTTTCAAAAGTCCATGAGAAATGGCAGGTATTTCGGTGATGAAGTTTGAGTGGACAAGCAAGAAATGTTTCTGGAAAACTGTGGGAAACGGGCATGGACAGCCCTCATCAGAATCCTCAGGGTTTGACAGTCTTAGAAATGCAAGCCTGGAGCTACAAACTTGAAACCCAGGACTTGAAAACTGAATCCATTCTTGCCCCTACTCTCACCTCTCAACAGAATAAAACCCGAATGTCCTCAGAAAGCTTAACTGGAGAAATAACTGGTAAAATATTTGAAATCATGAATGTTTACTGGGGCTTACCCGGTTTTTCTAATTGGCTGTTCTCTGTGTTGTTCGCTAGGACTGCCATAACAAAATACCACAAACTGGGTGGCTTAAGCAACAGAAATTTCTTTATTTTCTCACATTTCTGGAGGCCGGAAGTCCAGGTGTTGGCAGGTCTGGTTTCTCCTAAGGCCTCTCTCCTGGGCTTGCAGACCGCTGCCTTCTTCCCATGTCTACACATGGTCACCTTTCTGTGTATGCTTGTCCTTGAAGTTTCTTTGTGTACCTAAATTTCCTCTTCTTGTAATGATACCATCAGATTGGACTAGGACCCACCCTAACAGCCTCACTGGAACTTGATTAGTTCTTTAAAGGGCCCATCTTCAAATATAGTCACATTTTGACTCACTAGGGGTTAGGACTTGAACACATGAACTTGAGGGGACACAATGCAGCCCAAAATACCCTGTTCTTAATCTCTATACACCTTTGCACCAGGAAGGTTCTGCTGAGGGCTCTCTTGCCTATTTTCAAATATCTAATAAGTAATTTCCATGTGTCTGTTTTGAGCAACAGCAAGAGAAGAATACTGTTCTTGTCCTCAAGGGATTTTTTTTTTCTTTTTGGCCACTTCTATTGGTCTTTCATTTATTTATTTTTGTTCTTTGGCCTATGTGGGCCTCCCATTGCAGTGGCCTCTGTTGTCGCAGAGCGCTGGCTCTGGGCACATGAGCTCCAGAGCTCCGACTTGGTAGTTGGGCACATTGGTCCAGCCACTGCACGGCACGTGGGATCTTCCCAGGCCAGGGATCGAACTGGCACCCCTTGTACTGCAAGGCGGTGTCCTTACCCACTGGGCCACCAGGGAAGCCCCTCAAGGGATTTTTATTCTACAAGTTGAGAGGAGATGAGACCTCAAATAAGCATAATATAAAGGCAGCCTGTGGGCTTCCCCTGGTGGTCCAGTGGGTTAGGACACCGCCTTGCAGTGCAAGGGGCCCCAGTTCGATCCCTGGCCTGGGAAGATCCCGCATGCTGCGGAGCGGCTGGACTGATGTGTCCAGTTACCAAGCCGGAGCTCTGGAGCGCATGCACCCAGAGCCGGCGCTCTGCAGCGATGGACGCCACCATGATGGGAGGCCCACAGGAGCCAAAGAACAAAGACAGATGAAAGTGGAGAAATGAAGGACCAATGGAAGTGGCCCGCCCATCCCCCTCCCTCCCCAACCCAACTCCTGCCCAAAATAAATAAATAAAATAAATCTTTTAAAAATAAATAAATAAATAAAGGCAGCCTGTGATAAGCACCCTAAAAACTAGGGCAGAGATTGAAAAACTTTATCAGAAGGCCAAATCTGGCCTGTCACCTGTTTTTATACATTTCTACTGAAACACAGCCAGGCTTATTTATAGATATACCCTTTTTGCAAAGTTTGTATAGAGGGTATGGCAACCACTCCAATATTCTTGCTTGGAGAATCTCATGGGCAGAGGAGTCTGGTGGGCTACCATCCATAGGGTTGCATAGAGTTGGACACAACTGAATCAACTGTACAAACGCAGGTAGTTCTGATATTTATTATCTGGCCAAAGATATTTATGATCTGACCCTTTACATAAACAATTTGGTGACCCCTGGACTAAAGTCAAATTTTATCTGAGGTGAGAGGCAGAAAGAAACCCGTCTGGCTCCTGTCCTGAGAATGTGTGATTTAAGCATTGAGGGATGAATTCAAGCAGAGATCAAACAGTCGAGGTAGGAAGGGGGTTCTAAGCAATGTGAACAGCACGAGCGAACATGTGAGGGGTTGGGAATCCAAGGCATGATTGGAGCTGTAAGTGAAGACCCTCCAACATCAAGAGAGGAGCCTGCCCTCTCTCAGATGGCTCTGGAGCAGTGACTCCACTGCCCGTAACATAGCTACCACACAGTCCTAACCAGAGCAGGAAGACAGCAGGCCGCTTGGTTCCACCAGGGTCCTGATGGGACAGTCAGGAGCTCCCCCCATGGTCCGAGGGGCACAGAGTGGCTTCAACGCAGGAACTGAGCAGCTCTTGGTTCTCCCCCACCTCCTGGGTTCCTCACATGCCACCGGGTCAGGGGGACACCGCCTTGCAGTGCAAGGGCCCCAGTTCGATCCCTGGCCTGGGAAGATCCCGCATGATGTGTCCAGTTACCAAGCCGGAGCTCTGGAGCGCATGCACCCAGAGCCGGCGCTCTGCAGCGATGGACGCCACCATGATGGGAGGCCCACAGGAGCCAAAGAACAAAGACAGATGAAAGTGGAGAAATGAAGGACCAATGGAAGTGGCCCGCCCATCCCCCTCCCTCCCCAACCCAACTCCTGCCCAAAATAAATAAATAAAATAAATCTTTTAAAAATAAATAAATAAATAAAGGCAGCCTGTGATAAGCACCCTAAAAACTAGGGCAGAGATTGAAAAACTTTATCAGAAGGCCAAATCTGGCCTGTCACCTGTTTTTATACATTTCTACTGAAACACAGCCAGGCTTATTTATAGATATACCCTTTTTGCAAAGTTTGTATAGAGGGTATGGCAACCACTCCAATATTCTTGCTTGGAGAATCTCATGGGCAGAGGAGTCTGGTGGGCTACCATCCATAGGGTTGCATAGAGTTGGACACAACTGAATCAACTGTACAAACGCAGGTAGTTCTGATATTTATTATCTGGCCAAAGATATTTATGATCTGACCCTTTACATAAACAATTTGGTGACCCCTGGACTAAAGTCAAATTTTATCTGAGGTGAGAGGCAGAAAGAAACCCGTCTGGCTCCTGTCCTGAGAATGTGTGATTTAAGCATTGAGGGATGAATTCAAGCAGAGATCAAACAGTCGAGGTAGGAAGGGAGTTCTAAGCAATGTGAACAGCACGAGCGAACATGTGAGGGGTTGGGAATCCAAGGCATGATTGGAGCTGTAAGTGAAGACCCTCCAACATCAAGAGAGGAGCCTGCCCTCTCTCAGATGGCTCTGGAGCAGTGACTCCACTGCCCGTAACATAGCTACCACACAGTCCTAACCAGAGCAGGAAGACAGCAGGCCGCTTGGTTCCACCAGGGTCCTGATGGGACAGTCAGGAGCTCCCCCCATGGTCCGAGGGGCACAGAGTGGCTTCAACGCAGGAACTGAGCAGCTCTTGGTTCTCCCCCACCTCCTGGGTTCCTCACATGCCACCAGGTCCTAAATGACAAGCTACAATGAAAGGAAAGCACTGAAGTTACAAGCCGTTCTAAACACGCTTCGACAAAGAATAGTCAGTGAAAAGGAACCCCAGGCGGTTATAAACCGTTTGAGCTGTGCTGAAACCATAAGGTCTGCATCCAAGACTGTGCTGTCTGTTTGAGGCTGGCCTTTTTTCTTTCCGTCGGGTGCCAGGGGCATGCATTTCAAATGAGCGGTCGTCTGTGGCCCCCGAGTCTGTGGCTGGGGCATATCTAATCGGGTTGAACAGCCGTTCGTCCCAGCTGTCAGCTCGCTGGAAATCAGAGCATTATCTGCAACCACACACAGCTCAAGGAGAAGGTTGGCACTCAGGGCCCCGAGCCTCCAACTCCCCTGACCTGACTGGGCCGGCGCGGTTTTTCCTTGTCTTCTGTGACTATGTACAACAGTAGCAAAGCTATTTCAGGGATTAAAACAGCTAATTGCAGATTTCCATCGGGGCTAGCCGCTCAGAACACAGGTTTGGAGAACACGTTGGTGGTCTTTGCCTGTGGGATGGTTTTGGTTTGTTTGCCCGGGAGGTCGCTCGTCCACACCCCGGACCCACAAAGCTGTTAATTGGAGGCTCTTCCATGCGAGCCGCTTGGTTCTGGGAGTGAGGAATTTGCTGGAATTCAGTGTGAAATAGCGTGTGATGTTTTTTTGGCCCTAAAAGCATGGTTGGAAGGGCCTTTAAAATCATCCGCTCAGCCGGCTTACTGGATAGATGAAGAAACAGTGGTTCAGAGAGGCCCACGGCCAGTCGGGGGCAGAAGCAGGAGGAGACTCCGGGCTTCAGGACTTCCTCTCTGGTGCTCTCTCATCTGAGATGTCTGCACAGTTCTCTCATGTCACTTCAAAGCTTCGGAAAGCAAGCTGGTTTACATCCAGGCCCCTCTGTGCACAGCAAGGGCGAGTTATTTCACCTTGCCGAGCTATGCTTGTGCCACCTATCTGAAGGACGTCAGAGGCCTGCCTCTCAGGTTGGCAAAAGCCTTGCACTGGGCGAGTCTTCAACGCAGGAACTGAGCAGCTCTTGGTTCTCCCCCACCTCCTGGGTTCCTCACATGCCACCAGGTCCTAAATGACAAGCTACAATGAAAGGAAAGCACTGAAGTTACAAGCCGTTCTAAACACGCTTCGACAAAGAATAGTCAGTGAAAAGGAACCCCAGGCGGTTATAAACCGTTTGAGCTGTGCTGAAACCATAAGGTCTGCATCCAAGACTGTGCTGTCTGTTTGAGGCTGGCCTTTTTTCTTTCCGTCGGGTGCCAGGGGCATGCATTTCAAATGAGCGGTCGTCTGTGGCCCCCGAGTCTGTGGCTGGGGCATATCTAATCGGGTTGAACAGCCGTTCGTCCCAGCTGTCAGCTCGCTGGAAATCAGAGCATTATCTGCAACCACACACAGCTCAAGGAGAAGGTTGGCACTCAGGGCCCCGAGCCTCCAACTCCCCCTGACCTGACTGGGCCGGCGCCGGTTTTTCCTTGTCTTCTGTGACTATGTACAACAGTAGCAAAGCTATTTCAGGGATTAAAACAGCTAATTGCAGATTTCCATCGGGGCTAGCCGCTCAGAACACAGGTTTGGAGAACACGTTGGTGGTCTTTGCCTGTGGGATGGTTTTGGTTTGTTTGCCCGGGAGGTCGCTCGTCCACACCCTGGACCCACAAAGCTGTTAATTGGAGGCTCTTCCATGCGAGCCGCTTGGTTCTGGGAGTGAGGAATTTGCTGGAATTCAGTGTGAAATAGCGTGTGATGTTTTTTTGGCCCTAAAAGCATGGTTGGAAGGGCCTTTAAAATCATCCGCTCAGCCGGCTTACTGGATAGATGAAGAAACAGTGGTTCAGAGAGGCCCACGGCCAGTCGGGGGCAGAAGCAGGAGGAGACTCCGGGCTTCAGGACTTCCTCTCTGGTGCTCTCTCATCTGAGATGTCTGCACAGTTCTCTCATGTCACTTCAAAGCTTCGGAAAGCAAGCTGGTTTACATCCAGGCCCCTCTGTGCACAGCAAGGGCGAGTTATTTCACCTTGCCGAGCTATGCTTGTGCCACCTATCTGAAGGACGTCAGAGGCCTGCCTCTCAGGTTGGCCGGTGTGGGGAAATTAGGAGGCTGGCATCAGTCCGGCTCTCTCACGCCACGCTCTCATGCCGTCTCGCCCCGTGGTCTGTCAACAGTGGTTCTGCGTGGCTGTATAGTGGCTGCGATCACGTATAGTACTGGGCCTGCGTGTCACGAGGTGCTTGCTTGGCCACGGGCTGCTTTGTGCCATGCGCCTGGAGGAGCGTCACCGTGAGAACCCCTGGAGGCTACACTGGGGCGAGCGACATCGTGGTCATGTTCTATGAGGTTATCGAACGGGTGCTGTACGGTTGTGTTGCTGCTATGGCGGCCATGCCAGCCAGGAGAGAATGAATGTGTCTGCAGGTCCTACGGCTCCTCGAGTCTCCTTCCAGCCTCTCAGCTCGCACCCCACCTCCCCTGTGTGCAGAAAGCAGTGCAGACAGTGTGACCAGCAGGACAGCTGGCATCACAGGCGGATCGGCGATGCAGCCAGTTACCCACGCGCGGTCAGGACGCCCGGCGGCCCCTCGACAGGGCTTAGTGCACCGATGCCCAGTGTCACTCGGGGGGCTGCTTCTGCTGAGGCTGACGGCGGAGGCTTTGCCTGGAGAGGATGCCCTGGGCATTGCTTTTCCTGCCGTGACCCCCTCCAGCTTCCGAAGCTCTTCCCCTCATTTCTGAGAGGTGGTCTCCACACAGTCGAGGAACCCAGTCCTGGGAAAGCTGGGGACACTGGGAATCAGAGAAATTTAGGATCAAAATATGTTATTTTCCACCATAAGACTATGAAGGTCTCATTTATGTTTTTAATTAGTTACCAAGGGCCTTTAAAATCATCCGCTCAGCCGGCTTACTGGATAGATGAAGAAACAGTGGTTCAGAGAGGCCCACGGCCAGTCGGGGGCAGAAGCAGGAGGAGACTCCGGGCTTCAGGACTTCCTCTCTGGTGCTCTCTCATCTGAGATGTCTGCACAGTTCTCTCATGTCACTTCAAAGCTTCGGAAAGCAAGCTGGTTTACATCCAGGCCCCTCTGTGCACAGCAAGGGCGAGTTATTTCACCTTGCCGAGCTATGCTTGTGCCACCTATCTGAAGGACGTCAGAGGCCTGCCTCTCAGGTTGGCCGGTGTGGGGAAATTAGGAGGCTGGCATCAGTCCGGCTCTCTCACGCCACGCTCTCATGCCGTCTCGCCCCGTGGTCTGTCAACAGTGGTTCTGCGTGGCTGTATAGTGGCTGCGATCACGTATAGTACTGGGCCTGCGTGTCACGAGGTGCTTGCTTGGCCACGGGCTGCTTTGTGCCATGCGCCTGGAGGAGCGTCACCGTGAGAACCCCTGGAGGCTACACTGGGGCGAGCGACATCGTGGTCATGTTCTATGAGGTTATCGAACGGGTGCTGTACGGTTGTGTTGCTGCTATGGCGGCCATGCCAGCCAGGAGAGAATGAATGTGTCTGCAGGTCCTACGGCTCCTCGAGTCTCCTTCCAGCCTCTCAGCTCGCACCCCACCTCCCCTGTGTGCAGAAAGCAGTGCAGACAGTGTGACCAGCAGGACAGCTGGCATCACAGGCGGATCGGCGATGCAGCCAGTTACCCACGCGCGGTCAGGACGCCCGCGGCCCCTCGACAGGGCTTAGTGCACCGATGCCCAGTGTCACTCGGGGGGCTGCTTCTGCTGAGGCTGACGGCGGAGGCTTTGCCTGGAGAGGATGCCCTGGGCATTGCTTTTCCTGCCGTGACCCCCTCCAGCTTCCGAAGCTCTTCCCCTCATTTCTGAGAGGTGGTCTCCACACAGTCGAGGAACCCAGTCCTGGGAAAGCTGGGGACACTGGGAATCAGAGAAATTTAGGATCAAAATATGTTATTTTCCACCATAAGACTATGAAGGTCTCATTTATGTTTTTAATTAGTTACCTTTTTAAGTATTTGTTTATGTTGGTCATGCTGTGTACCCCATAGCACAGGAGATAAAGAATTCTTTACAGGATCTTAGTTTCCTGATCAGGGATTGAACTCAGGTCCAAGGCAGTGAAAGCATGGAGTCCTAATTTTGGACCGCCAGGAAGCTCCCTGAACTGAAGGTCTCATTTGTATTCCAATAAAATGAGACCTTTAACTTCCGGGCCTCTTTCTTCTTTAGAGCAGTGGACATGTGCAAAATAGCGTGCTCAGGTCCTCTTCCAAGTCCATGGCCTCTCAGAGGAAGCAGTTTGGTGTCTCCCGCGTTGGCCGGAGGATACACTGCAGAGTGCGGCAGGCGGTGGCTGGGGAGGGCTTCCTTCCTCTGGTGAAAAGCACTGCTTTCTTGAGAAAGGAAAGGACAGCATCCTACTTTGTTCTCTCCATCCTCCCCTGCAGACCGGGGACCAGAGAGGACGCCGCAGGTCAGAGGAGCCTGGAAACCCAGTGCGAATGCAGGACGTGGCGAGGAATTTGCTAGAATTCAGTGTGCCTGCCTCTTCCGCCACTTGAAGACAAGGTGAGAAGTCAGCTGTCTTGGAAGAAGGTCTTCATCAGAACCCGATTGGACTGGCATCCTGCTGTTGAACTTCCAGCCTTCAGAACTGTGAGGAATACACCTCTGTTGTTTGTAAGTCACCCACCTAGGCACTTAGTTATAGCAGCCTGAAAAAAATGAAGATAAAGAACTCTCTCTAAACTAGAAAGAGATGGGTACTCCTGCAGCCTGATAAAGGTCATATACATCAAATAGCTATAGGAAACATCTTATTTAATGGAGAAACTTTAATGATCCCTTGTAATATTGGAACAGGACAGGGATCTCACTATGGCTACTGGGACTTAGCAAAGTACTGGAAAACACTGTAAGTACCCTCCCTTCCTCTCCCCCTCCAAAAATATCCACAGTGGAACAACAGCGAGAAAAGGCGTAAAGAGTAGCAGAGAAGAAATGGCTCTACTTAGTTGCAAAGACGAACCAGCAAATTCAAAGCTAATAAGGAGGGTTAGCAAGGTTGCTAGACATAAGTTTAACTTACAAAAACATCAACTAAATAACATTTTTTTTCTGCCAATAGACAACTAAAATATAAGAGAAGATTAAATATGATTGTTACCAACAGAAAAATTGAAGTGTCAGGGCTTAATTTAAAAAACATGCCATGAAAGAAGTTAAAGTTCTTTTAAGAAATACCAAGAAAAAAAGTCTAAATAACTGGGAAAGATACTCCATAGACTTGGTTGGGATGGCATAATATAATAGCGTTGAAATCTCTCTCCCAAATGATCTAAAAATTCAATATGATCATAATAAATAAAACCTGTTGTAGTTTTTGAGAAACTCAATGTCCTTATTTGAAAATTTTCCTGGAGACAGAGAAGTCCACAGATCATTTTGTCAACAAAAGCTGAGCAAAAAAGAGACATTTGCCTTACCCAATATTGCTATGTATTACAAAAGAAACCCAAATATAAAAAAGAATAGGCAAAAGATGTAAATGAGCAATTTACAGAAAAGGGAGACCGAAATTGCTAAAGAAGCATGGGAGGTGGGTAATTGCTCGAACGTCAGAAATTAGAGATATCCAAATGGAATCAATAATGGTGTACCATGTGACACACCATGGGAGGCCAAAACTGAAGAGCTAAATAATGCCAGAGTTGCATGGATCTGGGAAAATAGGAAGCCTGTGGACTCCTTTTGGTTTGGAAGAAGGTCTTCATCAGAACCCGATTGGACTGGCATCCTGCTGTTGAACTTCCAGCCTTCAGAACTGTGAGGAATACACCTCTGTTGTTTGTAAGTCACCCACCTAGGCACTTAGTTATAGCAGCCTGAAAAAAATGAAGATAAAGAACTCTCTCTAAACTAGAAAGAGATGGGTACTCCTGCAGCCTGATAAAGGTCATATACATCAAATAGCTATAGGAAACATCTTATTTAATGGAGAAACTTTAATGATCCCTTGTAATATTGGAACAGGACAGGGATCTCACTATGGCTACTGGGACTTAGCAAAGTACTGGAAAACACTGTAAGTACCCTCCCTTCCTCTCCCCCTCCAAAAATATCCACAGTGGAACAACAGCGAGAAAAGGCGTAAAGAGTAGCAGAGAAGAAATGGCTCTACTTAGTTGCAAAGACGAACCAGCAAATTCAAAGCTAATAAGGAGGGTTAGCAAGGTTGCTAGACATAAGTTTAACTTACAAAAACATCAACTAAATAACATTTTTTTTCTGCCAATAGACAACTAAAATATAAGAGAAGATTAAATATGATTGTTACCAACAGAAAAATTGAAGTGTCAGGGCTTAATTTAAAAAACATGCCATGAAAGAAGTTAAAGTTCTTTTAAGAAATACCAAGAAAAAAAGTCTAAATAACTGGGAAAGATACTCCATAGACTTGGTTGGGATGGCATAATATAATAGCGTTGAAATCTCTCTCCCAAATGATCTAAAAATTCAATATGATCATAATAAATAAAACCTGTTGTAGTTTTTGAGAAACTCAATGTCCTTATTTGAAAATTTTCCTGGAGACAGAGAAGTCCACAGATCATTTTGTCAACAAAAGCTGAGCAAAAAAGAGACATTTGCCTTACCCAATATTGCTATGTATTACAAAAGAAACCCAAATATAAAAAAGAATAGGCAAAAGATGTAAATGAGCAATTTACAGAAAAGGGAGACCGAAATTGCTAAAGAAGCATGGGAGGTGGGGAATTGCTCGAACGTCAGAAATTAGAGATATCCAAATGGAATCAATAATGGTGTACCATGTGACACACCATGGGAGGCCAAAACTGAAGAGCTAAATAATGCCAGAGTTGCATGGATCTGGGAAAATAGGAAGCCTGTGGACTCCTGGTGGGAGTGTGGATAGGTATACTTCTGGTGGAAAACAACCAGTAACACGTAATTTCAGGTGGAATTATTTCCCATCAACGGGTGTAGGATACTGTTGCATGTTTTCTAGCCTTTCTTGTTGCTTAAGGAAGCCTGCCATCAGTGTGCTATTCCTTTAAAGGTATTTCCTTCCCAGTTCCTTCTGTTCCTCCATGAAGTGAACTTCTGCCCTGCACCTCAGCAACTCCACTCCTGTCTGGGGCTCCCGCTGAATTCATCCTCCAGGTCCTTAAGGGAATATGTATGAGAATGTTCACCTCCAGCGGCTATGGAAGCAGGAGGTGGGAGTAGCCTTGGTGCAGACAGGTCAAATGGATGAACACGTGCTGTGAAGTGCTGCATAGCAGACAAGCATCATACGCCATCGTAGGTCCTTACAACATGGTGTTTAGTGGGGGCAGACGCTAGGAAACAGAATGAGGTTCTCGGACCCTATCATTTATATAAGTAAATATTTACATGCTTAAATATAACATGGCACATCTGGAAGTATGTGTACGAACGCACGGATGCATAAGAAACTCGTTGGAGGGTTGCCTCTGGGAACCATGGGCTGGGGGCAGGCAACGAGGAGTCCGTGGACCGAGGGCTAGGCCTTGCCGATGGGCCAGTGATAGGTGCTGTGACCCAGGTGGAACACTCTGCGCCTGGAGTCTTTAACAAATTCTAGGACTATTTCTGTTCTTTAGATCTGTGAGTGAGGGTCTGTGAGTTATAAAATCTCTTCATCTCTGTATTATTGGAAAAGTCACTATTTTACTTCCTTGAATGATCATTTTTTTTTTCCCATAGAATTTCAGGTGGAATTATTTCCCATCAACGGGTGTAGGATACTGTTGCATGTTTTCTAGCCTTTCTTGTTGCTTAAGGAAGCCTGCCATCAGTGTGCTATTCCTTTAAAGGTATTTCCTTCCCAGTTGCTTCTGTTATATTTTCATTGTCTTTGGTGTTCGGGGGTGAATATATTTTTATCTGGTTTGCTTGGAACTCTGGTCAATTTCAGGGACATAATACAGTGTGAGCGTGCATGCCTGCTACGTTGCTTCAGTCGTGTCTGACTCTTGGCGACCTTATGGATGGTAGCCCACCAGGTTCCTCTGTCCATGGGATTCTCTAGGCAAGAAGACTGGAGTGGGTGGCCATGCCCTCTTGCAGGGGATCTTCCCTACCCAGGGATGGAACCCAAGTCTCTTACGTCTCCTGCATTAACAGGCAGGTTTTTTGCCACTAGCGTCACCTGGGAAACCAGACCTAATAAAAGCCCACTAGCAAAACCTGAGACCTAAAACAAGATCTCCCCTCCCTGACCTGGGATGGGACAGTGCTGATGGGGGTGGGCATGGTATGCATTGCATGTGTCTCACCATGGTGTGGGCACCGAGGACGGAACTTCCATGTGGGAGTTGAGAACTAGGGTCCTGTGGGTACCTGACTTAAACTGTCCTCCAAGAAGAGCCTTTGACAGGACCCTTTTGTGCCTGCAGGCATTGGTGCTACTCAAGCTTGACGATCCTTGTTTGTTACATAACAATCCACGTGACGCATTTTCCATCCACAACTGCCAGGGCTGGGGTTGGTGTGTGAGCTCTGGTCTCACCGCCCACATTCAGGTCCTGGTCTCACCTCCTCTTGGTGGTCTATCACAAAGGGCTTGGTGAGGGCTAAAGGACTTAAGCCACAGAAGATACACAGAATGGAGTACATGCCCAAGAACGATTTGCTCCTATTATTGGGCAGAAGAAAACAGTGGTGGTCATGAGTCCTTGCTTTAGAATCAAGCCATCTAGGATTGAGTCTCAAATTTTAATGCTCAAGAAACAATCTAACCTCCTAGACCCTCAGTTTTCACATCTGTAAAATGGGGATTTAAAATACCTACCCCTGAGGGTTGTTACAGGGGAGAAGGAAGGTGAAGCAAGTCAGTAGCTTAGTGCTGGGTTGGCACAGGATGGCCCCCACGCACAGACGGTACAATAATAACATCGATAATAATGACCATCCTTAAGGAAGCTTTGGGAGGTAAAGTGACCTGTCTAAGGTCACTCAGTCAGGACATGGCAGAATTGGGTCTGGAACCACCCGGGGCTTTTGCTTGGAACTCTGGTCAATTTCAGGGACATAATACAGTGTGGCGTGCATGCCTGCTAAGTTGCTTCAGTCGTGTCTGACTCTTGGCGACCTTATGGATGGTAGCCCACCAGGTTCCTCTGTCCATGGGATTCTCTAGGCAAGAAGACTGGAGTGGGTGGCCATGCCCTCTTGCAGGGGATCTTCCCTACCCAGGGATGGAACCCAAGTCTCTTACGTCTCCTGCATTAACAGGCAGGTTTTTTGCCACTAGCGTCACCTGGGAAACCAGACCTAATAAAAGCCCACTAGCAAAACCTGAGACCTAAAACAAGATCTCCCTCCTGACCTGGGATGGGACAGTGCTGATGGGGGTGGGCATGGTATGCATTGCATGTGTCTCACCATGGTGTGGGCACCGAGGACGGAACTTCCATGTGGGAGTTGAGAACTAGGGTCCTGTGGGTACCTGACTTAAACTGTCCTCCAAGAAGAGCCTTTGACAGGACCCTTTTGTGCCTGCAGGCATTGGTGCTACTCAAGCTTGACGATCCTTGTTTGTTACATAACAATCCACGTGACGCATTTTCCATCCACAACTGCCAGGGCTGGGGTTGGTGTGTGAGCTCTGGTCTCACCGCCCACATTCAGGTCCTGGTCTCACCTCCTCTTGGTGGTCTATCACAAAGGGCTTGGTGAGGGCTAAAGGACTTAAGCCACAGAAGATACACAGAATGGAGTACATGCCCAAGAACGATTTGCTCCTATTATTGGGCAGAAGAAAACAGTGGTGGTCATGAGTCCTTGCTTTAGAATCAAGCCATCTAGGATTGAGTCTCAAATTTTAATGCTCAAGAAACAATCTAACCTCCTAGACCCTCAGTTTTCACATCTGTAAAATGGGGATTTAAAATACCTACCCCTGAGGGTTGTTACAGGGGAGAAGGAAGGTGAAGCAAGTCAGTAGCTTAGTGCTGGGTTGGCACAGGATGGCCCCCACGCACAGACGGTACAATAATAACATCGATAATAATGACCATCCTTAAGGAAGCTTTGGGAGGTAAAGTGACCTGTCTAAGGTCACTCAGTCAGGACATGGCAGAATTGGGTCTGGAACCAGGCTTTGCTGAACCTTCCCGGGGAGCTTTTGCCCCAGTCCTGGTGCTCACCGCGGAGGTCACTGCATTATTGCCCAGCGTCCAGGAGTTTTGTCTTTGTGATGGAGTAAGAGACAGACTTGTTTTTCAATCCTGAAGACCTTTTACTTTGAGGCCATAGAAGCCGTCCCAGCTCAGGAAGCAGCATCTTGAGCTACATTCAGAAAAGTGAGTTTCCAATTTGGGGACACCTTGAGGAAGAAATGGATCTTTAATGGGGGAAGCTCTTTTGGCAAGATAATTTAACTAGAAAGAGAAGGGAGCGGCAGAAGCCTGAGAAGCACAGCGTCCTTGGGGCCAGGGGCTGGACCAGGAGGACCCGAGGGCTAAGCTGGGGCAAATGGCTCCAGAGACCGTCTTCTCGCCCCGGGAAGCCAGCGGACAGCTCCACCTGGTTTGTGCTGCTCGGACTTTTTCCAGTTGCCATGTGAAACTGCCAACATTTTCCACATTAAGAACAAATCGAAAGAGATTTTTCACTAAGCGTGAGTTAGGGGGAGGGAACGCGAGCAAATCAAATTCATGCAAAAATAGAGGAAATTAATTTTTAAAAAGCCCGACCGAACACCCTGTAATTTTCAATGATTTCCTTTCAGGGAAACTGACCACTGTCACTATAAACAAAACGGAGAATAAATAAATAAAAAGGGAAAGAAGGTTGTGTGTGTGTGTGTGTGTGTTTTTTTTTTTTCCCTCCTGGCCTCCCTGATGGATGGTTTACAGAGGCCTCGGGATAAAAGTCAGTCTCTAATTGTTCCCAGATGGTGCCTGCTTCTGCCTGGCTTCGGTGTTTCCCCAAGGCTCAGCCCCAGCCTGGCAGACACGGTGGTGGTGACGGCTGCCGGACCCTCATCCCTTTGACAGTGGCCACGGCCAGAGGCAGAGGGGCAGCAGAAGGTCGAGGCCATTGGTGGGAGGGGCAGATGGCCACGAAAAACCCGTTACCATCATGGAAATGACAAGCCTCGGAACCAGTGCCCTTCGGAGCGTCCGGGCTCCGCGTCTGTCCCTCTGAGAGGCTGTGCACCTCCTCTCTCTAGGGTTCGCCTTCCTTACTTTCTCAGCTCCATGCCCTGGGGGCCCATGAGGTCTGGCCACTGAGGAGGGGTGTGGCCAGACAGAGATTCCCTCCTGACCTGGGAGAACTTTGTCCTTCCAGAGCACTGCCTGAATGGCAGCCCCTGGACCAGTTATTAAGAGCAGCCTGAAAACCCTTGTCTGAAAAAACAGTCATAATTAGAGGAGTCATCCAGGATCATCTTTGGTCCTGTGCAGTCAGGGCTGGGGGTCTCTGTGGATTGCTTTCAGCTGGTCCCATCCCACCTGCTAGGAGCCCCTCACCCCAGGCTGCCACCCCTGCACCTCTGCTGCCTTTAGCACGGGATTCCTGGTTGGTCACATGGGATGTGTCTGCCACCTCCCTTCCCTTCCTGACCCTGCCTTCTAGGAATGAAGCCCGGATCTCTCCATGAGCTGGTCCCCTCCTGATTCCTAGACAACGAGGACTTAGCAGGCTTAGGAGTTGGGCACACAGTCAGTTTCTGAACCCTCATTCCCACCATCTCGGCCCCTCTCCTGACTCTGTTTTAGGGATTCAGGTACTTAGAAAAAATCAGACCCTCTTCTCTGCCTAGGAAGAATTTGAAAATCACTTCTTAGTTGTTGCATATCTCTTGTAAAACAAATATCATGATGCCTTGGGGTAAATGAATCAGAAACAGATGGATAACATTTATCTGAAATACACAGAATTTCAACCCAGAGGGAAGACGTGGGGGTGGGGGAGTGATTGGGGTTTCCAAGAGCCCAGATACAAGGAAAGGGGCTCGAGCTGCAGGATGGATTGGACCAGCTTGTCCGGGAGCCTCCAGCCCAGGGTCCACAGAGGCCATGCACGCAGAGCTCCTCCGAGGAGCGTGGTTATCAAGGATAGGGCGACTATCGAGTTTCTAAAACGTGGCTTCTGAAAATAAGCTGTTCTAATTTACAGTATACCTTCTCGTAACGACGCCTCCGGAGCACATGGCCCCCGTGGGAGATGGAAATCATTTTGTCGATAGCCAGAGGCTGGGTCTGGCATCCGATCTGCAGCCGGTACATGTGTGGAACGAGGCTGTGATTGGTGGGGTTGGGAGGGTGCTGGGGGGTGGGCGGGAGCGGACACATCAGTGGTTTCAACAGGAATGCGAAAATACTATATTTTGTGACAAAGTTGCTCTAGGGTAGGCAGATTGCTCACAAATGGGTTGCAGATTTCTCTGAAATATGTATGGACTTCCATGCAGATGAAAGGGAGCTTGGGGCTCTGATGCATTTGGGGTTTGGTTGAGCTCAAAACTAGGAGCGGAGCTGGAGACCATGACTCGGCCCAGCGGTGGCCCCTGGACTGGCCCTCACCCTTTCTACACGTGTGGCCGTGCTGGTCCCACATCTGCAACATCCTCAAGAGAAGCTACTGTCCTCTTGGGTGTCCAACCTGCCCTGCAGGACTTGTTGTTGTTGTTTAGTGATAAGTTGAGTCTGACCCTTTGGGACCCCATGGACTGCAGGACACCAAGCTTCCCTGTCCTTCACCATCTCCTAGAGTTTGCTCAAACTCATATCCATTGAGTCAGTGATGCCATCCAACCATCTCATCCTCTGTTGTCCCCTTCTCTTCCTGCCCTCCATCTTTCCCAACATCAGGGTCTTTTCCAATGAGTCGGTGCTTCATATCAGGTGGCTAATGTATTGGAGCTTCAGCTTCAGCATCCGTCCTACTGATGAACGTTCAGGGTGAGTCTCTCCCAAACCAACCTGAGCCTGGGGCTCCTACTACCACGCAGCTTTCTTCATTCATCAGAGGGGAAGCCTGCTTTCTGGTCTGGGACATGATATTTTGAAAAGGATGGCAGAATGAAAAGTGCTTGGGGGGATCACTTAGAGTCTGTCCTGAAGTTCACGTTCTACTGAAAATGTTAGACACTCTTTCACAAGCCCAGCTCTGGTTCCTTCCTAGAATGTCAAAAGCATTCATTGATTGATTAGTTCACAGTGGACGTATCTAACCTGGGACTCTTTCTGCTACTGTCTTATATTTTATGTAAGAGTCATTTTTCTTTTTTTAATAGCCTATGCATATACTCCCATATACTTTTTTGTTTTATCGTTTTGGCTACACGAGGTCTTTGTTGCAGTGCTTGGACTCAGTAGTGCAGTGCAAAAGATCAGTTGCCCTGGAACACGTGAGATCTTAGTTTCCCAACCAGGGATCAAACCTGTGTCTCCCGCACTGGAAGGTGGGTTCTTCACCACTGAACTTCCAAGGAAGCCCCTCAGATTCCCCCTTGATTGCTCCCTCTTGCTCATGCCTCAGACCCCGTCTACCAAGGAAGAGCATAACTTTTCGACCCCTGAGATTCTTGAATCCTCTAGGTCACTGGTATCTTCTTCCTGGAAGAAGCTCAGTCCCCTTCAAGATGGCCTCCAGCCGCTGCACTGCCTGCTTTTCTGCCAACCCACCCTCCACACGGCCGCCCCAGGGGCCTCTTTTCTTCTCAAAGCATAATTCAGGTCATTATGCATTTCTGTGCGTAAAATTGTTAAGTGGCTTCCCATTGTAGTTAGAATTAAACCCAAGCTTCTCTCTGTGATGGTTAAACCTTGTATGACCCAGCCCCTGCTGGGAAGGGTCTCCCACTGTGCTCCACCCTGGCTTTCCTGGGACCCGCTTACGCCCCCTCCTTCCATCTGAAGCCTCTCAGACACACATCACTGGTTCCTCCTGCTTCCTTTGAGTTTCAGGTTAGAAGATGTCTCCTATTTGTTCATAGCTATTAATAATGATGCAAGACCTTGATGAAAATCCACCCTTGATTAGAGAAGAAAATAGAAAAGCTTTCTGGATGCTGATCTTAATTACTGTTTAGCCTTCAACACTTGTTAGCACATGGATATATGTTTGCACACACACCCACATACCTGAACACATAAACCAACTGATGACAATGTACTTGAGGACCCATGATATTTTGAAAAGGATGGCAGAATGAAAAGTGCTTGGGGGGATCACTTAGAGTCTGTCCTGAAGTTCACGTTCTACTGAAAATGTTAGACACTCTTTCACAAGCCCAGCTCTGGTTCCTTCCTAGAATGTCAAAAGCATTCATTGATTGATTAGTTCACAGTGGACGTATCTAACCTGGGACTCTTTCTGCTACTGTCTTATATTTTATGTAAGAGTCATTTTTCTTTTTTTAATAGCCTATGCATATACTCCCATATACTTTTTTGTTTTATCGTTTTGGCTACACGAGGTCTTTGTTGCAGTGCTTGGACTCAGTAGTGCAGTGCAAAAGATCAGTTGCCCTGGAACACGTGAGATCTTAGTTTCCCAACCAGGGATCAAACCTGTGTCTCCCGCACTGGAAGGTGGGTTCTTCACCACTGAACTTCCAAGGAAGCCCCTCAGATTCCCCCTTGATTGCTCCCTCTTGCTCATGCCTCAGACCCCGTCTACCAAGGAAGAGCATAACTTTTCGACCCCTGAGATTCTTGAATCCTCTAGGTCACTGGTATCTTCTTCCTGGAAGAAGCTCAGTCCCCTTCAAGATGGCCTCCAGCCGCTGCACTGCCTGCTTTTCTGCCAACCCACCCTCCACACGGCCGCCCCAGGGGCCTCTTTTCTTCTCAAAGCATAATTCAGGTCATTATGCATTTCTGTGCGTAAAATTGTTAAGTGGCTTCCCATTGTAGTTAGAATTAAACCCAAGCTTCTCTCTGTGATGGTTAAACCTTGTATGACCCAGCCCCTGCTGGGAAGGGTCTCCCACTGTGCTCCACCCTGGCTTTCCTGGGACCCGCTTACGCCCCCTCCTTCCATCTGAAGCCTCTCAGACACACATCACTGGTTCCTCCTGCTTCCTTTGAGTTTCAGGTTAGAAGATGTCTCCTATTTGTTCATAGCTATTAATAATGATGCAAGACCTTGATGAAAATCCACCCTTGATTAGAGAAGAAAATAGAAAAGCTTTCTGGATGCTGATCTTAATTACTGTTTAGCCTTCAACACTTGTTAGCACATGGATATATGTTTGCACACACACCCACATACCTGAACACACAACACCAACTGATGACAATGTACATTAAGTCCTGTGCCCAGTGAGGACTGCACTGCTGAAGAGGGGCTGAGGGGAGCAGAGCTTCGCTGACAAACAAATACAGTGAAAAACCACCTGAAACCCTGGCCCCTCCCAGCCCAGGAAGGGCTGCCATGTAGCCTCGTGAGCAAGGGCCTCTCTGCTCTTTGCTGAGAGTGGATAATGGAGTAGTCCTGGGTCACTGTGGGGGGGGGGGTCACAGGTCAGAGAACTGGGAAGCATGTACACGCCACTGCTCCTGATGGAACGGGACCATGTTGTACAATGTGGTTCAACTCTCTGGAGCATGAACGGGAGAAAGAGAGGATGGAAGGGAGGCTGACGTAGGACAGACAAGGGGTCAACAGGGCATCTGGCTTTCCTCCGTAAACGGTCCCCATGACAAGACAATGCATGTTCTCCTGGACACTTTCAAACATTACAGAAAACTAAGATCTTTGGGGGAACAAATCTCCCAGAGCCCTTAGCCAAAGAAAACCATTGTGGGACCTCCCTGACCGTCCAGTGGCTAAGGCGCCACGCTCCAGATGCAGAGGGCCTGGTTTCAGTCCGTGGTGGGGGTATTAGACTCCACATGCTGCAACTGAAGATCCTGCATGTTACAAATAAACAAACAAACAAACAAACAATGAACCATTGCTACCATTTTGATGCATTTATTCTCACATTTTCTCTGAAGGTTTTTTTTCTTTTAATAAGAATTACATAGCAGCCATCATGTTGTATATACAATTTTTTGTCGATTTTTTTTTCATTTACCCTAAAAAATGTTCCTGTCACCAAAAACAAAAAGGGGATGGATTCAGTTTATCTTCCCCAACGAATGGGAATTTATCTCTCAGTCAATTGTTACACACCATTACACAGTGATTAACCAATTTTGTATAAAAGATTTAGGACTGCTTTCTCGGGAGAGATTAGATGGATTCTTTAGTTATTTTAACATTTGTTTAGTTCATTTTGGTCAGTAATGATTTTTAAGTCTCTTTCTCTCTTGATTTCCTTTTGTTGTCTCTGGATTCTTTATGAAGTAATGATAGGGACAGAGTAGAATAGGTAGGCTGTTGTAGAGTCCTGGTAGGGGATGGTAGGTAGAAGGGAGACACCTGAGAAAGGTTGGAAGGCCAGTGAGCTGATGATAACTCAGGAGAGCTGCTCCTTGTTCAGTAAAGCAAGCTTGACTGGGTAGAAACAGCTGATGAAGGAGGAGCTGGCAAAGAAGCAACCAATGATGTATGTCCTGCAACTGCGTCTACTTGGGGGCGGTCTTCTACCATCCTATATGTATTGCTGCTCAGTCGAAGAGAGGAGAGCAGAGCAGAGCAGAGCTTTCCTGCCTGCCCGCTTGCACCTCTTACAAGTACCCTATCCTAATAAATCCTCTTCTTGCCTATCACTCTGCCTCTCGCTGAATTCCTTCTATGTTGAGGCATGAAGAACCTGAGCCTCAGTGGGTCCAGACGTTGGGTGAGTGCTGGATTAAGTCCTGGCCGCGTGGGTTCGAGTCCCAGACAGGGTTTTAGCCAGGCTTGAGTCCTGACTATGTGGGTTCAAGTCCCAAGCAGAGTTTGGGCTGGGGTTAAGCCTTAGCCACGGGGGTTCAAGTCCCAAACTGGTTTTGGCTAGGTTCAAGCCCTAGTCACGTGGGTTCAAGTCCCAAACAGGGTTTTGGCTGGAATTCAAGCTCCAGCCATGTGGGTTCAAGTCCCAAGCAGAGTTTGATCAGGTCTGGGTCCTGAGTTTAGGTCTCAAATCGAGGTAAAACCTTTTCAGTAACTTCCAAATAGTTGCAGAAGTTCTCAGCAAGCTATAGTTGCTCAGTCAAGTCCTTTTTCTCCTTCTTCCTAGACAAAATCAGGCCCATTTCTCAGCTTCTGCTGGGAAGGGCTCCATGGGTCCAGGAAGGATCTAGAGGCCGCTGGATGAAGCCATGGAAGTTCTTAAGAGCACTGCTCAAAGCAAGGATGACCAAACACTATGGACAGAGGAGCCTGACAGGCTACAGTCCATGGGGTTGCAAAGAGTTGGACATGACTGAGGGACTAAGCATAGCACAGACCTCTTTGGGCTTTCTTGATGGCTCAGGAATAAAGAAACTGCTTGCTAATGTAGGAGGCACAGGTTCGATCTCTGGCTTGGGAAGATCCCCTGGAGGAAGAAATGGCAGCCTACTCATATTCTTGCCTGAAAAGTCCCATGAAAAGAGGAGCCTAGTGGGCTACAGTCCAAAGGGCTGTAGAGTTGGATGCAAATAAAACGATTTCACACACACACACACAAACCTTCTTACAGAGGGGCAGGTAGGGGAGGCAATGAGAGCCAGAGACGGCTGCCAGGGAAGCGGGATGAGCAGAGGAAGGGCAGCCTCTTCCAGAGTGGGGCCTGAACCCTTGCTCACAGGAGCTGAGGGGTCTTCCAAGGTGCCAAATCTGTTTAAATATGTGCTACAAAATTATAAGCTGCGATTTCCTGAGCTGCCTCATTTAAAAACCCACATCAATGAGTGGGTAATAAAAATATCATTTCGTATTCCACATATGATGAAAGCGTCCTCAGTGCCAACGTTTCCACCGAGAAGCCTCTTGCCCTGTCCTGCCTGAGCAGCGTCACCGTCCGCCCCTGTCACCGGGGGAGGCCGGCGGAGCCTCAGACCCAGCTCCGGGGGCTCGGACAGTCCAGGCCGACTTCATCCGTCACCTCCCTGTGTCCTGGCTTCCTCTTCGGTAAGATGGGGACACAAATAGAACCTGTCTCATAGAGATTAGGAGGACTGAATGAATAAAATCTTGAGAGTCACCTAGCTCCCTGAAAGACAGCTCCTATTGTAAGAAACAGACTTTCTCTGGCTGAATCTTCCAGTTTAGCACAAACTGACCGTATACTCACCAGATGCCTGGACCAAGTGAAATAACCGTCCGATGTGGAGAGCCCTTTTAAGCTTTGTTTTTGTTCCAGTTCAGGTTTTTATTTTCATTTTTAAAAATGTAGACAAGTCCAATTACTTTTTTTTTTTTTCAATGTAGGTTTGCTAGGCTGCTGGAACTCTTCGGTTTGGTTTGTGGCAAACGTTGCCAACTAGCCTTGGGTTGGGTTTGGCTTTCAGCTGAAGGAGCAGCTTTGGGCTGATTTGAGGCACACCATTTGGCTTTGGCTTAAAGCTGCTTGCTAATGTAGGAGGCACAAGTTCGATCTCTGGCTTGGGAAGATCCCTGGAGGAAGAAATGGCAGCCTACTCATATTCTTGCCTGAAAAGTCCCATAAAAAGAGGAGCCTAGTGGGCTACAGTCCAAGGGCTGTAGAGTTGGATGCAAATAAAACGATTTCACACACACACACACAAACCTTCTTACAGAGGGGCAGGTAGGGGAGGCAATGAGAGCCAGAGACGGCTGCCAGGGAAGCGGGATGAGCAGAGGAAGGGCAGCCTCTTCCAGAGTGGGGCCTGAACCCTTGCTCACAGGAGCTGAGGGGTCTTCCAAGGTGCCAAATCTGTTTAAATATGTGCTACAAAATTATAAGCTGCGATTTCCTGAGCTGCCTCATTTAAAAACCCACATCAATGAGTGGGTAATAAAAATATCATTTCGTATTCCACATATGATGAAAGCGTCCTCAGTGCCAACGTTTCCACCGAGAAGCCTCTTGCCCTGTCCTGCCTGAGCAGCGTCACCGTCCGCCCCTGTCACCGGGGGAGGCCGGCGGAGCCTCAGACCCAGCTCCGGGGGCTCGGACAGTCCAGGCCGACTTCATCCGTCACCTCCCTGTGTCCTGGCTTCCTCTTCGGTAAGATGGGGACACAAATAGAACCTGTCTCATAGAGATTAGGAGGACTGAATGAATAAAATCTTGAGAGTCACCTAGCTCCCTGAAAGACAGCTCCTATTGTAAGAAACAGACTTTCTCTGGCTGAATCTTCCAGTTTAGCACAAACTGACCGTATACTCACCAGATGCCTGGACCAAGTGAAATAACCGTCCGATGTGGAGAGCCCTTTTAAGCTTTGTTTTTGTTCCAGTTCAGGTTTTTATTTTCATTTTTAAAAATGTAGACAAGTCCAATTACTTTTTTTTTTTTTTCAATGTAGGTTTGCTAGGCTGCTGGAACTCTTCGGTTTGGTTAGTGGCAAACGTTGCAAACTAGCCTTCGGGTTGGGTTTGGCTTTCAGCTGAAGGGAGCAGCTTTGGGCTGATTTGAGGCACACCATTTGGCTTTGGCTTAAAGCCTGAACGTGCGATTTCTGATCCTCTTTCTCTGTGGCTCACCGGAGAGCGCCCAAGAAGAGAGCAAAGTGATGCTCTTTAGAGAGGTTCATACAGAGCCTGCACGTTACTGGGTCCTGGGCTTTGCATCAGAAACTTCCTTGAAATCTTGGCTCCTTTGCATCTGGAAACGCAGCCGCTTTAGAGGCCTCATGTGTCCATGTGCCATGGAAGAACCATGGCAGACACAGTTTTGGTTTTCTGTATATATATATATACACACACATATAGCATAAACACTTTGCCCCCAAACCCACAGGCACCTGGTAGAGCCTGCAGCAACAGCAGATCGTAACCTAAAAGTTCAGCAGATGTTTGCTCTGCATTCAAGTCCACTGAGGTATTTGAACTTCCAGCCTCACGCTATGTGGAAACTGCTGAATTTATAGAAAATGTTGGCATCACCCACTAAATAGTTGTTTTTAGATGTACTTTCCCAACTACTGTGAACTAGAGAGGTTAAGCGAATTTCTAAGTCATCCGGCGGCTCATGAGGGCATGAAAGATAACCTGCGGAATTCCTCTGCCTTGCTCTCACCTCCACCTGCTCTCACCGCCACCATTTCCTTGTCTTCAGGAGGGTGCATGCTTGTCTTATAGGATCCCTTAGTTCCTTGGCAGGTCCATGATGATCACTCGATAGAATTTTCAGGCTTTCTTTCTGGGTATCTCCAAAACTGAACAGAGATTTAGGTTCCCAGCAGAACAACAGTTAGTAAATGAACGTGTGGTGATTTTATTTACATCTCTTTTCCAGAGCTAAATCTTCTCCCCAGGGATCCGTATGTCCCTAGGCTGTAAGCACAGAAGGAGGAAGACCCATGAATGGCAAGACGCCACGTCTCACTGGCTCTCATCTCTGTCTGTCAGGAAGGACCCGCCCCCCGGATTTCTAAGAGTCCTCGTCATGGACACAGCCGTGTTCTGCAGGGCAGTGGTTCCCTCTCGTTTGGGACCATCGAAGGCTCCCTCACCGTGCTGCTTCCAGCTTTTGTTGGTGACACACCTTCTGTTTGCCTTTAGCCTTCTGTCTTCTTAGATCCCAGAAATGAATCCATGTGTGTTTCACAGGTGACAAACCAGAGTCACAGATTTCAAGCTCACCCTTTTTCGGAACCGTGGCTTCCCTCTGACTCCGGTGGGTGCTTTTGGAACTGGGTCAAGTTGGTCCCCAGCAGCTGCCTTGTCTCTTGGACTGTGTTCATTCAGGTGTTTCCTGTGTTCACAAAACCCAGATGAGTCCCAGTCACATCTGAGACCGTCTCTGTGCATCCTGGTGAAGGTAAGCAGTGGTTGTGGGTAAATAGAAATACCATGAACTTAGAGCCTGAGCTATCAGCTTATGAGATGAATTTCAATCCTCCATTTGCCATAAGCAATGATAACACACACTGTAAACTAGCCAATAGAGCGATTGGCCAGAAATCAATTTGCCCCGTACTCTGCTGGCTGGCATTTCCCACCTGGCTGTCGTCCCTATTAGGAAGGTGTTGGAGGATCTATGGCCCCTCCTGCCTTTGATCAGACTGGATTATCTACTAACCAAAATCATGTTTCTATTAACTACTTATGACATTGCAGTTATTCACATAGCATGAAATGGTTTCCACCGCCTTTGAGGGTTTTTTGTTTTGTTTTGTTTTCAGCTTCAGTTTTACTAACTTTCCGAAGCTGATCCCTGAACTGGCTTGTGGGAGATATCCTGCCTTTCAGAGCTGCACAGGGGGACACCCCTGCCCCACAGCGGCCCCTGGGTTCCACCCTCACACACGCCTGGGAGCAGCCCACGAAGCCTCTGCTTACACTATCACGGATCCTGCCAGCTTGGGGTGTGATTGTCTGGAAAACTGTCCAGGGGGTACGCCCTATTAAAAAAAAACTGTTTGATTTCATAAGAAAACACTAATACCAATATTTTAATACATAGTTGTTTCATAAGAGCTTTTCAACTGAAAAATGATTACAAAACACATCTATGTGTCAGTCTGAGTTATGAGTGAGTCTGGTCCTGGGGCGCACGTGGGGTCTTGTAAGACTATAGTCATCAGAAGTGGTTCTGAAGTGTGTTAGTAAGAGGATAACTGATATTTATTTTTTTGTTGTTGTGCTGTGTCTTCATTGCTGCATGCAGGCTTTCTCTTGTTGTGGTGTGCAGGGGCTATTCTTGAGCTTCTTATTGCTGTGGGTTCTCTTGTTTTGGAACATAGGCTCCAGGACACTCGGACTTCAGTAGTTGGTAGCTCTTAGGCATAGTTGCTCCCCAGCATGTGGAATCTTGGTCCAGGAATTGAACCCATGTCCCTTGCATTGGCAGGTGGATTCTTAACCATTGAACCAACAGGAAAGTCCTATGTTTCTTAAAAAAAAAAAAAGGGTAGAGAAAGACTTATTCTAACTGAGGTAGTGCAAGTGTCGACATGTCAGTTGCTCAGTTGAGTTTGACTCTTTGGGACCCCATGGACTGCAGCCCACGAGGCTCATCTGTCCATAAGATTTCCTAGGCAAGAATATCCGAGCGGATTGCCATTCCTTTTTCCAGGGGATCTTCCTGATCTAGGGATCAAACCTGGGTATCCTGCACTGCAGACAGATTCTTTACCATCTGAGTCACAAGGGAAACGCTCTTATTGGGGTAAATCACCTGCAAATACAACTGATAACAGCTCTTCCCATATGCATGGGCTGTGAGCGTGAGGGTCTTTTCCATCTCGCTTGTACCTGGGCTGTCCCGGTGGCAGTGGCAGTCTGGGACTTCAGAGTGGAGGCTTTAAGCAGCCTGACAGCTTTTGTATCCTGAAACTCTGAGCCACTCCTGTCAGTCAGACTGCCCTCAAGAGAGAAAGGGTTCGTCCGCCCTCGCTGTTCCCGCCACAGCACCTGAAGGGCCAGACCTGTGAACCAGGCCTCTGAGATTTATTCAGACTGTAGAGTCCAGGGCCAATAAGTGGTTCTTGTTTTAAGCACGAAGGTATGGGGTGGCTTATAATGTAGCAAAACATAAGGAACACACTGTCAGTAGAAAGCTGACTACCCTGGTGGCTTGCCTATGACTTAAATTACTGGGAAGATGTGACCAAATTTGCATAAGGAATTCAGGGGCCTGCTGGAGGAAACCAGAAGGAAACCTCCGTCCCTCTTCTCAGAGATGACATGTGGTGGACATCAGTCAGGATGGACCTAAACCCCAAGCTATCATCCAGGGACCCGAGAGTGCAGGGCCTCCTGAAATAAAACCGGTGGAGAGGCTGTGATCAGGGCTCAGACCCTCATCAACGGCCACAGCACTTCCTGCACTAAAGCCGCGGACACAGTCACAGGGAGCTGCCTAGGATGTGGCTATGGGAGTAGCCAGACTGACATGTTGGAGTTTCCCTGACAGACAGGAAAGGGAGGTGCAAGAGGGAGGGGTTTGAGGGACAGACTTAACACACGGCAGGCTCAAGCACTGCCTTGGGGACACTCCTGGCGGGTTATGTTTTGACTCCCAAACAGGGAAGTCAGCCATCCCAGGTGTATTTCTGTTTTCTACCTTGAGAAATTTCATCTTGAGGAGGAAAAATCTACTGAGAAAAAAAAAGAAAAACAGTAACTGAAGTCGTAAAGAAATAGCCTCTCATTCACAAGCAATAGGAACCTTTCTCCCAAACAGAATGTGTGAACAGAACACAAAGAAATAATTTTAGCATGTAAGGAAAACTGTGCATAACCATCCCACAGCCTATGTTTGAAAACTGCCCTCACTGAATACCTGAATGGTTAAAATATTAACTTTTTTAAAAAAAACAGAGATTCCAAAAGGTGAGTGATTTAGACCTTTTCTCTTCTTTCCTTTCTCCCTGCCTCCCCGCCCCCAACCCAAATCAACAAATCAGAACACACCTCCACCTCGCTGAACTTGACCTCCAATGTGCTTGAGGGAGACAGGGCTGACAGCCTAGGGACTTGAGGGTCCCATTAACAGTCATCCACCCCCATTACCCCGTCTCTCTGGATTTCCTTTCATGCCAACGTTCCAACACTCCTTGCAAAGAGAATCGGCAGGCAGGTTCCGAAATTTGCATGCAGATCTGTCTTGATAGTAAAAATGCTTCAAGATGTGGCTGGGAGGACTGAGTGCTTGATTTCTGAAGCTTTGAAAGGCCCTTCCGCTCTCAGCCTCGTTTCTCATGGTGGAGTTGTACCCACGGTCTATTCTTCAAAAAGAGCCATCCCTTGCCTCCTCTGCCGCTAGGGGCTCCCAGAAAGGACCCTGTGAGCTGGTAGGGGATGTTCTCTGGAGCCCTTGCAGGGCCAGAGCTCACAGAAGTGGGATAGGTAACAAGGGACAGCCAGGGGTGGAGTGTATAAACCCTTTGCAAGTTCTGGTCCATGTCTGTCATCTCAACTTGAGTTCATCCGTTGACCTTGGATGGATTCAGGGTAGCAGGGAGGGCATTTACGTCCTCACCACTAGCATGGTTGGAAAGTGGACTCATACATGTCTGACCTTTTCCTTCATCTTCAACGGGCATTTTCCAGTTTCCTGACAGACAGGAAAGGGAGGTGCAAGAGGGAGGGGTTTGAGGGACAGACTTAACACACGGCAGGCTCAAGCACTGCCTTGGGGACACTCCTGGCGGGTTATGTTTTGACTCCCAAACAGGGAAGTCAGCCATCCCAGGTGTATTTCTGTTTTCTACCTTGAGAAATTTCATCTTGAGGAGGAAAAATCTACTGAGAAAAAAAAAGAAAAACAGTAACTGAAGTCGTAAAGAAATAGCCTCTCATTCACAAGCAATAGGAACCTTTCTCCCAAACAGAATGTGTGAACAGAACACAAAGAAATAATTTTAGCATGTAAGGAAAACTGTGCATAACCATCCCACAGCCTATGTTTGAAAACTGCCCTCACTGAATACCTGAATGGTTAAAATATTAACTTTTTTAAAAAAAACAGAGATTCCAAAAGGTGAGTGATTTAGACCTTTTCTCTTCTTTCCTTTCTCCCTGCCTCCCCGCCCCCAACCCAAATCAACAAATCAGAACACACCTCCACCTCGCTGAACTTGACCTCCAATGTGCTTGAGGGAGACAGGGCTGACAGCCTAGGGACTTGAGGGTCCCATTAACAGTCATCCACCCCCATTACCCCGTCTCTCTGGATTTCCTTTCATGCCAACGTTCCAACACTCCTTGCAAAGAGAATCGGCAGGCAGGTTCCGAAATTTGCATGCAGATCTGTCTTGATAGTAAAAATGCTTCAAGATGTGGCTGGGAGGACTGAGTGCTTGATTTCTGAAGCTTTGAAAGGCCCTTCCGCTCTCAGCCTCGTTTCTCATGGTGGAGTTGTACCCACGGTCTATTCTTCAAAAAGAGCCATCCCTTGCCTCCTCTGCCGCTAGGGGCTCCCAGAAAGGACCCTGTGAGCTGGTAGGGGATGTTCTCTGGAGCCCTTGCAGGGCCAGAGCTCACAGAAGTGGGATAGGTAACAAGGGACAGCCAGGGGTGGAGTGTATAAACCCTTTGCAAGTTCTGGTCCATGTCTGTCATCTCAACTTGAGTTCATCCGTTGACCTTGGATGGATTCAGGGTAGCAGGGAGGGCATTTACGTCCTCACCACTAGCATGGTTGGAAAGTGGACTCATACATGTCTGACCTTTTCCTTCATCTTCAACGGGTCAAGCTTCTAGGATTCTCCACCTCGGATGTGTCCCCAGCGGAGGTCTTCCCAACCTGCAGTTAAGATGTCAAGAGGTCCCAAGTGGGATAAGAGAAAAGTAGTTTTCCTTTACTCATCTCAAATGGAAATTTAGCATTCCTATTTTTTTTTAAATTGAGATATAATGGACACTTAACATTTTATTAGTTTCAGGTGTATAATATGATAATTTCATCTGAAGTAATTGCCACAATAAGCCTTGTCAACATAAACTGCTTCCTGGGGAGGAAAGACTTTTAAAATCTGTTCTCTTAGCAACTTTAAAATATGCAATAGTATATTATGGGCTATAGTCCTGTGCTGTCTGCTACACCTCCAAGGACTGTCTAGTCCTAAAGGGAGGCCGTCCAACTTCTGAACGCAGCCCATACAAGAGAAGGCCACTCTTGGAATCAGCCTGGTTTATAAACAGGTCTAAAGCTGCATGAAATCTTGGGGTGCTGGGGCTCAGGTAGAGGTGGAGGACCACCTGAGAGACAAAAGTGGGGGGCATGGACACAGTCGGGTCCCATCTGTCCCAGAAAGGCCTAGTGAAGACCTGGCAAATCCTGAGGGTCTTTAATATTACGCTGCCCCGTGTTCCCATCTCCTCTGCAAAGCCAAGGGCACTGAAGAAACTCCACTTCAGCCATTTTTTTTTAATACAGAGACTACAGGTTACTGCAGCCCATCTGAAAGACTCATTGCTTTTTTTTTTTTTTTTTTTTTAACTTATTTTTGACTGTGCTGAGTCTTCATTGCTACACACAGGCTTTCCACAGTTGTGGCAAGTGGCGACTACTCTCTATTTTCAGTCTTTAGGCTTCTCATTGAGATGTTTTCTCTTGCTGTGGAGTGCAGGATCTAGGGAGTGCAGGCTTCAGGAGCTGTGGCGCACCAGCTTAGTTGCTCCCTGGCATGTGGGATCGTCCTGAACCAGGGATCAAACTCATGCACCCTGCACTGGCAGGTGGATACTCTACCACTGGACCACCAGGGAAGTCCTACCTGCATTCTGAACAGGATGGCACTGCCAGCCAGTGGGCCACGACTGGCATTTAGCCGATGGCCAAAGACTGCCAGACACCTGCCATTCTGGGGACTGTCCCATAGGATGAACTGGTCCTTGGCCTGAACAACTCTCAAATGTCAGGCTGGACAGTCATTCCTGGAGGTGAAAAGCCTGCTTTTCTCATCTTATCCTAGAAACCAAGAAATCATTTTTGCCTGGTTTAGAGTACATGGAATGTTTTTCAGGAATGATACCAGTACATAAGACTGTACTTCGACAATGCTCAGAATTTAATTAAAATGTGTCCCCTATAGAAATGCAGCCGGTAGTTTCTGAACCCCAGGATGACCCACCCGCATCTCTGTAGATCGATGGTGTCGCTGGCTCAGTGTGGTGGGGTTGGGGAGACCAGGCAGTGGCTGAGACAGGTTGAGGCCAGTGTCAACTAGAGAGCAACCAAGTGAAGGTGTCAAGTCTTGGTAGTTTATTCCAGAGTCAAACATCTCCAGTTCCACATTCTAGAATAAGGGGACTGAGTCAGGAGGGGGCTAATCCCCTTCCACCAGGGGTAGTCCCATCTTCTGCTGCCTCACTGTCCCCAAAGCTGCCTGGACAGAAGGAAGAAGACAAAAGTGGGGGCACAGTCGGGTCCCATCTGTCCCAGAAAGGCCTAGTGAAGACCTGGCAAATCCTGAGGGTCTTTAATATTACGCTGCCCCGTGTTCCCATCTCCTCTGCAAAGCCAAGGGCACTGAAGAAACTCCACTTCAGCCATTTTTTAATACAGAGACTACAGGTTACTGCAGCCCATCTGAAAGACTCATTGCTTTTTTTTTTTTTTTTTTTTAACTTATTTTTGACTGTGCTGAGTCTTCATTGCTACACACAGGCTTTCCACAGTTGTGGCAAGTGGCGACTACTCTCTATTTTCAGTCTTTAGGCTTCTCATTGAGATGTTTTCTCTTGCTGTGGAGTGCAGGATCTAGGGAGTGCAGGCTTCAGGAGCTGTGGCGCACCAGCTTAGTTGCTCCCTGGCATGTGGGATCGTCCTGAACCAGGGATCAAACTCATGCACCCTGCACTGGCAGGTGGATACTCTACCACTGGACCACCAGGGAAGTCCTACCTGCATTCTGAACAGGATGGCACTGCCAGCCAGTGGGCCACGACTGGCATTTAGCCGATGGCCAAAGACTGCCAGACACCTGCCATTCTGGGGACTGTCCCATAGGATGAACTGGTCCTTGGCCTGAACAACTCTCAAATGTCAGGCTGGACAGTCATTCCTGGAGGTGAAAAGCCTGCTTTTCTCATCTTATCCTAGAAACCAAGAAATCATTTTTGCCTGGTTTAGAGTACATGGAATGTTTTTCAGGAATGATACCAGTACATAAGACTGTACTTCGACAATGCTCAGAATTTAATTAAAATGTGTCCCCTATAGAAATGCAGCCGGTAGTTTCTGAACCCCAGGATGACCCACCCGCATCTCTGTAGATCGATGGTGTCGCTGGCTCAGTGTGGTGGAGTTGGGGAGACCAGGCAGTGGCTGAGACAGGTTGAGGCCAGTGTCAACTAGAGAGCAACCAAGTGAAGGTGTCAAGTCTTGGTAGTTTATTCCAGAGTCAAACATCTCCAGTTCCACATTCTAGAATAAGGGGACTGAGTCAGGAGGGGGCTAATCCCCTTCCACCAGGGGTAGTCCCATCTTCTGCTGCCTCACTGTCCCCAAAGCTGCCTGGACAGAAGGAAGAAGACAGAAGGTCTTCTGCCTGGCAGAAGGTGGAGAAAGCCCACCTTCTGCATTCTGCCCACGTTGGCTCGCTGCACGCTGGTCCCCCCTCCACCCTCCCTACTCCTTCCTCCCCGCCCTACAAATCTGCACCTCCTTGTCTTGTCCCATGCTCTGTGTGCTTTCCAGGGGGGCTGGACAGCCTGCCTCCACCCCTTCCCACCGCCCCGGGGCTGACACAGAGCCCTCTGTCTTCCTGTGGAATGCAGTAGCAATTCCGAGCCTGGTGTCGAACAAGGAGTCCAGCTCCCCCTATAAACTTTTTATAGCTTAGGAAAATAAACATGTGGTTTAAGGTCTTTGCATAGGCAGGGCTCGCCGAGTTGGAGCTTGCTTTACAGAACTACGAAAGAAAATACTGGTAGAGCTAATAAATTTCCGAGCCAGCCGAGGGACAGTAGTCCAGAAATCTCGGGGAGGGTTGATGGTTTAGGAGATAAAAGGAGGACTTATCTCTGCAGCTGTCTTCTCTCCACTCCCGCTCAGAGGCTGCCTGCCTGAGTGATGGGGCCAGGTTCCCGAGTTCCCTGGGGCTGGGAGCCAGTGAAGGATGGGGGAATCGCAGTGTTTCCTGGCTGCTGCCAGAGCCCCGGGAGATAACTGTACACATGAGGACGCGGGCTCCAGAGAGCGGAAGCAGAGGACGTGATCTACCGAGTCACACAACTTATTAGAGCTGGGGGCCCGCGTGTTTCTCCCTCCAGCAGCTTTCCAGGCATCTGCTCTCTCTCTCTCTCTCTCTCTCTCTCTCTCTCTGTGTGTGTGAGAGAGAGAGAGAGAGAGAGAGAGAGAGCAGAGCAGGAGCACTCTGAATGCACATGCTCTGAGCAGGGCTATTTCTGAGGTTTACTTCCCAGGTTTGTGGAGGAGCAGACCCTAGGTGGAGGATGAGTGACCAGGAGGTTTCCAATTCTAGCCCTGGGTAGTAATGATAAAATAATAATCAGCCTTGCTCCGGTTGCCAAGTACCTCCCTGGATCCTCACTGTCCTGAGAGGTCAGGATGACAATCCCTATTCAGCCACTGAGAAACACTGGAAGTCACTTTCCCACCATCACCTGGCTGGAAAATGGCAGAGCCAGGGGTCAAATCCAGGCTACTCGACTCCAACGCCCGGGCTTTACATAGCCTGCCCGAGCAGCTCCTGGGAAAAGTGAGGAGGTCAGGTTAGACCTGAGAGGACGAGGTCCCCACAGGACGGTCAGGCAGAAATAAAGGTCCAGGTGGGAGATGGGCATCCGAGCAGGGCATGAGGGTTTGGGGTTACCTGCTGGAGAATAGGAAAGCCTGATGCATAGAAAGGGCTACTGGAGGGTCAGGTGGAAACCTGGGGCACATCAGCAGTCACAGGGAGGCAGGAGGCTCCTGGGGCTTTGGAGGGGGCTTTGGGCTTGCTCACTTCCTGAGGGAGACCCCACGGCCAAGATGGAGGTAGGTGGGAAGTCTCGCCGAGTTGGAGCTTGCTTTACAGAACTACGAAAGAAAATACTGGTAGAGCTAATAAATTTCCGAGCCAGCCGAGGACAGTAGTCCAGAAATCTCGGGGAGGGTTGATGGTTTAGGAGATAAAAGGAGGACTTATCTCTGCAGCTGTCTTCTCTCCACTCCCGCTCAGAGGCTGCCTGCCTGAGTGATGGGGCCAGGTTCCCGAGTTCCCTGGGGCTGGGAGCCAGTGAAGGATGGGGGAATCGCAGTGTTTCCTGGCTGCTGCCAGAGCCCCGGGAGATAACTGTACACATGAGGACGCGGGCTCCAGAGAGCGGAAGCAGAGGACGTGATCTACCGAGTCACACAGCTTATTAGAGCTGGGGGCCCGCGTGTTTCTCCCTCCAGCAGCTTTCCAGGCATCTGCTCTCTCTCTCTCTCTCTCTCTCTCTCTCTGTGTGTGTGAGAGAGAGAGAGAGAGAGAGAGAGAGAGCGAGAGAGCAGGGAGCACTCTGAATGCACATGCTCTGAGCAGGGCTATTTCTGAGGTTTACTTCCCAGGTTTGTGGAGGAGCAGACCCTAGGTGGAGGATGAGTGACCAGGAGGTTTCCAATTCTAGCCCTGGGTAGTAATGATAAAATAATAATCAGCCTTGCTCCGGTTGCCAAGTACCTCCCTGGATCCTCACTGTCCTGAGAGGTCAGGATGACAATCCCTATTCAGCCACTGAGAAACACTGGAAGTCACTTTCCCACCATCACCTGGCTGGAAAATGGCAGAGCCAGGGGTCAAATCCAGGCTACTCGACTCCAACGCCCGGGCTTTACATAGCCTGCCCGAGCAGCTCCTGGGAAAAGTGAGGAGGTCAGGTTAGACCTGAGAGGACGAGGTCCCCACAGGACGGTCAGGCAGAAATAAAGGTCCAGGTGGGAGATGGGCATCCGAGCAGGGCATGAGGGTTTGGGGTTACCTGCTGGAGAATAGGAAAGCCTGATGCATAGAAAGGGCTACTGGAGGGTCAGGTGGAAACCTGGGGCACATCAGCAGTCACAGGGAGGCAGGAGGCTCCTGGGGCTTTGGAGGGGGCTTTGGGCTTGCTCACTTCCTGAGGGAGACCCCACGGCCAGAGGAGGGTATGGCTTCCTGAGGGTGTCATGGCTCTCAAGGCCAATGCCATTGCTCTCCAGAAGGGACACGGCCACCCCTGTGACCCAAGAAGACGTGGGAGGGCATATATTTGTCCCTCTGCTCCTTTGCCTTCTAGGGACACTCATTCTTTCCTGGCCAGTCCAGCAACATCTGAACTTGTGTGTGTGTGTCTGTGTGTGTGTAGGTAGGTGTGTGTGTGCTTGCTTAGTCACTCAGTCGTGTCCGACTCTTTGTGGCCCCATGGACTGTAGCCTGCCAGTCCTTCCTCTGTCCATGGGATCCTCCAGGCAAGAATACTGGAGTGGGTTGCCATTCTCTTCTCCAGGGGATCTTCTCGACTCAGGGATCGAATCTGTGTCTTCTGCATTGGCAGGTGGATTCTTTACCACTGAACTAACTGGCAAGAAATATCTGAACCAAACAACCCAACACTGGGCTTGTCCTCTGCACTGGCAGGTCCACTTCTAGGAATTTATTTAGAGGACATAATCAGGGATATGGGTGGGGGTATTTATCACAGTAGAATAGGTGCATGAAAAATCCCCAGTCCTATAAACGTCTCACAATAGGGATCCTTCAAACTATGAAACATATACCCAGGGAGATAAAGTGGTAAAATGTGTATGACCAACATTTTGGTCACATTTTGTTAAGTTTTATTGGACAGGCTTGAATATGAATAGCTTGCGACAATTTTCGGAATGGACATGTTTGGTATCTCAGTGCCCATGCCAGGGGTCAAATCCAGGCTACTCGACTCCAACGCCCGGGCTTTACATAGCCTGCCCGAGCAGCTCCTGGGAAAAGTGAGGAGGTCAGGTTAGACCTGAGAGGACGAGGTCCCCACAGGACGGTCAGGCAGAAATAAAGGTCCGGGTGGGAGATGGGCATCCGAGCAGGGCATGAGGGTTTGGGGTTACCTGCTGGAGAATAGGAAAGCCTGATGCATAGAAAGGGCTACTGGAGGGTCAGGTGGAAACCTGGGGCACATCAGCAGTCACAGGGAGGCAGGAGGCTCCTGGGGCTTTGGAGGGGGCTTTGGGCTTGCTCACTTCCTGAGGGAGACCCCACGGCCAGAGGAGGTATGGCTTCCTGAGGGTGTCATGGCTCTCAAGGCCAATGCCATTGCTCTCCAGAAGGGACACGGCCACCCCTGTGACCCAAGAAGACGTGGGAGGGCATATATTTGTCCCTCTGCTCCTTTGCCTTCTAGGGACACTCATTCTTTCCTGGCCAGTCCAGCAACATCTGAACTTGTGTGTGTGTGTCTGTGTGTGTGTAGGTAGGTGTGTGTGTGCTTGCTTAGTCACTCAGTCGTGTCCGACTCTTTGTGGCCCCATGGACTGTAGCCTGCCAGTCCTTCCTCTGTCCATGGGATCCTCCAGGCAAGAATACTGGAGTGGGTTGCCATTCTCTTCTCCAGGGGATCTTCTCGACTCAGGGATCGAATCTGTGTCTTCTGCATTGGCAGGTGGATTCTTTACCACTGAACTAACTGGCAAGAAATATCTGAACCAAACAACCCAACACTGGGCTTGTCCTCTGCACTGGCAGGTCCACTTCTAGGAATTTATTTAGAGGACATAATCAGGGATATGGGTGGGGGTATTTATCACAGTAGAATAGGTGCATGAAAAATCCCCAGTCCTATAAACGTCTCACAATAGGGATCCTTCAAACTATGAAACATATACCCAGGGAGATAAAGTGGTAAAATGTGTATGACCAACATTTTGGTCACATTTTGTTAAGTTTTATTGGACAGGCTTGAATATGAATAGCTTGCGACAATTTTTTCTGCAGAAGAGAATGGACATGTTTGGTATCTCAGTGCCCATGCCAGGCAGTTTATAAGCTTCTCTTTGGATGTGGGGACTGTGGGGGTGAGGTTTTCTTTTTCTTTTTTTCAGATTTTTTGAAGTTTGTATCTAGTATACATTATTTTTCGTTGCTTCCCAGGCAGCTCAGTAGTAAAGAATCTGCCTAAAAATGCAGAAGACGTGAGTTCCATCCCTGGGTTGGGAAGATCCTCTGGAGGAGGAAATGACAACCCGCTCCAATATTCTTGCCTGGGAGATCCCTTGGACAGAGGAGCCTGGTGGGCTATAGTCCATGGGGTCACAAAAGAGTCTGGCACGATTAAGAGACTGAGCACCCACAACACGTATTTTCGTAAGGTGGAGAAGGATGGATTGTAAACTGGATTATTCATGATGAATCCTTTCTGTGAGGCTTCATCGTGAATAATAGTAGCACAGTTTGCCCAGTGCTTATTTTCAGCCAGTGCTGCTCTGAGTACTGTACCAGGACTGAAACCTCAAGAGAGTTCAGACTGTGGACTCGAGGCTCAGCAAGGCCGGGCAGGAGGCTCAAGTTCACAGAGCCGGTGTTCGGCAGAGCTGGAGCCTGAAGCCGAGTCCTTGGTCAGCCAGCTGCATGCTCTTAACCCCTGCATGACCCTCTGGTTCCCCAAGGACCACCGGGTGTGGGAGGACCTACACGGGCTGCTGGTGGTAGCATTACTCAAAGCTCGGCCTCTCTGTACACTAGTGCAGAATCAAGTCCTGGAGACAAGAGTTTGGGGTGAAGTAGACAGGATAGCTTTATCGCTATGCCAAGCAAAGGGAGACATACCAAGCTTCTGTCTTTAAAAACTGTGTGTCTTGGGCTTCCCTGGTGGTTCAGTGGGTAAAGACACAACCTTGCAGTGTAAGGGGCGCCGGTTCAATCCCTGGCCTGGGAGGATCCCACGTGCCACGAAGCGGCTGGACTGATGTGTCCAACTACTGAGCTCTGAAGCTCATGCTCCGAAGCGCATGTGCCTGGAGCCGGTGCTCTGCAGCGAGAGAGGCCACTGCGATGGGGGGCCCACACAGGCCAAGGAACAAGGATGGATGAAAATAGATAAGTGAAAGACCAATAGAAGTGCCTATATATATATATATATATATATATATATATATATAGGTTTTTTTTTTTTAAAAAAAACCCTGTGTGTCTCAGGCCCAAAGAACTTGATGAGGGTTTTTGTAATGTGGGTCAAAGGTGGGATCTCTCACAAGATTAGAGTGTGACCAAGGGGCTTGTACGTCCTTAATCTCGTCTCAGGTGAGTTTGATGAGCTTCTCCTGCCCCTGTAATCTTGCCTCAGGTGGTTTTTGCCTGGTTCTCCCTTGGCTAGCAACTGATCAAATCTGCCCTTTGGAACTCAGGGAAGGCTAGAATGGATGGAGTCTTGCCTACAAGAAATGCGGGGCAGAAAGGTCTCTGTGCCTGGGAGACATCCAGGGCCCTGTTCGGTTTTAGGAGCAGGGGTGGCATTGTGACAGCTGGATCTTTTGAGTGTCCTGTGGGAAGTGCTCAGACACTGCACCCAGTGAATGAATGAAGTCACTAAAGAATGAAAGCATACATGCAAGGGACAGGTAGGGGACACTTATCTTCCAGGGTTTGAAAAGAATGCCCAGCATGCTTTTAGCAAGATTCGAGCATGACTGTGATGAGATCAGGGGAAACTTCCCTCCCTGGAGAGCGGGTGACTCTAGGCTGTGTCTCTTGCCGGGCAGGAGGCTCAAGTTCACAGAGCCGGTGTTCGGCAGAGCTGGAGCCTGAAGCCGAGTCCTTGGTCAGCCAGCTGCATGCTCTTAACCCCTGCATGACCCTCTGGTTCCCCAAGGACCACCGGGTGTGGGAGGACCTACACGGGCTGCTGGTGGTAGCATTACTCAAAGCTCGGCCTCTCTGTACACTAGTGCAGAATCAAGTCCTGGAGACAAGAGTTTGGGGTGAAGTAGACAGGATAGCTTTATCGCTATGCCAAGCAAAGGGAGACATACCAAGCTTCTGTCTTTAAAAACTGTGTGTCTTGGGCTTCCCTGGTGGTTCAGTGGGTAAAGACACAACCTTGCAGTGTAAGGCGCGGTTCAATCCCTGGCCTGGGAGGATCCCACGTGCCACGGCGGCTGGACTGATGTGTCCAACTACTGAGCTCTGAAGCTCATGCTCCGAAGCGCATGTGCCTGGAGCCGGTGCTCTGCAGCGAGAGAGGCCACTGCGATGGGGGGCCCACACAGGCCAAGGAACAAGGATGGATGAAAATAGATAAGTGAAAGACCAATAGAAGTGCCTATATATATATATATATATATATATATATATATATATTATTTTTTTTAAAAAAACCCCTGTGTGTCTCAGGCCCAAAGAACTTGATGAGGGTTTTTGTAATGTGGGTCAAAGGTGGGATCTCTCACAAGATTAGAGTGTGACCAAGGGGCTTGTACGTCCTTAATCTCGTCTCAGGTGAGTTTGATGAGCTTCTCCTGCCCCTGTAATCTTGCCTCAGGTGGTTTTTGCCTGGTTCTCCCTTGGCTAGCAACTGATCAAATCTGCCCTTTGGAACTCAGGGAAGGCTAGAATGGATGGAGTCTTGCCTACAAGAAATGCGGGGCAGAAAGGTCTCTGTGCCTGGGAGACATCCAGGGCCCTGTTCGGTTTTAGGAGCAGGGGTGGCATTGTGACAGCTGGATCTTTTGAGTGTCCTGTGGGAAGTGCTCAGACACTGCACCCAGTGAATGAATGAAGTCACTAAAGAATGAAAGCATACATGCAAGGGACAGGTAGGGGACACTTATCTTCCAGGGTCTGAAAAGAATGCCCAGCATGCTTTTAGCAAGATTCGAGCATGACTGTGATGAGATCAGGGGAAACTTCCCTCCCTGGAGAGCGGGTGACTCTAGGCTGTGTCTCTTGTCTGCTGAGAACTGCTCTGTCTTCCGGCTCCTTGAGAAGATGCGTAGATGGCTCAGAGTGTCACCTCTTTCCCTCACCGTGAGGGATGAAGCAACTGTGGTCTTCTTTCCTGTACATGGGCTTTCTCTAGTTGCGGAGAGCAGGGGCTACTCTCTGGTTGTGGTGTGTGGGCTTCTCCTTGTGGTGGCTTCTCTTGTTTCAGGGCATGGAATCTAGGTGCATGGGCTTTAGTAGTTGCTGCACGTGGGCTCAGTAGTTGCAGCTCTTGGGCATGGCTGCTTTGTAGTACATGGGATCTTCCCGGACCAGGAATCAGACCGGTGTCCCCTGCATTGCAAGATGGTTTTTTTTCTTTTCTAATTTTTTTTGGCCACTTCTACTGGTCTTTCATTTATCTATTTTTGATAGGGACAGAGTAGAATAGGTAGGCGGTTGTAGAGTCCTGGTAGGGGATGGCAGGTAGAAGGGAGACACCTGAGAAATGTCGGGAGGCCAGTGAGCTGATGATAACTCAGGAGAGCTGCTCCTTGTTCAGTAAAGCAAGCTTGACTGGGTAGAAACAGCTGATGAAGGAGGAGCTGGCGAAGAAGCAACCAATGATGTATGTCCTGCATCTGCGTCTACTTGAGGGGGGCGGTCTTCTACCATCCTATATGTATTGCTGCTCAGTCGAAGAGAGGAGAGGAGAGGAGAGCAGAGCTTTCCTGCCTGCCCGCTTGCACCTCTTACAAGTACCCTATCCTAATAAATCCTCTTCTTGCCTATCACTCTGCTTCTCACTGAATTCCTTCTACGTTGAGGCACGAAGAACCTGAGCCTCAGTGGGTCCAGATGTTGGGTGAGTGCTGGATTAAGTCCCGGTCGCGTGGGTTTGAGTCCCAGATAGGGTTTTGGCCAGGCTTGAGTCCTGACTACATGGATTCAAGTCCCAAGCAGGGTTTTGGCTGGCGTTAAGCCTTAGCCATGGGGGTTCGAGTCCCAAACCAAGTTTTGGCTAGGTTCAAGCCCCAGTCATGTGGGTTCAAGTCCCAAACAGGGTTTTGGCTGGAATTCAAGCTCCAGCCACGTGGGTTCAAGTCCCAAGCAGGGTTTGATCAGGTCTGGGTCCTGGGTTTAAGTCTCAAATGGAGGTAAAATCCTTTCATTTTCATCCATCCTTGTTCCTTGGCCTGTGTGGGCCTCCCATCACAGTGGCCTCGCTCTCTGCAGTGCACCGGCTCCAGGCACATGTGCTCCAGAGCTCTGGCTCGGTAGTTGGACACATCGGTCCAGCCGCTCCTCAGCACGCGGGATCTTCCCAGGCCAGGGATGGAACCGGCGCCCCTTGCACTGCAACGTGGTGTCCCTACCCACTGGACCACCAGGGAAGACCAAGATTTTGTTTTTAATACACACACACACACACACATGTGTGTGTGTGTGTATCGTTTTATTTTATTTACTTTTGGATATGCTTTTATTTACTTTGGATGTTGCTGTGCTCGCTTTTTAGCTTGTTTCAGCAAGCAGGGTCTACTCTCTTACTGCAGTGTGCAGGCTTCTTATTGCGGTGGCTTCTCTTGTTGTGCAGTACAGGCCCTAGGATGCCTGGACTTCAGTATTTGTGGCACATGGGCTCAGTAGTTGAGGCTCCTGGGCTCTGGGGCACAGGCTCAGTTGTTACAGCTCTTGAGGTATACGAGCTCTTCCCAGACCAGGGATCGAACCTGTGTCTCCTGCATTGGCAAGTAGATTCTTTACCACTGAGTCACCAGGGAAGCCTTCTTTGAAGATTTTTAACCTGAGCGTGGCTTCCAGGGAGCCATATTTTCAGCACACATTTGAGGAAATGTGTGTTTCACGCAGACGTCCGCATACACAGGTGGCCTGTTTTCCACCTGGCCCAGTCAAATATAGAGCGGACAGTGGGGCCGCTGGCCTCAGGGACCCCACTGCAGACACTGGCCCCACACATCCTCCCGGAACCAGTCAGTCACTTCTCTCCATTGTTCAATTTCCTCCCTGGGACCAAGGGAAGAGAGCCAAGACTGCGGGAATCCTGTGAATTCAAGACACATCTGGAAGACTCTGGGGGGCCTGGGAGGCTAGGGAGCCCAGCATCACAGTGTCACAAGCAGGGACGGAGGGCTCTCTCAAGGCCTGGGGCTGGGGCTCCCTGACAGGAGGCGCCTCCCCAGTGATGCTCCCGGCTGGCTGGCGGGTGATATGATCAGGCCCGGAGGTATTTTCCTCACACAAAGTTTCAGTGCTCAGGTCAGGATCTTGGCACCCGAGGGGAAAACCTGGTCCCGGCCTCTAGAAAATCCTTGGATTGGGTGTGGCTGGGAGGAGTGCACACGTGCCCCCCCCGGTAGTTGGACACATCGGTCCAGCCGCTCCTCAGCACGCGGGATCTTCCCAGGCCAGGGATGGAACCGGCGCCCCTTGCACTGCAACGTGGTGTCCCTACCCACTGGACCACCAGGGAAGACCAAGATTTTGTTTTTAATACACACACACACACACACATGTGTGTGTGTGTGTATCGTTTTATTTTATTTACTTTTGGATATGCTTTTATTTACTTTGGATGTTGCTGTGCTCGCTTTTTAGCTTGTTTCAGCAAGCAGGGTCTACTCTCTTACTGCAGTGTGCAGGCTTCTTATTGCGGTGGCTTCTCTTGTTGTGCAGTACAGGCCCTAGGATGCCTGGACTTCAGTATTTGTGGCACATGGGCTCAGTAGTTGAGGCTCCTGGGCTCTGGGGCACAGGCTCAGTTGTTACAGCTCTTGAGGTATACGAGCTCTTCCCAGACCAGGGATCGAACCTGTGTCTCCTGCATTGGCAAGTAGATTCTTTACCACTGAGTCACCAGGGAAGCCTTCTTTGAAGATTTTTAACCTGAGCGTGGCTTCCAGGGAGCCATATTTTCAGCACACATTTGAGGAAATGTGTGTTTCACGCAGACGTCCGCATACACAGGTGGCCTGTTTTCCACCTGGCCCAGTCAAATATAGAGCGGACAGTGGGGCCGCTGGCCTCAGGGACCCCACTGCAGACACTGGCCCCACACATCCTCCCGGAACCAGTCAGTCACTTCTCTCCATTGTTCAATTTCCTCCCTGGGACCAAGGGAAGAGAGCCAAGACTGCGGGAATCCTGTGAATTCAAGACACATCTGGAAGACTCTGGGGGGCCTGGGAGGCTAGGGAGCCCAGCATCACAGTGTCACAAGCAGGGACGGAGGGCTCTCTCAAGGCCTGGGGCTGGGGCTCCCTGACAGGAGGCGCCTCCCCAGTGATGCTCCCGGCTGGCTGGCGGGTGATATGATCAGGCCCGGAGGTATTTTCCTCACACAAAGTTTCAGTGCTCAGGTCAGGATCTTGGCACCCGAGGGGAAAACCTGGTCCCGGCCTCTAGAAAATCCTTGGATTGGGTGTGGCTGGGAGGGGAGTGGCTTGCCAATAAGTGATTTACAGCCTGTTGCCTCATGTTTTACATTTCCATCATTTCAAGCTGCAGCCCAGTCTCCAGTAATGGGATCGGCAGAGGCGTCTGGCTCCCCCAGACCGCTGCCCCGGGAGGAGCCCGAGGGTGGGAAGTCTGCCCAGCCTCCGGCACTTGGCCTTGATGTTCAGTGTGGCTCTGTCATGTCTCAAAATTCTGTCCCAGGACGTCTACCATGACCGCCTTCCCAGCTCCTCTTCCTTCTCACCTCGGACTCTGGGGACCTCTAAGCTCACACTGCTCTGGGCACTGAAGGAAGGGAACTTGGGGACCCTGCAAACACTAGGCCATCTCAGCCTTCCCCACATCACACAAAACCTCAGAGGAATTCTCCTCTCCCATCCGTCTGAGGATTCTCAGAACCTTTCCACCATGGGAACATAAATGACGCCAGCCCCTGTGGAACACATTTCAGCACTTCCTCAAAAAGTTAACCACTTCCCTGGCAGCCCTATGGTTAAGACTGTACTTCCACTGCAGGGGGTGCAGGTTCAATCCCTGATTGGGGAACTGAGATTTTCTATGCTGCATGGCACAGCCTGAAAAAAAAAAAAAGAGTTAAACGTTGAGTTATTGGATCTCCTGGCAATGCCGGGGACATGAGTTTGATCTCTGGTCCAGGAAGATTCTACGTGCAGTGGGCAACAAAAGCCTATGCCACACAACTACTGAAGCCTGTGAGCTGAGAGCCTGTGCTCTCAGCCACCGCAATGAGAAGCTGGTGCACCTCGACTAGAGAAAGCCCACTTGCAGCAACAGAGATGTAGCACAAACATAAGTAAATAAATAAAATAATTATTATATGACCCAACAATTCCACTCCCAGGTATATAAGAATTGAAAGCAGAGACTCAAATACCTGTACAGGCATGCTCACTGCAGCATAACTCACAGCAGCCAAAGGTGGGAAAAAATATCCAACAGATGAATAAATAAACAAAATCTGGTATCTACACACGGTGAAATACGATTCAGCCGTAAAAAGGAATGCAGTACTTGCACGTGCTACCTCACGGATGAAACTCAAAAACAGTCAGTGCTAAGAGCTGGACACCACAGTCCACATTTCATGGCACCACGTTCACATGAAGTGTCCAGCGTATGTAAGGCTCTAGAGACAGAGCAGATCAGTGACTGCCGGGGTCCTGGGGTGGGGCACAGGGGTGACTGCTTAAGGGGTGCAGGGCCTCCTTTCAGGGTGATGGAAATGTTCTGGGACAACAGATAGAAGTAGTCGATGCAGGATAGTATGAATGTACTAAATGCTGCTGCATTGTGCTTTAAAACGGTTCATTTTATGTTAGGTGAGTTCCACCTTAAGCAATTTTTAATCAAAAAACCTTTCCCCGGCTTCCCTGGTGGTCCAGTGGGTAAGGGACCTAAGTCCATCTCTCTCTGGGGACCCTGCAAACACTAGGCCATCTCAGCCTTCCCCACATCACACAAAACCTCAGAGGAATTCTCCTCTCCCATCCGTCTGAGGATTCTCAGAACCTTTCCACCATGGGAACATAAATGACGCCAGCCCCTGTGGAACACATTTCAGCACTTCCTCAAAAAGTTAACCACTTCCCTGGCAGCCCTATGGTTAAGACTGTACTTCCACTGCAGGGGGTGCAGGTTCAATCCCTGATTGGGGAACTGAGATTTTCTATGCTGCATGGCACAGCCTGAAAAAAAAAAAAAGAGTTAAACGTTGAGTTATTGGATCTCCTGGCAATGCTGGGGACATGAGTTTGATCTCTGGTCCAGGAAGATTCTACGTGCAGTGGGCAACAAAAGCCTATGCCACACAACTACTGAAGCCTGTGAGCTGAGAGCCTGTGCTCTCAGCCACCGCAATGAGAAGCTGGTGCACCTCGACTAGAGAAAGCCCACTTGCAGCAACAGAGATGTAGCACAAACATAAGTAAATAAATAAAATAATTATTATATGACCCAACAATTCCACTCCCAGGTATATAAGAATTGAAAGCAGAGACTCAAATACCTGTACAGGCATGCTCACTGCAGCATAACTCACAGCAGCCAAAGGTGGGAAAAAATATCCAACAGATGAATAAATAAACAAAATCTGGTATCTACACACGGTGAAATACGATTCAGCCGTAAAAAGGAATGCAGTACTTGCACGTGCTACCTCACGGATGAAACTCAAAAACAGTCAGTGCTAAGAGCTGGACACCACAGTCCACATTTCATGGCACCACGTTCACATGAAGTGTCCAGCGTATGTAAGGCTCTAGAGACAGAGCAGATCAGTGACTGCCGGGGTCCTGGGGTGGGGCACAGGGGTGACTGCTTAAGGGGTGCAGGGCCTCCTTTCAGGGTGATGGAAATGTTCTGGGACAACAGATAGAAGTAGTCGATGCAGGATAGTATGAATGTACTAAATGCTGCTGAATTGTGCTTTAAAACGGTTCATTTTATGTTAGGTGAGTTCCACCTTAAGCAATTTTTAATCAAAAAACCTTTCCCCGGCTTCCCTGGTGGTCCAGTGGGTAAGGACACCACCTTGCAGTGCAAGGGGTGCTGGGTTGATCCCTGGCCTGGGAAGATCCCACGTGCCATGGAGTGGCTGGACCGCTGTGTCCAACTACTGAAGCGGAGCTCTGGAGCGCATGCACCCGGAGCCAGTGCTCTGCAGCGACAGAGGCCACTGCGATGGGAGGCCCACACGGGTCAAAGAACAAAGATGGATGAAAATAGATAAATGAAAGACCAATAGAAGTGGTCAAAAAAAAAAAAGACCTTTCCCACTGCCTCTGAATCTCACTGCACCCTGATACACACACACACACACACACACATGTATATATGTTGTCATCCATACCTCCAGCTACTCAGAACCCCAGATTGATGACAGGAGGTGACTGGGGAGGTTGTCAGGACAGGAGAACAGGATGGGCCTGTAACGGGGCCAATGGTGGGGGCCACAGGGCTGCTTTTAGCCAGCAAGGGCACCGAGGCGGCCCAGGGCAGGCCCTGCCCCACCCCAGCGTTTCCTCTCTCCTTGTCCTGGGGCCCACTATCACTTCATTGTGTGTGTGTGTGTCTGTGTATGTGTGTTGTTTCTGCTGTGCAGATTGGCACACAGGACCTTAGATCCTTGACCAGGGATCGGACCTGTGCCTCTGCGTTGGGAGTGCAGTCTTAGCCACTGAACCATTAAGGAAGTCCACCTCTGCATTTTGAGGGGGACATTAGCACATATAATAGTAGTGGTGGAGAACTGGAGGAATGGAAAAGGCCTCAGGCACATTCTTTGTGGCTCACAGGGGACTATTTGAGGCTAGACATTCAACTTGGGCTTCCAAGCTCAGTTGCTGGGTTCCCTAACTTCCTAATATCACCTACCTCCGCCAGGAGGACACACTGCCCATCCCCCTGTCACTCTCCTTAACTTTAAAGGGTTGTTCCTACGGCCTCTGATGGCGCCCCTCTCCTGCCCAACAGGCCCTTTATTTGTTTTATAGAGAATCACCGCCTCCAGGAAGGCCCTTTCCAGCCAGGGCCTCATGGTGAATTGTGCTTTAACATTTTATGTGGTAGTCCACCTTAAGCAATTTTTAATCAAAAACCTTTCCCGGCTTCTGGTGGTCCAGTGTGACACCACCTTGCAGTGCAAGGGTGCTGGGTTGATCCCTGGCCTGGGAAGATCCCACGTGCCATGGAGTGGCTGGACCGCTGTGTCCAACTACTGAAGCGGAGCTCTGGAGCGCATGCACCCGAGCCAGTGCTCTGCAGCGACAGAGGCCACTGCGATGGGAGGCCCACACGGGTCAAAGAACAAAGATGGATGAAAATAGATAAATGAAAGACCAATAGAAGTGGTCAAAAAAAAAAAAGACCTTTCCCACTGCCTCTGAATCTCACTGCACCCTGATACACACACACACACACACACACATGTATATATGTTGTCATCCATACCTCCAGCTACTCAGAACCCCAGATTGATGACAGGAGGTGACTGGGGAGGTTGTCAGGACAGGAGAACAGGATGGGCCTGTAACGGGGCCAATGGTGGGGGCCACAGGGCTGCTTTTAGCCAGCAAGGGCACCGAGGCGGCCCAGGGCAGGCCCTGCCCCACCCCAGCGTTTCCTCTCTCCTTGTCCTGGGGCCCACTATCACTTCATTGTGTGTGTGTGTGTCTGTGTATGTGTGTTGTTTCTGCTGTGCAGATTGGCACACAGGACCTTAGATCCTTGACCAGGGATCGGACCTGTGCCTCTGCGTTGGGAGTGCAGTCTTAGCCACTGAACCATTAAGGAAGTCCACCTCTGCATTTTGAGGGGGACATTAGCACATATAATAGTAGTGGTGGAGAACTGGAGGAATGGAAAAGGCCTCAGGCACATTCTTTGTGGCTCACAGGGGACTATTTGAGGCTAGACATTCAACTTGGGCTTCCAAGCTCAGTTGCTGGGTTCCCTAACTTCCTAATATCACCTACCTCCGCCAGGAGGACACACTGCCCATCCCCCTGTCACTCTCCTTAACTTTAAAGGGTTGTTCCTACGGCCTCTGATGGCGCCCCTCTCCTGCCCAACAGGCCCTTTATTTGTTTTATAGAGAATCACCGCCTCCAGGAAGGCCCTTTCCAGCCAGGGCCTCATGCTTGGTCTTTCCTCTACCCATATGAGAACGGAGGTTGATCATGTGATCTAAAATCTCCAGAATCAGACATGCTTCACATTTGTTCTTTGAGAATATTAACGGCATCTTTTGCATTTATGTCTTTTGCATTTTTATATTTTTTTTGCACTTGGTTGATATTCAGTAAATAATGTGGAAGTGTTAGTTGCTCAGTTGTATCTGACTGTTTGTAACCCCAGGGACTGGAGCCCTCCAGGCTCTTCTGTCCATGGGATTTCCCAGGCAATAATACTGGAATGGGTTGCCATTCCCTTCTTCAGGAGATCTTCCCGACCCAGGGATCGGACCCACATCTCCTGCATTACAGGCAGTTTCTTTACCTCTGAGTCACCAGGGAAGCCCCCTCAATAAATCATAGTTGTTGTTTAAGTGCAGACCTGCAGTTTGTGACTCACTTACTTGACGGGGTTTCAGGTTGGCCTTGTCAAATGGTTGATATAACCTGGACCCATATCCGGACGTGTTTCCTTCTTTAGGAGGAAAGCATCTCCCTGCAGGGCCTTGAGAGCAAGAAAGATGGAGCAGGGAGGCTCTGTGGGGTTAGGGATGTCCCAGGGATACCCCAGTCTGACCCCAGGGTGAGCCCTTCTTGGCAGGGCTCCTAGTCTCCCCCAAAGAATCCCCCAAAGAGAAGTACTGTTTTAGAGACTTCTCTGGTGGCCCAGGTGGTTAAGAATCCACCTTGCGATGCAGGGGGCTTGGGTTTGATCCCTGGTCGAGGAACAAAAATCCCCCACGTTAAGGATCAACCAAGCCTGCACACCACAACTGGAGAGTCTATGCACCGCCACGAAAGATTCCAAGTGGTGCAACTTAGACCCAAAGCCCCATGTGTCCAAATAAATAAATAAAAAGTACTGTTTTCCAGGAGGGCTCAGAACCAAGGGCTGAGGTGCTGTGGAAGGTTCCCATATTTCCCTCTTTAATTCTTGGTTTTGCTTCCTATGACATCAGACTGCGGGTGTCGAAGAAGACAGCCTCCAGGTGAAGACGCACCAGGAGGCAGGTGGGCCGTGGCAGAAGGTGGCCCACCAGAGCATTAGAAAGAGCTCCCCCGCCCCGTGAATAGCCTCTCTCGAGCAGTGGTTCTGAAATTGGTTTTCTGTCAAGAAGGAAAAAGTCCTTTGTCTCTATTTGAAAATAACGAGGAGGATTCATCTTGTGGGGAGAAAGGTTAAGCCATGCAGCTCTGTCTCTTTAGCTTCTGAGGCTGGGGGAAGGAGTTTGGAGCGGGGAAGGGGAGAGCAGGCCAGCGGAGCAGGACAGAGAAGGTCCACGCAGGCCTTCCAGGGCTGTCTCTGGAACAGGCGGTAACTGCCTGGGGGAGAAACATGGTGGGTGCAGGTCATGGGGTTGGGGATGGAGTGAGCGGAAAAAGAAGAGGCTGGGAGAGGGGGAGAGAACCCAGAAGGAGGACTAATCCGCCCCCGCCCCCAACTCTGCCCTCCAGGCACTGACTTGGGCTTCCCTCTCACATATGGGCCTAATTCAGGTAGAGCGAAATCTTGCGTTGCTCTGGCTAAAAATTATTGCTTCGGATAATGAAATCTTTGTCATTGGAAACTCCAAAGGAAAAAAAAAAATAAAAGGCCTTTGGAGCCGTGACTTATGGGCAGCGTGGTGATGGAAATGAATTCATCATCCCATTTTCCCGCATCAGAACGGAGGGACAGGCTTGATTCATGCGCGGTGGTGCGTGCGGGTCCCTTCTTGGCAGGGCTCCTAGTCTCCCCCAAAGAATCCCCCAAAGAGAAGTACTGTTTTAGAGACTTCTCTGGTGGCCCAGGTGGTTAAGAATCCACCTTGCGATGCAGGGGGCTTGGGTTTGATCCCTGGTCGAGGAACAAAAATCCCCCACGTTAAGGATCAACCAAGCCTGCACACCACAACTGGAGAGTCTATGCACCGCCACGAAAGATTCCAAGTGGTGCAACTTAGACCCAAAGCCCCATGTGTCCAAATAAATAAATAAAAAGTACTGTTTTCCAGGAGGGCTCAGAGCCAAGGGCTGAGGTGCTGTGGAAGGTTCCCATATTTCCCTCTTTAATTCTTGGTTTTGCTTCCTATGACATCAGACTGCGGGTGTCGAAGAAGACAGCCTCCAGGTGAAGACGCACCAGGAGGCAGGTGGGCCGTGGCAGAAGGTGGCCCACCAGAGCATTAGAAAGAGCTCCCCCCCCCCCGTGAATAGCCTCTCTCGAGCAGTGGTTCTGAAATTGGTTTTCTGTCAAGAAGGAAAAAGTCCTTTGTCTCTATTTGAAAATAACGAGGAGGATTCATCTTGTGGGGAGAAAGGTTAAGCCATGCAGCTCTGTCTCTTTAGCTTCTGAGGCTGGGGGAAGGAGTTTGGAGCGGGGAAGGGGAGAGCAGGCCAGCGGAGCAGGACAGAGAAGGTCCACGCAGGCCTTCCAGGGCTGTCTCTGGAACAGGCGGTAACTGCCTGGGGGAGAAACATGGTGGGTGCAGGTCATGGGGTTGGGGATGGAGTGAGCGGAAAAAGAAGAGGCTGGGAGAGGGGGAGAGAACCCAGAAGGAGGACTAATCCGCCCCCGCCCCCAACTCTGCCCTCCAGGCACTGACTTGGGCTTCCCTCTCACATATGGGCCTAATTCAGGTAGAGCGAAATCTTGCGTTGCTCTGGCTAAAAATTATTGCTTCGGATAATGAAATCTTTGTCATTGGAAACTCCAAAGGAAAAAAAAAAAAAAATAAAAGGCCTTTGGAGCCGTGACTTATGGGCAGCGTGGTGATGGAAATGAATTCATCATCCCATTTTCCCGCATCAGAACGGAGGGACAGGCTTGATTCATGCGCGGGTGGTGCGTGCGGGTCCCGGGGGCAGGGTGGCAGCAGACCCGGCAGGAGCCGGCGTGGGGGCGCTCCTGGGACCACACTGGGGGCCAGAGAGCCGGCGCTAAGCATCACCTCGGCACGCGCGGGCCTCGGGGTTCCCTGAGGATTTGCCCGAGCTGTCAAAACATTTCAGGGCAGGGCAGAGACGGTCTGCTCCTACCGAGAAAATCCCATAATAGCTCCCTGAAACGGCTGTGTTTTCCCTTCAAACCCTCAGCCTCCCTTCAAACCGTCAGCCTCACGCCCACATAGAAATCTCCCAGACAAAGCAACGGTGACCTGCAGGGGCGGGCAGTCCGGCTGGGACGGGCCCTCTGACCGTGGTGTGCTTCATCTGAGATGCACAAGTGCTTCCGAGTTCGGAGTTTTTCCATTGAGCCCCGCCTCCCCGCAGGCAGATGAAGTCCTCCATCTGGAGGACTCATCCCTATGGAGAGTGAAGGTCTCTCCACCCACAACCCTCCCAGGACTGCCTGCTGTCCCTCTTTCCTGTTTCCTCCACCTTGAATCTTGTTGTTTGGGGCCACGCCTGGCCTTCTGTGCCAGCCCCTCACCCCAGGACCTGGCTTGGTAGCCTTGGCCCAGCCACCTACCATAAGCTCTCTAGATCTCAGGATTGCCTGTTCCCTCTGGACTCTAGGCACCTGCTTCCTGCCTGGGTCATGGAGACTCTCTCTGCCGGGAGGTGCCTTCTGTTCCTCCTGCTGCCCCTCCTTCCTCCAGATCAAAACTTCGAGCAGCTCTGGGGTCAGCCCTGGAGGAAATGCAACCTTGTGGGAAGACAAATCCTCACAGGATCCCAGCTCTGCTTCTTACCTGCTCTGTGACCTTGACTAAGTTACTTGGCCTGTCTGAGCCCAAATGTCTTCCCAAAGCTTCTGCTTCTTACCTGCTCTGTGGCTAAGAAATCTTTGTCATTGGAAACTCCAAAGGAAAAAAAAAAAAAAAATAAAAGGCCTTTGGAGCCGTGACTTATGGGCAGCGTGGTGATGGAAATGAATTCATCATCCCATTTTCCCGCATCAGAACGGAGGGACAGGCTTGATTCATGCGCGGGTGGTGCGTGCGGGTCCCGGGGGCAGGGTGGCAGCAGACCCGGCAGGAGCCGGCGTGGGGGCGCTCCTGGGACCACACTGGGGGCCAGAGAGCCGGCGCTAAGCATCACCTCGGCACGCGCGGGCCTCGGGGTTCCCTGAGGATTTGCCCGAGCTGTCAAAACATTTCAGGGCAGGGCAGAGACGGTCTGCTCCTACCGAGAAAATCCCATAATAGCTCCCTGAAACGGCTGTGTTTTCCCTTCAAACCCTCAGCCTCCCTTCAAACCGTCAGCCTCACGCCCACATAGAAATCTCCCAGACAAAGCAACGGTGACCTGCAGGGGCGGGCAGTCCGGCTGGGACGGGCCCTCTGACCGTGGTGTGCTTCATCTGAGATGCACAAGTGCTTCCGAGTTCGGAGTTTTTCCATTGAGCCCCGCCTCCCCGCAGGCAGATGAAGTCCTCCATCTGGAGGACTCATCCCTATGGAGAGTGAAGGTCTCTCCACCCACAACCCTCCCAGGACTGCCTGCTGTCCCTCTTTCCTGTTTCCTCCACCTTGAATCTTGTTGTTTGGGGCCACGCCTGGCCTTCTGTGCCAGCCCCTCACCCCAGGACCTGGCTTGGTAGCCTTGGCCCAGCCACCTACCATAAGCTCTCTAGATCTCAGGATTGCCTGTTCCCTCTGGACTCTAGGCACCTGCTTCCTGCCTGGGTCATGGAGACTCTCTCTGCCGGGAGGTGCCTTCTGTTCCTCCTGCTGCCCCTCCTTCCTCCAGATCAAAACTTCGAGCAGCTCTGGGGTCAGCCCTGGAGGAAATGCAACCTTGTGGGAAGACAAATCCTCACAGGATCCCAGCTCTGCTTCTTACCTGCTCTGTGACCTTGACTAAGTTACTTGGCCTGTCTGAGCCCAAATGTCTTCGCCTCTAAAGAATGGTACTTTCAGGGACTTGCCTGGTGGTCCAGTGGCTAAGACTCCATGCTCCCAATACAGGGGTCCCGGATTCAATCCCTGGTTGAAAATGAAGTGAAAGTCCTCAGTCATGTCCAACTCTTTGAGAGCCTGTGGACGAGCCATGGAATTCTCCAGGCAAGAATACTGGAGTGGATAGCTTTTCCCTTCTCCAAGGGATCTTTCCAAGCCGGGGATCAAACCCAGGTCTCCTACATTGCAGGCAGATTCTTTATCATCTGAGCCACCAGGGAAGGCCTAATCCCAGGTCAGGGAACTAGATTCACATGCTGCAATGAAAGATTCCTCATGATACAACTAAGACCCGTAAATAAATACTTTACAAATTTGTTTACAAAAAAGAATGGTACTTTCAGAAGGAAAGGATCTTTTGACCACAATCTTCATCACTTTCACTTAGGAAAGGAACAATCTTAGTTTAGGAATGCACAGAAGGGGGCTTCCCTGGTGGTCCAGTGGGTAAGGACACCACCTTGCAGTGCAAGGGGTGCCGGTTTGGTTCCTGGCCTGGGAAGATCCCATGTGCCGCGGAGCGGCTGGACCGATGTGTCCAATTACCGAGCTGGAGCTCTGGAGCGCGTGTGCCCAGAGCCGGTGCTCTGCGACGACAGACGCCACTGCGATGGGAGGCCCACATGGGCCAAAGAACAAAGATGGATGAAAATAGACAAATGAAAGCCCAATAGAAGTGGCCCACATGCTCCCCTCCCTCCCAAGCTCCCCCAAAATAAATAAATAAATAAATTTTCAAAAAGAAAAAAAGGGATGCACAGAAGGTACATTTACGGTAGAGGCTCCCCAGGGGAAGCTACCATAAGCCTTCTGGCTGTCCTCTGACTGGCACCTGCTTCCTGCCTGGGTCATGGAGACTCTCTCTGCCGGGAGGTGCCTTCTGTTCCTCCTGCTGCCCCTCCTTCCTCCAGATCAAAACTTCGAGCAGCTCTGGGGTCAGCCCTGGAGGAAATGCAACCTTGTGGGAAGACAAATCCTCACAGGATCCCAGCTCTGCTTCTTACCTGCTCTGTGACCTTGACTAAGTTACTTGGCCTGTCTGAGCCCAAATGTCTTCGCCTCTAAAGAATGGTACTTTCAGGGACTTGCCTGGTGGTCCAGTGGCTAAGACTCCATGCTCCCAATACAGGGGTCCCGGATTCAATCCCTGGTTGAAAATGAAGTGAAAGTCCTCAGTCATGTCCAACTCTTTGAGAGCCTGTGGACGAGCCATGGAATTCTCCAGGCAAGAATACTGGAGTGGATAGCTTTTCCCTTCTCCAAGGGATCTTTCCAAGCCGGGGATCAAACCCAGGTCTCCTACATTGCAGGCAGATTCTTTATCATCTGAGCCACCAGGGAAGGCCTAATCCCAGGTCAGGGAACTAGATTCACATGCTGCAATGAAAGATTCCTCATGATACAACTAAGACCCGTAAATAAATACTTTACAAATTTGTTTACAAAAAAGAATGGTACTTTCAGAAGGAAAGGATCTTTTGACCACAATCTTCATCACTTTCACTTAGGAAAGGAACAATCTTAGTTTAGGAATGCACAGAAGGGGGCTTCCCTGGTGGTCCAGTGGGTAAGGACACCACCTTGCAGTGCAAGGGGTGCCGGTTTGGTTCCTGGCCTGGGAAGATCCCATGTGCCGCGGAGCGGCTGGACCGATGTGTCCAATTACCGAGCTGGAGCTCTGGAGCGCGTGTGCCCAGAGCCGGTGCTCTGCGACGACAGACGCCACTGCGATGGGAGGCCCACATGGGCCAAAGAACAAAGATGGATGAAAATAGACAAATGAAAGCCCAATAGAAGTGGCCCACATGCTCCCCTCCCTCCCAAGCTCCCCCAAAATAAATAAATAAATAAATTTTCAAAAAGAAAAAAAGGGATGCACAGAAGGTACATTTACGGTAGAGGCTCCCCAGGGGAAGCTAGAGAACATCCCAGCCAAAGGATCAGGAGGGGTGATAGAGTAGTGTGGACCTGAAGCTGAAGGAGAGCACAGATTCCAGGGAGCTCTTAAGAACTTCACATTCCACTGTTGGTTTTCTCTGCAGGTTGGAGTGAGCTGCATGCATCTTGCGATAGCCCCTGAATCTTAGAAGAATCTCTGCCCTCAGCTCCCATGCCTGATTGTATGCAGAGACTGGGAGTTCAGGGGAAAGGGCCTTCCCACTTCTGGGTCAGTGTTGGGAAGACATCGTAGGAAGAGCAGCAAAACACAGAGGAGGACATTGCAGCTGAAAGCCAGTGCCAGAGCCAGAGGAGGCAGAATGGGCGTGCATCTCCAAGAATTCCCAAAGGCTTGGTGGGGGGCAGGAGGAGGGATGGCACCAGACAAGCCTACCAGGGCTGCATCTTAAGGGGCTGATGGCCTTAAGTGACAACGAGGTTATGCCACCTTGCAAGTCTTGGGGGGATTTATGGGCATCTGATCCGTCCTAAAGGAAATCAACCCTGAATGTCCACTGGAAGGACTGATGATGAAGCTGAAGCTCCAATACTTCGGCCACCTGATGTGGAGAGATGACTCATTGGGAAAGACCCTGATGCTGGGAAAAGAAGGCCAAAGCAGAAGGGGGCGGCAGAGGATGGCAGCACTGAGCCAATGGACATGAGTGTGAGCAAGCTTCTGGGGATGGCGAAGGACAGGGAAGCCTAGCATGCTGCAGTCCATGAGGCTGGAAAGAGTCGGGTACAACTGAGCGACCAAACAACATGGGAGTTTGTGTCTAGCTTTGCAGTCATTGTCTCAGTTGGGATTCCACTGTGGTCTCCCTCACCTGGCCTGGGCGCGTGTGCCCAGAGCCGGTGCTCTCGACAACGCCACTGCGATGGGAGGCCCACATGGGCCAAAGAACAAAGATGGATGAAAATAGACAAATGAAAGCCCAATAGAAGTGGCCCACATGCTCCCCTCCCTCCCAAGCTCCCCCAAAATAAATAAATAAATAAATTTTCAAAAAGAAAAAAAGGGATGCACAGAAGGTACATTTACGGTAGAGGCTCCCCAGGGGAAGCTAGAGAACATCCCAGCCAAAGGATCAGGAGGGTGATAGAGTAGTGTGGACCTGAAGCTGAAGGAGAGCACAGATTCCAGGGAGCTCTTAAGAACTTCACATTCCACTGTTGGTTTTCTCTGCAGGTTGGAGTGAGCTGCATGCATCTTGCGATAGCCCCTGAATCTTAGAAGAATCTCTGCCCTCAGCTCCCATGCCTGATTGTATGCAGAGACTGGGAGTTCAGGGGAAAGGGCCTTCCCACTTCTGGGTCAGTGTTGGGAAGACATCGTAGGAAGAGCAGCAAAACACAGAGGAGGACATTGCAGCTGAAAGCCAGTGCCAGAGCCAGAGGAGGCAGAATGGGCGTGCATCTCCAAGAATTCCCAAAGGCTTGGTGGGGGGCAGGAGGAGGGATGGCACCAGACAAGCCTACCAGGGCTGCATCTTAAGGGGCTGATGGCCTTAAGTGACAACGAGGTTATGCCACCTTGCAAGTCTTGGGGGGATTTATGGGCATCTGATCCGTCCTAAAGGAAATCAACCCTGAATGTCCACTGGAAGGACTGATGATGAAGCTGAAGCTCCAATACTTCGGCCACCTGATGTGGAGAGATGACTCATTGGGAAAGACCCTGATGCTGGGAAAAGAAGGCCAAAGCAGAAGGGGGCGGCAGAGGATGGCAGCACTGAGCCAATGGACATGAGTGTGAGCAAGCTTCTGGGGATGGCGAAGGACAGGGAAGCCTAGCATGCTGCAGTCCATGAGGCTGGAAAGAGTCGGGTACAACTGAGCGACCAAACAACATGGGAGTTTGTGTCTAGCTTTGCAGTCATTGTCTCAGTTGGGATTCCACTGTGGTCTCCCTCACCTGGCCTGGGCCTGACGGTGGGGTTCTGGCAGTTTGTGTGAAGGACAGCTCTGTGGACAGCGTCCCTGGAGCTGGGGCTGCTGGCTGGTGCCTTGATGTCGAACTTCAGAGAGAAAATGGAAGTGAATTTCTGCTCGTTTTTGCTGAGAGCTGGCACACTCCAGGACCCGCTGGTTATCTAAGCAAGCAAGAGCTGCCAAGGCATTCCCTCCTGTCTGAGTGTTTGTCAGGGACCCTCAGAGGGGCTGAGGCAGCCAGCTTCTGAGAGTGAGCTGAGTCCCCCACCTCCAGCTCCTGGTGGGGGGGCTCCCCTGTGTCCGGGAGGATGGGGCAAGGAAGGTGGGACCTCCTAGACACAAACATCCTGAGTTCAGGCTCTGGGCTAAGAGGCAAGCCAGATGCTCAGGCCTATCCCTGGTCACCCTGGGGGTCCTGAGCCACTGGGAGGCCTCATTTGGTCTAATGTGGGGACAGGAGAGAGGGGAGGAAGGCTTGACGTAGAGAAAGACAAAAGCAGAACCCTGCTCACTGTTTGCTGTAATGATATTGAGTGTGACCCAGAGTCCCCACGGCCACTCACGGTGGGGGTGCGGTGGTTTCTCTTGAGCTGACATAAGGAGCAGGGATTTTAGAGAGCTGCAGGGGGCATGGGGTCCCCTCTAGTTCCTCTCGGCTGTGGCTCAGAGTACAAGGCTCTCCCCTCAGGGTCAGCTGGGACATCTGCCCCAGCCAGGGCGACCAGCTTGTCCCCATTTGCCCAAGACTTCCCCAGTTTAGGCTCTGAATGCCCTTTGTGCAGGGAACCCCTCTAGTTCTGGGCACACTGGGGTGGTGGGTCCCCCTCTGCCCACTTCCACCACCTAGGTGCATGGGGTGACCGTTTCTCCGGGAGGTCCTGTCACCTCTGTGGGGTCGGGGGTGGCAGGCTGAGGGCCTCCTGCCTAGGGGAAATGCACAGACTCACTGTACGGGGCACCCTCATCCCCCTCGCCTTGCCCTCTCTCCCACTGCCGGATCCCCTTAAGCTTCTCCGGTTTCTGGAAGGCAAAGACCCAGAAGATGGATCGTCCCAAGCAGCCTGCACCCCGAGCCCCCCCAGAGAGGCAGGAACAGAGAGGCCACCTACATGCCACCAGGAGGAATACACATAACAGCCTCCGCCGTGTTAATTGCTTCCAGTGGCTCCGACCAGACTGAGTGTGAGCTAAGTTGCTTAAGTCATGTCCCAACTCTTTTTGACCCCATGGACTGACTGGAGTCTGCCAGACTCCTCTGTCCATAGGATTCTCCAGGCAAGGACACTGGGGTGGGCTGCCAATTCCTCCTCCAGGGGATCTTCCTGCCTCAGGAACTGACCCCGCATCTCTTATGTCTCCTATGTTGGCAGGCAGGTTCTTTACCACTAGCACCACCTGGGATGGCTGCAATTTTATGTTGCCACCGGAAGGCTTTTCCTGTGACCTCTGGGAGCATGGCTCTGTGAACCCAGAGCTTAGAGGAGGCTCTTACGCTGCAAAACTGTGACTCCAGCCTCCTCCCTCAGCACCTCCACCTGCAAATGGTGTTTGCTCACTCCCTGCCTCTCCCTACAGGAACGGCTTCCTCTGCATTGACGTGAGAAAGACGCCCCTGCTCACTGTTTGCTGTAATGATATTGAGTGTGACCCAGAGTCCCCACGGCCACTCACGGTGGGGTGCGGTGGTTTCTCTTGAGCTGACATAAGGAGCAGGGATTTTAGAGAGCTGCAGGGGGCATGGGGTCCCCTCTAGTTCCTCTCGGCTGTGGCTCAGAGTACAAGGCTCTCCCCTCAGGGTCAGCTGGGACATCTGCCCCAGCCAGGGCGACCAGCTTGTCCCCATTTGCCCAAGACTTCCCCAGTTTAGGCTCTGAATGCCCTTTGTGCAGGGAACCCCTCTAGTTCTGGGCACACTGGGGTGGTGGGTCCCCCTCTGCCCACTTCCACCACCTAGGTGCATGGGGTGACCGTTTCTCCGGGAGGTCCTGTCACCTCTGTGGGGTCGGGGGTGGCAGGCTGAGGGCCTCCTGCCTAGGGGAAATGCACAGACTCACTGTACGGGGCACCCTCATCCCCCTCGCCTTGCCCTCTCTCCCACTGCCGGATCCCCTTAAGCTTCTCCGGTTTCTGGAAGGCAAAGACCCAGAAGATGGATCGTCCCAAGCAGCCTGCACCCCGAGCCCCCCCAGAGAGGCAGGAACAGAGAGGCCACCTACATGCCACCAGGAGGAATACACATAACAGCCTCCGCCGTGTTAATTGCTTCCAGTGGCTCCGACCAGACTGAGTGTGAGCTAAGTTGCTTAAGTCATGTCCCAACTCTTTTTGACCCCATGGACTGACTGGAGTCTGCCAGACTCCTCTGTCCATAGGATTCTCCAGGCAAGGACACTGGGGTGGGCTGCCAATTCCTCCTCCAGGGGATCTTCCTGCCTCAGGAACTGACCCCGCATCTCTTATGTCTCCTATGTTGGCAGGCAGGTTCTTTACCACTAGCACCACCTGGGATGGCTGCAATTTTATGTTGCCACCGGAAGGCTTTTCCTGTGACCTCTGGGAGCATGGCTCTGTGAACCCAGAGCTTAGAGGAGGCTCTTACGCTGCAAAACTGTGACTCCAGCCTCCTCCCTCAGCACCTCCACCTGCAAATGGTGTTTGCTCACTCCCTGCCTCTCCCCTACAGGAACGGCTTCCTCTGCATGGACACGGTGCTTTCAAGTTACTCGGAATCAAGACCAGGAACCTCAGTCACCTGCGTTTATTACCGATGAGAGGAAGAGTCTACGGTCTGACTGTTCTGGACAAGGTGCAGAAGCCAGCCTAGAGAGAATGATGCTTGTTAGCAGAGTCACATCATGGCTGGTGAGAACCCACAGGCCGCAGGGAAGGGGTGAGGCAGGGCCAAGGAGTCAGGCGGGCTTGCCTGTTTCACTGACTGCAGACAGATGGAAAGGGGAGAACGTTGGAGAACAGCTGCTTCAGGCGCTTAAGAGAACGAATAGTTCTCAAGCGCTTTAGACACGTTGTTTACATGTGACCAACTGATGTGTCCATTCCACTTGGCTCTTTACTGCTGCACCGAGCTCTCTTCTGGCCAGGGGCCTCTATCAGGCTCTCTTCTGGCCCTAGAGGGAATAAGCCGTGTGTCTTTAGCCAGTGTGTGATTGCTTTAAGAACAGTCTGTAGTTGAGTGTTTTCACAAGTTCCGTTTATTCCCGGTGAGTTCACAGGCAGTTCATACTCTTTGACCATGTTTCGGTTGAGTTGTTGGTCTTTCTGGGTAACATCTGAGTGCAGGTAAGCAGGGGTGGCTGAGGATTTCCCCACCCAGAGTATGTTCATGTGAAAGAGGGAGCCGGGGGGACTTCCCTGTTGGTCCAGGGGGTAAGACTTCACCTTTTAATGCAGGGGGTGCAGGTTCAATCCCTGGTCAGGGAGCTAGGGTGCCAAAAGCCAAACCATCAAACAGAAGTGATATTATAACAAAAGACTTTTAAAAATGGTCCATATCAAAAGAAAAAAAAAAAAAAAAGAGGGAGAAGAATCCCAGGGAATGAAACTCTTCTGGGGAATGTCAGCCATGGTGAGCCCCAGCTGGGGGACCACGAGGCCTCCATGTGGACCCTGCCGCACTCTCCTCACTCAAGCCTACGTTCCTGAGTCAGCAGGCCCTGACCTGGAAACGGCCTTCTCCCCTACTGGAGCGGTCTTCTGCTACCTCGGCCTGCAGCGTGCACGGTGGCTTGCTTGCTTGTGGTCGCCGAGAAGGCCCTTCTGAGACACACGCTGGCTCCCTATTTGAAAGACAGATGGTCCCGGCCACAGCCGCTGCCTCAACTGACTCACCAAGGTGGGAAATCCTGTCACAGAGCAGCTTTTCTTTTTTTAAACCTGGAAAGTCCTGGAGAGTTTTACTCAGATGCAGAGCTTGTGGCCTTGGAGGTGAAACACACTTTCCAAAGGGGAACAGAAACCTGCACAATACGGTTAAGTCACGCACCAAGCTGGGAAGCCCCTCGACTGCTCGCAGCTAAGAGCCAGGAAGGAGGCAGAGAGCCCTGGAGCCTCCCAGAGGCCGTGCCCGTCCCTCACAAGGTGCCCCTAGGGCTTCCAGGCACAGCCTGTAGACCAGAAAGCAAGCGACAGCAGAAGAAGGACCTTGGGCTTTGAATCATGACAACTGCCCCCACTGAGTGACCGCAGGGGTGAGCAGTACGCGTTGCAGGTTCTTTTTCTCATGTCTGACGCACCCGTGAGGAGGTGGTATTACCCTCATTTTACAGATGAGAAACAGAGGCCCCCTGGGATCAGGTGACCTGGTGCAGGGCACACGTGCAGGAAGCCGGCAGTCAGGCCCGTTGCTTGGGACGAAGGCCGAGGGGTGGAAGAGGGTGCCGAGGCAGCTCACTGGAGGAAGAGACGGGGCCTCAGGCAGCCCCAGGGGGCTTCCCAAAGGCAGGAAGGCTTGAGTGTGGCCTGGATCAGGGAATGGGAAAGAAGGTAAAGGACAGGTAAGCCCAGTCAAGGGGAGGTGGGAAACTGCCGGTTAAGGCAGGCACTTCCCATCTCTCTGGTGACAAGCCTGGCGCTGCCCATGAGTGCTCTGGCACTGCCTGAATTGATGTTATGTGGATGGCCTTGTCGCCATGGCCTTGTCAGAATAGGAACAGAGGGGACATGACCTCCTGACCCAGAGGTGGCCAGAGCTACAGTCAGGGGTGGGTGGCCTGAAGCTCTCTGACCTCGGTGTGGGAATGGGCCTTTTGTCCCCATTTCATAGGCGGGGAAACTGAGGCTTTGCAAGAATTGTTATACTGCCCAGGTTATGTGAATGTGGACTTCGAGCCCTGAGTCATTCTGATAGGCTATTGTGGTCAGACATAGTTACAACTCTGTGATGCGTGTATGATAACTATCTGATGTGTTTCCCTTTGTATCACATCTTCCTTTCTCATGTGACACTGCAAGATGCCTGCTTTCCTGTGTCAGTCTTTGTTTTCAGTTATTGTCTCCTATCAGTGAAGCTGCCGCAGACAGTCCTTCAGCCAAAGTCCTGTGCACACTCGGGACCAGCACACCTGTTCCAAAGGTTCACAGACCACCAAACTGCCTACTCGCGTTGTAGCAATTTGCTTTCCTGCTGCCCCAAGAACTGTTGTCTTACAACATCCCAGTGGATACTGGATTTATATTTCAAGATAACCCCGCTGAGGGGATGGGTGAAAATCAGTGAGTTGCTTTAACAGCATCTCTCCACTCGCCGTGAGGCAGGACAGGGTCCCACCGGCCTGTGGTCCTTCACTGGGCTCTCCCTCTGAGTGCCTGTGTTTTCTACTTGAAATGAAAAAGTGATGACCCCAGACCCCTTCCCGGGTCAACGGGGAGACGCCGAGGACCTCAAGACCCACACTCTAGATGCCCCCAGAAAACTCTTCCTGATTAGGCCCCAAGTGGAACCACTGAAATATTCTTTTGCTTGGCCCCTCTGAATTTTTTTTTTTTTTTCTTTCTTTAATACAGGATGAACTGAATCCACTGGTTCTCTTGGAGCTTATCTGCAAATTGTTACCAGGTATATAAAGCATTCATGGCATACTCTCCCATAGGGAAGGAGAAGGAAAAGAAAGAGAACATGGAAAGAGAGTTTTTTGCTCTCAAAACTGTAAGAGATAAAGTGGACGGAGGACAGCTGGAAATGAGGTCCCTCCCTCCCTGGGGAAGCCACTCAGAACTTTCCTCCTTCTCCACCTCAGGAACTGAATCATGGCTTAGGAGGTGACGATGGAAACTGAGTTAGAGTAGAAAATGCTAGGCTCCACTTCCCTGGGCAGGCCCGCTGTGGGCAACTGCAGAAACTACTGTCCCGGGGCCCTGGCGGAATGGTCCAGGCTCTGCCCTGGGTGTTTTCTAGGGCAGAGCTGGCCCTGGCCACGGGTTCCTAAGGTGTACTAACATCCTCCTGCTGGGAGGCGGGCAGCCTGGTGGCACACAGGGGACAGGTCTCCCTTGACCGTCACCTTCGTTCTGGGGACCAGTTACACTGTGATGCGTGTATGCTGATTTCCTTTGTATCACATCTTCCTTTCTCATGTGACACTGCAAGATGCCTGCTTTCCTGTGTCAGTCTTTGTTTTCAGTTATTGTCTCCTATCAGTGAAGCTGCCGCAGACAGTCCTTCAGCCAAAGTCCTGTGCACACTCGGGACCAGCACGCCTGTTCCAAAGGTTCACAGACCACCAAACTGCCTACTCGCGTTGTAGCAATTTGCTTTCCTGCTGCCCCAAGAACCGTTGTCTTACAGCATCCCAGTGGATACTGGATTTATATTTCAAGATAACCCCGCTGAGGGGATGGGTGAAAATCAGTGAGTTGCTTTAACAGCATCTCTCCACTCGCCGTGAGGCAGGACAGGGTCCCACCGGCCTGTGGTCCTTCACTGGGCTCTCCCTCTGAGTGCCTGTGTTTTCTACTTGAAATGAAAAAGTGATGACCCCAGACCCCTTCCCGGGTCAACGGGGAGACGCCGAGGACCTCAAGACCCACACTCTAGATGCCCCCAGAAAACTCTTCCTGATTAGGCCCCAAGTGGAACCACTGAAATATTTGCTTGGCCCCTCTGAATTTTTTTTTTCTTTCTTTAATACAGGATGAACTGAATCCACTGGTTCTCTTGGAGCTTATCTGCAAATTGTTACCAGGTATATAAAGCATTCATGGCATACTCTCCCATAGGGAAGGAGAAGGAAAAGAAAGAGAACATGGAAAGAGAGCTTTTTGCTCTCAAAACTGTAAGAGATAAAGTGGACGGAGGACAGCTGGAAATGAGGTCCCTCCCTCCCTGGGGAAGCCACTCAGAACTTTCCTCCTTCTCCACCTCAGGAACTGAATCATGGCTTAGGAGGTGACGATGGAAACTGAGTTAGAGTAGAAAATGCTAGGCTCCACTTCCCTGGGCAGGCCCGCTGTGGGCAACTGCAGAAACTACTGTCCCGGGGCCCTGGCGGAATGGTCCAGGCTCTGCCCTGGGTGTTTTCTAGGGCAGAGCTGGCCCTGGCCACGGGTTCCTAAGGTGTACTAACATCCTCCTGCTGGGAGGCGGGCAGCCTGGTGGCACACAGGGGACAGGTCTCCCTTGACCGTCACCTTCTTTCTGGGGAAGAAGAAGGCGTCTCTGGAAGCCTCCAGGTGAGTCGGCTCGCTTCCAGGCCCAGAGCCAGGCTGGGTCCCAGGGTGGCAGGGGCACAGGCATTGAGTTAATGGAGGGGTGATGCCCTGCTCTGCCCCAGTCCCACAGCTGAGCCAGCCATCCAGAAGCAACACGGTCATCTGCCAGCTGCTTTTAGCAAAGGATGTTGACAGGTGACTCCATCTAGTAATGTTCCTGGCTCAGCGAACAGTATTGGACAGTAGGAGAGAACCAGCTATGTCATCGACTCCCTGAGAGCTTTTCAGCAAGTGACTTAAACTCTCAAAGTCTCACTTTACTCACTTGTAAAACATGGATAATAAAGAGTCTCAAACTCTATGCATTCTGGCCATTTTGGTCAATAGTAATTTCATTCCTCCAGTTTTCTTGGATCAAAACCTTATTGATCAGCACTTCCCTGGTGGTCCAGTGGTTAACAATTCCCCTTGCAATGCTAGGGCATTCAGGTATCTATCCTTAGTCAGGGAACTAAGATCCCATAAGCTGTGGAGCAACTAAGCCCACAATGTACAACTAGAGAGCCCACATGCCACAGTGAAGGAGTGTGCGCGCCCAAACCAAAGATCCTGCCTGATGCACCTACGACCTGACACAGCCAAAGAAATAATACATTTTAAAAATAGCTTTAAAGACCTTTCCTGATCTTCTTGACCTTTCTCTCAGGTTCTTTATCCAGTGTCTCAGCACCTCTTATCAATCCTGCCTGCAAAATATCCAAACATAGCCAGGATCTGAGCATTCTCCACTGTCCACTGTCTCCTTTCTGGTCCAGCTTAGGAGGTGACGATGGAAACTGAGTTAGAGTAGAAATGCTGGGCTCCGCTTCCCCGGGCAGGGCCGCTGTGGGCAACTGCAGAAACTACTGTCCCGGGGCCCTGGCGGAATGGTCCAGGCTCTGCCCTGGGTGTTTTCTAGGGCAGAGCTGGCCCTGGCCACGGGTTCCTAAGGTGTACTAACATCCTCCTGCTGGGAGGCGGGCAGCCTGGTGGCACACAGAGGACAGGTCTCCCTTGACCGTCGCCTTCTTTCTGGGGAAGAAGAAGGCGTCTCTGGAAGCCTCCAGGTGAGTCGGCTCGCTTCCAGGCCCAGAGCCAGGCTGAGTCCCAGGGTGGCAGGGGCACAGGCATTGAGTTAACGGAGGGGTGATGCCCTGCTCTGCCCCAGTCCCACAGCTGAGCCAGCCATCCAGAAGCAACACGGTCATCTGCCAGCTGCTTTTAGCAAAGGATGTTGACAGGTGACTCCATCTAGTAATGTTCCTGGCTCAGCGAACAGTATTGGACAGTAGGAGAGAACCAGCTATGTCATCGACTCCCTGAGAGCTTTTCAGCAAGTGACTTAAACTCTCAAAGTCTCACTTTACTCACTTGTAAAACATGGATAATAAAGAGTCTCAAACTCTATGCATTCTGGCCATTTTGGTCAATAGTAATTTCATTCCTCCAGTTTTCTTGGATCAAAACCTTATTGATCAGCACTTCCCTGGTGGTCCAGTGGTTAACAATTCCCCTTGCAATGCTAGGGCATTCAGGTATCTATCCTTAGTCAGGGAACTAAGATCCCATAAGCTGTGGAGCAACTAAGCCCACAATGTACAACTAGAGAGCCCACATGCCACAGTGAAGGAGTGTGCGCGCCCAAACCAAAGATCCTGCCTGATGCACCTACGACCTGACACAGCCAAAGAAATAATACATTTTAAAAATAGCTTTAAAGACCTTTCCTGATCTTCTTGACCTTTCTCTCAGGTTCTTTATCCAGTGTCTCAGCACCTCTTATCAATCCTGCCTGCAAAATATCCAAACATAGCCAGGATCTGAGCATTCTCCACTGTGTCCACTGTCTCCTTTCTGGTCCAAGCCACCGTCCTCTCTTAACTGCATCATTTTTCTAGCTTCCTGATAAGCCCCATATCTTCCCTTGGCTCCCGACAGAGCAACCAGAATGATTCTTGTTAAAGTATCAGGCTAGACTCTCTCTTGGGTCACTTGCTCCGGGCGGGCGGGTGGGGGGTCAGCTGCCCTGTCGAGGTGACATTTAAGGAGGCTGAGGCGAGGGCCATAAGGTGGGGAAAGAAGGCCACCTGCCAAGCCCTGTGTGGGTGAGTCATCTTGGAAACAGGTCCTTCAGTCCCAGGCAAACCTTCTAATGACTCCAACTTCTTTTTTTTTTTTAAAGATTTTATTTATTTATTTACTTTGGGCGGGGGTCGGGTTGGGAGGGAGGGGAGTGGGCGGGCCACTTCTATTGGTCTTTAATTTCTCTATTTTCATTTGTCTTCGTTCTTTGGCTCCCGTGGGCCTCCCATCGCGGTGGCGTCTGTCGCTGCAGAGCACCGGCTCTGGGTGCATGCGCTTCAGAGCTCCGGCTTGGTGATTGGACACATCAGTCCAGCCGCTCCGCGGCACGTGGGATCTTCCCAGGCCAGGGCTCGAACCGGGGCCCCTTGCACTGCAAGGCGGTGTCCTTACCCACTGGACCACCAGGGGAAGCCCGACTCCAACTTCTAATATCCTGACCATAACTACACGCAAGGCCCTGAGCTAGACCCTCTCAGCAAAACTGCCCCTGAATTTCTGAACCCCAGTAGCTTCGAGATAATGAATGCTGGATTCATAGCAATCCATACCAAATTAGGGTACAGGGAACTAAGATCCCATAAGCTGTGGAGCAACTAAGCCCACAATGTACAACTAGAGAGCCCACATGCCACAGTGAAGGAGTGTGCGCGCCCAAACCAAAGATCCTGCCTGATGCACCTACGACCTGACACAGCCAAAGAAATAATACATTTTAAAAATAGCTTTAAAGACCTTTCCTGATCTTCTTGACCTTTCTCTCAGGTTCTTTATCCAGTGTCTCAGCACCTTTTATCAATCCTGCCTGCAAAATATCCAAACATAGCCAGGATCTGAGCATTCTCCACTGTGTCCACTGTCTCCTTTCTGGTCCAAGCCACCGTCCTCTCTTAACTGCATCATTTTTCTAGCTTCCTGATAAGCCCCATATCTTCCCTTGGCTCCCGACAGAGCAACCAGAATGACTCTTGTTAAAGTATCAGGCTAGACTCTCTCTTGGGTCACTTGCTCCGGGGCGGGCGGGGTGGGGGGGGGGGTCAGCTGCCCTGTCGAGGTGACATTTAAGGAGGCTGAGGCGAGGGCCATAAGGTGGGGAAAGAAGGCCACCTGCCAAGCCCTGTGTGGGTGAGTCATTTTGGAAACAGGTCCTTCAGTCCCAGGCAAACCTTCTAATGACTCCAACTTCTTTTTTTTTTTTAAAGATTTTATTTATTTATTTACTTTGGGCGGGGGTCGGGTTGGGGAGGGAGGGGAGTGGGCGGGCCACTTCTATTGGTCTTTAATTTCTCTATTTTCATTTGTCTTCGTTCTTTGGCTCCCGTGGGCCTCCCATCGCGGTGGCGTCTGTCGCTGCAGAGCACCGGCTCTGGGTGCATGCGCTTCAGAGCTCCGGCTTGGTGATTGGACACATCAGTCCAGCCGCTCCGCGGCACGTGGGATCTTCCCAGGCCAGGGCTCGAACCGGGGCCCCTTGCACTGCAAGGCGGTGTCCTTACCCACTGGACCACCAGGGGAAGCCCGACTCCAACTTCTAATATCCTGACCATAACTACACGCAAGGCCCTGAGCTAGACCCTCTCAGCAAAACTGCCCCTGAATTTCTGAACCCCAGTAGCTTCGAGATAATGAATGCTGGATTCATAGCAATCCATACCAAATTAGGGTACAGGGAAGAAGGGGGGCTGCCATCACAAGTGTCTACAAGCCTGGGAGTGGCTTTGGAACCGGGACGTGAGGAGAAGCTAGTAAGTGAAAGGACATTGAAAGTGAAAGTCGCTTAGTTGTGTCTGACTCTTTGTGACCCCATGGACGGCAGCCTGCCAGGCTCCTCTCCATGGAGTTCTCCAGGCTAGAGCACTGGAGTGGGTAGCTGTTCCCTTCTCCAAGGGATCTTCCCAACCCAGGGATTGAACCCAGGTCTCCCACATTTCAGGCAGACTCTCTACTATCTGAGCCACTAGGGAAGCCCAGGGAAGAAGGACACAGATGAAAGTTGAAATGGAAGCCTGAAGTGCCTGGCACAGGCTGGAGTGAACTTAACAGGAAATGAGGAGCATGCTATTAGAAACTGGATAAAGGAGAATCCCTGATATGTAGCAACAGAAAGTGTAGCCACAGTGCTGCCTGCAGTTATTTGGATGCACCTGATGAGCTGGGGGAGCTAGCTGTTTCTAGTGAAGTGGTAGATGATTCCCTGATGGTTGCTGTTGGTACTAAAATGCAACAGAAAGCAGATGCACCAAAGGACAGATGAACTAAACCAAAAGGAACCAGGACTTGCTGATGCAGAAGTTTCCAAGAAAGTCCAGGAGGGCATTCCTTCGAGGTCCAGTGGTTAGGACACAGTGCTTTCACTGTCGAGGGCCTAGGTGAGGTCCCTGGTCGGGGAACGACCATCCCACAGGCTTCGTGGTGTGGCTGGAGAGGCAACAACAACAAAAACGCCAGCAGCCAAATGATTATCAAATTAAATATCTTTCCACCAAAGAGCAAATTGGGCTTCCCCAGTGGCACAGACAGTAAAGAGATTGCCTGCAATTCGGGAGACCTGGGTTCGATCCCTGAGTCGGCAAGATGCCCTGGAGAAGGAAATGTCTGCCCACTCCTGTACTCTTGTCTGGGGAATTCCATGGACAGAGGAGCCTGTGGCTACAGTCTATGGAGTCACAAAGGAGTCAGAAAAGGCCGACCAAAGCATGGCAGAAAAGCATGGTCAAAAAATAAAGCTTTGGATATGCTGTAAAATCCTTTGGTAAGACTTGGGAAAAATTGACAAGAGTGCCTTAGAGGACCATCCAGCTAGACAAAGGTGGGCTAACGTGTTTAAGGGACTGTCCTACAGAGCCTCTCCATCAAACAATAGGGCTTCTAAGAAGCTTACAGGCAAACTTAGTTCCTGCACTAGAAGCCCAAGCCAAAGAAGTGCTTATCTGAAAGGGATTTACGTGTGTAGCTTCTGTCTAATGGAGAAAACCCCAAGATCATTTTGAGGAGAGCCACTCATTTTAAAAGACAGTTACGTGCACAAAAATATCTTCAGGTTGGACCGAAAGGGACACAGATGGTACAAAATAAATAGAGGTTTGGACCTCTACAGTTCTACTGGCAGGAAAGTAAAAAGATAAAGATGACTCAGGATGAAGCTGAGTGCTCCAGAGAGTAGAAGGAAGAGCCCGATGTAGCAACAGAAAGTGTAGCCACAGTGCTGCCTGCAGTTATTTGGATGCACCTGATGAGCTGGGGGAGCTAGCTGTTTCTAGTGAAGTGGTAGATGATTCCCTGATGGTTGCTGTTGGTACTAAAATGCAACAGAAAGCAGATGCACCAAAGGACAGATGAACTAAACCAAAAGCAACCAGGACTTGCTGATGCAGAAGTTTCCAAGAAAGTCCAGGAGGGCATTCCTTCGAGGTCCAGTGGTTAGGACACAGTGCTTTCACTGTCGAGGGCCTAGGTGAGGTCCCTGGTCGGGGAACGACCATCCCACAGGCTTCGTGGTGTGGCTGGAGAGGCAACAACAACAAAAACGCCAGCAGCCAAATGATTATCAAATTAAATATCTTTCCACCAAAGAGCAAATTGGGCTTCCCCAGTGGCACAGACAGTAAAGAGATTGCCTGCAATTCGGGAGACCTGGGTTCGATCCCTGAGTCGGCAAGATGCCCTGGAGAAGGGAATGTCTGCCCACTCCTGTACTCTTGTCTGGGGAATTCCATGGACAGAGGAGCCTGTGGCTACAGTCTATGGAGTCACAAAGGAGTCAGAAAAGGCCGACCAAAGCATGGCAGAAAAGCATGGTCAAAAAATAAAGCTTTGGATATGCTGTAAAATCCTTTGGTAAGACTTGGGAAAAATTGACAAGAGTGCCTTAGAGGACCATCCAGCTAGACAAAAGGTGGGCTAACGTGTTTAAGGGACTGTCCTACAGAGCCTCTCCATCAAACAATAGGGCTTCTAAGAAGCTTACAGGCAAACTTAGTTCCTGCACTAGAAGCCCAAGCCAAAGAAGTGCTTATCTGAAAGGGATTTACGTGTGTAGCTTCTGTCTAATGGAGAAAACCCCAAGATCATTTTGAGGAGAGCCACTCATTTTAAAAGACAGTTACGTGCACAAAAATATCTTCAGGTTGGACCGAAAGGGACACAGATGGTACAAAATAAATAGAGGTTTGGACCTCTACAGTTCTACTGGCAGGAAAGTAAAAAAAGATAAAAGATGACTCAGGATGAAGCTGAGTGCTCCAGAGAGTAGAAGGAAGAGCCCCGATGGTGACAGTTGTGGAGAATTATTTCCTGGCAGAAACTGGACTGAATTCTCATCAAGAAACTTTCTGAATTTTTTTTTTTTAACTTTTTGGTCATACCATGCATTACCAGGAATAGAACCCTCAACCTCTGCATTGGAAGCTCTGTGTCTCAACCACTGGGCTGCCAGGGAATTCCCTCAAGAAACTTTCAAAATTTTCTCCGCTAGATTTCAGAATTCCTGTGGGCCAGTGACGCCCTCATACCTCCCTTTGGAACAGGAATGCCTGTAGCTATCCCATCATGGTCTGCACTGCATGTTGGGTGGAGAACTCACCTGTTTGGAGGTCTTAAAACAGAAAGGTACTGGATTCAAGGAGCTTACCCAAGGAACTCTCTTTGAGGCTCATTTGTACTTAGACCTCATTTAGATGATGAGAGCCTAGACTGTAACCTGGTGCTTTCCTGGGCGTGAGATGTGTCAGGAACCTTGGGAGGAGGTGTGGACTCACAGGGAGGGCAGAGGGAAGCCTGTGGCAGCCCGTCTCCTAGATGCCCCCTGTTAGGAGTCACTTTGTCTGGAAATGCCTGGAATGTTTGTTACACCTGCCCCCGATGGGACTCATCGTGCCCCTGACTGATACTGGGACACAGAAAGGTCATTTCTTTGCCTCTAGGAGGCCGAAGTAATCTTCTGGTGTTCCTCATACTCCAGAGCTCTCCACAGGGTCAGAGTGAGGCTGGACTTCAGCTGAACCCATCTTTTTTTGCTGAGCTTCTTCCTCTGTCCTATCCTGCATTCTTCATTCCCTCAAGGAGACATGTCTTCATAGACCCCTTGTCTCAGGTTTTGCTTTGAGGAGATCCAACCTACAATACCTAATAATTGTAAAATGGTGCTCATTCAAGATACGTTGGGATGTGGGAACATTTTGTGAAATCATCGTGGATACTGTGAACAAGAAGAATGAAGAAGCCTTGAATGTCAAGTCCAGGGAATTCTCCTTGAGGTGACCTTCGCAGTTTTTGTTTGTTTTGTTCTCCTTGTTTGACTTCAGGAGTGGGACAGAGGTGCACGTGAGCTCTAGGTCACGGTGCACCATCTTCACCAGCCTGAGCAAGACCCTTCTCGCACTGTATTTTATTTCATGTCCACCTTCTCCCTGACTCACATTTTCATGCATTTCCAATATGGGCTCACTCCAGTGTGTTGGATAGATATTCTTAAATTTATTTGTTTTTCTGATCTGAAAAGGCAGGCTTCCGGGATTTCCAAGGGCACCTGGGACCTCTGCAGATTCTTTGTAGCTGCCCTTTGTCAGATTTAAGAGTTCTAGTCCTAGTTTGCAAAGAGCTGTGGTTTTCTCATTGTGAATTTTTGAATTTTCCCTAATGCATTGTAAAGAGTTCATCCTCCTAACCTCCTCAAAAAATTGGAGCAGAGGGAATAAATTTCTTTTACTCTATTCCTTGGTTGATAGTGGAGAGGACTAATTCTTTAAATGACTTACTGAACTCATCATAAAGCCTTCTGGACTGACATTTTCTTTTTGAAAATTAAACTAGCAATTCAATTTCTTTAATAGTTATAGGTTTACCCAGATTCTTAATTTCTACTTAAGTCACTTTTATCTATTCCATCTGAATTTTTAAATTTAGACACAAAGTGCTTCTTCATAGCCTCCTATCTGTGTAATATCTATAGCATCTACAGGTGCCTTCTGTTTTTCCTTCCCAAACAAGACCAGCGAGCCTTCAGGTGGCAACCAAATGCCTCACTACACCATCATGGGATCTCCGCCTCAACAGACTGATTCTGGGACCTGCCCCACAATTGACTGCTGGCCTGTGTGCCAGGCTGTGATGGAGGAAGGACAGAGTAGCTTGAGCAGAGTCCACTTAAAAACTGGGAGCCTAAGCATGTGGCAACACGGGAGCCTGACCTATGGGTGCAGAGGGCTTGTCAGGGCAGAGAGGAAGTCCAGGCTAACACCTCCTTCCTCTTGTCTTTGTCGCCCAGCATTGTGTGCAGGACCTCATCTCCCCCTCTCATGGCCCCTCTTATGCATCACTGGCCCTCAGCTGACCTATCTCACCCCACCCCCACCCCACTCAGGCGCCCTCCAATTTCCCAACATCAGCGATGACTCAGCTTATGCCCAGATGCCCGCTTTAGGGCCACCAGAGGTCCGGCAGGAGCAGAGGGCGGGCGGGATGACAGGTCAGCCCCAGGGGCAGCTTCCTGGAAGATGTTTTAAAGACAGAGCCCGACTCCCAAGCCTGGTCTCTTGTGATCTTAATTTGTGGCTTTGTCTGATGGGATTTGCTTCCCTCGGCATCTTCGTCTGGCTGTTTATTTGGGTAGAGGATATTCTCTGCCTTGTCATGTCTGAGCGGTTTCCTCCTCCATGTGTTGGCTGTGGGGTCTTCTGCACGCCTGGCCCCGCTGGGTGGGGGCTTCTTCCGAGAAGGGAGTCCTCGGGGGCGGGGAAGTCAGACAGACCCTCCCTGGGGCTGCCTCCTGGGGGGCCGCCTCTGCCCTGTGGACCAGTCCCACACATCTGAGTGAAACTCTCTCACAGATTTCCTTGGACTTGGGCTAATAAGATTTTTCCTTTGAAAGGAACTTTCCATTGTTTGTTTTAAAAGTGAAATGAGCATTTTTTCCAACCACAGAAGCGATGCTGAAGGAGCCTGTAATTTCTAGGATCCAAGACGGGAACTTAAAAACAAGAAGAAGAAAGGGAAAATTAAAAGAGCGTTTCAATTAAAACGGGTCTCTCCCTTCCTCCCCTCAGGCGCTCTCTCGTCTTGGGTCTCACTCGGGGCATCAGCAGGGTTGGAGCTGTCATGCCTTCTGTCCCAAATTGTGCACCTCCATTTCCTTCTCTAGGGGATCTTCCTGACCTAGGAATCGAACCAGGGTCTCTGGCATTGCAGGCAGATTCTTTACCATCCTGAACGACCAGGGAAGCCCAATAAAGACATAGTGGTGGCTGGTTAGACACAGGAATGGAGTTGGATCTGAAACCGACATATCGACACCAAGCGTTCAATGCGCACCTACTAAGTGCCTCGATCCCCACTGGACCTGCCACAGCAGGGCACCCGCCGCCAGCGATGCAGAGAGGAAGTCCAGGCTAACACCTCCTTCCTCTTGTCTTTGTCGCCCAGCATTGTGTGCAGGACCTCATCTCCCCCTCTCATGGCCCCTCTTATGCATCACTGGCCCTCAGCTGACCTATCTCACCCCACCCCCACCCCACTCAGGCGCCCTCCAATTTCCCAACATCAGCGATGACTCAGCTTATGCCCAGATGCCCGCTTTAGGGCCACCAGAGGTCCGGCAGGAGCAGAGGGCGGGCGGGATGACAGGTCAGCCCAGGGGCAGCTTCCTGGAAGATGTTTTAAAGACAGAGCCCGACTCCCAAGCCTGGTCTCTTGTGATCTTAATTTGTGGCTTTGTCTGATGGGATTTGCTTCCCTCGGCATCTTCGTCTGGCTGTTTATTTGGGTAGAGGATATTCTCTGCCTTGTCATGTCTGAGCGGTTTCCTCCTCCATGTGTTGGCTGTGGGGTCTTCTGCACGCCTGGCCCCGCTGGGTGGGGGCTTCTTCCGAGAAGGGAGTCCTCGGGGGCGGGGAAGTCAGACAGACCCTCCCTGGGGCTGCCTCCTGGGGGGCCGCCTCTGCCCTGTGGACCAGTCCCACACATCTGAGTGAAACTCTCTCACAGATTTCCTTGGACTTGGGCTAATAAGATTTTTCCTTTGAAAGGAACTTTCCATTGTTTGTTTTAAAAGTGAAATGAGCATTTTTTCCAACCACAGAAGCGATGCTGAAGGAGCCTGTAATTTCTAGGATCCAAGACGGGAACTTAAAAACAAGAAGAAGAAAGGGAAAATTAAAAGAGCGTTTCAATTAAAACGGGTCTCTCCCTTCCTCCCCTCAGGCGCTCTCTCGTCTTGGGTCTCACTCGGGGCATCAGCAGGGTTGGCGCTGTCATGCCTTCTGTCCCAAATTGTGCACCTCCATTTCCTTCTCTAGGGGATCTTCCTGACCTAGGAATCGAACCAGGGTCTCTGGCATTGCAGGCAGATTCTTTACCATCCTGAACGACCAGGGAAGCCCAATAAAGACATAGTGGTGGCTGGTTAGACACAGGAATGGAGTTGGATCTGAAACCGACATATCGACACCAAGCGTTCAATGCGCACCTACTAAGTGCCGCTCGATCCCCACTGGACCTGCCACAGCAGGGCACCCGCTCGCCAGCGATGCAGAGCCTAATAGGGAAACTGGACTATCTTTTTTCTATTTGCTACAAAAACTGTAGCAGGTATTCACCACATGGAGCGACCAGAGCAACAGCACAGGATGGGAATAAATGGAGAGAGCGGGACGACAGCCCGTTAACTGTTGCTTGGTGGTTTTGTCTGTCTTTCTTTTCCTTTTTTCCTTCCCGAGCAAACCAGCGGGTGCTCACTGGCTAGGGTACCAGTGAGGGCAAGGAAGCGGCAACCCCTGCCTCCAGGAGATGAGGCTCTGGGGACAATCGATCCATCCACGAGTCCAGATCAAGGTGGCCAGTGACGCTGTGCACACCGCACTGGAGATGAACAAGGAGGCTGAGGGGTGGGAGGGTGAGAAGAATTCAGAGGAGCCCAGGGGTCTCCTTTGTGGGGAGAGGGTGCCGGCCTGGGGCACACACACAGTTGGGATTGGAAAGGTTGGCAGGGTGTCAGGGTGGCTCGGTTTCGGGGATAGGTGGGGACCCTCCCCCGGGGAGAGGGGGCTGCCAGGCAGTGCTCAAAAGAGCCCCGAGCTGCCCTGGGCTGAGTGTTCAAGTTCATTACCAGTCTCGGTTCCACCGTCCAGAGTCTGCTCTTTGGCTGGAGAGTTTATGAGAACTGGCTGATGCTCTGTGTCTTGGCACTTTCCCTTCATGTCCTGATTGGAACCAGGGAGGCTCTGAGAGCAAACGTGTTTGTACCTTAGAGTAAATTCTATCTGCGTTCCTGGGGGGGGCCACAGTGAAAGTGTCTCTTGTTTCCAGTGGCCCGGCTCTCCCCGCCTCAGGAGACCTGAATTCCAAGCCGGCGCTACTATAAAGTTGATGAATGCGTGCCAGGCCCTCGTCCAACAAGCCAGTCCCCCTCTCTCCTCCTCTCCTTTCTGCAGGGAAAGGAAGCTGGATTTTTTAATAAGGTAATAGCACCTCTTTTATATTTTCCTTTCATAAATTAGAAAGAATTGAAAGCAGAATAAGGCAGCAGCTTGGCATAATGGAAAGATTACGGAGCTGGGTGGGAGTGTAAATTGGTACAACCACCTTTGGAGAGCAAATTGGCAAAAGCTGGCAGAGCTGAAGCCATGCCTGTCCCAGAGTGCGGCCATGCTTCCCAGGAGAAGTCCCCGGAGAAACTCGGGGCCACGTGTCCACGAGATACAGTCGTACCAGTGGAAACAGCAAGGCACAAGCCAAAAAGCATCCAGAGACAGGAGGATGGAAAAACTGTGTCCCCGAATGCTTATTGCAACATTGTTTATAATACTAAAGAATAGAGCTTTGATGTCCATCAGCAGAAAGAGAAATAAACCATGGTATCGGAGGGGTTACGACATTTGAACCAGTCCAGCGTCGACCGTCATGGCTCAGTCTCAAGGCTGTAACAGCAAGAGGGAGAAGGACGTGTGCCATGTCACGCTGTTTCTATCGAGTTTAAACACCTACTCCAGGAATCTATGTACTGTGTCTAGATCTACACATGGGTTGCGAAAGTATTAAAAACCTGTGGGAATAAGAACCATCAAATGCAGGTCACATGACTTCCCCCGCTACTCCTGCAAGCTCAGGACTAGGCTCTTGACCAAGCCGAGCCGGTCAGATCGCCCAGCCCGGGCCCGAGGAGTCCAGGCAGCGACTCCAGGTGACAGGTCTGTTCCTTTGGGTCTGGAGTGGCTGCTTTGGTGTGAGTGTGAGAGGTGTGTGTTTCACCACTGTCTTCACTTAGGGAAAGCTCCTGGGCCTCAGTCTCGTGTAGAGGAGGGTCCTGGGGGCCTTCCGTCCAGCACTCCTTCCTGTCCTCGGAAGCCCCTCTTTCTCCCCTTGCCTATTCCCCAGTCTTCAGTCATTTTAAAAAACCCTTTGATGGTGGAAATTTTCAAATGAAGAAACAGACAGAATAGTGTAATGAATCTCAAAATACCCATCTTCCGATTTCAACAGTTACTGATATTTTTCTCATCTTTCATTTCTTCTTCACCACCTATTTTTCACCCCTAAGACATTTTAAAATAGATCTTATATGTATTTGTTTTCATTTACGGTTGCAACAAATGACCAAAACTTTAGGGCTTAAAACAACATTAATTTTATAGGTGTTGGCAGAGCTGTGATTTTTTCTGGAAGTTCTTGGGGAAAATCCGCTTCCGTGGCTTTTCTTGCTTCTAGAAGCTGCTCGCATCCTCGAGTTCTGGCCTTCTTCTGGACCCACCCGGCCTATCCTGCTAGCTTAGTTTAGTCATCTCTGCAAAGTCCCCTTTGCCACGCAAAGCAACATATTCACACTTCCCAGGGATTGGAATGTAAACGCTTTGGGGAACTATTATTCTGCCTGTCAAATAGGGATGCCATTTAATTTCATCCTAAATAATTCAAGCCCCATCTCTAAATCTTAAGGAATATCTCAGTGACATTGTCACATTTAAAAATTTACAATTAATTCTTTAATATTGGCAATAACCAGTCTATATTCAAAGCATCCTGATTGGTTACAGTTGGTTGGTTCAAATCCAACCAAGATCTGCACAATAGCACTTGGTGTTTATATCTCCCAAGTTTGTTTTTCATTCTTCAAAACCTCCCCTGCCTATCACACTCGACTTTTTAAATTTTATTTTTATGATTATGGCTGGGATCACGTGAGCCAATTCTCATAGTTTTGTAAATTTCCCCTTATATAGCTATATATACCTCCTATTGATTTTGTTTCTGTGGACAATCCTAACTAGTAATACACATATGACATACGTAAGTATAAAATTTTTGGTATTTACCTTGAATTGTATTCTCTGAGCTTATTGGATCTGTGGTTTTGTGTTGTCATTGACTTTTTCAAAAATCAATGGCCATTATTATTTCAAACATATTTGTGTTCTGTTATTGCTTTATTCTCTTTCTTGTATTCCAGTTATACTAACGTTATACCTCTTGAAGTTGTCTCCAAGTCCATGGATATTCTTTTTACCTCTTCATCTCTTTCTTTCTTTTGTTTTTCGATTCAGTTTATTTAAACTAAAAACAGAAATAGTGTAATGAATCTCAAAATACCCATCTTCCGATTTCAACAGTTACTGATATTTTTCTCATCTTTCATTTCTTCTTCACCACCTATTTTTCACCCCTAAGACATTTTAAAATAGATCTTATATGTATTTGTTTTCATTTACGGTTGCAACAAATGACCAAAACTTTAGGGCTTAAAACAACATTAATTTTATAGGTGTTGGCAGAGCTGTGATTTTTTCTGGAAGTTCTTGGGGAAAATCCGTTTCCCTGGCTTTTCTTGCTTCTAGAAGCTGCTCGCATCCTCGAGTTCTGGCCTTCTTCTGGACCCACCCGGCCTATCCTGCTAGCTTAGTTTAGTCATCTCTGCAAAGTCCCCTTTGCCACGCAAAGCAACATATTCACACTTCCCAGGGATTGGAATGTAAACGCTTTGGGGGACTATTATTCTGCCTGTCAAATAGGGATGCCATTTAATTTCATCCTAAATAATTCAAGCCCCATCTCTAAATCTTAAGGAATATCTCAGTGACATTGTCACATTTAAAAATTTACAATTAATTCTTTAATATTGGCAATAACCAGTCTATATTCAAAGCATCCTGATTGGTTACAGTTGGTTGGTTCAAATCCAACCAAGATCTGCACAATAGCACTTGGTGTTTATATCTCCCAAGTTTGTTTTTCATTCTTCAAAACCTCCCCTGCCTATCACACTCGACTTTTTAAATTTTATTTTTATGATTATGGCTGGGATCACGTGAGCCAATTCTCATAGTTTTGAAAATTTTCCCCTTATATAGCTATATATACCTCCTATTGATTTTGTTTCTGTGGACAATCCTAACTAGTAATACACATATGACATACGTAAGTATAAAATTTTTGGTATTTACCTTGAATTGTATTCTCTGAGCTTATTGGATCTGTGGTTTTGTGTTGTCATTGACTTTTTCAAAAATCAATGGCCATTATTATTTCAAACATATTTGTGTTCTGTTATTGCTTTATTCTCTTTCTTGTATTCCAGTTATACTAACGTTATACCTCTTGAAGTTGTCTCCAAGTCCATGGATATTCTTTTTACCTCTTCATCTCTTTCTTTCTTTTGTTTTTCGATTCAGTTTATTTAAACTAAAAAACAAAAAGAAAAACAGTTCATCTTTTTTTCTCAGACCCACCCCCACCTCTGTTGCGAGCAAATTTTTGTTTTTGATATCTATAAGCTTTTTTCATTTTGGCTACATTGCATGATATGTGGGATCTTAGTTCCTTGGCCGGGGATTGAACTTGTGCCCCCTGCAGTGGGAACTCAGAGTCTTAACTTCTGGACCACCAGGGAAGTCCCTCTATAAGCTTATTTTTAAAGATTCCATATAGATATAGGAGTGATCATATAGAATATTTCTTATTAATCTTACTTGTTTTTTTCTCTGATTTATTATTAGGCCTGTTTAATTTAGCATAATGCCCTCAAGGTCCATCCATGTGTTGTAAATGGAAGAGTTCATACTTTTATTGCTGAATAATGTTTCTTTCTCTATCACCACAATTTCTTTATCCATTCATTGACCTGATAGACACTTCGGTTGTTGACCTCCCTACCTTTTTTGATTTTTTTGGCCTCTTTTATGGTTTATTTATTTATTTATTTTCATCCATCTTTTATTCTTTGGCCTGTGTGGGCCTCCTACTGCAGTGGCCTCTCTCGTTGCAGAGCACTGGCTCTGGGCGCATGCACTCCAGAGCACCAGCTCGTAATTGGACACACTGGTCCAGCCACTCCGTGGCACATGGGATCTTCCTAGGCAAGGCATCGAACCAGTGCCCCTTACACTGCAAGGCAGATTCTTTACACACTGGACCATCCTCCCTATCTTTTTAAAAAATTATTATTATTTATTTTCATCCATTTTTATTCTTTGGCATGTGTGGGCCTTCCATTGTAGTGGCCTTTCTCATTGGCAAGCACTGGCCCTTGGCACATACACCCCAGAGCGCTGGCTTTAATTGGACATACTGGCTCAGCTGTTCCACAGCACATGGGATCTTCCCAGACCAGGGATTGAACTGGTGCCCCTTGCACTGCAAGGCGGACTCTCCAGCCACCGGACCACCAGGGAAGCCCCCTCCCTACCTTTTTCTTTTTTAAAAAAATTTTTATTTATTTATCTTTTGGTGGGGTGGGTGGGGAGAGAGGGGGATGGGCGGGCCACTTCTATTGGTCTTTCATTTCTCTATTTTCATCCGTCTTTGTTCTTTGGCTCCTGTGGGCCTCCCATCACAGTGGCCCCTGTCGTCGCAGAGCACTGGCTCAGGGTGCACGTGCGCCAGAGCTCCAGCTTGGTAATTGGACACATGGGTCCAGCCGCTCTGCGGCACGTGGGATCTTCCCAGGCCAGGGATCGAACCAGTGCCCCTTGCACTGCAAGGCGGTGTCCTTACCCACTGGACCACCAGGGGAAGCCCCCCTCCCTACCTTTTTAATGCCATCTATTTGGTGGTGAACACAGGCTATTTGACCCAAAGGAGAGGCCAGGTTTTCAATGAGGCTGATTGCCCTCCTTGGTTCTTCTCTCTGTCTTCTGGCTTTCCTGCACACGGGTAGTCAGAGCCACAAAGTCAGACTCAGGTTTGTTTGAGGACACGTCATGGGGGCACATCCCGTCGTGAGACCCACCTGGTTCGGCTGTCCCACCTTTAGTGATGCCAGACGGATGCCAAGGCGGTGCCAGCCTGACGCTTCTGTCACCAAGCTCCCCGTCAATCTCCTGCCTGGTGATTCTGGCAAACTTCAGCGATTGCTGTTACATACATTATTTCATTAAGAGTTTCAAAATGATGATTGTGATAGTTTTATAAGTCTTGCATTTATTACCTGGAATTCTCCTATAAAGAAAAGTTTTCCCTAACAACAATTTGGTTACACCAAAACAGCAAAGATGGGATACATGGTTAATTCCTCCCAAGTTTTAAAAAGCAAATTTCAAACAGTGGGTGGGAGATGTAGAGGGAGTAACATGGAAACTTATACCATCATATGTGAAAAAGATGGCTACTGTCATTGTGCTGTGGAATAGGGGATCCTATGGGGGTGCTATGTGACAGCATGGAGGGGTGGGGTGGGGGATTACTGGGAGAGGGCCAGGGATATACATATGACCAATCTGGGATTATACATATCTGTAAACAACAAAACTCTGTAAACATAAAAAGTAAAATAAAATAAATTAAAATTTATGCTCAAAAAAAAAAGCAAATTTCAGAGTTGGTGGCCCAGGAACCTACAAAGAGGCAACGTGAGTCTTTGCTTTAGAACTGTTTTAAATTTGTAGATAACACACACACACACACACACACGCTTGTGGGTATACATATACATACACACACACATATAATATACCTCTGTGTGGCTATTCCACCTTACAACATAAATTAAGTTTCTTTCTTTCAGTTAGAGGTACTTTTAAATATTCATTGATATGGTCATATACCCTCAGAGCAGCCATTACACTTGGGGACTCCCCTACATCATTGCCAGTTAGGTTAGGACTAACCTTCCCCGTTTAGCTGGTAAGCTTCACGAGAGGAAGGGCCTCGTCTGTCGTATTCACTGCTTATACCCAGTAGCTAGAATAATCCCTGGTACATAATGCACATCATAAGATGCCTGTGCTGTGCTGTGCTTAGTTGTATGTAACTCTGATCCCGTGGACGGTAGCCTGCCAGGCTCCTCTGTCCATGGGGATTCTCCAAGTGAGAATACTGAGGTGGGTTGCCATGCCCTCTTCCAGGGCAGGGAAGAACCCAGGGATTGAACCCAGGTCTCTCACGTGGCAGGCAGATTCTTTACCATCTGAGGCACCAGGGAAGTCCAAGAATACTGGAGTGGACAGCCTATCCCTTCTCCAGCGAAATCTTCCTGACCCAGGAATCAAACTGGAGTCTCCTGCATTGCAGGCAGATTCTTTACTAGCTGAGTTTGTGGTAACTGTTCACATATGAGAGCACATCATCTCCACAATCAGAAGTAGGCAATTTCTTTTATAATTTTAAATTCTTCTGGCCATGTGCCATGTGGAATCTTAGTTCCCTAAGCAGGGATTGAACCTTTGGCCCCCTGCATTGGCAGATCGGGGTCTTAGCCACTGGTTTGCCAGGGAAGTCCCACAGGAGTAGGTATTGTTATCCCCAATTAATTAAAAGATGAAGAAACTAAGGCTCTAATAGGGTAATTACTCATGCAAGCCTTCTCTTGAGGTAACAGGTGGAGACTTGAGTGAGGCTAGGTTGGTGAATAAGATCTTGGACTTACAATGAATCCAGATTGGGGTTAATTCCACCACTGAATATTGAAACAGAGGCCCTAACTCTTTGTGTTCCTGGAAAAGGAAGCAATGGCAAGGGCCTTGCAGCAATTGCAGGAGGTAAGGCAGGCTTGTGGCCCCACTTCCATATCCTGGGCCAAAGTACAAAAACCTTCCCTCTTGGATTTGCAACCAGAAAGAGAAATTCTCCCAGAAGAAGTTCCTTGTGGTGGAAGGAGCACTGATGTGGGGTTGGAGACCTGCTTTAGAGATCTGGCTTCACAGATGGGCTGTGCGCTCCGGGTGAGCCATGCAATCTCCGTGCACCTTGGCGTTCTCAACTGTAAGATACGCTGAGGGTCTCAGCTCAGACCACCTCTCACGGCTGCTGTGGGATGAGCTGAGGCTGCAGGTGAGGTAGCAATGCATTTGGGAAAGGCTCTTGAGGCAGGAGTGTTTCCTCCTTCCCTCCCTTCTTTTCCCTGGTGGCATTGAGTAGAAGGGTGCTCCGCGCTGCCAAAGGCTTTCAAAGAAGTTGGCGAGAGATACATTAACCCAGGAGAAACACACACTACTTTCCTGGAGAAAATCATCAAATAAAAAACAAACAAGAATCAGGGAGTGGAACAGAACATTTGGTTTGGGGTGATTACTTAACTGCAGTGGGAGACAAAGAATCTTCAGAATAAACCAGAGAGTTAGAAAGACGCTGATGAAAGCTGGAGCTGGGGTCACAGTGGCACCACCTCAAATCCGGCCAGGTGGGAAGTATCACCTCCATGTGATGGATGAGGCAACTGAGGCCCCAAGAGGTCAGGAGACATGCCCAAGGGCGGAGAGCTGACCAGGACCAGAGTCCAGACTCAAAGCCTGGACTCTCTACTTCACCTTGCCTCCACCACTGGGGACCTTCAGCAAACTCTGTTAGGCTATAGGGCCGAGACAGGCACTTAGTAGTTGGTCTCCACTGAGTTCAGCTTCACTTTACTGGACTGAGCAAACACTGCAGAAGCTGTGTCCCTCCCATGCTGGGTGGCATGGCGCTTGGTGCATTGAGGGCTCAAGGAATGAAAGAGAAAAGATGTTTCAGAGGGTCCTGGATGATCTGCAGGAAGATGGAGTGATGGTCATGTTGCAGATCCTGCTAACAGCCATGGACGCTCATCTGGGGCCAGTGGTTATATTTGGCTTCACAGCCTGGAGGTCAGAGAGGGTTCACAGTTTCAGAGGAAAGAGAAGCCTAGAGGGAGCCCACGGAAGTCCACAGGATCCACTCTGGGAGGTGCAGTCACAAAGACCACCGTTGTACGTCTTCACCCTGGCCAGGTGAAAATGTCAACACTTCTGGATCCGTCACATTTGTTTTCATGTGAGCCGGACTGACAGGATCGGGGAGACTTGCTCCAGATTCAGGCTCGGCACAAATTTATGACCACATCCTCAGGCCAACCTACAACTCAAGGCAACTATAACCAGAGAGAGATGCGAGATCACCGCTGAGAACTTTCTAAGCCCCTTAGCGGAGGGTTGAGTGCTGTGGCCAGGTTCTATTAGTATTTGCTTTTTAGTCACCTGACAGTAGAGGAATTAGCTGTTATTGTTTTTCCTAACCTCTAGCTTTGCCTGCAGGACTCCTTGGAGTCCGCATTTCTGTCTGAACCACATGGGGATCTCTAATTCATTCTGTGGTTCAACCCATGTGGCTTGAAAGTCCTCTGCACCCCGGACTTGCCCCTGTAAAATAACAGCATTGATCTCAGAGGCTTATTGTAAACACTGAGACACAAATACAGATATTTGTGTGGGTTGATGTTTTAGACACCATTATGTGTAACAGATGAGTGCTTTCAGAGTCTTCTCTCTGTCTTGCTGGAGGAGATTCAGTCCCGTTCTCTGACTCCCTCTTCGCCACTGTCCTCAACACAAGACTGGGAGCCAGGTAGTACCTGGAGCTTCTGAATCAGAAATCTGAACTTGCAACCACAGTGAGGAGAAATCATGAGGAGAAGGAAGAGTGCAAGGGACTGGAGTCTCATTTTTGTGTGTAATCACCTATTTGTCATACTTTACTGGACTGAGCAAACACTGCAGAAGCTGTGTCCCTCCCATGCTGGGTGGCATGGCGCTTGGTGCATTGAGGGCTCAAGGAATGAAAGAGAAAAGATGTTTCAGAGGGTCCTGGATGATCTGCAGGAAGATGGAGTGATGGTCATGTTGCAGATCCTGCTAACAGCCATGGACGCTCATCTGGGGCCAGTGGTTATATTTGGCTTCACAGCCTGGAGGTCAGAGAGGGTTCACAGTTTCAGAGGAAAGAGAAGCCTAGAGGGAGCCCACGGAAGTCCACAGGATCCACTCTGGGAGGTGCAGTCACAAAGACCACCGTTGTACGTCTTCACCCTGGCCAGGTGAAAATGTCAACACTTCTGGATCCGTCACATTTGTTTTCATGTGAGCCGGACTGACAGGATCGGGGAGACTTGCTCCAGATTCAGGCTCGGCACAAATTTATGACCACATCCTCAGGCCAACCTACAACTCAAGGCAACTATAACCAGAGAGAGATGCGAGATCACCGCTGAGAACTTTCTAAGCCCCTTAGCGGAGGGTTGAGTGCTGTGGCCAGGTTCTATTAGTATTTGCTTTTTAGTCACCTGACAGTAGAGGAATTAGCTGTTATTGTTTTTCCTAACCTCTAGCTTTGCCTGCAGGACTCCTTGGAGTCCGCATTTCTGTCTGAACCACATGGGGATCTCTAATTCATTCTGTGGTTCAACCCATGTGGCTTGAAAGTCCTCTGCACCCCGGACTTGCCCCTGTAAAATAACAGCATTGATCTCAGAGGCTTATTGTAAACACTGAGACACAAATACAGATATTTGTGTGGGTTGATGTTTTAGACACCATTATGTGTAACAGATGAGTGCTTTCAGAGTCTTCTCTCTGTCTTGCTGGAGGAGATTCAGTCCCGTTCTCTGACTCCCTCTTCGCCACTGTCCTCAACACAAGACTGGGAGCCAGGTAGTACCTGGAGCTTCTGAATCAGAAATCTGAACTTGCAACCACAGTGAGGAGAAATCATGAGGAGAAGGAAGAGTGCAAGGGACTGGAGTCTCATTTTTGTGTGTAATCACCTATTTGTCATATACAAATACATCCAGACCTTTAGCTTTGCCTCGGAAGGGAATAAGTGACTTGCCTCTCTTTCCATCCTTTCCCCTGATTGGAATTTTTGCTCAGTCGGCCCCCCTTATATATTTCTCTCTTATATAACTTATCTCAGGTGATGAAACCTGGGAGCTGAGTGAAGGGCTTGGGGAAACTCGCGGCTTCTGTGGACAGCAGGGAGCCGTTGCTAGGGAGGCCGTAGGGCGTGTATTTGTTTAACAACCTTCCTCCTGACTTGTGGAGTCGAATGGCATGTTAGTTCCACTGGGTGGGCGCCAACACCGAGTTCCTCCCTGTTGTGTCCAACCTTGAACACTGCTCTATGATTATGTTTCATCCAGGGATTAGCAAAACGCAGAGGGGAAAAACCTGAGAAGGTGTTTGGCATGGGGTTCAGGGTTCAGTGCTGCGTTAGCACAATCCACGGGCATCCTCAGCTAACTGCGGAACAGCAACAAACAGACGGGCTCAGAAACTCGCCCGAGCGCTTCATCTTAGGTTACTGTCAGTGGTTTATTTATTGAGTGTCAGGCTTTTGTGTGTGTTTTTGTTGTTGTTGTTTTTTTATAACTCCCCCTAGGAAATGCCAAATAAGCAGTTCACACTGCTTCACCCTGTCTGCACCATTTCTGAGTGATCAGAAAATCTGGGGCAGCTAAGGAGTCTTCCTTTCCAACTTGCCAAGGGTCATTATTCAGTCTTGAGCGAATCTGGAAGCAGCCTTTTTTTCTTTTATATGGGGATACTGAGATGGTAAAGAATCTACCCGCAATGCTGTAGACCTGGGTTTGATCCTTGGAGGTGGGGGGGGGAGGGGAGATCTCCTGGAGAAGGGACTGGCTACCCACTTCAGTATGCTTGCCTGGAGAATTCCATGGACAGAGGAGCCTGGTGGGCTACAGTCCATAGGGTCGCAGAGTTGGACACAACTGAGCGACTTTCACATACATAGCGCTTTACTTAGCTGGTAAAAGTAGAAGACACGGCAATTCACAGAGAGTCCTGAAAGATCAAGTTCTGCTACCAAAGACCTGCTTTTATTCTGGCAAAAGAAGTACAAAGGGAACCTTGCTTCTTTATTATTAATACATATTTTTAATAGGCTTTATTAAATTTGTTACCATATTGCTCCTGTTTTATGTTTTTGGTCTTTTGGCCAGGAGGCACGTGGGATCTTAGCTCCTTGATCAGGGATTGAACTCATACCTCTTCCATTGGAAGGCGAAATTTTAAGGGACATTTCCGAGTGAGCCTTGGTCTGCCCATGGCCACCCCTTCAGGGTTTCAGTGGGGCTGGGCTCCAGGAGGCAGATGATGTATGAGGGAATGGCCAGTGCCCAGGGCAACTGAAGGCGCCACAGACTATTAGCGGGAGAGAGTCAGGAAACACCTCCTCCATGGGCCTTGATTCTTGTTAAGGATGCAAAGTAAGGCCTTACCCATTGCAAGAAAGTTTATTAACAATAAGGAAAGGATGAAGAGAGGGAACACCTCAAGAGAGAGGTGGGCCATGCCAAGGGAGGCAACGGCCCTGGAGGAAGGCTTTAAGATTTCTAAGGTAAGGACATTTGCATAATCCTGGGGGGGTCACTGACGACTTGCGTTGATTGACAGCTGCAGGTTATATAACGAGATTCTCTACCGCTCATGTCCTTCCCATGATTCAGTCTGTTATAATTAGAAATAAGTATTCATAGAATATTTATGAGCAGTTAATGCATCCAATGGCCACCAAAGATTAACCAGATGCCATAGTGTGAGGTGCACACATGCGCTAGAATAGGGAACGTCCCAACGGTTGGATGGTGGGGAACTTTTCCCAGCCCCTGACGATTCTGGAGGGTTGGCGGGGGTGTATCAGGGATGTGGCTGGTGGTCTACCCGCAATGCTGTAGCTTTCCTTGGAGGTGGGGGAGGGAGATCTCCTGGAGAAGGGACTGGCTACCCACTTCAGTATGCTTGCCTGGAGAATTCCATGGACAGAGGAGCCTGGTGGGCTACAGTCCATAGGGTCGCAGAGTTGGACACAACTGAGCGACTTTCACATACATAGCGCTTTACTTAGCTGGTAAAAGTAGAAGACACGGCAATTCACAGAGAGTCCTGAAAGATCAAGTTCTGCTACCAAAGACCTGCTTTTATTCTGGCAAAAGAAGTACAAAGGGAACCTTGCTTCTTTATTATTAATACATATTTTTAATAGGCTTTATTAAATTTGTTACCATATTGCTCCTGTTTTATGTTTTTGGTCTTTTGGCCAGGAGGCACGTGGGATCTTAGCTCCTTGATCAGGGATTGAACTCATACCTCTTCCATTGGAAGGCGAAATTTTAAGGGACATTTCCGAGTGAGCCTTGGTCTGCCCATGGCCACCCCTTCAGGGTTTCAGTGGGGCTGGGCTCCAGGAGGCAGATGATGTATGAGGGAATGGCCAGTGCCCAGGGCAACTGAAGGCGCCACAGACTATTAGCGGGAGAGAGTCAGGAAACACCTCCTCCATGGGCCTTGATTCTTGTTAAGGATGCAAAGTAAGGCCTTACCCATTGCAAGAAAGTTTATTAACAATAAGGAAAGGATGAAGAGAGAACACCTCAAGAGAGGTGGGCCATGCCAAGGGAGGCAACGGCCCTGGAGGAAGGCTTTAAGATTTCTAAGGTAAGGACATTTGCATAATCCTGGGGGGGTCACTGACGACTTGCGTTGATTGACAGCTGCAGGTTATATAACGAGATTCTCTACCGCTCATGTCCTTCCCATGATTCAGTCTGTTATAATTAGAAATAAGTATTCATAGAATATTTATGAGCAGTTAATGCATCCAATGGCCACCAAAGATTAACCAGATGCCATAGTGTGAGGTGCACACATGCGCTAGAATAGGGAACGTCCCAACGGTTGGATGGTGGGGAACTTTTCCCAGCCCCTGACGATTCTGGAGGGTTGGCGGGGGTGTATCAGGGATGTGGCTGGTGGATCGCTTGGTAGCATTAGGCAGCCTTGGGACCTTTAGCTGAAGAGGCTGCCTCTCCCTATTTTCAGTTAACTTCCTGCCTAATAAGACTCTTCTCTTCACCCCAAACCTGGCCCCTCTTGCTGCGTGGCTGCTGGTCTTAAATATACACACACACACACGGTGCTTCAGAACAAACATGTCAGGGAGGAGGAAGAAGGAGCCTGTCTTCTGTGCCTCCAGGAATGTGTGTCCAACAGCCTCTGCTCACCTCTCAGAATCCTAGCCTTTTACAGCCTTTCTGGGGACAGGGGTAGGGTGGGGGAAGCCACACTCTAGCACGTACTGAGCTGCCCCCGCGCTGCTCCAGACTCAGGATTTCCAGGTCAAGTTCTTGTGAAAACGCCGAGGCCGCTGGTTGTATTGAAAGGGTTTGCCGTACAGCTGAGGGGTGTGTGAGGTCACCAGCTGGTCCCATAAACAACTGGAGGAGGGTCACAGGCCTGAGAAAAGACCAACAACCCTGAGATGCTGAGGCGACATGAGGAGAAGGGAGGAAGTCTTTGAGGTGCCAGTGACGGGTCTGGGATTGGAATGTGCAGCCTGAGATGGGAGTGGGACTGTGGAAAGATTTTGTTGTTTGCCTTTGCAAGGAGGATGTGAGCTTGGCAGGTTAATTTGGTAAATGTATAAATCAAGAAAGGGATTTTGGCTTTGAAACCTTCTATTTACTACATGTTAGTTTAACAGATTCCACAGAAAAAAATGCACTCGTTCCAATCAAGTTTTTATACATGTCAAAGAAACATCAGCTTTCCTGTCAGAGGCCGTCTCTCATGCACTAATGTTATATTATTCTTGTAATATTACGAATGCACCTAAGACCTGACCAGGGCACCATCCCATGTGCTACGATGTCCTCTGCCTACAAAAACGTGGCCCAGGATTCAAACTGGGTGACAAGGAGGCCTGAGCACACATGCTGGTCCCAACAGACTTCTCTGAACTTACTGTCAGTTGCTGATTAAGTGACTGAGGAGGGTATTGGGGTGGGGCGTGGAGGATGGACTCAGGTGAGCTGCAGGAAACCCCTTTTTCCAACAGCTGAATGAGGTGACTATTCCCTAAGACAGACGTGGGTAATGAACAGAAGAAAGGTCGGCAGGCTAATCAAATTCAATAAAAACCACAGACCAGGGACTTCCGTGGTGTGCTAGTGGGTATGACTCTGTGCTCCCAATCCAGGGGGCCTGAGTTCAATCCCTGATCAGGGAACAAGATCTCATATACCACAACTAAAGGCCTTGAATGCTACAATAAAGATCAAAGATCCTACATGCCACCACTAGGACATGGTACAGCCAAATAAATAAATACTAAAAAAAAACACCACATGCCAACGGCACACCCTTTCCATGACACATGCTCACAGGGATGACAAACCAAGGGTGTGGGATGTATCCTGGGGGCAGCCCGTGTGACCCTCAGAGTGGTGGCGGGAGGTGCAGCTCAGCACAAACCATGTCTCAGACGAGTTTCATTTCCCTCTGATGCGTCTCCAGCACGTGCTGGCCAGCGAGCGAGTCTACTGTTTCTTGCTTCTCAGCACCAGTGACATCACCCCTTAATAAGTCAGGGAATCGCAAGCACATTTCAAAGAATCGTTCAGTTTTCTCATTAAGATTCTATAGGACTTATCCCCCCCGCAGCAACAGCCTTGCCAAAACAATGTTAAAAATAGACATGGTAATACATTTCACATTTGTAGGCAGTCATGAATGTTCAACAGTGTGTATGTCCAGCAGATGTACATAACTTCAGAATTAGGTGCTGAGGTTTACAGAGTAATACAGAGGATATACATGTGCAAAAAGGATTTTAAAAAAATAAACCAAAAGGCACACCTTATGTTTGGTTTTACTTAAGGGAAGTGAAACCTGTTAGCCACTTCATTTTCTTGTAGGAAAGTATCTGTTCAATGCATAGAGTATTTAGGGGCAACTTCCTAAAATGGAGAAAGGCATGGCAACCCAGTCTAGTTTTCTTGCCTGGAGAATCCCATGGACAGAGCCTGGTGGGCTACACTCCATGGGGTCCCAAAGAGTTGGACATGACTGAAGCTACTTAGCACACATGCATGCAGCCTATATGTAACAACAACAACAAAAAAAGTTGTTAAATCTGGATATTCTGACTCATCAGCTCCTATAGTAAGTTCCCCCAATTCAAGAGTCTGAATTTGGGCTCTAAAAATACAGAATTATTTTTGAGACAGGTGGCATCACATGCTTGTCTGGCCCGGTCCTGCTTGGAAAAAGGACATGGTATGGGTTAAGCTGGAAATCAGTGAGGGTCAGAGGCTCCCCCTTCTAAGAAAACGTACTTCGTCTGACAGCTTGGAATCTTCCAGCAAGATCAGGCTTAACTAAAGACACAACCAAAGAAGAGGTAATAAAATAAAATATAATGATTAGATAATGGAAGTAGGGACTTCCCTGGTGGCCCAGTGGTGGAGACTCTGATCCCAAGGAAGGAGGCCCAGGTTCAGCTCCTGCTCAGGGAACTAGATTCTACAAGCCACAACTGAGATCTCACGTGCTGCAACGAAGATCAAAGATACAGCATGCTGCCAATAAAATAAGAATAGATATTTAAAAAAAAGAAAATGTAAGCAACTTACCTTAAACTTTGAGGAGTATCCTTTGTGAGTTTCAATCACTGGCTTCCAGAGTAGGCTGAAAAACGGGTTTTGCTGGCCTTTAAAGAATCTTCCCATAGTTGGGCCTACTTGGCATTTCAGGAGTTTGGGAAATGTGCCTCCAGGCATTTGAAGGATGGAGACAAATGTGTTTCCTGAGTTCTTTACTTTCCATCAGTGGCTGGAACTGATCAATAGATGCTAAGTTTTGCCTGCCTTCACCATTGTCACTTGCTGACCAGCCCTGGGTAGAATGTTTTAACCTCTAGAAGTCCCTTCACCAGGGAATGCTTTCTTGCTCTTTGGGCCACCATAGAGATGGAGGTTAACCCTCTTCTTCCCTCAGGCTCTAAACATTATTTTGGCCAAAATGTTTAAATCAGGGGTTTCATGTAGCTTAAATGAGCTTAAATGAGTCATTAAGAATTTTATTGGTTAAAGTAGGCATATTTTTTTCCTAGTAGACATAATGACATAACAGTAATAAAAACATAATATTCAAGTAATTGCTGTAATGTAATTATAGTTTGGTCATAAAGTAAGATTAGAGGTTTGGGACGGCTACTTTGTGGGTGTGTTTTAAGGGCTGAATGTAGTCTTGAGGTGCGTCCGTCCCGGAATTGGGGAGTTCCAGACCAGGTTTCCCCAATTCAAGAGTCTGAATTTGGGCTCTAAAAATACAGAATTATTTTTGAGACAGGTGGCTTCACATGCTTGTCTGGCCCGGTCCTGCTTGAAAAAAGGTCATGGTATGTGTTAAGCTGGTAATCAGTGAGGGTCAGAGGCTCCCCTTCTAAGAAAACGTCTTAGTCTGACAGCTTGGAATCTTCCAGCAAGATCAGGCTTAACTAAAGACACAACCAAAGAAGAGGTAATAAAATAAAATATAATGATTAGATAATGGAAGTAGGGACTTCCCTGGTGGCCCAGTGGTGGAGACTCTGATCCCAAGGAAGGAGGCCCAGGTTCAGCTCCTGCTCAGGGAACTAGATTCTACAAGCCACAACTGAGATCTCACGTGCTGCAACGAAGATCAAAGATACAGCATGCTGCCAATAAAATAAGAATAGATATTTAAAAAAAAGAAAATGTAAGCAACTTACCTTAAACTTTGAGGAGTATCCTTTGTGAGTTTCAATCACTGGCTTCCAGAGTAGGCTGAAAAACGGGTTTTGCTGGCCTTTAAAGAATCTTCCCATAGTTGGGCCTACTTGGCATTTCAGGAGTTTGGGAAATGTGCCTCCAGGCATTTGAAGGATGGAGACAAATGTGTTTCCTGAGTTCTTTACTTTCCATCAGTGGCTGGAACTGATCAATAGATGCTAAGTTTTGCCTGCCTTCACCATTGTCACTTGCTGACCAGCCCTGGGTAGAATGTTTTAACCTCTAGAAGTCCCTTCACCAGGGAATGCTTTCTTGCTCTTTGGGCCACCATAGAGATGGAGGTTAACCCTCTTCTTCCCTCAGGCTCTAAACATTATTTTGGCCAAAATGTTTAAATCAGGGGTTTCATGTAGCTTAAATGAGCTTAAATGAGTCATTAAGAATTTTATTGGTTAAAGTAGGCATATTTTTTTCCTAGTAGACATAATGACATAACAGTAATAAAAACATAATATTCAAGTAATTGCTGTAATGTAATTATAGTTTGGTCATAAAGTAAGATTAGAGGTTTGGGACGGCTACTTTGTGGGTGTGTTTTAAGGGCTGAATGTAGTCTTCGAGGTGCCCGTCCCGTCTCCCTGGAATGCTGGTGCAGTCCAGAACCAGTCACACGACCAGGTGGCCAGGAGCCCAGCTGAGCCAGCAACGGCTAGGGTTTCCTTCTATCCCGCCTGCCCTCTCTGGACACCAGCATCCTGGCTGCCGCAGACACCTAAGCATCATCGTAACTAAAAACAAGGTTTCTGGTCTTAGGGTAGACAACAAAGGGGGAAGAAGCACAGAATCCCCACTAGGGAAGGGGCCAGATGCAGTTCAGGGGCCAACCAGGGACAGCCACTGCTTGGCCCACCCAGTGCTGGAGCTCTCAGGCTCCCTCTCATCCACAAGTTTGGCAGGGGTGGAGAGGGTGTGGTTCTTCTTCTCTATGAAAGCTATGGTGCGGGGTTAGCCTGATCTGGCTTTTGGAGGGGAGAGCATTCCTCAGGTCTCAACAAAAAAAGCTGGATTAGGCGTTTATCCACCTATATCTTATCAAAGGATTTGTCATCACAGGAGGTAGTCTTTGAACGGTTATAAATGAATTTGTCTGCGTATCTTATTTATTTATTTTTTTTAAACTTGTTTTTTTTTTTTAAGATTTATTTATTTATTTATTTTGGTGGGGGTGGGGTGAGGAGGGAGGGGGTGCTGGCGGGCCACTTCTGTTGGTCTTTTATTTGTCCATTTTCATCCATCTTTGTTCTTTGGCCCGTGTGGGCCTCCTATCGCGGTGGCGTCTGTCGTTGCAGAGCACCGGCTCTGGGCGCATGCGCTCCAGAGCTCCAGCTCGGTAATTGGACACATCGGTCCAGCTGCTCCGCGGCACGTGGGATCTTCCCAGGCCAGGGATCGAACCGGCGCCCCTTGCACTGCAAGGCGGTGTCCTTACCCACTGGACCACCAGGGAAGCCCCTGCATGTCTTATTTAATGACAGGACCTCAAGAAAGACAGAATTCCAGCCAAGGACGTGCTTAACCTTTTGTGAATCAAAATAATAAAACACTTAATTAACAATATTTACAGTGAATAATTAAAAGAATATCAGGTTTTGCTGTTGTTGTTACAGAATTTGTAGGGAGGTAATTTGAGTGTAAATTTCTACTCCTTATCAGTCTTTCTCCTATGTTGACAATGTTTTAATACACTGATTCCACCTATACTTTTTTTTTTTACTTCATAAAGTGATTTAATAACATACATGATATACAGATTTCACAGGATTTACTAAGAAGTTTATATAACAGTTTATGTTCTCTCCAGAGCACTGGCTCGTAATTGGACACACTGGTCCAGTTGCTCCATGATACATGGGATCTTCCAGGGCCAGGGATTGAACTGGTGCCCCTTGTACTGCGAGACGGTCTCCCTGCCCACTGCACCAACAGGGAAGCCCCACCTATACTTAGTACTTGGCTTTTGATGGCAAAAAAGAGCTTTCACTTTCTTTTCTATTTACTTACTTATTTACACTGTACGGACTCAAAACTATTTCTCTTATTCTATGGGTGATAATCCATTACTACAATCAAATTTGATAGCATTCCTCAGGTCTCAACAAAAAAAGCTGGATTAGGCGTTTATCCACCTATATCTTATCAAAGGATTTGTCATCACAGGAGGTAGTCTTTGAACGGTTATAAATGAATTTGTCTGCGTATCTTATTTATTTAATTTTTTTAAACTTGTTTTTTTTTTTTAAGATTTATTTATTTATTTATTTTGGTGGGGGTGGGGTGAGGAGGGAGGGGGTGCTGGCGGGCCACTTCTGTTGGTCTTTTATTTGTCCATTTTCATCCATCTTTGTTCTTTGGCCCGTGTGGGCCTCCTATCGCGGTGGCGTCTGTCGTTGCAGAGCACCGGCTCTGGGCGCATGCGCTCCAGAGCTCCAGCTCGGTAATTGGACACATCGGTCCAGCTGCTCCGCGGCACGTGGGATCTTCCCAGGCCAGGGATCGAACCGGCGCCCCTTGCACTGCAAGGCGGTGTCCTTACCCACTGGACCACCAGGGAAGCCCCTGCATGTCTTATTTAATGACAGGACCTCAAGAAAGACAGAATTCCAGCCAAGGACGTGCTTAACCTTTTGTGAATCAAAATAATAAAACACTTAATTAACAATATTTACAGTGAATAATTAAAAGAATATCAGGTTTTGCTGTTGTTGTTACAGAATTTGTAGGGAGGTAATTTGAGTGTAAATTTCTACTCCTTATCAGTCTTTCTCCTATGTTGACAATGTTTTAATACACTGATTCCACCTATACTTTTTTTTTTTACTTCATAAAGTGATTTAATAACATACATGATATACAGATTTCACAGGATTTACTAAGAAGTTTATATAACAGTTTATGTTCTCTCCAGAGCACTGGCTCGTAATTGGACACACTGGTCCAGTCGCTCCGTGGTACATGGGATCTTCCTGGGCCAGGGATTGAACTGGTGCCCCTTGTACTGCGAGGCGGTCTCCCTGCCCACTGCACCAACAGGGAAGCCCCACCTATACTTAGTACTTGGCTTTTGATGGCAAAAAAGAGCTTTCACTTTCTTTTCTATTTACTTACTTATTTACACTGTACGGACTCAAAACTATTTCTCTTATTCTATGGGTGATAATCCATTACTATAATCAAATTTTCCCAGATACAGCCAGTGGGAGCCTCTTCAAGCTCCCATTTTTCTTTTTTTAAATTAAGCATTGTAAATTGTTTTAAAAAGATTTATTTATTTTTGGTTATCCTGTTGCAGGCTCTTCTTTGTGTGGAGGCTACTCTCTGGGGTGAGCAGACTTCTTTTTGCGGTGACTTCTCTTGTTGTGGAACTTGGGTGTTAGGGCACATGAACTTCCATAGCTGCGGCACATGGGCTCAGTAGTTGTGGCGCTGAGGCTCTCGAGCACAGGTTCAATAGTTGTGGCTCATGAGCTTAGTTGCTTCACAGCATGTGGGATCTTCTTGGACCAGGGATCAAACCCATATCTCCTGCATTGGCAGGCAAACTCTTCACCACTGAGCTACCAGGGAAGCCCAAGCTCACGTTTTTGACATGTTCCTCTGGTTCTTTAAGCAAGTCTTTATTTTCTGGTGAATTAAGATGTTCCAGGCTGATTTTTCAAGGCACCTTTCCCTGCCTCACTCCTGAAATCAGCTTTCTCTCCAAGGAGCCTAAATATCAGTGGAGAATACTTAGAAACTAAGATCTGGATACTAGATGTGAAAGAAAATCATTTTCTAAATGTAAAATTTACTCTTCAGTTTGGAAGAATTTAGGGTGCCCATAAAGAGGCAAGTATCCAGAGGCAAAGTCTGCTTTAGGTTCCTGAAAGAGATGGAAATCAGTTCCTCACCCCCATAGAACAGATCTGTCACCCAGGATGTGAATTACAATCTTAGCAAACTGATAAGACCCTTAGGCTTTTCTCTCTCTAAGGAAATACTGTTCTCCAAGCCTCAGAGGCTCATAGCTTTACATGTCTGTTACCTCACAATGGCTGAATCACAAATCAACAATGTAGAGCATCCCACAAACTTAACTTCTTGACAACATCTGTGAATTTAAATATCCGTGGCCTCTAAACCTCCTCTTTCATGGACATAAATCTCACACCTACAAAGGCTGACTGTGAACTCAGGTAGGTACCTGTGCACATGTGTGCCTCATCATCGCCTCAGTAAACAGAGCATAGACTCTCATTCTGCACCTTGAGTCTATGGTCCTGTTTTCCGCAATGGGGACTCCCAAGCTGCAGCCTTGGGGAAAGTGGGAGGGCCGGAGGGTTCAGCGTACAGGATTTCCTCTCTGACTCCTTTGAGGGAAGTCGAGGGAAGGCAGAATGTGGGGTTTGATTGATCCAGGAGAGCCATTGGCTTTTACTTGGCATCTACACTCTTAGTGCTTGAAAAATGTTATTTTTTCCCTAAACTTCTATCTCATTAATCTTGTGTTAGTGGTCTAGCCTTGTTAGGTGGGTAGGCTGCTTCTCTTCCAATTAGCATATAGTTCCATAAGTGCTGAGTGGAGAAGGGGATGGAAGAGTCAGAATTTCTAAACTATTGACCTTGGAGGGGCTTACACAAAGGTGTGTCTGACATGAGTGTAATACAACTGAAAAGTGTAGTACAACAGAAAAAGCTCCAGCAAATGGTAAGTTATGGTTGGCGCTGATGATTTATGCTAAGCAGAATAAACTATGATGGAAACATAAAATATTTCTAAGCTTCCACTTAAGTCACTCAATATACATAGCACTCAATTTTCCTCCTTAAAAAATAGATATTCAGAGCACTGAGGGTTCAACTATCTGATGTAAAAGAAAATCAGTTTCTAAATGTAAAATTTACTCTACAGTTTAGAAGAATTTAGGGTGCCCATAAAGAGGCAAGTATCCAGAGGCAAAGTCTGCTTTAGGTTCCTGAAAGAGATGGAAATCAGTTCCTCACCCCCATAGTACAGATCTGTCACCCAGGATGTGAATTACAATCTTAGCAAACTGATAAGACCCTTAGGCTTTTCTCTCTCTAAGGAAATACTGTTCTCCAAGCCTCAGAGGCTCATAGCTTTACATGTCTGTTACCTCACAATGGCTGAATCACAAATCAACAATGTAGAGCATCCCACAAACTTAACTTCTTGACAACATCTGTGAATTTAAATATCCGTGGCCTCTAAACCTCCTCTTTCATGGACATAAATCTCACACCTACAAAGGCTGACTGTGAACTCAGGTAGGTACCTGTGCACATGTGTGCCTCATCATCGCCTCAGTAAACAGAGCATAGACTCTCATTCTGCACCTTGAGTCTATGGTCCTGTTTTCCGCAATGGGGACTCCCAAGCTGCAGCCTTGGGGAAAGTGGGAGGGCCGGAGGGTTCAGCGTACAGGATTTCCTCTCTGACTCCTTTGAGGGAAGTCGAGGGAAGGCAGAATGTGGGGTTTGATTGATCCAGGAGAGCCGTTGGCTTTTACTTGGCATCTACACTCTTAGTGCTTGAAAAATGTTATTTTTTCCCTAAACTTCTATCTCATTAATCTTGTGTTAGTGGTCTAGCCTTGTTAGGTGGGTAGGCTGCTTCTCTTCCAATTAGCATATACTTCCATAAGTGCTGAGTGGAGAAGGGGATGGAAGAGTCAGAATTTCTAAACTATTGACCTTGGAGGGGCTTACACAAAGGTGTGTCTGACATGAGTGTAATACAACTGAAAAGTGTAGTACAACAGAAAAAGCTCCAGCAAATGGTAAGTTATGGTTGGCGCTGATGATTTATGCTAAGCAGAATAAACTATGATGGAAACATAAAATATTTCTAAGCTTCCACTTAAGTCACTCAATATACATAGCACTCAATTTTCCTCCTTAAAAAATAGATATTCAGAGCACTGAGAATCTCCAGAGGAAATTGGGCTATTTACTCTCTTTGTGTTTGCCCATGTCACACATTCCACGTTGAAGAGTTGGAAGGGCTTTCGTATTCTCAAATGAAAGGGGCTGTGTGATGTCCCCATTTAAATATAAATCCAGCTATTACTAATATATGATCCCTACCAGTATGTTGAGTGACTTTCCACTGACAATTTAAAGACGGGATGTCCGACCAGGGTTTCCGTAGCCAAATTGTTTCATGGTTCACGTATTGACAGGCCAGTTGCCTAACCAGAAAGTGCAGAATTAAACCAAGGAAGCTTATTTTGAGAGCAGGTCTGTCGCCATCTAGATAGGTAGGACCAGGCGGTAAACAGGAAGTGCTGAGCTGACTTGGCTTACTCCTAGAGACACAGAGCGAAATAAAATCAGTGTTTACCAAATGGGAAAGCACAAAGCTGGTACAGAGAGAAGTGCTATTTTCATGCTTCTAAAAAGGTATTACAAATAACACGAAGTTTCAAACCTGTAATTAAAAACTATTTTTAAAAAGCTTTGATTAGGCTCCCTTCAAAAATAGACATTCTAGATGGAAATAAATTTCTTAAAGGTCGACTTCTACCTATGCTGGTTTTCTTCTAATCCATTTTCTCCAATGCCCTCTTAAACAACAGACGTCAAGAGCAAAAATTATGTCTCAGAATCACTGAGTAGATGTTTAATGGTCTCACTTAATAGATGGGGAATCCAAGGCCCCAAGGTTAAAGTAATTTATAAAATGTCACACAGTCAAGTTGGCTCTAGAGGAATTTAGGATCTGAGTTTTTCATGAAGCAAAAATTATGGAAAGACTGAATTTTTTAGTGCCAGACACAAGGCCACAACCATGTGGTAAAGGGGCTAAATGTACTGTTGGTATCATTTTAACCAGAAGACAAAAGAGTGGTCCTATGGATTCACATGGAGTAGACACATTCACCCCCCTTCAGACAGGATAAGACCTTTTCCTCTTCTGGTGTCAAAAGCCTCAAATGAAAAATGAGGTGATTCTGCAGTTCTAATATTATAAATCTGAGAAAAGAAAGAACTTAAAAAGGTGATATGATCTAGGGAAATAGAGAATAAATGAATGGAAATGAAGATGGATTATTTTGGGCAATAGTAATTCATATTTAAAAACCTAGTAGGATTGTTTGAGGTCAATTAAACTTTAATAACCCAGTTTTCAGACCAACATCAACAAGCAAACCAGGACTAGCCTAAGAGAAGAATGGGTCAAGTACAAGATTAGGCAGCTCAAAAAAGAGCACAGATACATGGCCAACAAACACATTCAAAATGTTCAGCCTCAATAGTATCAAAAAATGCAAATAAATACAGTGGTCAGACTTTCCCCTTCTTTAAATTGGAAAAGATTAAAAAAGGGTAATGATATCTAGTGTTGCTGAAGGCACAAGGAAACTAATGAATATATAAACTGGTAAAACCCTATTGGAAGTCCATTTGGCAAGCTACAAATTCAAGAAGTTCTACAAACTCCAAGGAAGATAAATTGAGAAACAAAAAAACTAATTCAAAAAGATTCATGCACCCCAATGATCGTTTTGAAATGTAAATAAACACCAAATCACTATGCTGTACAGTTGAAACTAATATAATGTTTTAAGTCAATTACAATTACATAAAAAAATCAATGTAATTTACCACAAAAAAACCCTAAAGCCCTATATTAACATCTCCAAGCACACAGAAAGGCCAGTTGATAAAATTCAATGTCCATTCATTACAATAACACTAAGGAAACTAAGACCAGAAAGGAACTTCACTCAATATGATAAAGAGCAAATATAATTTTATAGCTAATTTAATGGTGAAAGACTGAATGTTTTCCCCATAAATTCACAAAAAAGGCAAGGATGTCTGTTCCCACCATGTCTATTCAACAGTGTACCGAAGATCCTAGCCACTGCAATAAGGCAAGAAATAAAAATAAAAAATATACAGATTGGAGGTATATTAGATTCCCAGGTGGCTCTAGTGGTAAAGAACCTGCCTGTCAATGCAGGAGACATAAGAGACACAAGTTTGATCCCTGGATTGGAAAGATTCCCTGAAGGAGGGCATGGCAACCTACTCTAATATTCTTGCCTGGAGAATCCCCATGGACAAAGGATCCTGGTGGGCTACAGTCAGTGCAGAAGAGTCCAACATGACTGAAGTGACTTAGCAAGCACACATACAGACTAGAAAGAAATAAAGCTGCCTTTATCTGCAAATAACATAATCAGATACGTAGAAAATTCCACAGAAAACAAAATAAACTCATCCCTCCCAACTATTATAGCTAGTAAGTGAGATCAGCAAGGTTGTAGGATAAAAAGTTCATATAAAAAATTGATTTTATTTCTCTATATTAGCAATGAACCAGAAACTGACAAAAGCTATTCTTTTTTATAGCCTCATACATGAAATATCTATGGATAAATCTAATAAAGTATGTACTGGATTTACATTCTGAAAACTAAAAATCATTGATGAGAAAAATTAGAAAAGCCCTAAGTAAATGAAAAGCAATTCCATATTCATTGATTAGAAGGCCTAGGATTAGAAAGCTGAAGGATTCATAAGACCTAAAATTTCATGACTCCATAATCAACACAGTGAGGTACTGTTTAAGGATAAGCATATTGAGCAGTAGAACAAAACAGAATCCATAATGGACCCACACACATATGGACAAATGGTTTTAAGACAAAAGTTTCAAGGTAATTCAATGAAGAAAGAATTGTCTGCAAACAAATGGGATTGGAACAATCAGACATGCACACGCAGGAAAAAAAAAAAAGAATCTTAAACCTTACTTTGCACCATATACAAAAGTAAACTCAAAATGAATCAGATACCTAAAAGTAAAAGTTGAACTTTAAAATATCAAGAAAAAAACACTGGCGAAAACCTGTATGAGCTTGGGTTAGATCAATATTTCTTAGCTAAGACACAAAAAATGGATAAAAGATAAAAGGATAAAACCGACAAATCAAACTTCTTCAAAATTAAAAACTTAAAGTCAAGTCCTAGAGAAATATGTGAAAACCACATTTTATATCTAGACAAACAAAAACTAACTGGACCTGGTCAATGCAGGAGACATAAGAGACACAAGTTTGATCCCTGGATTGGAAAGATTCCCTGAAGGAGGGCATGGCAACCTACTCTAATATTCTTGCCTGGAGAATCCCCATGGACAAAGGATCCTGGTGGGCTACAGTCAGTGCAGAAGAGTCCAACATGACTGAAGTGACTTAGCAAGCACACATACAGACTAGAAAGAAATAAAGCTGCCTTTATCTGCAAATAACATAATCAGATACGTAGAAAATTCCACAGAAAACAAAATAAACTCATCCCTCCCAACTATTATAGCTAGTAAGTGAGATCAGCAAGGTTGTAGGATAAAAAGTTCATATAAAAAATTGATTTTATTTCTCTATATTAGCAATGAACCAGAAACTGACAAAAGCTATTCTTTTTTATAGCCTCATACATGAAATATCTATGGATAAATCTAATAAAGTATGTACTGGATTTACATTCTGAAAACTAAAAATCATTGATGAGAAAAATTAGAAAAGCCCTAAGTAAATGAAAAGCAATTCCATATTCATTGATTAGAAGGCCTAGGATTAGAAAGCTGAAGGATTCATAAGACCTAAGATTTCATGACTCCATAATCAACACAGTGAGGTACTGTTTAAGGATAAGCATATTGAGCAGTAGAACAAAACAGAATCCATAATGGACCCACACACATATGGACAAATGGTTTTAAGACAAAAGTTTCAAGGTAATTCAATGAAGAAAGAATTGTCTGCAAACAAATGGGATTGGAACAATCAGACATGCACACGCAGGAAAAAAAAAAAAAAGAATCTTAAACCTTACTTTGCACCATATACAAAAGTAAACTCAAAATGAATCAGATACCTAAAAGTAAAAGTTGAACTTTAAAATATCAAGAAAAAAACACTGGCGAAAACCTGTATGAGCTTGGGTTAGATCAATATTTCTTAGCTAAGACACAAAAAATGGATAAAAAGATAAAAGGATAAAAACCGACAAATCAAACTTCTTCAAAATTAAAAACTTAAAAGTCAAGTCCTAGAGAAAAATATGTGAAAACCACATTTTTATATCTAGACTATATGAAGAACTCTTATGTTGTAATAAGGAGCCAACCAATTTTTCAAAACTGGACAAAAGGTTTGAACAAACACTTCAACAAGGAAAAGGTATGGATGGTAAATGAATTCATGCGAGTGCTTAGTACCATTAGTCATCAGAGAAAAGCAAAGTAGAATCCCAGTGAGATACCACTCTTTGCCTCTTAGGATGGCTAAAACTGAAACAAAACAAACAACAGACTAGATCACACCAAACGCTGGCAAAGATCCGGAGAAACTAGCAACCTCTATTTCTGATGCTAGTGCCAAATGGTATAGCACTTTGGAAGAATGCTTTGGCTATTTCTTACAACTTAAATATTCATAACATATGACTCAGTGATCCCGATCCTAAGTGTCTACCCACTTCGTGAAGCTCACTAGTCCCGATTCCAAGTGTTTACCGATTCCATGAAACTCTGTCCATCCATGCTCACAGAAGCTTTATTCTTACAGCCAGAAACAATCGAAAGATCTTCTGAACGATGAGCAGATAAACTGTGGTGCATCCACACAAAGGAATATTTATTCAGCAATAAAAGAAAATGAAGTACTGATACACACAAACCACACAGAAGAATCTCAAAAGCATTATGCTAAGCGAAAGAAGTCAGACACAAGAAGACTTTAATTCTAAATGCATACAGAAGTATTCCATTCTATATGCTCTTCTGGAAAAGGTAAAACTATAGAGACAGAAGCCAGATCAGTGGTTGTCAGGGGTTAGTGAAGAGTGGTTGGTCAATTAAAAAGGAAGAGGAGAGAACTTTCTGGAATTCACAAATCTTGATCATGGTGGAAGCTGCACAATGCTGCTTATTTGTCGAAAGTCACTGAATTGTACCATACGTCAGTTAGAGAAAAGAGGTTATTACTGTATGCCACATTAAATAGATTTTAATACAGGTACTCTGTCTAAAAAATACTGCAACATAAGAGTTAATAAACAAATGCACTTAAGAAATTGCTAACTCAGGAATTCCCTGGTGGTCCATTGGTTAGGACCCCCCTACGGGAGGTACTGAACTTCTTCAAAATTAAAACTTAAAAGTCAAGTCCTAGAGAAAAATATGTGAAAACCACATTTTTATATCTAGACTATATGAAGAACTCTTATGTTGTAATAAGGAGCCAACCAATTTTTCAAAACTGGACAAAAGGTTTGAACAAACACTTCAACAAGGAAAAGGTATGGATGGTAAATGAATTCATGCGAGTGCTTAGTACCATTAGTCATCAGAGAAAAGCAAAGTAGAATCCCAGTGAGATACCACTCTTTGCCTCTTAGGATGGCTAAAACTGAAACAAAACAAACAACAGACTAGATCACACCAAACGCTGGCAAAGATCCGGAGAAACTAGCAACCTCTATTTCTGATGCTAGTGCCAAATGGTATAGCACTTTGGAAGAATGCTTTGGCTATTTCTTACAAATTAAATATTCACTTAACATATGACTCAGTGATCCCGATCCTAAGTGTCTACCCACTTCGTGAAGCTCACTAGTCCCGATTCCAAGTGTTTACCGATTCCATGAAACTCTGTCCATCCATGCTCACAGAAGCTTTATTCTTACAGCCAGAAACAATCGAAAGATCTTCTGAACGATGAGCAGATAAACTGTGGTGCATCCACACAAAGGAATATTTATTCAGCAATAAAAGAAAATGAAGTACTGATACACACAAACCACACAGAAGAATCTCAAAAGCATTATGCTAAGCGAAAGAAGTCAGACACAAGAAGACTTTAATTCTAAATGCATACAGAAGTATTCCATTCTATATGCTCTTCTGGAAAAGGTAAAACTATAGAGACAGAAGCCAGATCAGTGGTTGTCAGGGGTTAGTGAAGAGTGGTTGGTCAATTAAAAAGGAAGAGGAGAGAACTTTCTGGAATTCACAAATCTTGATCATGGTGGAAGCTGCACAATGCTGCTTATTTGTCGAAAGTCACTGAATTGTACCATACGTCAGTTAGAGAAAAGAGGTTATTACTGTATGCCACATTAAATAGATTTTAATACAGGTACTCTGTCTAAAAAATACTGCAACATAAGAGTTAATAAACAAATGCACTTAAGAAATTGCTAACTCAGGAATTCCCTGGTGGTCCATTGGTTAGGACTCGGTGCGTTCACTCTGAGGGCCTGGGTGGTCAGGGAACTAAGATCCTGCAAGCCATGTGTTGTGGTTTAAAAAAACTGCTAAACTGGAGTGGTGGGAAAAAAAAATTCAGTAAGTAGTGAAACAGATACCTCAAAAGATTTGAAATAATCTTAATGAAAAACTATGTATATTATAACAACTCTTGCTTGTGGTGGCCAAATTTCTTACTCTGTTGAAGATGGATTGAAATTTAGGAAGTATTAAAATGTAAACATGCTTAAAAAAATTCTGTTGAGGGACACAGTGGAAGACGTTCAGAGGACTTTGGAAAGTCAAGGGAAGGCACACGGTTGAGGCACGGAGCCAGACGACGAGCCAGGACAGAAGGGAGAAGAACCAGAGGACAATGACGTGGGATACTGTTGCAAGAACGTGAAGAATTAAGGACTGATCAATCGTTTGTGCATGCTGAAACATGCTAATGCATCATGCACTTGTCCGGCCCCTGTTTCAAGTGCTGAGGACACAGCAGTGGGAGAAACCAACCATAATCCTGAATCTTAGACTGTTTACACTCTAGAGGGAGAAGATAATAAGAAAACCAATAATTCTATGAGGTGGTATGGAAGTATTACTGAAATAAGAAAGCAAGGAAGAGGGATATCGTGTGTAAGGCAGAGGCTGGGGCATCAGGTATTTAAAAGGGGTGAGAGGGGGGCTTCCCTGGTGGTCCAGTGGGTAAGGACACCGCCTTGCAGTGCAAGGGGCGCCAGTTCGATCCCTGGCCTCGGAACATCCCACGTGCTGCGGAGCGGCTGGACCGATGTGTCCAATTACTGAGCCGGAGCTCTGGAGTGCATGAGTCCAGAGCCGGTGCTCTGCAACAACAGAGGCCACCGCGATGGGAGGCCCACAAGGGCCAAGGAACAAAGATGGATGAAAAATAGAAAAATGAAAGACCAATAGAAGTGGCCCGCCCGCCCCTTCCTTCCCCAACCTGTCCCCCCCCGCCAAAATAAATTTAAAAAAAAATAAAAGAAATTAGAAAAAAAAAAAAAAGAAAAAAAGGGGTGAGAGGGTTAGAGAAGGCCTTCCTGAGAAAGTGATGCTTGAGAAAAGATGATCCAGGGGAGGGAGCCAAGAGGAGAGCCTTCACAGGTGAGTGCTATTAACACTGAGCTAACACCTGTCCACTTTGTTGAGACCCATCTAGCTTCCATAATAATGATATAAAAAGATACCACTTAATGTGATAACTGGTTATGACAGTTTATAAAAATGATTTATGGAACAAATATGATCTTCATTTCAACTGAACAAGAAACATTAGAAATTCGATTGAAAGAAAACCACAGACTTCAATTTGTTTTGACCTATTACTTACCCCTCCTCTCTCAGAGCTGCCCCTCTTTCCATTTTCATTATATGCGGCTCTGAGAAAGTGGAGAGGCGCAGTTTCATATGAATAAATTTTGGAGTATTAGCTGGGAAAGTGGGTTAGAAAAAAATAGGAGGAAATAGCCTATCCATATGAAAATAATAATCACACAATATTTATTGTCTGGGATTAAAATGTTTCAAATATGCAAAGCAATAAAACGTCAGGAAAAGCAAAACTTCCTAATATTAAAAAGATCATAAATTTCCCCCTAAATAAGACATGTAAAAAAAGTTCAGGTGATACTTTATGTCAAAAGAAAAAAAAATACCCTCAAATCCAAGTTAAAGAAGCTTAAAACCTTCAGAAGACACAGCTTACCACTGACAGACAGGCTGCAGAGAGAATCGCAGTTACTGTAAAAACACAGAAGGCTACAGGTATCTTTCTTTTAAAAATTTTTTTGAGCTTGAGGATCACTTTTTTTTTTTTAAAGATTTATTTATTTATTTATTTTGGGCGGGGGTCGGGTTGGGGAGGGTGGGGAGCAGGCAGGCCACTTCTATTGGTCTTTCATTCCTCTATCTTCATCCGTCTTTGTTGTTTGGCTCCTGTGGGCCTCCCGTCCCAGTGGCGTCTGTCGTTGCAGAGCGCCGGCTCTGGGCACATGCGCTCCAGAGCTCCGGCTCGGTGATTGGACACATCGGTCCAGCCGCTCCGCGGCACGTGGGATCTTCCCAGGCCAGGGATCGAACCGGCGTCGCTTGCACTGCAAGGCGGTGTCCTTACCCACTGGACCACCAGGGATGCCCCCTTTGCTTCTCTTGAATGATAAAAAGACATATAATGTCAAAAAGCACCCAGGATTTCAGCGTTACTTCTTAAAATTTTTTTTTAGCATTTGCTTACTTGTCTACATTGGATCTTAGTTGTGGGATGTCCATACTTGCTAACGTGTCTACTGGTCTTCGTATTTGCTTCAAGTTCAGTGGATACGTTACCTTTATGGATAAAATAGCTCACTGTTTTTACGGTGAACCAGTGGGAGGTCCGGCAGGTTTTGAAGGATGGTGCTCTACACAAAAATGGCAAGTGAGTCTAGACGTCTTTTTTGGGTTTATATAATTTCAAGCAGGACACAAATGTTCTGAGGTTTTTACTTGTTTATAAATATGACTAAGGTTGACCCCCTCTCTGAGGTCATTTATCCCTCAGATCAGACTGTAGTCAGAGCGTGTGCTCAGTTGTGTCCGACTCTTTGCAACTCCATGGACTGTTGTCTGACAGACTCCTCTGTCCATGGGATTTTTCCAGGCAAGAACACTGGAGTGGGTTGCTGTGTCCACCTCCAGGGGATCTTCCCCACTCAGGAATTGAACCTACATCTCCTTCATGGTCTGCGTTGGCAGGCAGATTCTTTACCACCGAGCCACGTGGGAAGCCTGTAGTCAGATCCTAAAAGCCACAAGAAACCTGACGCACACTCTGCTTTGAATTGCTTTCTCTTGAGATATTGTATTACTGTCTTTACGAAAAAGGCCGTGATCATTGATAGTTCTTGAGATTTGAAGTCAAAGTCAAGCAAGCATCCATCAAAGATTAAATACAGACTCAACAAAGGCAAAAAAATAGCAATAATTTTGTGCTCATTTTTAAATGCCTGTTTTCTATCATCCAACCAATAAATGTTTATTGAATACCTAATATGTACATATGCTGATTACAAAGAGGTATAGACTTAAGACTTGCCCTCAAGACATTCTTAATCTGGGCCAGGCTACAAAGCACACACGGAGAGATGATTAGGGACAGAAAATAGGAAGTAGAGAGACCCACAGGGGCATAAATGCAGAAGATTCTGTGCTCTGAGGCAGGAAGGAAGCTTTATGGGAAAGAGCTGGGGAAGGAGACCACCTTGAAAGGCCAGGGAGGAAGAGGCAGGTGAATTTTCATATGGTTCACAGACACATGACTGTATATTGCAGGGGGAAGGCACCCTGAGACCTGGCATGTTTCCACACGGGCCATTTGGTAAGGTTCTACCTCACTCAGTGATCGTCCCACAGACATGGCAAGACAGCCAGCTTTGGGAGGGCCTGGCACAAGGCATCATCTGCCTCCCTGGTTCTGGAAAGACAGGAGATTTTCCACCTTGTTCTCCTTCCAGGTATGGATGAGAGCTGGAAAACTGACTGATGCTTTAGAGGGGGTGTTCCCTGAGCATTGGGAGCACGAAGTCTCAACCACTGGACCACCAGGGAAGTCCCTGGACCGTGGAAAGTGACCCCATGCTGATATTGCTTAGGTTGCCATGTATGTCCCAAACTTCCAGCTCAACCTGCAGGAGTCACTGCTGCTTAAGGGGGCTGCTCAACGGATTGGCACATCCAGGTCTGAAAGGCGGGATGGGAAGAGAGGCCAATGAACTGGCAGGTGAACTAATTCTCCCAAGTGGTTGGAAGAAGTAAACCAATGCCATTTGGGAAAGAAACCTACAGGTATGTAGTACTATAGGCTGCTGTATTACCAGTTGACATCTTAATGAATATGAACCTGAAAGGGACTTGTTCTGAGGTGAGACAGACCTAGGACTGAATTAAAGAAGCGGCTAACTGCTGATGAGAGGGGAAAACCATTATTTCTAATCCAGATTGTGTTCAGAAACCTTTCCCCCACCATGCTCTTCCTTATCTCTGCCCACCACTACCCCAAGCACATACATACACATCCTGGGCTAGGAGAAACAAAGACTGTATCACAATTAACAGGAAAACACCAAAAAAGGGCATGTGTACAGGCACAAGGGCTTGCCCTCAAGACATTCTTAATCTGGGCCAGGCTACAAAGCACACACGGAGAGATGATTAGGGACAGAAAATAGGAAGTAGAGAGACCCACAGGGGCATAAATGCAGAAGATTCTGTGCTCTGAGGCAGGAAGGAAGCTTTATGGGAAAGAGCTGGGGAAGGAGACCACCTTGAAAGGCCAGGAGGAAGAGGCAGGTGAATTTTCATATGGTTCACAGACACATGACTGTATATTGCAGGGGGAAGGCACCCTGAGACCTGGCATGTTTCCACACGGGCCATTTGGTAAGGTTCTACCTCACTCAGTGATCGTCCCACAGACATGGCAAGACAGCCAGCTTTGGGAGGGCCTGGCACAAGGCATCATCTGCCTCCCTGGTTCTGGAAAGACAGGAGATTTTCCACCTTGTTCTCCTTCCAGGTATGGATGAGAGCTGGAAAACTGACTGATGCTTTAGAGGGGGTGTTCCCTGAGCATTGGGAGCACGAAGTCTCAACCACTGGACCACCAGGGAAGTCCCTGGACCGTGGAAAGTGACCCCATGCTGATATTGCTTAGGTTGCCATGTATGTCCCAAACTTCCAGCTCAACCTGCAGGAGTCACTGCTGCTTAAGGGGGCTGCTCAACGGATTGGCACATCCAGGTCTGAAAGGCGGGATGGGAAGAGAGGCCAATGAACTGGCAGGTGAACTAATTCTCCCAAGTGGTTGGAAGAAGTAAACCAATGCCATTTGGGAAAGAAACCTACAGGTATGTAGTACTATAGGCTGCTGTATTACCAGTTGACATCTTAATGAATATGAACCTGAAAGGGACTTGTTCTGAGGTGAGACAGACCTAGGACTGAATTAAAGAAGCGGCTAACTGCTGATGAGAGGGGAAAACCATTATTTCTAATCCAGATTGTGTTCAGAAACCTTTCCCCCACCATGCTCTTCCTTATCTCTGCCCACCACTACCCCAAGCACATACATACACATCCTGGGCTAGGAGAAACAAAGACTGTATCACAATTAACAGGAAAACACCAAAAAAGGGCATGTGTACAGGCACAAGGGGTTGTCAAATGTACTTCTGTATCTGCCATGGCAGACATGTATAAACAAGATGGGGATTGTTTTATAACACGAAATCAATAGCTTATATGAAAGCATAAAATAGTAGCCTCTGTAAAGAGAGCCTTCTAGAGAAATCTGGTCTCCACAAAGGAGAAGCTGTGCATACATGGATCTTTGGGGAAGTTTTTCTCATAATCTGTACAGGGGTTCTGAGTATGTGTGTTGATCTTATGTATTTATCTTAAGGTTCAAGACATTACAGAGGACTTGGCATCATTCTATATAATTATAGTCTATTATACATTGTATGATATTCTATTATATACATAATACTTGGCCTTAGGGAAGGAATGTGAAGTTAAAATGAAATTTTCCTGTAATCAAGTTTTTGGTGCTCAGAAGTACCTCTAGGCTGAGGGCAGCAGTTCTCTTGGTTCTCAGAAATCTCTAGTACAATCCAGGGTGTATAACAACGGTTTAGAGCATGAGTTTTGGGATCCACATGCTGGGTTCTAATGCTTTCTCCATCTTGAACATGACTGCACAAGGCAATGAACCTTCTGTTCTTCTTTTTTTAATTAATATTTTTGGCTGTGCTGGGTCTTTGTTACTGCAGGTGGGCCTTTTCTAGTTGTTGTGTGTGAGCTTCTCATTGTAGTGGCTCGCTTGTGGCAAAGCATGGCCTCAGGAGCTGTGGCACACAAGCCTCGCTGTGGCATGCATGCCCTGTGGCATGTGGTCTCTCCTCAGACCAGGGTTCAAATCTGTGTCTCTTGCACTGGCAGGCAGGCCCTTAACCATGGACCCACCAGGGAAGTTCAAATCTTCTGTTCTTTTTTTTTTTAAACTTTTTAATTTTAACAGGAATCATGATTTTTTTGGTGGGGGGCGGGTTGGGGAGGGAGGAGGGCGGGCGGGCCACTTCTATTGGTCTTTCATTTATCTATTTTCATCCATCTTTGTTCTTTGGCCTGTGTGGGCCTCCCATTGCGGTGGCCTCTGTTGTCGCAGAGCACTGGCTCAGGGCGCATGCGCTCCAGAGCTCTGGCTCGGTAATTGGACACATCGGTCCAGCCGCTCCGCGGCACATGGGATCCTCCCAGGCCAGGGATCGAACTGGCGCCCCCTGCACTGCAAGGTGGTGTCCTTACTCACTGGACCACCAGAGAAGCCCCAAATCTTCTGTTCTTAAATTTGCTTTCTACCACTGATAGGCAACAGAGAGAATGACGATGCATCTCTCCTAGTGGGGTTACGAGGACTGAATGAGAGAACCGCACCAAGTGCTTAGAGTACAGGGTGCACACACGTCCTATAATCATTTTGTGAAACGTAAATCATTAACACCTAATACAATGAATGATTGTTGATAGCAAGTAAATGATTAGACAGCCGTATAAATAATTATCTTGTTTCTTGATTTTTCCAAATCTTTTTCTATTTTTATATTCCTTTAAAAAAAAGAAACAGGGGATATTGGGTGGTGATGAGCAGAAAAGAGAGCATGAATACAACACCTTGTACAGAGTGGTTTCCAACAATGAAATAGTGAATCTGGGTTACTCATGACTGTGTAGGAATTAATTGTTTTAAAATATGCTTCAGTGGCCAAAATTCCCATGACTTAACAACTGCCAGAATATTTGATATTTTCTTCCAGAAAACAAATGAAAGTCTCTTTTGTTCTTTTTTTTTTTTTTTTATGGTATCACTATCTTAGTCCCAACACTGGAAACTTACTCTAAGGGACAGGACTTTTTAATATTTGAGCTTTTAAAGCCATCTGGCCCTATTTACCCATCACATTTACATCCAATTTCTGCAGGCAGAGTTTTGTTGTTGGAGGTTGGCTTGCTGCCCTCAGCAGAAAGCCTTTGCTTGAATGAACACAACTCCACTAAGACAGCTAGAGGCCCCGGGCTTGCCCTGTCCCCCGCCCCTGCCAATTGTACAAGAGCACAGAAAGTCTCATCTTGCCTTTCAAACAAGAAGATAAAGGTAAGAGACAGAACTGAGGTGAAGTCATCTTTATGTAGCTGCCACGGCTATGACATATTCACCGTGATGCCCTTATATTATTTGCAGAAGTGTTTATGTACTATGAAATGTTCAGCCAGAGCATATAGGAAATTGTAAAATATTTTATAAGAGGTATACATGGCTGATGGTAGAATTTTAAATGCAACTTGGGAAAGTTCTATCTAAATTCCAGGAGGGCAGATGAGGGAATGCTTTCTCTGCAGCGACTCAGTTTTACATAAGGGGTTATAGGAACTGGAAAGAAATGCCTGATGTGGGAACAATATAAATTTTTTTTACATAAAATTAAATTTTATAATTTCTAGAGAAGTAAACCACTTTCTCTCAGAACCAAGGATCACCAGTTGTATTTGCTTGTCCTCTACAGGGTAAAAGCATTATAAGTGGATTGCTAATTATTTTATAGGGACAAAGAATATATAGCAATAAATGAATAATTCTTCCCAAATTCAGGAATTATATACACCACTAAAAATGGTGGTGCTTCTGATGGTCTTTAAATAACAACGCTTGGCTCTAAAACGGGAACATTATTTTTGAATCTCAACTATTGCAATACATGTAAAATACACATATTTTGAGGATGACACATCCTCAAAATGGCATATTTAGAAAGTTGCATTTCCAAATTCAGGTGAAGGGGAAATATTTCTTTTTCAAAAAAGTTTATCCCTTTTTGATTGAGGGATAATTGCTCCACAATACTATGTTGGTTACTGCCATACATGAATCAGCCATAGGTAAACACATGTCCCCTCCCTCAGGAGCCTCCCTCCCACCTCCCACCCGCGCCCGCTCCTCTAGGTTGTTACAGAGCTCTGGTTTGAGTTCCCTGAGTTACCCAGCAAGTTCATGTTGAATACCTATTTTACTTACGACAATGTGCATGTTTCCATGTTGCTCTCTCCACTTGTCCCACCCTCTCTCCTTCCTCTCCACACCACCCCCGCCCTCAAGTCTGTAAGCCTCTTCTCCATGTCTGCATCCCCATTGCTGCTGGAGGAGGAAATGGCAGCTCACTCCAGTACTCCTGCCTGGAGACCCCCACGGACAGAGGAGCCTGGTGGGCTACTGTCCATGGGGTTTCAAATTGTAATGTAGCTGCCACGGCTATGACATATTCACCGTGATGCCCTTATATTATTTGCAGAAGTGTTTATGTACTATGAAATGTTCAGCCAGAGCATATAGGAAATTGTAAAATATTTTATAAGAGGTATACATGGCTGATGGTAGAATTTTAAATGCAACTTGGGAAAGTTCTATCTAAATTCCAGGAGGGCAGATGAGGGAATGCTTTCTCTGCAGCGACTCAGTTTTACATAAGGGGTTATAGGAACTGGAAAGAAATGCCTGATGTGGGAACAATATAAATTTTTTTTACATAAAATTAAATTTTATAATTTCTAGAGAAGTAAACCACTTTCTCTCAGAACCAAGGATCACCAGTTGTATTTGCTTGTCCTCTACAGGGTAAAAGCATTATAAGTGGATTGCTTATTATTTTATAGGGACAAAGAATATATAGCAATAAATGAATAATTCTTCCCAAATTCAGGAATTATATACACCACTAAAAATGGTGGTGCTTCTGATGGTCTTTAAATAACAACGCTTGGCTCTAAAACGGGAACATTATTTTTGAATCTCAACTATTGCAATACATGTAAAATACACATATTTTGAGGATGACACATCCTCAAAATGGCATATTTAGAAAGTTGCATTTCCAAATTCAGGTGAAGGGGAAATATTTCTTTTTCAAAAAAGTTTATCCCTTTTTGATTGAGGGATAATTGCTCCACAATACTATGTTGGTTACTGCCATACATGAATCAGCCATAGGTAAACACATGTCCCCTCCCTCAGGAGCCTCCCTCCCACCTCCCACCCGCGCCCGCTCCTCTAGGTTGTTACAGAGCTCTGGTTTGAGTTCCCTGAGTTACCCAGCAAGTTCATGTTGAATACCTATTTTACTTACGACAATGTGCATGTTTCCATGTTGCTCTCTCCACTTGTCCCACCCTCTCTCCTTCCTCTCCACACCACCCCCGCCCTCAAGTCTGTAAGCCTCTTCTCCATGTCTGCATCCCCATTGCTGCTGGAGGAGGAAATGGCAGCTCACTCCAGTACTCCTGCCTGGAGACCCCCACGGACAGAGGAGCCTGGTGGGCTACTGTCCATGGGGTTGCAAATGGTCCTACACAACTGTGTGACTAACACACAAACACACACACACACATCTATTCTTTTTTAGATTCTTTTCCCGTATAGGTCATTACAGAGTACTAAGTAGAGTTCCCTGTTCTATATGGTAGGTTCGTGTCGATTCTATCTATTTTGTATAGAGTAGTGTGGGTATATGCTAATCCCAACCTCTTAACTCATCACCATCTGCCACCTTTCCCCTTTGGTAACCATAAGCTTGTTTTCTAAGTCTGTGAGTCTGTTTCTGTTTTGTCAATAAGTTCATTTGTATAGTTTTTTAGATTCCATGTATAAATGGTATCATAGGATGTTTGTCTTTCTCCGACTTATTTCACCTAGTATGATCATCTCTAGGTCCACTGAATGTTGCTGCAAATGGCATCATTTTGTTCTTTTTTACGGCCAAGCAATACTCCATTATATAGATGCATGACGTCTTCTTTATCCACTCATCTGTTGGTGGATATCTAGGTTGCTTCTGTGTCCTGGCTCTTGTAAAGAGGGCTGCGGTGAACACTAGTGGGCATGGACCTTTTTGAAGTATGGTTTTCTCCAGATACAGCGCTCAGGGTGGGATTTCTGGTTCATGTGGTAGCTCTGTATTTAGCTTTTTTAAGGAACCTTCAGACTGTTCTCCACAGTGGCTGTACTAATTTACACTCCCATCAACGATGTACAAGGGTTCCCTTTTCTCCACACCCTCTCCAGCATGTATTGTTTGGAGACATTTTGATGATGGCCATTCTGACCAGTGAGAGATGACACCTCAGGGCAGTTCTGATTTGTATTTCTCCAATAATGAGTGATGCTTCTTTTCGTGGGCCTGCTTGGCTATCTGTATTTCTTCTTTGGAGAAAAGTCTTTTTAGATCTTTTGCCCATTTTTTTTTTCTTTTTCTGATATTGAGCTGCATGATCTGTCAGCAAATATCTTTTTCCCATTTTATGCAATGTGGTTCTCTTTTATTTATGGTTTCTTTTGCTGTGTAAAAGTTTTTAAGTTTAATTAGGTTCCACTGTTTATTTTTGTTTTTATTTTCATTACTCTAGCATCAACCTCATGAAGTCACTGGGAGAAAGGTAAGGTTCTTGACACAAAGTAGCTGCTCAAGGTATGTTAGCTCCCCCCTCCCTGGCTTATAGACTTCTTTTGAAAAATGGATGCACAACAGACATATAATACACATTAGTTAATTAATACCACAGCCCCTCTGAAGAAGATTTTAAAACAACACTTATGCTTTAGGATGTGTCCATAATTAGAATCATTTAAAGATAAGTTTTTCTTGGCTTCCCCGATGACTTAGTGGGTAAAGAAGCTGCCTGCAATGCAGGAGACACAGGAGACCCAGGTTTGATCCCTGGTCAGGAAGAGCCCCTGGAGAAGGAAAAGGAACCCACTCCAGTATTCATGCCTGGAAAATCCCATGGACAGAGCAGCCTGGTGGGCTGTGGTCCAAAGAGTCACAAAGAGCTGGACATGACTGAGCAACTAAGCAAAACTCCAGCACAGCTATTTCTGGTGGCCCCTTTTTGTTGGTGGATATCTAGGTTGTTTTGGTTCAAAGGGGGTGAACACTAGTGGGCATGGACCTTTTGAAGTATGGTTTCTCCAGATACAGCGCTCAGGGTGGGATTTCTGGTTCATGTGGTAGCTCTGTATTTAGCTTTTTTAAGGAACCTTCAGACTGTTCTCCACAGTGGCTGTACTAATTTACACTCCCATCAACGATGTACAAGGGTTCCCTTTTCTCCACACCCTCTCCAGCATGTATTGTTTGGAGACATTTTGATGATGGCCATTCTGACCAGTGAGAGATGACACCTCAGGGCAGTTCTGATTTGTATTTCTCCAATAATGAGTGATGCTTCTTTTCGTGGGCCTGCTTGGCTATCTGTATTTCTTCTTTGGAGAAAAGTCTTTTTAGATCTTTTGCCCATTTTTTTTTTCTTTTTCTGATATTGAGCTGCATGATCTGTCAGCAAATATCTTTTTCCCATTTTATGCAATGTGGTTCTCTTTTATTTATGGTTTCTTTTGCTGTGTAAAAGTTTTTAAGTTTAATTAGGTTCCACTGTTTATTTTTGTTTTTATTTTCATTACTCTAGCATCAACCTCATGAAGTCACTGGGAGAAAGGTAAGGTTCTTGACACAAAGTAGCTGCTCAAGGTATGTTAGCTCCCCTCTCCCTGGCTTATAGACTTCTTTTGAAAAATGGATGCACAACAGACATATAATACACATTAGTTAATTAATACCACAGCCCCTCTGAAGAAGATTTTAAAACAACACTTATGCTTTAGGATGTGTCCATAATTAGAATCATTTAAAAGATAAGTTTTTCTTGGCTTCCCCGATGACTTAGTGGGTAAAGAAGCTGCCTGCAATGCAGGAGACACAGGAGACCCAGGTTTGATCCCTGGTCAGGAAGAGCCCCTGGAGAAGGAAAAGGAACCCACTCCAGTATTCATGCCTGGAAAATCCCATGGACAGAGCAGCCTGGTGGGCTGTGGTCCAAAGAGTCACAAAGAGCTGGACATGACTGAGCAACTAAGCAAAACTCCAGCACAGCTATTTCTGGTGGCCTCTTGTTTTTTGGGCTTCCTTGGTAGCTCAGAGGGTAAAGACTTTGTCTGCAGTGTGGGAGGCCTGGGCTTGATCGCTAGGTTGACGAGATCCCCTGGAGAAGGCAATGGCTTACCCTCCCCAGTATTCTTGCCCTGGAGAAGTCCACAGACAGAGGAGCCTGGTGGGTGACAGTCCATAGGGCTGCAATGAGCCAGGAAGGACTGAGCGACAAACACATTCACAAACCAAGTTTAGGTTAATGTCTACGATGCACATGCCATAAAACCCTGACATGTCTTGGTAACATCTAATGCCAATCCAGAATGGTGGAGTGTAAGACTAGACTGAGAATTCGGGAACGTGAGTCTGGCCTCTGCTCGGTCGCGGTCACCGCGGAGCGACCTCGGGGAAGCCAGTCCCCCTCTTCAGGCCACCATTTTCCATCTGTAAAATGAGCGGATGTTTTCAATGATCTTTAAGACCATCTTCCACTCTGGCAATTTATGACTCTACACAGCATTTTCATCTTGAAAGAAGAATGTATTTAAGTCACAATTTCTGAAACTGTCCCTTTATAAATCTTTTTTTCCCCCTATACTCACTAAGTTTTTTTTTTTTTAAATTTCACTTCAAATTTAGCATTGTGGAAAGAGTCAGAAAAAGAACTTAAGTGTAGACAAGAAAAAAAAAAAATTACAAATATTAATATTGAGCAATTACAGGGACATCTAGGCCAGTTCAGGACAGACATAAATGACCTTGTTTTATTCTAAATTCAGCTCACTGGCTTATGATGAAAAGTGAAAGGTTATTATATGGACTTACTGGGCAAAACCAGATTTTATAAATAATTACCTGTCAGACTGTTCAAGATAGACAAACATAGGCCAGACCAACAAAAACACAGACCTGTCATATTTCTGAGAGAAATGTACGTTGAGTCTTCCTTCTCTGGGACTATAAGGAGATCAGGTAGAATAATATGAAGGGAAAAAACCTAAGCTCTATATTTTCTGCCTTGTGCATACTTTAAAATGTATAATGTGGGAGAGGAGGAATTTTGATGTGAAAAATCAGCTCCTGAACATTTTATACATCTATGAGCCTGGCACAGAAACCAAATACAATAAATGCTGTCATTTAAAAAAGTTAGGATGTTTACTGCAAGCTTATAATTTTCCGTGATTAGGGACGCCAAGAAAAATAAGAATGACGATAAAAAGAAAAGTTTAATCATACATTTCACCAATCATAGATGGAACATCAAAACCCTTTGGCGATGTTTTGATATGATAGATCTGTGCTTTTCTCTTATTTTGTTTTGTTCTTGACATGAAGATTTTTTCCAGAAGGACTAACACAGAACAGGTAAATGATAGTTCACAAATGTGAATAATGTGGCACAAGCACATTAACCGAGCCTTGCTAGGATCTGATCACAGCAGGAAAATCCTCCACCCTTTCATTTCTGTTTTTATTAATTCTTGACAAAGTCTGTCCCAGTGAGTGTAGAAAAGTAGAATAATGCAAACAGTAAAATAATGCAAAACTCATAAAGAATTAAAGAAGCAACTTCCCATTTTTGCAATCTGAGTGGAATCAAGGCCTGTCTGTAGCTGCTATATTTGGGTCTATTTCCAAGAGTTACAGTTCCTCCTTTGTTGAAGAAAGTACAGATGCCAGAAGAGTAACTCAGTCGCTGGAGCAGGGACGTGCCCGGGCCACACTCAGCCGGGGTGTCTGGGCTCTGGGGGGGAGAGCGGATCCCTCGGCTGCCCTCCCTCTGACGGCAGCTGCTTTGCATCTAAAGGGCTACAGCGCGTGTGAGAGAGGTGGGGGCCGGAGGGACAGGCAGAGGAGAGAAATGCACACGGGAAGAGCTCTCCAAGGGCAAAAAACGCACCCAGGCAGACTCGGTAAACTGGGAAGAAGCCGGGACAATGGAACAGGCACAGCACATGGGCTGAAGGAGAGAAAAGGCAGGAACAGACAGTGCAACAGGCCCAGGAGGGTTTTGATCAGCGTGAGTTCATCAGGTGGACATGTGTCTGTAAATTACAGCGAGGCGTAGGCATCAAAGGTCAGAAAGGGAGTTGGGGGGACAGTACAAGGGGAAATGTGACTGTCCTTTGAATTTTGTTTCCTTTGTCCCAAACCTGGATTACAAGTGTCTGTAAATTACAGCGAGGCGTAGGCATCAAAGGTCAGAAAGGGAGTTGGGGGGACAGTACAAGGGGAAATGTGACTGTCCTTTGAATTTTGTTTCCTTTGTCCCAAACCTGGATTACAAAATGCATCAAATGAAACACAGACTAAACACTGAGAAAACAACAACAAAAGACGCTGCTTTTAAGTTATGTGAGCTGAGAGCAGTTCTCTTCCAAATTAAAATTGCAAAACTGTGATGTGCATTCTTTTCCACCTACACACCACCCCAGACATCCTGCCATTAATTGGCTAAATGGCCCCTCCAGTAAACAAGAGCCAGTGTCAAGGGGGCTGGAGAAGGGCTAGAGTCAGTCACAACAAACCAGTCCACTCCCACAGGCGGTGGAGAAGGGGACCATGTGCTTTGTTTTGCCCCAGGAGCGGAACGGGAATCACCTCTATGTAACACTGCCCTTCCTGCTGTCGCAGTCCTGGTCACCTCAGCAGGCCAGGAAGGCCATCCCGTTCCGGCGGTAGGCACTCTGTCAGAGAAAAAGAAATCTGCAGTGAATCATCACGTCAAGTCAAACCAGGAAAGGAGGCAGAGAGGCAAACAGCCCTTTCTTCCTGTTTCGGAGACTCTGCCAGCTACAGTCTAATAACACAGGGCTTCATCTCAACATTTCTGGTGGCCACGCTTTAGCACCCACTCTGTCAAAAAGTCAGTGTGGTTAACAAGTGGTTGGTGTGTCTATTCTGGGGGAGTGGGAGATCGTAAAATAAGACGTCCCATTTTGTTAATTGATTGGGCTTGGTTAGGCCAAAGACATGTTACATGGAATCTGTCCTTTAACAACATGTGTTCTCTATTGGACATGCCCAGGAATTACTTCTGAACCCGGGGGCTGGAACGGAAGAACCGGGACAATGGAACAGGCACAGCACATGGGCTGAAGGAGAAAAGGCAGGAACAGACAGTGCAACAGGCCCAGGAGGGTTTTGATCAGCGTGAGTTCATCAGGTGGACATGTGTCTGTAAATTACAGCGAGGCGTAGGCATCAAAGGTCAGAAAGGGAGTTGGGGGGACAGTACAAGGGGAAATGTGACTGTCCTTTGAATTTTGTTTCCTTTGTCCCAAACCTGGATTACAAGTGTCTGTAAATTACAGCGAGGCGTAGGCATCAAAGGTCAGAAAGGGAGTTGGGGGGACAGTACAAGGGGAAATGTGACTGTCCTTTGAATTTTGTTTCCTTTGTCCCAAACCTGGATTACAAAATGCATCAAATGAAACACAGACTAAACACTGAGAAAACAACAACAAAAGACGCTGCTTTTAAGTTATGTGAGCTGAGAGCAGTTCTCTTCCAAATTAAAATTGCAAAACTGTGATGTGCATTCTTTTCCACCTACACACCACCCCAGACATCCTGCCATTAATTGGCTAAATGGCCCCTCCAGTAAACAAGAGCCAGTGTCAAGGGGGCTGGAGAAGGGCTAGAGTCAGTCACAACAAACCAGTCCACTCCCACAGGCGGTGGAGAAGGGGACCATGTGCTTTGTTTTGCCCCAGGAGCGGAACGGGAATCACCTCTATGTAACACTGCCCTTCCTGCTGTCGCAGTCCTGGTCACCTCAGCAGGCCAGGAAGGCCATCCCGTTCCGGCGGTAGGCACTCTGTCAGAGAAAAAGAAATCTGCAGTGAATCATCACGTCAAGTCAAACCAGGAAAGGAGGCAGAGAGGCAAACAGCCCTTTCTTCCTGTTTGGAGACTCTGCCAGCTACAGTCTAATAACACAGGGCTTCATCTCAACATTTCTGGTGGCCACGCTTTAGCACCCACTCTGTCAAAAAGTCAGTGTGGTTAACAAGTGGTTGGTGTGTCTATTCTGGGGGAGTGGGAGATACGTAAAATAAGACGTCCCATTTTGTTAATTGATTGGGCTTGGTTAGGCCAAAGACATGTTACATGGAATCTGTCCTTTAACAACATGTGTTCTCTATTGGACATGCCCAGGAATTACTTCTGACTAAGTATCTTAATAGTCTATAAATTACTGACTCATTATATCCTTCCTAGGCCTAATTTATAGTCTCAGCAAAACATACGGGAACAGATAGTAACAGAGGCCCCTCCGCCCAATATGGGGCTCTCCAAGGGGTTGTGTACATTATAGACATTACAGAAAACTTGAATCTTACATAATCTTTTATATACACACACACACACACACACACACACACACACACACACACACAGATATTCATGATGGGATAAAAATACTCCCATAAAAGAAAAATGGGAAAATAGATACTAATTGTAATAATATCCTATACTCCAGTAAAGAAAGTAACATGGTACGATTTTTTCATCCCAAGACATATATTTTGCATTTCAGAGTTGGAAGAACTGGGCCATATGTGGCCTCTCCCAACAAGACCCAGAGTGAAGCAGAATTAAAATCCAGGATTTAGGAATAAAATTCCCCTTTCCACTACCGTAGTTTTTCATTACTTAAATTTGGAACAGCCACCTTCAGAGACTTCATAACCCTCAATTAGATGGAATTTTTCTATGAATTATTTTCAGAAACATGAGGAAAAAAAGGACAAACCCCCATAAGATCATGAATTTCTGTTCCTTTAAGCTAATAACTCTGGGACAGTTCTGAAGTCTGTAAACTTGCAGACCAATAAATTTACCTTCAAAAGTCATTGAAATTAAAAAAGCTTGCGAAATAACAGTCCTGGTCACCTCAGCAGGCCAGGAAGGCCATCCCGTTCCGGCGGTAGGCACTCTGTCAGAGAAAAAGAAATCTGCAGTGAATCATCACGTCAAGTCAAACCAGGAAAGGAGGCAGAGAGGCAAACAGCCCTTTCTTCCTGTTTCGGAGACTCTGCCAGCTACAGTCTAATAACACAGGGCTTCATCTCAACATTTCTGGTGGCCACGCTTTAGCACCCACTCTGTCAAAAAGTCAGTGTGGTTAACAAGTGGTTGGTGTGTCTATTCTGGGGGAGTGGGAGATACGTAAAATAAGACGTCCCATTTTGTTAATTGATTGGGCTTGGTTAGGCCAAAGACATGTTACATGGAATCTGTCCTTTAACAACATGTGTTCTCTATTGGACATGCCCAGGAATTACTTCTGACTAAGTATCTTAATAGTCTATAAATTACTGACTCATTATATCCTTCCTAGGCCTAATTTATAGTCTCAGCAAAACATACGGGAACAGATAGTAACAGAGGCCCCTCCGCCCAATATGGGGCTCTCCAAGGGGTTGTGTACATTATAGACATTACAGAAAACTTGAATCTTACATAATCTTTTATATATACACACACACACACACACACACACACACACACACACACAGATATTCATGATGGGATAAAAATACTCCCATAAAAGAAAAATGGGAAAATAGATACTAATTGTAATAATATCCTATACTCCAGTAAAGAAAGTAACATGGTACGATTTTTTCATCCCAAGACATATATTTTGCATTTCAGAGTTGGAAGAACTGGGCCATATGTGGCCTCTCCCAACAAGACCCAGAGTGAAGCAGAATTAAAATCCAGGATTTAGGAATAAAATTCCCCTTTCCACTACCGTAGTTTTTCATTACTTAAATTTGGAACAGCCACCTTCAGAGACTTCATAACCCTCAATTAGATGGAATTTTTCTATGAATTATTTTCAGAAACATGAGGAAAAAAAGGACAAACCCCCATAAGATCATGAATTTCTGTTCCTTTAAGCTAATAACTCTGGGACAGTTCTGAAGTCTGTAAACTTGCAGACCAATAAATTTACCTTCAAAAGTCATATTACAGGAAATATAGAATAAGCTTTCATAATTAAGATAATGTTAGGAAGGTGCTGAAGAGGCTAACTTTAAAAACATGATTATTTTTAATGATACAAAAAAAAATATGGTTTTCCGGATAACTTTCTATCATAAAATTCAGTTAACTTCAAAACCTTCCCTTCAAATCTCCTGCATCCACAGGATTTACTATGGCTGTCAGGCTTGGGAGCCCTGGCTGAATTTTCTTCGCTGGGTCAAGCTGTTCCAGTGTTCACTCTGGATCAAGGATGAAACAACAGCGGCGGATCCAACCGCACCCTTCCTCAGGGCTTGCTCTGTGAGCTCCATCTGACCGTCTGACGTTCTGTGCCATAGGGCACGTTAGGACCAAAGCAAGCATCCTAACAGAGGCTAGAAAATTCCAACGGGAGCTCCTAAGACTGTGCATGAGAGAACAGTGGAAAACGAACTCCTCAGAGAGCCTCAAATGACTTACAGGAACGGAGAGGGGGTCTTCCCACAACCAAAGGCAGGGGAGGGAGCCTCAGGCCCTGAAGCAGCCCCTGCACCGTGGCCACCTTGAAGGCCCAGGCCAAAGTCATTCTTTCTGCTTTTCACCTTTGATATTCTACGCTTTACAACCACAGTGACAACCTTTAACGGAATCTTTAATATTTAAAGCCCAGGGACGGTCAACATGGAGATAGATGGGCCTGGGAGGAAAGCTAGATTCCTCTTCAAGGAGTATGGCCGAGGTGAGCCTTGCTTGAAAAGCTATCTTCGGCTCAGGAGAAGCGCGCGTCTTGGCTGAGCCTGCCTGAGAAATGACCACGTTAAAGCTTTCCAGGGTGGGCGATGTGAAACGGTTCACTCCAGTGTTGAAAAGGTTTCTTTTCAAAGATCATTCACCTTCATACGTGAGTTGATCGATATTTGTTTGCAAACAACTAGAGGATGACAGGCTTACTGAGTAACAGAGACCCTTAAGTCACCAAGTTTAATGAGAAAACCAAAAAGTTTGTAAGACTTCATAACCCTCAATTAGATGGAATTTTTCTATGAATTATTTTCAGAAACATGAGGAAAAAAAGGACAAACCCCCATAAGATCATGAATTTCTGTTCCTTTAAGCTAATAACTCTGGGACAGTTCTGAAGTCTGTAAACTTGCAGACCAATAAATTTACCTTCAAAAGTCATATTACAGGAAATATAGAATAAGCTTTCATAATTAAGATAATGTTAGGAAGGTGCTGAAGAGGCTAACTTTAAAAACATGATTATTTTTAATGATACAAAAAAAAATATGGTTTTCCGGATAACTTTCTATCATAAAATTCAGTTAACTTCAAAACCTTCCCTTCAAATCTCCTGCATCCACAGGATTTACTATGGCTGTCAGGCTTGGGAGCCCTGGCTGAATTTTCTTCGCTGGGTCAAGCTGTTCCAGTGTTCACTCTGGATCAAGGATGAAACAACAGCGGCGGATCCAACCGCACCCTTCCTCAGGGCTTGCTCTGTGAGCTCCATCTGACCGTCTGACGTTCTGTGCCATAGGGCACGTTAGGACCAAAGCAAGCATCCTAACAGAGGCTAGAAAATTCCAACGGGAGCTCCTAAGACTGTGCATGAGAGAACAGTGGAAAACGAACTCCTCAGAGAGCCACAAATGACTTACAGGAACGGAGAGGGTGTCTTCCCACAACCAAAGGCAGGGGAGGGGAGCCTCAGGCCCTGAAGCAGCCCCTGCACCGTGGCCACCTTCGAAAGGCCCAGGCCAAAGTCATTCTTTCTGCTTTTCACCTTTGATATTCTACGCTTTACAACCACAGTGACAACCTTTAACGGAATCTTTAATATTTAAAGCCCAGGGACGGTCAACATGGAGATAGATGGGCCTGGGAGGAAAGCTAGATTCCTCTTCAAGGAGTATGGCCGAGGTGAGCCTTGCTTGAAAAAGCTATCTTTGGCTCAGGAGAAGAGCGAGTCTTGGCTGAGCCTGCCTGAGAAATGACCACGTTAAATCTTTCCAGGGTGGGCGATGTGAAACGGTTCACTCCAGTGTTGAAAAGGTTTCTTTTCAAAGATCATTCACCTTCATACGTGAGTTGATCGATATTTGTTTGCAAACAACTAGAGGATGACAGGCTTACTGAGTAACAGAGACCCTTAAGTCACCAAGTTTAATGAGAAAACCAAAGTTTAGAGCTGACCCAGATTTCTGGAATAAGTTCTTTCTATTCTAATTCTAAACTAAAGAAGGAACAAACAAGCATGTGTAATTAGCGAAGAGCAATTTCAGCAAACCAATCCCCTAGGGTCCTCCACCCTGAGTCACTGCCTTTGCCTTTTGATGTATAAAGGATGTATGTTGTCTGTTTGTGTAGGGCAATTATGGGAACGTCCCGAATTTGGCATCCCTTCCAGAGTAAGCAACTTGAAAGGAAGATGGATGGAGACAACCCATCTTTCTGTCAACTGTGAATTTCTCTCTATTTGTGCTAGGAATGCGGAAACTAAATGGTAAGCCTTGCTTGGTGTGAGGGCCTTCCAGAGGCCACGTTCTCATGGAACCCTCTGCATCACACTCACGCTCTGTGGTCTGATACAGTGAACGATTTGCAGACACTCTTAGGAAAATTCAGACCTTGATTAGAAAAAGCCAGGGCCTCCTCAACTATGGAAAAGTATAAATTAATTAATAACACAGACTCCTCCTTCTCAAACCAGCTCTTACCTGCGATATATAACTTAAGCTTTACTTCTGAGCTCTGTTAATAGACTACTGTTTGCTCCTATGTAAATGTGTGGAAAAGCTGAGACATTTTTGCATCTTTCAAAGTACCAGCAAAGAATATACTTATACATATGCATATGTATATATGTATGTGTGTGTGTGTATAGACAGATAGATAGATAGATAGATGGACTGAAGGACCAACTGTAGTTCTTAGGCTTTTTAAAAAATTTAATATAAAGTTAGCTCCCCATTTTTAAAAAGATTATTATTATTATTTTGATTTTCTATTTATTTTTCTATTTTTGATCCATCTTTATTCCTCAGCCTGTGTGGGCCTCCCATTGCAGTGGTCTCTCTCGTTGCAGAGCACCAGCTCTGGGTGCATGTGCTCCAGAGCACTGGCTGGTAACTGGACATAGCTGTCCAGCTGCTCCACGGCATGTGGGATCTTCCCCTGCCAGGGATTGAACCGGTGACCCTGGAACTGCAAGGCAGACTTTCTACCCACTGAACCACCAGGGAAGCCCCTAAAGATTATTTTTTAAAAAAATTTATTTATTTATTTTCATCCATCTTTATTCTTTTGGTATGTGTGAGCCACCCATTGCAGTGGCCTCTCTCATTGCAGAGCACCGGCTCTGGCTGCATGCGCTCCAGAGCACTGGCTCTAATTGGACACACCGGCCCAGCTGCTCCACAGCACATGGGATCTCCCCGGGCCAGGGATTGATCTGGTGCCCCTTGCACTGCAAGGCGGACTCTTACCCACTGGACCACCAGGGAAGCTCATCTCCCCATTTTTGATATTCTTTTATTCATTCAGCTCCAAATTGTGACGTGTTACTGGAATCTCAATCTACTTGGATGAGCAGACACAGATTTTTACCTGCTGCACTGGGCACTGGGGGTGAAATTAACTCATAAGTGTGTGCTTTTAAAATAGGATTTAAGAAAATATGTGCATGGAGAAAGAACAAACTAGGGGAAACATTCAGATCCCAAACTGGTTTACTTCTGCTTTTACAGTTCATCATAATTGTACATTTTTAGGAATACAAATTAATATTTAAAAGCAAGAGGTTAATATATGTCTTAAGCCAAAGAAGATACACATGGTACAAAGCCTATCCTGAGTTCCAAGTGGGAGTATGATTGTGTGTACATGTGTTATTTCTGCCATTAGCCTAATGAGTAAGGCTTTAATTATAGATAAAATCATCCCCATCAGTTCAGATCTATTTTTATTCTCACTACTACATGTCCTGATTTATTCTGCTTTTAAAACTTTAAGTAAAACAAAACAAGAATTTCATTGTAGGAACTAGTATCAGCAAGATGGCAGGCTAGGAGGTTCCCAAAGCTTGTCTCCCCAACAAAATAATAAATAAACAATGACCGACAGACAGAAACAGCTCTGACTTACAACAAAGAAGCAGCAGAAACCCCATGGAGCTCAAAAACCAAGCACGACCATAGAGAAATGTGTAGGAGGCATTTTATTTGCATTAGCCACCCCTCAACTCCATAAAGAGGGACTCCCTCCTCTTGGAGGGACCTCAACCCACAGGAAAAGGGAAGCAGGAGATTCCCTGCTGTGACACGACCGTGGACAGTGGTTTCCAAGCACTCCCAGTCTTCATCAACATAGAACCCAGCCCACGGAGCTGCCTGGAGTCCCCACTGCTGTGGCTCCATATTGGGGTTGAAGCTGTCTCTGGGGTGAGATGTGTTCCCCCGCGCCCTAGCTGACACGGTGCCCACTCTCTGGGACCGTGATGCCCTAGCGCCTCATCACCGATGGGAGCAAAGTGACTGCTCCTCTCTGCGCCCTGCCTGCAGGGTTCTGCAGCCACCAGCACCAGGGCCAAGACGCTGCTCTCTGTCCCACCCTGGCTCCTAAGTCATGGCCCTGCTTGCCATCACTGAGCTACAGTGACACAGCTCTAGGGCCTGCCTTTGGGTCCTGAGTCATGGCTCTGACCTGGTATCATGGAGGCCAATCTGCTGCTGCTCTGTGCCCTGGGGCCAGAAGCAGGACTCGGATCCACCAGCCCCAGGGGGTGCTGTTGCTGCACCCTGAGCCCAAGCCACCACTGCACCCTGTCACCCCACAGCTTGTGCTGCGACTGTTTCTCCCCTCCTGGGGCCCCAAATCACTGTGATGAGCTCCCAGGACTCAGCCTCTGGCTCTGTGGAAGACATGCACACGCCTGCACCTCAGGCGCTGGCACCACCATCACCACAACTGCGCTGGCACGCCAGGACCAAGGTGGGTCCCCATGTGCCTGATTCCCAGACCCCAGCTCCAGGGCCCCCGAGGGTCAGGGCTCTATATCTGGCACCAAAAAGGATCCCCTTGGCTAGAATCCCTCCCGCAGGCAAAAAAAGGAAGACCCCCGCGGCCCTGTCATTGAGGACTCGAACTGCTGTGGATTCCACTGCCCCTTGCAGGGCCTCGGTGGTCTGGGCCACTGTGGACCCCTGTAGTCTTTGCCAAGGTTGACCCCAGCGCTGATGGAGATGCATGGAGACTCGGCCACGGCGCTCTCCCCAGAATCAGAGCCACTGAACCCCCCCAGCCAGGAATCTCACAGACACCTTCAGGGAAAAGGCTCTCCCTTCCAGAGTCTATCTGGAAAGGCAGAAAGACATGACTGCTTCCTCACATGTGCAAGCATCAATGCAAAGCTTCTACACCAGGAAGAAGCAAGGAAACACGACACCACCAAAGGAAGTAACACCAAAGAAATAGATACCCGTGAGTTACCTGAAAAAGAATTCAAAATGATTATCTTAAGAGAGGACAGTAAGATTTAAGTTGCCTGTCAGAAAGCCAGCCGACAACTCAGTGAACTCACGGAAATAATGCATGAACAGAATGAAAAGTTCCGCAAAGAGACAGAAATCATAAAAAAGAACGAAACAAAAATTTTGCAGCTAAAGGATGAAAAATACAAGAGAGGGCTTCAAAAACAGACTCAATCAAGCAGAAGAAAGAATGTGCAAACTTGAAGAAAGATTTTTTTTTTTTTAAATAGTATCTGTTAACAGGAAAAGAAGTTAAGAATGAAAAGAGGGTGAAAAAAAGTCTATGTAAATCAGGGGATACCATTTAAGGGAAACAATACATTCAACTCTCATATGTTAGATCACAAAATAAGGTTTAACAAACTAAAGACTGCAATCCTATCAAGTATTGTTTCCACAACACAATGAAACTAGAAATCAATGATAGGAAGAAAACTAAAAAATTTACAAATACGTAGAAATTTAGAAAAGCCTACACATCTGGACAACTAATGGATCAATGAAAAAATCAAAAGGGATATACAAAAATCTCAAGGCAAAGAACAACAAAAAACCCCCTACAGTATGCTAAGATTTATGGGGTGCAGGAGAAGCAGTTCTAAGAGGCAAGTTCACAGGGATAAATGCCTATGTTAAGAAAAAAGGAAGATTTTAAATAAACCTAATGTTGTATATTATACAACCTAATATGTTTCAGTTATCCCTCAATAACGCTGGAAAAAGTGGGGAAAAAATCTCATTTACAGAAGGCCTCAACTCTCTTATAAATACTTCATTTCTCAAAGGTCTAAGACAGAAAGTTTTTGTTCTATTATCTGACTTCCTATAAATTGGCAGAATCTAATTTTAGCAACTCCTAATATTGAGTTCCAACTCTGTGTAGACCACCATGTGCCTGGTGGTGCAAAGGACTTAAAGATAGATTCCCGTAGTCCCGAAGCTTCCAACTCGTGCTAACAGCTTAACACCACAAGTAAAATGCACTGAGAGGTCATTCTCAAGGTGGGGAATGGGAAAGAATACGGTAGTCTTTTTGTTTGCTCTTCTACTTTTAATCACAACATTTAATTTCAAATAACACTTAAAAGTAGATTTAGGACTCAAAATCTAAGACCTGTATTCTTTTCATTGTACTGCTGTCTTAAAATTAAACAAAAGAAAACAAAAAAACCTCCCCTGAAATCTGACCTAGTTTATTCCATCCAGATTACTATAGACATACCTATTCTCCCAGTCCTAGCAAGCTCAAGTCTTGCCAGAGGTGACTTAAATTAAAACTGTACTTCAGACTTAAACTAGATTAGCTTGGCACACTCCTTTAGAGTGCAGAGATGGAACCTGGATCTAAATCATCTCTGGTTTGGAGGCACTCTCAACTAGCCCTTATTTTCCAGATGAATGTAAGGCCAAAAAACACTGTGCACCTGAAGAACTTGGGGGGCTTTACAAAAATAAGAGATTCTCTGGCTTCACTTCTTCAAAGGCTATTGGTCTGAGTAAAGTTCAGGTTTCGAATGTTCTAGAAGCAATCCAGGGATTTGGTCCAGTGATGAAGAGTCCACCTTGCAGTGCAAGGGGCACCGGTTCGATCCCTGGCTGGGGAAGATCCCACGTGCCGTGAAGCGGTGGGGCCGCTGTGTCCAGTTAGGAGCCAGCGCTCTGGGGTGCATGTACCCAGAGCCAGCGCTCTGCAACAGGAGACACTGCTGCAATGGAAGGCCCACACAGGTCAAAGAATAAAGAGGATGAAAATAAATAAATAAACCAATAAATAATCAGATAACCAACAAGGACCTATGTATAGCCTAGGGAACTGTGTTCAGTGTTACCTGGCAGCCTAGATGGGAGGGGGATATTCACCTGAAACTATCATACCATTGTTAATTGATTATACCACAATACAAAATAAAAAGTTCAAAAAAATGAAATTAAGGTTTTCAGACCGTGCCTCTTATACAGACAACAGACGAGCTGCCTGTGTCTCTCATATTCTGACTGTGGGTGTAGACCACCATGTGCCTGGTGGTGCAAAGGACTTAAAGATAGATTCCCGTAGTCCCGAAGCTTCCAACTCGTGCTAACAGCTTAACACCACAAGTAAAATGCACTGAGAGGTCATTCTCAAGGTGGGGAATGGGAAAGAATACGGTAGTCTTTTTGTTTGCTCTTCTACTTTTAATCACAACATTTAATTTCAAATAACACTTAAAAGTAGATTTAGGACTCAAAATCTAAGACCTGTATTCTTTTCATTGTACTGCTGTCTTAAAATTAAACAAAAGAAAACAAAAAAACCTCCCCTGAAATCTGACCTAGTTTATTCCATCCAGATTACTATAGACATACCTATTCTCCCAGTCCTAGCAAGCTCAAGTCTTGCCAGAGGTGACTTAAATTAAAACTGTACTTCAGACTTAAACTAGATTAGCTTGGCACACTCCTTTAGAGTGCAGAGATGGAACCTGGATCTAAATCATCTCTGGTTTGGAGGCACTCTCAACTAGCCCTTATTTTCCAGATGAATGTAAGGCCAAAAAACACTGTGCACCTGAAGAACTTGGGGGGCTTTACAAAAATAAGAGATTCTCTGGCTTCACTTCTTCAAAGGCTATTGGTCTGAGTAAAGTTCAGGTTTCGAATGTTCTAGAAGCAATCCAGGGATTTGGTCCAGTGATGAAGAGTCCACCTTGCAGTGCAAGGGGCACCGGTTCGATCCCTGGCTGGGGAAGATCCCACGTGCCGTGAAGCGGTGGGGCCGCTGTGTCCAGTTAGGAGCCAGCGCTCTGGGGTGCATGTACCCAGAGCCAGCGCTCTGCAACAGGAGACACTGCTGCAATGGAAGGCCCACACAGGTCAAAGAATAAAGAGGATGAAAATAAATAAATAAACCAATAAATAATCAGATAACCAACAAGGACCTATGTATAGCCTAGGGAACTGTGTTCAGTGTTACCTGGCAGCCTAGATGGGAGGGGGATATTCACCTGAAACTATCATACCATTGTTAATTGATTATACCACAATACAAAATAAAAAGTTCAAAAAAATGAAATTAAGGTTTTCAGACCGTGCCTCTTATACAGACAACAGACGAGCTGCCTGTGTCTCTCATATTCTGACTGTGGGCCACGTGCAGACCAGGCACTGCTTTTCTCTTTCCAGAAGCTGGGGTGCCGCTGTGAAGGAGCCTCGCCCTGCAGCCCACCGTGTTTAATTCCATAATGGCAGAGGGATGTGGAGACTAAGCTTGCTAAACCAAGGTGAACAAATCTTTTGCGGACGTCTAAAATCAAGGAACAATAAAACTTTTGGAATTGGAACGTGTCTTTGGGAACTCCTCTAGTCCAATTTCTGATCTAACAGATGAAAAAACTATTGCCCAGAGACGGAGGGAGAGGCAGAGAGAGAGAGAGAGAGCGAGAGAGAGCGAGCGCGAGCCACTCACATCTGTGGCCACGTGGGGAGAACCCAGGATGGTTCTCATTCTGCCCAAAGCTGTGTGCTCAGCTTTTCTGACCTTAATGGGGAAAACAGATGTTGGGGTGGGGGGGGGGAATCATTTTTCCAGATAAAGGACCCTTGGGAGCAGAACAAGAGAGAGAGGCTAAGGGGAAGAAGGGGCTTCATCACCTAAAATAGGACAGCTCAGTGGTTAGAGCAAGGCAGGCCATGATGAGCATTTAGACCTGCTTCTGCCTCTTCTGTTGTGTGACTAGCTCTCCCTTCGGGAATCACCTAATATTCCCGAGTGCCTCCAATAGTAATTTTGATTGTTGCTGTTCAGTCGCTAAGTCGTGTCCAACTCTGCGACCCCATGAACTGCAGTACATCAGGCTTCTCTGTCCCTCACTATCTCCCTGAGTTTGCTCAGACTCACGTCCATCGAGTTAGTGATGCCATCCAACCATCTCATCCAACCATCTCATCTCTGTCATCCTTCTCCTCTTGCCCTCAATTTTGATAAATGGATGAAATATCAAGATAATTAAGACAAACCTGGCTGCAAGGTTCTGCAGCAAAAGTACACACCTTTAGAACTTTCCAGGACATACCATATGCCTGCGCTGAAGTCTTCCTAATAAGTCGATGCTCAGGGTCTGATTTAGGGCTGCCAAAAGGTTCCTTGGCAGAGACAAAAAATGAAATTAAGGTTTTCACCTGCTTAAGCAACAGACGAGCTGCCTGTCTTTCTCTTATTCTGACTGTGGGCCACGTGCAGACCAGGCACTGCTTTTCTCTTTCCAGAAGCTGGGGTGCCGCTGTGAAGGAGCCTCGCCCTGCAGCCCACCGTGTTTAATTCCATAATGGCAGAGGGATGTGGAGACTAAGCTTGCTAAACCAAGGTGAACAAATCTTTTGCGGACGTCTAAAATCAAGGAACAATAAAACTTTTGGAATTGGAACGTGTCTTTGGGAACTCCTCTAGTCCAATTTCTGATCTAACAGATGAAAAAACTATTGCCCAGAGACGGAGGGAGAGGCAGAGAGAGAGAGAGAGAGAGAGCGAGAGAGAGCGAGCGCGAGCCACTCACATCTGTGGCCACGTGGGGAGAACCCAGGATGGTTCTCATTCTGCCCAAAGCTGTGTGCTCAGCTTTTCTGACCTTAATGGGGAAAACAGATGTTGGGGTGGGGGGGGGGAATCATTTTTCCAGATAAAGGACCCTTGGGAGCAGAACAAGAGAGAGAGGCTAAGGGGAAGAAGGGGCTTCATCACCTAAAATAGGACAGCTCAGTGGTTAGAGCAAGGCAGGCCATGATGAGCATTTAGACCTGCTTCTGCCTCTTCTGTTGTGTGACTAGCTCTCCCTTCGGGAATCACCTAATATTCCCGAGTGCCTCCAATAGTAATTTTGATTGTTGCTGTTCAGTCGCTAAGTCGTGTCCAACTCTGCGACCCCATGAACTGCAGTACATCAGGCTTCTCTGTCCCTCACTATCTCCCTGAGTTTGCTCAGACTCACGTCCATCGAGTTAGTGATGCCATCCAACCATCTCATCCAACCATCTCATCTCTGTCATCCTTCTCCTCTTGCCCTCAATTTTGATAAATGGATGAAATATCAAGATAATTAAGACAAACCTGGCTGCAAGGTTCTGCAGCAAAAGTACACACCTTTAGAACTTTCCAGGACATACCATATGCCTGCGCTGAAGTCTTCCTAATAAGTCGATGCTCAGGGTCTGATTTAGGGCCATGCCATAGAATGTGGCTTGCCTGGATTGGTTTCGGAGTTGGCCACTTTGGGCTAAATCCAGGAGAAAAAGGACAATAAAAAGATTTGGAGCCTACATTCACCCTTTCCCAAACCACTGTCAACTCCCAATTAACTAAGTGGCGGGTAGGCTCTGCATTCTGGATGATTTGTGAGCCAAAGGAGCCGCCCTGGTTACCAGTGGCCTGGTGGTTTCTCAAAAGCTCTTCTCCACTCCACAGGGATGCAGAGGGCACGAAGGGCAGAGGCTCTATGCCTGCTGGCTTGGCCTTGCTGGGAGGACAAGGTAGGGGAGGCAGAGGAGTGAACTGTGAGCAACAGGCCTTCCCTGCATGCTTGCTTAGTCACTTCAGTCATGTCTGACTCTCGGCGAACCTATGGACTGTAGCCCACCAGGCTCTTCTCTCCCTGGGATTCTCCAGGCAAGGATACTGGAGTGGGTTGCCATTTCCTCCTCCAGGGGATCTTCCCAACCCAGGATCAAACCCAGGTCTCCTGCACTGCAGGCAGAGTCTTTATCGCGGGACCACCGGGGAAGCCCACAGGCTTTCCCTAGTCCTTACTAATTAGGTTAACCCAAGTGGTCCGTTTATTGGAAGGCTCAGTTGAGTGGGGGATGGGAAGGTATGCACATCTCTGAATTTCACGTATAAAAATGCTGCTTCACAAGGCACCTACAGCACCTACGGGAGCCCTCCTCTCTGCCCCCAGCTCACTCCCAAGCTAGTGTCAAAACCAGCTGTGTGTTCGGCCCTTGTCTCTCTCTCTTCTGGTATCACCGCTGGAGACCACACCAAGTTGTTTCCGATTCCACAGCTCCCATCAGCCCCAGCTCAGCCGTGCCCTCTGGGGGGCGGTTGGATTCAGGGTCCAAGCCCCCTCCCAGCTCCTCCATTTGCCAAAGGAGGTGACCGTGCCCTGGGAAGCATCTTGTTCTGCTTTAATACTATAAATCTTTGAACCCCTGGAGCTTCATATCGAAGCTATGTAACAGCTCCTTAAAAGATAAAATATGCCCCCTTTTCTTGCTGCCCTGTGTCTGCGTGTGGGCAAGAGATTTAATTACAATGAATAAAACTGAATGGTGGTCTCAGACTCTTAAAATCAAAGAGGGGATCGTGGCTGAACTTCATTAGCAAACATAAATACAAATAGGCACATCTTGTTTGTACCGATGCCATGTGACTTTCCCCCCTTTAGATAATTTCATTCTAACTCTGATAAATTTCAGAGAATCTAAATTGAACCATATGATGTATAGCACTGTAACAGGGAAAGTGCTTCATTAAACATTTTCCTTTTTTGTGTACTTCCCCACGTTATAAATACCCTGTGAAAATCATGGAGGGTAGCTTGTCAGACAGCAGAGCCTTGATTTAAGACAGTGGAGGGAGCCCTGCCCTCTAAATAAGAGGTCTCCTCTGCCTGGCAGAATGAGAAAAAGACATAGCATTAACTTCTATTCTATTCCAAGGAAATGGGAGCCTATAAATCTTAAGGAATGTGTCATTTTATGCATGTTTTTCTCTAACTCTGTGTCATATTCTTCTCATAAGTTATTTCAGTGTTATGAATATAATCAACTCTAAATTAAAATTAATTATTAAAAATTACCATTTCTAATTGCCCAAGTCATCTCAAATTATAGGAGAGATGTGTTAATTTCTTTGCTGTTGTTGAGCAAAATAATTATGTGGCTATGCAAGCAGCACTGTATTTTAGAGAAAAGGCTTTTTGAATGTTATTTTTAGCAATATTATATGAGTCTAAATAAAAGTATACCATTTCTATGTTTAAGCTATTCTTTCCATGATAATGTATGCAGTTAAATGTATCTATGGTACTAGTAATTTAATAGCCATAATATTAAACATTTCTTTCTTTCTTCTACCTACATTATAAATAATGAAAAAACAAATTTCTGAATTATTCTAAGCTGCAAACACAGAAAAGTATATGTACGTGCGGGCTCAGTCACTTCAACTGTGTCTGACTCTTGTGACTTTCTATGGGCTGTGCCAAACTGGTAGGAATTAGTCTCAAAATCCCCATGGTGGGTGGTGGGCTGGTGCTCAGTATAACAACATTTTAATTCTTGTTTTGCTTGTTTGACCCAAGGCTCTCCAGAAGGCTGTTTTATTTGTCTCCATAAGTCCAGTGTGCAACACACAAGTAGGTGCTCCATAAACAATCATCTAACGAATGAATGTATTTGACCCTGAAGTAGCTTTGTTTCCTGTGGACAATGAGATGTGCTAACGTGTTCATCATGAAAGCAGGGGCTGGGATAGTCTAGCTCCGAAAGATTAGGTTTAAAGACCAAACACTTACCATTTCACCAGATAACCATCAGCAGCAATTATTAAGAAAAATAAATTAGTGGCTTTGATAATTCAATCCTAAAGCAATGCTGCAAAGCAAAGCATTACTCTGATGTCAGTCCTCAGCTCCCACTGGGAGAGTTTCTGGGCTTCTCCCTACTGTTATCTGCCAGAATTAAAAACTTCTGCATCAATGGAGCTGACTGCTTTGTTTTGCCAAAAAAAAAAAAAAAAAAACAAAACAAAACCCCAAAACCCCGTCATTGAAAACAACACTATTAAACTGTTCTGTTGCATCTAAACCATTTAAGTGTCAACATTCTGTTACTAAAAAGCTTAGAGTAGTATAAAAACATTTTTAACAGTCTTGGTTGGTTGGAAATGCTACTCAACTGCATTTTCCATTTTCAAAGCTGTCAACAATGACACAATAAAAATTAAAAGAAAGTCCCGCCTCAATGGCCCCTGCCACGTCAAAAAACGCAGCCTGAGGAGGAAGACTGCAAATACAAACAGCTGTTTACCAGTGGTCAAGGCACTGATCTAGAAGAGTAAACAATGATAAACTAAGGTTTGCAAGAGTGTTTAGAAGGACATGAACAATAAAAATATGACACAGAACTATCAGGACAGTTATTAATACTAACCACCCCTGTGGTGCCACCTGAGAAGGTATGTTTCTGTGTGAACCTACTATCATTCATTCACAGGTCACAAGGGGCAGTGGGTACCATGGTGACCACAGAAGTGGTTCCTACCCTTCATGTTGATCAGTCTAATGGGGGAGACATGTTGATGAGAAATGAGGAAAGTAAAGGGATTACAAAATGAGAAAGTAAAGGGTAGGAATTAGTCTCAAAATCCCCATGGTGGGTGGTGGGCTGGTGCTCAGTATAACAACATTTTAATTCTTGTTTTGCTTGTTTGACCCAAGGCTCTCCAGAAGGCTGTTTTATTTGTCTCCATAAGTCCAGTGTGCAACACACAAGTAGGTGCTCCATAAACAATCATCTAACGAATGAATGTATTTGACCCTGAAGTAGCTTTGTTTCCTGTGGACAATGAGATGTGCTAACGTGTTCATCATGAAAGCAGGGGCTGGGATAGTCTAGCTCCGAAAGATTAGGTTTAAAGACCAAACACTTACCATTTCACCAGATAACCATCAGCAGCAATTATTAAGAAAAATAAATTAGTGGCTTTGATAATTCAATCCTAAAGCAATGCTGCAAAGCAAAGCATTACTCTGATGTCAGTCCTCAGCTCCCACTGGGAGAGTTTCTGGGCTTCTCCCTACTGTTATCTGCCAGAATTAAAAACTTCTGCATCAATGGAGCTGACTGCTTTGTTTTGCCAAAAAAAAAAAAACAAAACAAAACCCCAAAACCCCGTCATTGAAAACAACACTATTAAACTGTTCTGTTGCATCTAAACCATTTAAGTGTCAACATTCTGTTACTAAAAAGCTTAGAGTAGTATAAAAACATTTTTAACAGTCTTGGTTGGTTGGAAATGCTACTCAACTGCATTTTCCATTTTCAAAGCTGTCAACAATGACACAATAAAAATTAAAAGAAAGTCCCGCCTCAATGGCCCCTGCCACGTCAAAAAACGCAGCCTGAGGAGGAAGACTGCAAATACAAACAGCTGTTTACCAGTGGTCAAGGCACTGATCTAGAAGAGTAAACAATGATAAACTAAGGTTTGCAAGAGTGTTTAGAAGGACATGAACAATAAAAATATGACACAGAACTATCAGGACAGTTATTAATACTAACCACCCCTGTGGTGCCACCTGAGAAGGTATGTTTCTGTGTGAACCTACTATCATTCATTCACAGGTCACAAGGGGCAGTGGGTACCATGGTGACCACAGAAGTGGTTCCTACCCTTCATGTTGATCAGTCTAATGGGGGAGACATGTTGATGAGAAATGAGGAAAGTAAAGGGATTACAAAATGAGAATACAGAATAATGGGACCACGGAAGAGGACAGCAGTGGTGGGGGTGGTGATCCAGGAGGCTTCTTGAGGGCAAAGACATGCAGTTGAGGCCAAGTAAGGACAAGAGGCGAAAGGGCAGCAGGACAGAAGAGTGTTTTAGGTTAAGGCCCAGAGGAAAGAGAGCCTGACCTAGTCCCAAATGCCAGTCCCCCTGGCCAGGCAGGTCATGATAAATACTAAATCCAAGATACCACCCCACCCCACCTACCACGGAAGGGCTTGTCGAAATTCAGGTAAGAAATGCTCCTGTTATGTAAACCATTCAACCAATCCTTTTAAATCTGCTTTAGAGCCTGACAGAAACTCTGTATGTTAAATGGGAGTAACTGGGAGACCTCTGCTTCTGATTCAATACGTAAGAATTTTGGAAGCTGCCACTCTGTCCTAACAAGTGAAAGTCGAACAAAGTGAAAAATCAACTCTTCTTAGATCCAAAGGAGAAGTGGCAAACCACTGCTCTTAAACAGAGAGACAAACAGGCAAAGAGAGAGACTCATGACTTACTGGAGCACAAATCTATAATCAAAAACCTCTGTGGGAACCAGGGCTGGGGTAGGGAAACTGAACTATCGTTGACAAAGTGCTAGCCGCTCAGTGGGGACACACCTGGCGCTGACACTCCAGGGGGACTCAGACATGGGGGACGGGGAAGGGACCACACTTTTGATGAGTTTTAGCTCCTGGAGCTCGACCAGGTTCTCACAGTGGTTACCACAGAGAAACCTCCTCATGCCTTTGGGTAGGGAGAGGGGTAAAAAACATACCGATACACACCAAAATGTTCTGTTCTTCTTAACAAGGTCTACCTATAGGAGAAACTATTTAACTACAGCGTAACCTGCAGAGGTTTTATAAGAGCTGAACTGACCTGGGAAAGGAAATACCCAACTTCCGTCCATTCTAGCCATCCTGTCTGATAGTTTGGAGGGTGGGTGGGTGGGACACTAAAAGCACCTGTGAAGTTGCTAAGAAGCACCTATGGTGACCACAGAAGTGGTTCCTACCCTTCATGTTGATCAGTCTAATGGGGGAGACATGTTGATGAGAAATGAGGAAAGTAAAGGGATTACAAAATGAGAATACAGAATAATGGGACCACGGAAGAGGACAGCAGTGGTGGGGGTGGTGATCCAGGAGGCTTCTTGAGGGCAAAGACATGCAGTTGAGGCCAAGTAAGGACAAGAGGCGAAAGGGCAGCAGGACAGAAGAGTGTTTTAGGTTAAGGCCCAGAGGAAAGAGAGCCTGACCTAGTCCCAAATGCCAGTCCCCCTGGCCAGGCAGGTCATGATAAATACTAAATCCAAGATACCACCCCACCCCACCTACCACGGAAGGGCTTGTCGAAATTCAGGTAAGAAATGCTCCTGTTATGTAAACCATTCAACCAATCCTTTTAAATCTGCTTTAGAGCCTGACAGAAACTCTGTATGTTAAATGGGAGTAACTGGGAGACCTCTGCTTCTGATTCAATACGTAAGAATTTTGGAAGCTGCCACTCTGTCCTAACAAGTGAAAGTCGAACAAAGTGAAAAATCAACTCTTCTTAGATCCAAAGGAGAAGTGGCAAACCACTGCTCTTAAACAGAGAGACAAACAGGCAAAGAGAGAGACTCATGACTTACTGGAGCACAAATCTATAATCAAAAACCTCTGTGGGAACCAGGGCTGGGGTAGGGAAACTGAACTATCGTTGACAAAGTGCTAGCCGCTCAGTGGGGACACACCTGGCGCTGACACTCCAGGGGGACTCAGACATGGGGGACGGGGAAGGGACCACACTTTTGATGAGTTTTAGCTCCTGGAGCTCGACCAGGTTCTCACAGTGGTTACCACAGAGAAACCTCCTCATGCCTTTGGGTAGGGAGAGGGGTAAAAAACATACCGATACACACCAAAATGTTCTGTTCTTCTTAACAAGGTCTACCTATAGGAGAAACTATTTAACTACAGCGTAACCTGCAGAGGTTTTATAAGAGCTGAACTGACCTGGGAAAAGGGAAATACCCAACTTCCGTCCATTCTAGCCATCCTGTCTGATAGTTTGGAGGGTGGGTGGGTGGGACACTAAAAAGCACCTGTGAAGTTGCTAAGAAGCACCTGCAGAGGCACAAGCTCACTAAAGGATGAAAGCCTCAGACCTACTCACAGTGGGTAGGTGTGAATGCCTTCCCTCCCCTCATGTCTTCCCATCACATTAATAAAGGCCTGTTTTTATAGCAGTTCCTTGAACCCGGGACATCTTGTCTGGCTATTAAGACAAAATTACAAGGTATAATAAAAGGCAAAACACAGTTTGCAGAACAGAGCAAGCATCAGAACCAGACCCATACATGACTGGCAGGTTAGGATTAACAGACCAGGGATGTGTAACATCTGTGACTGAGATGGCTGGATGGCATCGTCAACTCAGCGGATATGAATCTGAGCAAACACAGTGAAGGACAGGGAAGCCTAGCGTGCTGTCGTCCATGGGGTTGCAAAGAGTTAGACACGAATTAGTGACTGAACAACCCCAACAACAATTAGTATACTAAAGGCTCTAGTAGATAAAGTAGACAGCATGCAAGAAGAGAAGGGCAATGCAAGGGAAGAGATGAACATTTTAAGAAAAAATAAAAAGAAATGTTAGATACAAAAAAACCTCATTGTAACAGAAGTGAGGAATGCCTCTGATGGGTTTATTGTAGACTGAACATGACAGAGGAAATACATTCTGAGTTTGAAGATATCATATTAGAGACCTCCCAAAGTGAAAAGCAAAGAGTGAAAAAAACATTGAAAATGCACAAAAGAAAGGAACAAAGAAATATATTTTAAATGATGACTTAGAATTTGCCCAAATGAATGTCAGACACCACTCCACAGATCCAGGGAGCTCACCAAGCAGAATGAACACAAAACACAAACTATCCCTAGGCATATCATATTCAAGCTACAGAAAAATCAAAGAAAAAAAGTAAAAGATGCCAGAGGAAATATAACACTTCACCTGAAGAGGGGCAAATATAAGAATTATACCTAACTTCTCCAATAGCATGTCAGCAAGAAAAAAGTGGAGTAAGATATTTAAAATGTTGAGAGGAAAAAACAACCAATCTAGAATTCTGTACTCTGTGATAGAATCCTTTAAAGGTGAAGAAGAAATAAAGATCTTCTTGTACCAACAAAAATTGAGGGATATCTTTTTTTCTAGTAGGCTTGCTTATGCGAAAATGTTAAGGGGAGTTTTTTAGACATAGTTCAGAAACTTGGATATCCATAAAGAAAAAACCACGAAGAAGGAATAAGCAAACGGGTACAGCCACTGTGGAGAAGAGCATGGAAGTTCCTCAAAAAAACTACAAACAGAGTAACCATATGATCTAGCGATCTCACTCCTTGGCATACATCCAGAATAGACTGAGACTCTAACTGGAAAAGAGACATGCACCCCAATGATCACAGCAGCCTTATTCACAGTAGACAGCCAGGGAAGTGACCTAAATGTCCAGCAATAGAGGAATAGATAAAAAAGATGCGTGTGTGTGTGTACACACACATTTATACATACACACACACACACAATGGAATACTACTCAGTCATAAAAAGGAATGAAGAAATGCCATTGTCAGCAACATGGATGAACCTAGAGTTTATCATACTATGTGAAATTAGCCAGAGAAAGACAAATATCATACAATATCACTTATATGTGGAATCTAAAGAAATGATATAAACAAACTTATTTACAAAACAGAAACAGACTTACAGGCATAGAAAACAAACTTATGGTTACCAAAGGAGAATGGGGGTAGGGTTAAACTAGGAATCTGACAGTAACAGATACACCACTGTATATAAAATAAACAGCGAGGATTCACCGTATAGCACAGGGAACTATAGTTAATCATCTTATAGTAACCTACAGTGGAAAAGAATCTGAAAAAGACTGTAACTGGATCACCTGGCTCCACACCTGAAAACACTGTAAACTATGTGTCAATTAAAAATTATAAAAAAACCTTGGACTGCTGTGTTCTGAAAATGACAGGCATGCCTCCTCCTTGCCTCTGTGTCTTCCTCCCTAATTAAGTGTTCTCGAGGCACTATAAACATACTTTTGTACACATTATACACTTATATTTCTACACCGGAGCTGTGGTAATAGAATTGGCCACAGACATTTACAGTCTGCCCCAGCCATGTAAAAAATTTACCTTCAAGTATCATAAATAACCAAAGTGTGTTTTCCAGTGTGAAAGATTAATTTGAACAGAGCTATCATATTAAATGATTAAATCTCCTGAGGTATGGCATCATTCCAAGTCAGACACATAATTTCTACAGCAGTGACAGTACTCTTGCTATTGGGCTTTATTCTAATTAACTCTAAAAGGTAGGCTATGAGGGGATTCCCAGGCAGCATTGCTCCTAAAGAACCTGTCTGCTGGGCTTCCCTGGTGGTCCAGTGGCTAAAGGCTCTGCCTTGCAGTGCAACGGGCACCGGTTCAACCCCTGGCCCGGGAAGATCCCACATGACGTGCAGCAGCTGGACCGATGTGTCCAACTACCGAGCCAGAGCTCTGGAGCGCATGTGCCCAGAGCAGGTGCTCTGCAGTGAGAGAGGCCACTGCGATGGGAGGCCCACACAGGCCAAAGAATAAAAAGATGGATGAAAATAAATCTAAATAAGAGACATGATGGGAAAAAGAAAAAAAACTGTTAAAATTAAAAAAAAAAAAGAATCCACCTGCCAATGCAGGCGTAAGAGATGCAGGTTCAATCCCTGGGTGGGAAAGATCCCCTGCAGGAGGAAATGGCAATGTGCACCAGTATTCTATTTATTTATTTTTTTTTATTTCATACAAATATTATTTATTATTATTATTATTATTATTATTACAGGGTTTTGTTGTTTACTGCCACACATCAACCTGAATCCGCCATAGGTATACACATGCCCCCCACTCCTAAACCTCCCCCCATCCCCATCCCCAGCCCACCCCTCCAGGTCGCCACAGAGCCCCTGTTTGAGATCCTCTAGGCCCACAGCAGAGTCCCCTCCCTCACCCCAGTGTCCGTAAGACTGTTCTCCATGTCGGTCTCTCCATTGCTGCTCTGCCTATTCATTTATCAGCACCATATTTCTAGATTCCATACACATGTGCCAGTACACAATATTTATCTTCTCTCGGACATACTTCACTCTGATATTTCTAGATTCATTCACCTCATTAAAACATACGTAATAACCAACAGAGCTGTGGTAATAGAATTGACAGACATTTACAGTCTGCCCCAGCCATGTAAAAATTTACCTTCAAGTATCATAAATAACCAAAGTGTGTTTTCCAGTGTGAAAGATTAATTTGAACAGAGCTATCATATTAAATGATTAAATCTCCTGAGGTATGGCATCATTCCAAGTCAGACACATAATTTCTACAGCAGTGACAGTACTCTTGCTATTGGGCTTTATTCTAATTAACTCTAAAAGGTAGGCTATGAGGGGATTCCCAGGCAGCATTGCTCCTAAAGAACCTGTCTGCTGGGCTTCCCTGGTGGTCCAGTGGCTAAAGGCTCTGCCTTGCAGTGCAACGGGCACCGGTTCAACCCCTGGCCCGGGAAGATCCCACATGACGTGCAGCAGCTGGACCGATGTGTCCAACTACCGAGCCAGAGCTCTGGAGCGCATGTGCCCAGAGCAGGTGCTCTGCAGTGAGAGAGGCCACTGCGATGGGAGGCCCACACAGGCCAAAGAATAAAAAGATGGATGAAAATAAATCTAAATAAGAGACATGATGGGAAAAAGAAAAAAAACTGTTAAAATTAAAAAAAAAAAAGAATCCACCTGCCAATGCAGGCGTAAGAGATGCAGGTTCAATCCCTGGGTGGGAAAGATCCCCTGCAGGAGGAAATGGCAATGTGCACCAGTATTCTATTTATTTATTTTTTTTTATTTCATACAAATATTATTTATTATTATTATTATTATTATTATTACAGGGTTTTGTTGTTTACTGCCACACATCAACCTGAATCCGCCATAGGTAAACACATGCCCCCCACTCCTAAACCTCCCCCCATCCCCATCCCCAGCCCACCCCTCCAGGTCGCCACAGAGCCCCTGTTTGAGATCCTCTAGGCCCACAGCAGAGTCCCCTCCCTCACCCCAGTGTCCGTAAGACTGTTCTCCATGTCGGTCTCTCCATTGCTGCTCTGCCTATTCATTTATCAGCACCATATTTCTAGATTCCATACACATGTGCCAGTACACAATATTTATCTTTCTCTCTCGGACATACTTCACTCTGTATAATAGGTTCTAGATTCATTCACCTCATTAGAACTGATTCAAATGTACTCCTTTTTATAGCAGAGTAATATTCCACTGTATATATGTACCATAGCTTCTTTATCCATTCATCTGTCAATGGACACCTGGGTTGCTTCCACATTCTAGCTATTGTAAATAGCACTGCAATGAATAATGGGGTGCATGTGTCTCTTTCAATTTTGATTTCATCAGGGTATATGCCTAGTAGTAAGATTGCTGGGTCAGATGGTGACTCTATTACTAGTATTCTGAGGAATCTCCACACTGTCTTCCATAGTGGTTGTATCAGTTCACATTCCCATCAACAGCCACAACAGTGTCCTTGCCCAGAAAGTTTCATGGACAGACAGCCTGGTGGGTTAAGTTGGACACAACTGAGTGCCACAAAAGGTAAGCTAATTTTTAGGTCACAGTAATTAAAATACTGCACTGGCCCAGGTCACCCCTATTCCACTGTTGTTCAACTCTAGTGTTTACTGGTCATATTGTTAAAAACACTGAGAAGGTTTAGGTTTAGCACATGAAAATGAAATGTTCTCAATTTCACTTTTAACAGAGTAATTACTATTAAATATACTTTCTCATAAAACACTGTGTTTTATTAGTCACCAGACAAATGAGAAAAACAGACCTTCAGAAGGTCTATGAAGAATTCAACACCAATCCTGGACCAGGGAATGAAGAAATTAGTTGGGATTCTTGTTGGCAAAAGCTGAGCTCAGAGACATCCTTTCGAAAGGCTGTGGCTGTCATACGTCAAGAACTCTTACCCTGATTTCTTTAGGAAAGGCTGAATGAATTCGACCTTTATGTATTCTATTCATGGAGCACACACATGGAAAGTAAGCAAGCATTCTATAAAGTATAGCCTCGGGATATATAATCTTTACACTGAAATTAACTCAATGAATCATTCCAACCAGGATTTAGGAGCAGGAAGGGAAAGTTTCTTTGTGCATGAGTCTTTGTCTGTCTAGTCCCTGTGGTGGTAGCAGTGACCCAACGGGCAGATCCCATCACCCCCAGGGTTTTCTGGCCTGCTGAGCCCCTTCTTGCACCCCACAGCCGTGGGAGAGGTGGGGAGGTAAGCTAATGCATGAAGAGTTGCCAGGAGAAAAGATGGGAGGGGGAAAAATGCTAAAGAAATATAGTATTTCAATCAAAGTCTGAAATTTGTAGAAGTGGTTTTGGTCTCCATATAGTAAAAATATTTATCCAAGAAACTCCTACTCGGGTGTGAACATCCTACTTCTAGCGGGATTTTGCTTGGCAAAGGGCTGTGAAAGAGTGGAAGCTAATACAGAACATGTCTATAAACAAATTTATTTAGTTAGTACAGATTGACACATTCGCTAGAGGATTTCAGCAATTACACGTGTAAAACTATTTCCTACCGTGGTTTCCTTTTGTGATTTTGCTAATTTATTCAATCTAGGCCATTTTCACGCACTGACTGTTAGAAGCCATTTAGCCACCCAGGCTGAAATGAACCTGTGGAGCCTATGCCTTCTTTTCAGTTCTTCATGTAAACAGAATTACATGGTGATATTAAAGAGTCAAACGAGATGAAAAAAAAAAAACAACAAATAAGGTTGTAGTACCTCAACACATAACGCTGTAGTCTAACTTTGGAGAAGACAGGTTTGAAAATTTTGGCTATGATCATGACATGAAGGTGCTTGATAGAATGTGAAGCCTTACATAAGGGTAAGGGTGTCTGCATTTGTATTCAACATGTATTATGATTCCAGTTATAGTTATAACGACATGAAATAAATCATTTGCTTGGAGTTAACTTTGCACAAATGTATGTTCCTTGAAATGCATATTGTCAACTCCAGAAGCACTTGAATTATACATATTTCTATTTGAAATCATTAAGAGAATTCATTATATTAATCAGCTCTACCTTTCAAATTCTATTTTGGTCATTATTACTATAGATCCCATAATGCCTTACATTGAGGTGCTCAATAAATACTTGGTAAGTAAAGAAAGCAGACCTTATTTAAACTTGGATAGTCCTGGGTTGGGAAGATCCCCTGGAGAAGGAAATGGCAACCCACCCCAGTCTTGGCTGGAAAATTCCATGGACAGAGGAGCCTGGTGGACTATGGTCCATGGGGTCTCACAGTTGGACAAAACTGAGCAACTAAGCAACAACATGTCCACGTGCAAAGAAACCCCTACAGATGGACACTTGTATCTGCAAGATAATTTCACCAGTTGAGAATTTTTGTTTCTCAAGTATATTTTAGAATATGTTTATGATTAATCACACAAAAGACAGAGTAAGTTTTGTTAACCAAATGGAGGATTCTATGTGAAGACAGAAGTGGAGATGAGAGACATGTACAAACCAAGGAACACCAAGCACTGCTGGTCATCCCTGTAGCTAGGAGACGCCGGCAACAGATCCCCTGAGAAGGAAGCTGCCCAGCGACAGCTTGATTTCAGGCTTCCAGCCTCTAGAACTGGGAGACGATACACTGCTGTTGCTTCAACAGAAACTACACCCAGTGTGTGGTACTTTGTTCCAGCAGTCTTAAAAAGCTAGAGCAACCCTCTTACATTCACTACTGGCTTTTACAGATCGGTATGGTCTTTACCAAATGGCACAGAAACTAAGGCCATTGCCAAAATCTTTAAAAACTTACATCAGTCTGGCTAACAGGAATAGCTGCTTTTGTGGAAAAAAAAAAAAATCACTACTTTTCTGGCTTGAGAGGGTCAAAGGAGATGAGTTCTGCCCCTCCTGGGACAGCATATTCCCCTTCTGGTTTCCACAGTAGGTGTGGGACGCCATAGTCATTTGAAACAAAGCGGACTCTTAAGGAAGGCTTTCCTCAATGAGGAATCTAGGTGGGAGGGGGGCGGTAGCTAAAGAACTTAAAGTGAGAGTCTCAAGATTGTGGCAATTTCATCTCAAATACTCTACAAAAGTGTAAGAAAAAAAGAGAATATCAAGGTACTGGCCTTTACAGGACAAAGTTGAGATAGTTTTAAAGCTAAGTTCCTGATAATGGCCGTCACATCACAGCCCTCCGCTTTAAGGCTAACCTAATAACTGAGATCAAGTTACTTTGTGGTCCAGTGATGCCTCGGATCAGTAATTCTCATCTTTATAATGTGTAAGGGAATATTAAGAACGTATATTATGGTGAAAAAATTTGTGTACGGGGAAATATTGGAAAAAATTCAAAACCCATATGGGAGGTATGTTTCTGGTAGCCACTGACTGAGAAAATAGGTGCTGATCAAAATCCTGCAGTGGTGGGTTTAGTTAGATGTCTGATATTTATCACAACAGTACCTACAACCGTTGAAAACATATCGAGACATTTCAGTTATCCTCTCTATAGACAGTGCTTATGTATCTTTGGGTCTGGGAATGTCCCATTCTAACTAGAAGGTTCTTGGGGAATGCAGGTTCAGGAGTTAGAAACTATCTTCCCCTCACCCCTCCCCAGCCAGAAGGAACAGAGTCTGGATTCGGAGAGCGGCAGTGACATATATCCATTTATTTCTATCTGGAAGGGAAGCTTTGGCTAAGACTGAGGCAACGCCGAGAATACTGCATCTTCCTTCCAGCCTTTTCTGGTATATCCCGAGAGAAGACGTCTGCTGGGCGTGGAGGACTAGAAGCCGTGATCCCGTCACAGCTCTGGTGCCCGGGCTCCTGCTCTGGGTCGGGGGAGGAAGCGGCGGAGAGTCACTTGAGATGTGTATGTGTACGCCTATGTGTACACGTATGTGCACGTGCAGACATGCATACAGAAACTATCAAATGCAACCTTTTCTAGAAGGAAAGTCACAGCCCAGCTTAGTTTCATGTGAGTGATAGGGCCATAGTTTCAAATTAGAAAAAAAAGAAAAAGGCTCTCTTTTGGAGCTTGGTCTAATGCTCCTGGCAAGGGCTGACTATGAACTCTCTAACAGCATATTTGTAAATAAAAAAGAAACCATTTCCCAATGAATTTCCAATTACATAAAGTCTCTTAATACAATTTGATTCGTTAACACATGTTTCTTCAGAGAAGGTGAGATTTCAGTGGTGTATTTTCCTCACAGAGTGCCTTGAACCAACCCAGCACCATACAGCACAGGGGCATCTACATGGCCAAGAGGGAAAACCTGCACTGATCTCCTCTCCATGGTGAAGCGATCTGGGAGGAAGAGACGGTGTGTGTTTGGGGCACTTATGTGCAATTCTGATTCAGAAACAGCAGCATGCAAACCTCACTTTTATGATGAACTTGAAGCATGTCACACATTATGCATGACCTGCCACTTGAATTTTGAGGTCTCATGGAGCATTTACTGATCCACAGCAACTAATACAAACTCAGCAAGAGACACTGGGGGTTTCAGTAACTGTTGAGAATGCTAAAACATCTATAGTTAAAGTCCTATCTAAAGTAGCTTGGGTTAAGAAATAAATGAACGCTTTGCTTTCTCTAGAAAAATGGGCAACTGGTATCAGTTTAATAAGAAATCTGTAAGGACATGAGATCATGAGGCTGCTCAATGCTACTCAATGGGAACTATATCAATAGAAGGAAATGACTGGAAAGAGAGTGAGAGAGATAGATCACTGGCCATAGATCAATCAAAGCCTTCTCATGCTTTCATATACCTATTTAAAAAAAATATATATATATATATATAAGATTTCATATATAAGATTTATATATAAAAAGATATATAAACATAAGAAAAAAAATTTAAAGCTAGCCATATAAGAGCAGTTTGTCAAGGAGATTTGATTACAGTGTGGTGACAGACAGGCCTGCTAATTCAGTTTCCTGTAAGATACGAGGGGACCGTGCATCACATTACCACATAGCATCAGCAAAGGTTATAGTAGTGACTATGAATCAGTGCTCACATCAGAATGAATCATATCAGGAGTCCAGTGATGTCACTTGCTTTTGGTGTGAACAGAGAGACAAAGCTCAATGAAAAAGACCCAAGTCCACTGACTTTTAAAAAGAAACATATTGTTATGTGGTGTGGAAGGATATTGTTACCTGGGTACACTGTGGTCACTGAGATGACAAGATGGATTAGAAAAGAAAGTACCCAATATTGCTAGAAACTTTAGAAATATTAACAAAAAGTCTAGCTTCAGGACAGATATACTTTGGCATGCTAACAAAAGACTTCTTGGTGGCAGAAATTTTTGTAAGTTAGCCTCCTACATGGCCAAGAGGGAAAACCTGCACTGATCTCCTCTCCATGGTGAAGCGATCTGGGAGGAAGAGACGGTGTGTGTTTGGGGCACTTATGTGCAATTCTGATTCAGAAACAGCAGCATGCAAACCTCACTTTTATGATGAACTTGAAGCATGTCACACATTATGCATGACCTGCCACTTGAATTTTGAGGTCTCATGGAGCATTTACTGATCCACAGCAACTAATACAAACTCAGCAAGAGACACTGGGGGTTTCAGTAACTGTTGAGAATGCTAAAACATCTATAGTTAAAGTCCTATCTAAAGTAGCTTGGGTTAAGAAATAAATGAACGCTTTGCTTTCTCTAGAAAAATGGGCAACTGGTATCAGTTTAATAAGAAATCTGTAAGGACATGAGATCATGAGGCTGCTCAATGCTACTCAATGGGAACTATATCAATAGAAGGAAATGACTGGAAAGAGAGTGAGAGAGATAGATCACTGGCCATAGATCAATCAAAGCCTTCTCATGCTTTCATATACCTATTTAAAAAAAAAAATATATATATATATAAGATTTCATATATAAGATTTATATATAAAAAGATATATAAACATAAGAAAAAAAATTTAAAGCTAGCCATATAAGAGCAGTTTGTCAAGGAGATTTGATTACAGTGTGGTGACAGACAGGCCTGCTAATTCAGTTTCCTGTAAGATACGAGGGGACCGTGCATCACATTACCACATAGCATCAGCAAAGGTTATAGTAGTGACTATGAATCAGTGCTCACATCAGAATGAATCATATCAGGAGTCCAGTGATGTCACTTGCTTTTGGTGTGAACAGAGAGACAAAGCTCAATGAAAAAGACCCAAGTCCACTGACTTTTAAAAAGAAACATACTGTTATGTGGTGTGGAAGGATATTGTTACCTGGGTACACTGTGGTCACTGAGATGACAAGATGGATTAGAAAAGAAAGTACCCAATATTGCTAGAAACTTTAGAAATATTAACAAAAAGTCTAGCTTCAGGACAGATATACTTTGGCATGCTAACAAAAGACTTCTTGGTGGCAGAAATTTTTGTAAGTTAGCCTCCTAATGATATACATAAAAAACCCTTAGATATTTGAAGTGAGGCACATCTACATACACACAGAAAAAGACAGACTAAAAATAAGTGTTTCTTAATCTGATAAAGAATATTTAACAGTTAACATCAACAAAAAATCCACAGCTAACATCAGTTTTAACAGTGCATATTTGAACGCATTCATCATATGATCAGAAACAAAGCACTGTATCTACTCTCTTCATTCCTATTCACCATCAATACCAGTGAAATAAAAGGCATACAGATTGGAAATGCTGCAATAATGCTGCCTCTATTTATAGACAAACAACTGTTAACACAGATAACCAACAAAGAACCTAAAAACACAGACAAGGAAACTAATGAGCTTTAGCAAGGCTTCAGAAAATGAGGTCAACATAAACCTCAATTTTATTTATGTTGGAAATAAATTTATGGAAAAGTAGAAACTGAAATTAAGAAATTATAAAAGCCTGAAAAAACACATGATATACTCATGGAAAATTTTAATAAAATACAAACAAGACCTGTATGATGAAAATCACCAAATGTTGACAAGGAAATTTTAAAGAGATCTACATAAATGAAGAGCTATACCATGTTCATGGATCAAGCGGCAGTACTGTTAAGATACTCTCCACAAAGGTATCTATAGATTCAGTGCAATTCCTTACTAAATATCAGCAGGCTTTTCTGCAGAAAGTGACAAGCTGATTGTAAATGAAAAGGCATATGGCTTTAAACAGCCAACAAATCTTGAATAAGAATGAAATTGGAGGACATATATTCCCTGATCTCAAGAGAGGTAGAAAGCTAAGACAGTTAAGTCAGTGTGGCAACAGCACACATATAAAGATGTAGGTGGAACTATACGAGAGAGTCAGACAGAGCCATGTGTACGTGGTCCATTTCTTTTCATCCAGAGTGCCGAGATAACTCAGCGGATGAAAGAATAATCTTTTCAAAGCTCAATCAAACATTCATATGTGACAGCCCCACCCCAGACCCTCAATCCTTACATCGTACCATATACAAATAGTCACTCCTTGGTATCTGTGGAGGACTTAGCAGGAACCTACGAGCATGCACAAACGTGAGGATTTTCAAGCCCCGTAGTTGACCTGAGTATCCACGAGTTCCACTTCAGCAGATACAATCAACCTCAGGTGGAAGTTTTGATCTTTGGTATGTTGAGTCCTCAGATATGGAAAATACAGAGGACCAACTGTATACTTATTGAAAAAAATTGCGTATAAATGGACTCAGACTGTTCAGAACCCTGTTGTTCAAGAGTCAACTGTATTAACTAGAAATAAACCACAGACCTAAGCACTAGAAACCATAGAACTTCCAGAAGAACAAAGGGGAAAGTCTCTGTGACCTTATGATAAGCCAAGATTTCTTGGTGAGCACACTTACACACAAAGAAAAAAAGCAACAACTTGAACTTCTTTGAAACTTACAGGCTCATGCAAGAACAAGTCCACATAAAGACTTATATGAATGTTTATATATTTTTAAGGTAAACTTTATTAATAATAGCCTCAAACTGGAAATAACCCAAAATGTCTATTAACATAGATGAAGAATGAATATGGATTCATACAACATGGATGAGTTTCAAAGACATTATGATAAATGAAAGAAGTCAGACTCAAAAGGGTACAAATGTAGGACCCCACACTTCTATGACATTCTAAAGGCAAAACCATAGGGTCAGAAAACAGATCAGTAGCTGACAGGACTGAGGATGGGAGGGGAGGAGATTGATTATCAAGAGGCATGCCACCAATGTTTTTTTTCTGCAGCAACAAAATTCTCTATATATTAACTGTGATGGTTATATGACTACATATATAGTTGTCAAAATACATCAAACTATATAAAGAGTGAATTTTATTATATGTAAATTATACTTTAGTAAAACAAACAAAACACCCACCCCAAATCAATATGCTTTTCTGGGGATGGTCAGAATTTTTACATCACAGGCAGCGAGAATATTTAGACTTGAACAGTGCTAGGAAATGAAAGATGACAGTTAGTTTTCAAATTTTTGACATGGTAGCATTCTATGTTTTCATTAGAAAAGGTTTAGTTGAATAGGAAAAATATGTGGCTACAATTATTTTGTTAAAACCAAAGTTAAATGTGTATATGTATTTGCACAGTCATTTCAATTTGGCAAACATTAATTGATTGCCTACAAGTATCACACACTGGCCGAGGCATCACATGGGAGGAAAGCAGAGGAGGCCTAAAGCTGCATGTCCAGGGACACAAATGTAGTAGATTGAAGCCTATGCCTGGAAATTACTAGCAGCCAGTACAAAGCCCTGAAACGGGTGTGCTTGGGGATGTGGCTGAAATCAAATTCTGGAGAACGGTCCTTTGATACAAAGTATATGAATCAGTAGTTTTTAGAAAACTGTTTGGGACCATCTCTCTTTCTGCTTCTCAAAAATTTAATTTCCAGCTTTGCTCCTTTCTACACTATAAGACTGACTTGACAGTCATGAACTTTTCCTCAACTTAATGCAAAGGCTAGTTAAAAACAGAGTAGCTGAGGGCTTCCCTGATAGTCAGTGGGTAAAGAGTCCACCTTGCAGGGGCACTGGTTACACCCCTGGCCTGGGAAGATCCCACGAGCCGCAGAGTGGCTGGACCGGTGTGTCCAATTATGAGCCAGCACTCTGGAACGCATGTGCCCAGAGCTGGTACTCTGCGACGAGAGGCCACTGCAATGGGAGGCCCACACAGACAAAGAATAAAGATGGATGAAAATAATAAATAATCAATAAAAGAGGCCGAAAAATTAAAAAAAAAATAGACTAGCTGTGTTCACTGATCTCTTCAAGAGTTAGGCTTCCCTGTGTTCCAACAGGTGAACCACAGATAACGGTGACAAGAGGCTCCAGGGTAGCACAGACACTAAAAAGCCTTGAGGAGGAACTGCAGAGCCCAGCAATAAACCACGAGGAGCAGACAGCAAAGACACAGACAGAGCTTTTAGAATCCAAGAAAACTAGGGGAGAGGAGGTAGAAAGATGGAGACAGGCGTAGATATACTGCAGACCTTTGCAGAGTATATGGGAAGCCTTGCCTTTCAAAGTTCTTTTTGTTTTCATATAGAAAAAAAAGGTATTTAAGTTTTAAAAAAAAAAAATAAGGGAAATTTTACATCACAGGCAGCGAGAATATTTAGACTTGAACAGTGCTAGGAAATGAAAGATGACAGTTAGTTTTCAAATTTTTGACATGGTAGCATTCTATGTTTTCATTAGAAAAGGTTTAGTTGAATAGGAAAAATATGTGGCTACAATTATTTTGTTAAAACCAAAGTTAAATGTGTATATGTATTTGCACAGTCATTTCAATTTGGCAAACATTAATTGATTGCCTACAAGTATCACACACTGGCCGAGGCATCACATGGGAGGAAAGCAGAGGAGGCCTAAAGCTGCATGTCCAGGGACACAAATGTAGTAGATTGAAGCCTATGCCTGGAAATTACTAGCAGCCAGTACAAAGCCCTGAAACGGGTGTGCTTGGGGATGTGGCTGAAATCAAATTCTGGAGAACGGTCCTTTGATACAAAGTATATGAATCAGTAGTTTTTAGAAAACTGTTTGGGACCATCTCTCTTTCTGCTTCTCAAAAATTTAATTTCCAGCTTTGCTCCTTTCTACACTATAAGACTGACTTGACAGTCATGAACTTTTCCTCAACTTAATGCAAAGGCTAGTTAAAAACAGAGTAGCTGAGGGCTTCCCTGATAGTCAGTGGGTAAAGAGTCCACCTTGCAGGGGCACTGGTTACACCCCTGGCCTGGGAAGATCCCACGAGCCGCAGAGTGGCTGGACCGGTGTGTCCAATTATGAGCCAGCACTCTGGAACGCATGTGCCCAGAGCTGGTACTCTGCGACGAGAGGCCACTGCAATGGGAGGCCCACACAGACAAAGAATAAAGATGGATGAAAATAATAAATAATCAATAAAAGAGGCCGAAAAATTAAAAAAAAAATAGACTAGCTGTGTTCACTGATCTCTTCAAGAGTTAGGCTTCCCTGTGTTCCAACAGGTGAACCACAGATAACGGTGACAAGAGGCTCCAGGGTAGCACAGACACTAAAAAGCCTTGAGGAGGAACTGCAGAGCCCAGCAATAAACCACGAGGAGCAGACAGCAAAGACACAGACAGAGCTTTTAGAATCCAAGAAAACTAGGGGAGAGGAGGTAGAAAGATGGAGACAGGCGTAGATATACTGCAGACCTTTGCAGAGTATATGGGAAGCCTTGCCTTTCTGAATATGTGTCTATTGAAAATATTTTCTAAAGAGTAAAGAATAACTTTCCCCACCAGGAACAGAGTTTTTAGCATTACAGTTTGACTTTCTTGACTTTTTCTGTGTTTCAAAACAGAACTTGAAAACACATAAATGTGACTTTTTCCTGGTAACTGATGCGAAGCATCAGATTGAACCTCTGGGCATAAATCAGGTCAATGCTCTGGGGACAGAACCCTGAAGTACCACAAGAAAAGGAGAATACTTTGTTCCTTGCATCTTATTTTGGGACTGTCCTAACTACTAAATTTCCAGATGCTGATACAGTTATTTTGCTAAGCATAAAATGCCACTGTCTTTCTTGCAGAAAGTTTTTTTTTTGGTGGGTGGAGTGCAGTTTTGTAAATGACTTGAGACTACCAGTTTGGTCACAAGCAAAGTGTCTGCACATTAAAGGAAAATGGCCACGATTAGTTATAACAACTCTTATTAGTCGTTCGATAAATATTTACTAGAGGGAACATGAATTGTGAAAATAATACTTGATGCTCATGTTTACGTATACCTACAGCCACTTGACTCGCTTGAGAGCTATCATATTACTGGCTGGAAACTCAGTTTTTCAAATGGAAACTAGAAAAATTCTGAGTAGGTTTCTGTCACTCCCTCTGTCGTTTCTTTTCCTGCCCTGATTTTCCAGCTGAGAAGTCAGCTAAGCTCCTCTAAGACTATGGTTGGAGGCCTATGGATATGACTCATTTTCTCTACAGTCATTAGACACACATTTTCTTCTTCTGAGGAGAGTTACCTCTTTGTGTCCATTGTTTCCATCTTTAGAACTAGACCTTTGGAGATTTAAAAACAAATCTCTCTGGCACAGTGATTTTTCTCACTACCAGCTGACTGTACATTAGAACCACCAGGGAATCTTATTATATCCTAAGGCCCAGACGGCACCCCTAGATAACAGATTTCTGGAAGTGAGTCTGGGACATGAATTCTAACATTCAGATAGAGAGGAGAACCACTGATGTAAGGGGCTAAAAAAAAAGAAAAAAAAAAATTTCAAACCCTCTTATGCCTTTCAGGCTCATTCTGAGTCTTAATTCCCAGCTGCCTGCATCCCTTGTGATTAAACAAAAACACTAAAATAAGACAGTGATAGTCTGTGTACACTGTTGTGTGGATATCTGCACCTGGCCTTTTCTCATCAGGGTTTTCTGATCCGTTAGCTTACAAGTGAACCTTTTCCATTAGACATTTCAAAAGTCCAAACTGCTTTCTCTTGAGACATTTCCCTTGATTTACGTTCATCATTTAGTTGGAGCTGGCACCAATGTGTTTTATGTGCATCGCTGCACAGTGGTTTATGATGGACGAGGTCTTTCTAGAAGCATTCACTCACGTGCACCTCACAGCTCTGAAAAGTGGGTGGGATTATTATGTCTCTTTGAGATGAGCAAACCTGTGGAAGGAGGTTGAACGGCTTGTCTAAGCCTCAGAGTTCAGGAAGGACCAGGAGGACACAGACTCAGGCAGGACTGGGGTAAGCCAGACATGATAAAATACTAATCAGATGTGAAAATAATACTTGATGCTCATGTTTCACGTTAAAAAGGAAAATGGCCACGATTAGTTATAACAACTCTTATTAGTCGTTCGATAAATATTTACTAGAGAACATGAATTGTGAAAATAATACTTGATGCTCATGTTTACGTATACCACAGCCACTTGACTCGCTTGAGAGCTATCATATTACTGGCTGGAAACTCAGTTTTTCAAATGGAAACTAGAAAAATTCTGAGTAGGTTTCTGTCACTCCCTCTGTCGTTTCTTTTCCTGCCCTGATTTTCCAGCTGAGAAGTCAGCTAAGCTCCTCTAAGACTATGGTTGGAGGCCTATGGATATGACTCATTTTCTCTACAGTCATTAGACACACATTTTCTTCTTCTGAGGAGAGTTACCTCTTTGTGTCCATTGTTTCCATCTTTAGAACTAGACCTTTGGAGATTTAAAAACAAATCTCTCTGGCACAGTGATTTTTCTCACTACCAGCTGACTGTACATTAGAACCACCAGGGAATCTTATTATATCCTAAGGCCCAGACGGCACCCCTAGATAACAGATTTCTGGAAGTGAGTCTGGGACATGAATTCTAACATTCAGATAGAGAGGAGAACCACTGATGTAAGGGGCTAAAAAAAAAGAAAAAAAAAAATTTCAAACCCTCTTATGCCTTTCAGGCTCATTCTGAGTCTTAATTCCCAGCTGCCTGCATCCCTTGTGATTAAACAAAAACACTAAAATAAGACAGTGATAGTCTGTGTACACTGTTGTGTGGATATCTGCACCTGGCCTTTTCTCATCAGGGTTTTCTGATCCGTTAGCTTACAAGTGAACCTTTTCCATTAGACATTTAAAAAGTCCAAACTGCTTTCTCTTGAGACATTTCCCTTGATTTACGTTCATCATTTAGTTGGAGCTGGCACCAATGTGTTTTATGTGCATCGCTGCACAGTGGTTTATGATGGACGAGGTCTTTCTAGAAGCATTCACTCACGTGCACCTCACAGCTCTGAAAAGTGGGTGGGATTATTATGTCTCTTTGAGATGAGCAAACCTGTGGAAGGAGGTTGAACGGCTTGTCTAAGCCTCAGAGTTCAGGAAGGACCAGGAGGACACAGACTCAGGCAGGACTGGAAGCCAGGACACGTTAACTCCCCACCTGGCACAGCTTGAGCTACTTCATTCCACCTGGCCTTCCTCTGAAGAAGAACACAGCCAAGTCAGAGACGACTTTCCTGTTTTCTTACAACTCATTTTGATTCAAATGTGGTATCAGAGGCTAAGTTAGAACGGAAGCACTGAGTGCCATCTATAGAATCAGTTTAATGTAATTTAAGGAGGTGCCTGGAATACAGTATGTGTTCGAGTGAACGTGCAAAACCCTCCTGACTCGTGGCCACATTTCTGACCTTTCTATAGAGAACAGCTTTGGAGATGAGTGCTCCGAATGAACCTCAATTTTCATCTCTGTTTGATCTGTCTATAACCCTAAGGATCTGGAGAAAAGGTCACAGAGAGTCATTCAGGGTTCAGGCTGAGTTAGTCTTGGAGGAAGACAGAGGCAGCCTAATGAACAATAAGACATACAGACATGGTTCTCTATTTGTCCTACCTGGAAGAATAATCTCAGGAAGTAACTAAATGTGTGCAGCAGAAACTACTGACTGACAACAGCTTATAAAAAGCTACAGATTAAATGAAAGTCACTGTGCAGGAAGAATAAGGGAGAGCTATTCTGGCAGGTCAACCAGATCTATGATGGAAAGCATACATATAGAGGCTGTACACTCATATGCTTACAAAAGCTAATCCATAGTGTTGGCGACGTGTTTAGCTGGGGAGAAGACAGTATGTGTTTGTAATAATGACTCCAACATACCTGGCCAAAGGACCACCACTGGCTGACAAGAGTTGCCACTTCTTCCTCAGACTTTCCCACTGCAAAGCTGCAAAGTGAATATGAGGCTAAGAATTGGCCAGAGATGATCTATGAATCAAAATGCTAGATAATGATAGGACAACTTCTAAGAAACTAAATCAACAATTTTGAAAAATTATCAAAGTATGATGTATGAGCTTCCCAGGTGGTGGTAGTGGTAAAGGACCTGCCTGCCAATGCAGGAGACTTAACAGACACAGGTTCAATCCCTGGGTCAGGAAGATCCCTTGGAGGAGGGCATGGCAACTGACTCTGGTATTCTTGCCTAGAGAATCCCATGAACAGAGGAACCAGGACGGCTGCAGTCCATGGGGTTACAGAGAGTCAGATATGACTAAAGCAACTTAGCACGCAAAGATGTATGAATGTTCAGATTTGATTTTAACAAAGCCAAAAAGTGATTTAAAGACTCCTAAGAGGCAATTTCATTATTGAAAAATATAAACATAAAAAACAGAAAACTATTTGACTCATAGTCTCCCCACTTTTCCTTGTTCATTTCTCTTGCTTCTTTTCAGTTTTTTTTAAAAGTGTTTCAAGGAGTTCCTGGTGGGGTTTTGGGGCGACACACACTACTTGACATATATTAGGCAGGTCCAATCTAGATGCATGTTTTTTGAATTAAGACAGCTTATTTAAAGCAATAAGAAACTGCCACAGAGTAGCCAAAATTACAGATATTAGGGATGGAAAGGACCTATTAGGTCATCACATCTGTCCCCCAGTGCCACTGCCAGAGAAGCAATTGAAAGAAAAAGACCTGCTTGCTCCAACTGTTCTCTGTGGTTAGCAAGACAAAAACATTCTCAAATAGAGTCTTGGAAATTTATGACTGAAATGCTGAACACTCTTTCTTTTTTTAAAATGATCTTTTTCTTTGACAGTCAGAGCCTGGGGAAGCTGGTCTTTGTTGGCAAGTGGCTTTATATCCTATCCACCCATCTACCTAAGCGAGTCTGTGTTTGCATGTACACACAAGACGCATGCAGGAGTTGTGGAGCCACCATTTATGGCTTTCAGTCACCTCTTGCGGAGTCACATAAATATCCATCATCAGCTACTGCCTCATCCAGAAGTACACATTCAGTTTACGTTCCAGATTCGCTTGTGCAGGGTTCACTTCCGTAATCTAAATCTTCCTTTTGCAGGGAGTTCAGGATCTAATGAGGAGTCTGACCACTGGCAGATGATGTCCACAAACCCTGAGTATAGTTCCCAGGAGAGAATTCTAATTGACACCAACCTCAAGGTCGTGAGGACTCCTCCATGGGCAGAAGCAGTAGGAAAGGAAGAGCTGTTTCCCTTCCTTACTGGGAAGCTTTCAATCATTTTCAGTGACACCTTTCCCTCAGGCTTTTTAGATAAATGTTTTGAATAATTTGCATACAAAATTGACTTAAACACAAGAGTTGGGTAAAGCCACGTTAATATCTAAGGAGTAAAGAGTCCCAAATTGACTGGGATGAGGAAAACATCCGGCACTTGAGATTCTCTTTCCTGGGAAATGAAAGGCCACGAACGTGACTCAGGACAGTGAGCAGGCTGGCGTGAGTATCCACCGCAGTTATGGCTGGCAGCCCAGAAAGACAGAAGGTAGTTATGAGGAAATGAATCCAACTTCAAATTGCTCTGCTAAAACACTTATTCCCTAAAGCCTGTGCTGGCGATCGTGAGATTATCAGTGAGAAAAGTGTGATTTCTTTATCAAGGCGCCATCGTTGAGTGGCCCTACGTCCACCTGACGAAACTTGTCAAAATGGTCTCTAAACAGCCTTTTAAAGTTCCATCTTAAGGTAGACATATTGTTGCCTTCTCACTCCTTAAAATAAAAATGGGATAGAAATAATTTTTTAACAGATTCCATATGGTTTACTTTGCCCTTATAGTAAAAATACATAAAAGTCCTAAGTTATGAAACACTGCAGCCCCTTCTTTAATTGATTCAGTTGATGAAATCTTGGTGTCTGGAGTTATTCCTATAAAAAGCTGGGCATCAAGCCCTTGGTCAAGAATATAAACTCCCAGTGAACACTTTCTATGGGAAAATTTAACATTGACTCACACCATTTTAACTTGTCAGGTCTTTTCCAGCAACTTAACCTGCCAGAGGGATGAAGATTGACTCCTTGTTTAAAGAAGAGGGACCCACAGGCATTTCCTATGAATCCGGATGCCAAAGGAAATGGGAAATCCATCATCTTCTGACATCTGAAGACCAATGCGTGGTAATGATACCATATCTTCAAAATTCCAGCCTTGGAACTTAAAACTTAAACTTAAAGACCTTTGCTTCCAGTTTTTATTGTATTCTAGTGAGCAAGGAAGAGGCTCAGAACTGACTATTGAGAAATAGTTAAGCCAGAGGAGGAGAGTGGGCACCTGAAGGAAAGTCATTATTGGTGACACTCGACAAAGTCCCGCTGCAGTCACTCTTTCCATTTCACTTTCTTTCACCTTTCAACTAATTCCACTCTTCTATTTGTTCCCAGTACACCCAGGCTTTTTAGATAAATGTTTTGAATAATTTGCATACAAAATTGACTTAAACACAAGAGTTGGGTAAAGCCACGTTAATATCTAAGGAGTAAAGAGTCCCAAATTGACTGGGATGAGGAAAACATCCGGCACTTGAGATTCTCTTTCCTGGGAAATGAAAGGCCACGAACGTGACTCAGGACAGTGAGCAGGCTGGCGTGAGTATCCACCGCAGTTATGGCTGGCAGCCCAGAAAGACAGAAGGTAGTTATGAGGAAATGAATCCAACTTCAAATTGCTCTGCTAAAACACTTATTCCCTAAAGCCTGTGCTGGCGATCGTGAGATTATCAGTGAGAAAAGTGTGATTTCTTTATCAAGGCGCCATCGTTGAGTGGCCCTACGTCCACCTGACGAAACTTGTCAAAATGGTCTCTAAACAGCCTTTTAAAGTTCCATCTTAAGGTAGACATATTGTTGCCTTCTCACTCCTTAAAATAAAAATGGGATAGAAATAATTTTTTAACAGATTCCATATGGTTTACTTTGCCCTTATAGTAAAAATACATAAAAGTCCTAAGTTATGAAACACTGCAGCCCCTTCTTTAATTGATTCAGTTGATGAAATCTTGGTGTCTGGAGTTATTCCTATAAAAGCTGGGCATCAAGCCCTTGGTCAAGAATATAAACTCCCAGTGAACACTTTCTATGGGAAAATTTAACATTGACTCACACCATTTTAACTTGTCAGGTCTTTTCCAGCAACTTAACCTGCCAGAGGGATGAAGATTGACTCCTTGTTTAAAGAAGAGGGACCCACAGGCATTTCCTATGAATCCGGATGCCAAAGGAAATGGGAAATCCATCATCTTCTGACATCTGAAGACCAATGCGTGGTAATGATACCATATCTTCAAAATTCCAGCCTTGGAACTTAAAACTTAAACTTAAAGACCTTTGCTTCCAGTTTTTATTGTATTCTAGTGAGCAAGGAAGAGGCTCAGAACTGACTATTGAGAAATAGTTAAGCCAGAGGAGGAGAGTGGGCACCTGAAGGAAAGTCATTATTGGTGACACTCGACAAAGTCCCCGCTGCAGTCACTCTTTCCATTTCACTTTCTTTCACCTTTCAACTAATTCCACTCTTCTATTTGTTCCCCTAATTATGCACTATGTGGGACTGTGGCATGCTTACACCTTAGTCAGCTTCATGAACCCTCCTGAGAGCTACACGGTGGAGCTGTGAGCCTATTTTAAGATGGCAGCCATCTTAAAATGGCTTTAGAGGTTGAGTATTTAGCAAGGCTTCAATTTTGCATTTTTAACTTAACTTCTGACTGAAAGGCTAGTGAGGGAATGAATCCTCCGAAAAACTGAATGGAGAAGGAACCCTCTCTTCTCCTGTGCCTTGGCTTCCTCTCCTTGCACCCGCCGCCACCTACACAAGGAATCATATTTATCAACATCAGAAGAGAATAAAAACATTTTAAAAGTTATGCCATTCTTCTAATTTACAGAACAGATTATTTTCACAGAAGAACAGGATAGATTCTCTGTATATTTTTTACCTTTTAGGATTTTACGAAACAAAAAAGACACAACTACACTCACCGTTGATTTGCATAAAGTGAATGCTGCCTCTTAGAGTTTTTCTTCCAGAGCTGACTTTCAAGGAGGCAGAGAGAACGGATGCTGGAGCACCATCTCACTACCCAACAATGGGGTTTCACCCTTTGTCTTTCGGAAGAGCCATTCCACTACCCAGTTCAAAACTATTTTTTAAACTGATACCTTAAACATTTCTAAACAATGTCCTAGTGGCTGTTGAAAGTGTTTTACCTAGCCGCTGCCTTGCTCTTCTGGAGATGAGAGAGAACTAAGCTTTTGTTTCTTTACGATAATGACAAAGGCTTGCACAATGTGTTTCTCTGTGCCAGGCACTGTTCTGAGAGCTGGGCACTTATCGTAACATATTTAATAATCTGACAACAATCCTGTGAGGTGGGTACTATCAGGAAGGCTATATAAGGTGCCCAAGGTCACTTATCCACTGAGCAGTGGAGCCATGATGTGAACCTAGGCAGTGGCTCTGGAGCCCATGTCTTCAACCTGGCTGTCCTCCTGGCCTTGAATCACGGCTACCTCAGGAAGTTCTAATAAAACCATCAGAGAAACACAGGCTCATTGAACACACGCATGAAACAAACGCATGCTGAGTGCTGACTCTGTCCCAGCTTTGTGCTGTGCAGCAGAGACAGAGGAGTGAACACGACGCAGATGCCCCTGGCACGTCCAGCCGACGACCAGCTACGCTTGTGGCTGGGAAAGGCACAGAGGGCCAACTACTGGGTTGGCCAACAGGTTCATTTGGGTTTTCCCCATAATGTGTCATGGAAAAATCTCAATGAACTTTTTGGTCAACTCAAAACAAAAGTCAAAATGGAGACAGCCCCACAGAGGGGACTAAAAATGAATGCAGAAATAGCAATAAATGGCCAAAAAAGAACTGGTTGAAATCAACTTTCCCAAGGCAAAATACACTGTACCAACAACTCTCTGTGGACTCTCACAATAACCTCCGAAATGGTCTCCCTGTTTGCTTCTAACCTAGGGGACGCTCTCTGCACAGTAGTCAACAATCCTTTATAGTCTACTTTGACAAGAAACAATCAGTCAGTCCAGAAGAACTAAGAGCAGATACGGTGAGTCATGCGCCTCCTTGGTTGAACCTGGTTCCTACGTGGTGGGACCGGGTAGTGGAGTTGACATCGCTGAAGAGCTTTCCCTGCACGGGGTCTTCCTCTGTCCCTCTCTGCTACCTGCCCTGGCCAGGGTCTCCTTTTCATCTCTTCACCCCTCTGTAGACTCAGGTCCAACAGACGGTCTCTCTACCCAGTTCAAAACTATTTTTTAAACTGATACCTTAAACATTTCTAAACAATGTCCTAGTGGCTGTTGAAAGTGTTTTACCTAGCCGCTGCCTTGCTCTTCTGGAGATGAGAGAGAACTAAGCTTTTGTTTCTTTACGATAATGACAAAGGCTTGCACAATGTGTTTCTCTGTGCCAGGCACTGTTCTGAGAGCTGGGCACTTATCGTAACATATTTAATAATCTGACAACAATCCTGTGAGGTGGGTACTATCAGGAAGGCTATATAAGGTGCCCAAGGTCACTTATCCACTGAGCAGTGGAGCCATGATGTGAACCTAGGCAGTGGCTCTGGAGCCCATGTCTTCAACCTGGCTGTCCTCCTGGCCTTGAATCACGGCTACCTCAGGAAGTTCTAATAAAACCATCAGAGAAACACAGGCTCATTGAACACACGCATGAAACAAACGCATGCTGAGTGCTGACTCTGTCCCAGCTTTGTGCTGTGCAGCAGAGACAGAGGAGTGAACACGACGCAGATGCCCCTGGCACGTCCAGCCGACGACCAGCTACGCTTGTGGCTGGGAAAGGCACAGAGGGCAAACTACTGGGTTGGCCAACAGGTTCATTTGGGTTTTCCCCATAATGTGTCATGGAAAAATCTCAATGAACTTTTTGGTCAACTCAAAACAAAAGTCAAAATGGAGACAGCCCCACAGAGGGGACTAAAAATGAATGCAGAAATAGCAATAAATGGCCAAAAAAGAACTGGTTGAAATCAACTTTCCCAAGGCAAAATACACTGTACCAACAACTCTCTGTGGACTCTCACAATAACCTCCGAAATGGTCTCCCTGTTTGCTTCTAACCTAGGGGACGCTCTCTGCACAGTAGTCAACAATCCTTTATAGTCTACTTTGACAAGAAACAATCAGTCAGTCCAGAAGAACTAAGAGCAGATACGGTGAGTCATGCGCCTCCTTGGTTGAACCTGGTTCCTACGTGGTGGGACCGGGTAGTGGAGTTGACATCGCTGAAGAGCTTTCCCTGCACGGGGTCTTCCTCTGTCCCTCTCTGCTACCTGCCCTGGCCAGGGTCTCCTTTTCATCTCTTCACCCCTCTGTAGACTCAGGTCCAACAGACGGTCTCTCTCTGCACCCTCTTCCTGTCCCTATTCAGGACCAAAACGTGCAATCGCAAGCATTTAAACTATATCTAAAGGGTGATTTAAAAAATACTAGTTATAGAAAAGATAAAAAAGAAAGTTATTTACCATTCAGATAATGGCATCTTTGATCTTTTAAAGATTTTCTAACAGAATCTGGGAACAGGACAGCTCTCTTTAAATACCTGAACGTCTATCTTACGAAACAGGATTAGATTTCTCTCTGAAGTTCCCAGAAACCCCCTCAGAGATAAGAACAGTATTTCCTTATCTGAAAGATAAAAATGAACAGGAGGAAGCACAAAATGTGTTCTTGATGAGGCACGTGTTAGAATGAAAACAATCATGGAGTTCGTTCTTTTCCATTTAGTTCTGCAACCTGCAGTTCTTGGGTTTATCAAAGCACGCTCAGGATGGAAGGACAAACTCATGTTTTCTGATTCAACACTGAGGCTCCTTCCATCACATGAAATTGCAAACAAACATGCTGCACTTTCTTGACAGGGTCAGAGGACACTGCACGCTGAACCCGGCCCCCTTTCGCCTGGGTCTCTCTATTTGGAGGAGGGAGCCTGGTGGGCTGGAGTCCCGGCTCTCAGGCTGGCCAGTTCTGATTCACAGATACCTCTCCTGAGATGGGAGTGTTTCATCTCCTGGGCTTGATGGCCCATGCAGTAACAGATAAGGGCTGGCAGACATCCTGTCTCTGGGGCGCTCAGAAATGAATGCAAACTAATGCAAAACAGAATCAGGAGGCTCGGGTTTTCTTCTCTTGCTCTCCTAATGAAACTGTCACTTTCCGTCATGGAATGGTTTTTTCATATCATTCTGCGACTCCTACTGTGCAGCCACAGGTACTGACCTGAAGTGGGCTGCATTTGATTCCTCAGCAGTTCCAGTTTCTCAGCTATTGCAGGGGATCAAAATTAATACACGGCAAAGGCCACTATGCCAGTGATGGTGTGTGTATGATTTTGTGAGCATATGTATATAAGGCAGAGAGATGTCAGATATATTCATACATTACATACACCCTTTATAAAAGTGCTCACATTTTATTTCTCCGTCTTAGTTCAAGGACAACGTTTTGGTTCCCACCCCCTGCCCTTCTGCTGATCAGGGTCACTTCTGACTGTCTAAAAGGCAGCAAGCATTTACACTTAATATTAAGACTGGAGCTTCCTACTGTTTGCCACTAGGCTTACTCAAGCTGCTTGTCGTCTAATAGTCTCCATGAAAGTTGTGTGAGGAAATCATATTTCTCTAGTCGTGAGACCCCAGGGAGGAATAGGGTCATTCCCAGAAGAGACTGAGCCACTGCTGACTCTGCTACTTTAGGAGTCAGGCAGGAAGTTCGGTCCTCTTTTATTGGACCTTTTTCGTGTTTGCAAAGCTGCCTGAATAGTTCCATGTCGACTTGAAGCAAAGTTATTCATGTCAAGAAGCCAAGCTCTTTCTCCATGGTTTGCTGAACGAGGAAGGAAGAAAACGGTTTGCACTCAGCTGTCCCTGGCTTCTTCGGCTGGAGCCAACACACCAGGAAAGGAGAAGGAATGAATAAGTGAAAGGGCTGGTGTTTATCTTTTAACCAAATCGTGATGCTCCACGCTCAGCTCCGGCAGTCAGATGTGGCTGTTGCATCTTTAAGACAGGGAGGCTGGAAAAAAAGTCCCGGGTAAACTCCTCATTTGGAGGAGGGAGCCTGGTGGGCTGGAGTCCCGGCTCTCAGGCTGGCCAGTTCTGATTCACAGATACCTCTCCTGAGATGGGAGTGTTTCATCTCCTGGGCTTGATGGCCCATGCAGTAACAGATAAGGGCTGGCAGACATCCTGTCTCTGGGGCGCTCAGAAATGAATGCAAACTAATGCAAAACAGAATCAGGAGGCTCGGGTTTTCTTCTCTTGCTCTCCTAATGAAACTGTCACTTTCCGTCATGGAATGGTTTTTTCATATCATTCTGCGACTCCTACTGTGCAGCCACAGGTACTGACCTGAAGTGGGCTGCATTTGATTCCTCAGCAGTTCCAGTTTCTCAGCTATTGCAGGGGATCAAAATTAATACACGGCAAAGGCCACTATGCCAGTGATGGTGTGTGTATGATTTTGTGAGCATATGTATACAAGGCAGAGAGATGTCAGATATATTCATACATTACATACACCCTTTATAAAAGTGCTCACATTTTATTTCTCCGTCTTAGTTCAAGGACAACGTTTTGGTTCCCACCCCCTGCCCTTCTGCTGATCAGGGTCACTTCTGACTGTCTAAAAGGCAGCAAGCATTTACACTTAATATTAAGACTGGAGCTTCCTACTGTTTGCCACTAGGCTTACTCAAGCTGCTTGTCGTCTAATAGTCTCCATGAAAGTTGTGTGAGGAAATCATATTTCTCTAGTCGTGAGACCCCAGGGAGGAATAGGGTCATTCCCAGAAGAGACTGAGCCACTGCTGACTCTGCTACTTTAGGAGTCAGGCAGGAAGTTCGGTCCTCTTTTATTGGACCTTTTTCGTGTTTGCAAAGCTGCCTGAATAGTTCCATGTCGACTTGAAGCAAAGTTATTCATGTCAAGAAGCCAAGCTCTTTCTCCATGGTTTGCTGAACGAGGAAGGAAGAAAACGGTTTGCACTCAGCTGTCCCTGGCTTCTTCGGCTGGAGCCAACACACCAGGAAAGGAGAAGGAATGAATAAGTGAAAGGGCTGGTGTTTATCTTTTAACCAAATCGTGATGCTCCACGCTCAGCTCCGGCAGTCAGATGTGGCTGTTGCATCTTTAAGACAGGGAGTCTCTCCTCAGAGAGACGACACCCTAATTACAGTGCTGCTGCCGGAGGGAGCTCACACATGCAAGCCATTATGTAAAATATAATTTCTTTTTCTTTAGGAACACTCAAGATCATTAGACATGGTTTCTTCAATGCTAGAAAATCAGGCCAAAAATGAAAACAAACAGTTTCAAGTATTCGCAACATAATTCCCGCATGCATTTATGGAAATAAAGTAAAAGTGCCCTAGAGTGTGGTTTGACATTTCATGCTGCCCTGTTATTTCTATCTTTCCAGTTCTCTAGCATGTGTCCTCTTGTCCTACATCGCTTTAGTTTTACTGTATTTAACATATTCACCGAGCAATAGCCACAGCTCTTACCAAATAGCTGTGCTTGGAGGCAGCGGGTGAACAACAGGAAGCAGCCCAGAAGCTTGCTGTAAATTAAGGAAACTCCTTGTAAATTAAACCCAGTAACATATGAACACAAATGCAGGGAATGACAACATGACATAACTTTTAAAAACAGTAATTACATGCACAGCACTGCTTTCCCTAATGATGTGCTATGCTAATTCAAGGCTAAGGTGATGACTCTGTTGATTTAACAGTTTAACATGCAGCTCATAAATGAGAGGCCAATCTGTAATAAAGAAATCTTGGAGACTATAGCTTTTACGAGTATAGAATTAGGTATGTTATTATATGGGAAAAAGATATACATTTCAGTTCAATCCATTTTCTATATCATAAACTAACCCAAAACATTTCAATTTTCTGTACCATAAACTAACCCAAAACATTTAGACTGAACAGTAAGCAGTCTTTTCAGATGGACATAAATATATCCCTTTCTTAAATATTCAGGTTCTCAATGGGATATTAATTGGCAAATGATCTTTTTAATTTTTATTGTCTCTCTTTCATATCTTCCACGCTATTTACCTTTTTCATCTTTTAAAAATAGATATTCTGAAAATACAAAAGGCGTTGATTATAATATTAGTATCACACATAATGTGCCATAAGGCACATGCAGGTTCTAGCTTAATAAGAGAGTGAAGGCAGGAAGCAAAACACAACCTCTGAACACAGACCGACTTGCTGAAGGAAAGGGAGGTTCTGTTTGGGGGAACAGCCTTGCTGCAAGGGACCTGACTACAGCCATCTTTTGCATTCACTGGCTTACTCTCTTCTAAAAGTAAAAAAGAAATTCAGATCAGTTGGACTGATGTCCACGTTTTTAAAGTCCATGTTCAGGTCTGTGCTAACCAGCTTTGTTTTTTAAAACTGTGCCTGTTGATTATTCAGGTAAAAGGGTCACCCAGCTTCTACCACCATAATGCTATGGCTCTTATTATGTGCATTCTGAACAGATTTTTGTTCCAAGTCTTTTTTTTTTCAATTCCATACGTCCATTTTGTTTTGTGTTTTTTCTTTTAGTTCATTTTTCCTACCAAGGACCTTTGCCATATAAAAATACCTTTATACATGTGGCCACTTCTGTATATGACAAAAGCATTATAGTTAGAATTCCTTGGTAAGAACGCTGAAACTATCCAAATTGCAACTGGCAATAAGCGCCTATCAGATGGGTAGAAATCATATGTGTTTCTGCAGTGGTGGCAGGTGATGAAACACACTGAAGGATGGGGTAACAGGCCCAGAGGAGCAGGGAACCAGTGCCTTCACTTTTTGTTCCCTGCTCGGGCCACATGTAACTATGGGCAGGTCTCATACATAACACAGGCCACTCCCTCTTCCTCAGGCCTCTATGCTTGATACTCACGCTGATGAGCAGGACACTTTCGGTTTTTCTTGACTAACTTCCACTAGGCCTTTGGGTTTCAGTTTGGATGATCACTTCCTCCAAGAAACTTTTCTGACCATTAAGATAGAGATCAGCCTCACTGGTCTGGATCTCCAGCCCTCGCTGACCCCATAGTAACATATACCACACTCTATCATAACATCCACAAACATGCCTGCCAGCTCTGTAGGGTAGGGAATACAGACGGTCTCCTCAGATAGCTGGCTGCAGCACCAGACACAGCCTCCCGTATGGTCAGATATCAGTAAATGCTTGTTGAACAAATGAATAAGATTCCAATAAAGATGACAATGTTTGGGGCTTCCCTGGTAGCCCTGTGGTGAAGAGCTCGCCTGCCAATATAGGAGACATGGGTTCGACCCCTGATCCGGGAAGATCCCACATGCTGTGGAGCAACTAAGACCATGAGCCACAACTATTGAGCTCTAGAGTCTTGGAGCTGCAACTGTAAGAGCCCATGGGCCACAACTACTGAAGCTCATGTGCCCTAGAGCCCGAGTTCCACGACAAGAAAAAAGTCACTGGAACAATAAGCCTGCTCGCCTTAACTAGAGAGTAGCTCCCATTCTCTGCAATTAGAGAAGAGCCTGTGGCAGCAGTGAAAACCCAGAATAGCCAAAAATAAATAAGTAAATAGATAAATAAAAATTTTTTAAAAAGAAATTCTTATTTTTTTTTTTAAAAAGATGACAGTGCTTTATAATGGCTTCATTTACTGAGTGCCGTTCACATGTGCCAAGCACTATTCTATTAAGTAGTAAATGATGTACTCTTCATTTGCTTGTACCAAGCACTATCCTCACAAGCCCTTTACATTTAACGCTCACAGTAATCCTACAAGGAAGGCACCATGACCATCCCCAACTTAGGGATGAAGAAACAGAGAAACCTCTGCATCTTTATGAGCTGTTTTGTTTGGAAATGCCTTGTCAATTTAGTTGAATTTAGCTAATACACTGGGGGGAAAGCTATATTGAAAGGTAATTGCTGATAACAGATCAAAATAACGATTAGGTTGAATCATATGAAACTACTGATGTTCAACTGGTTTTGACTTACAAATATGGCAATTTCATATGGTTCAGCCTCGTACATGGAGTTCAGCTACAGCTTAGTCTTCACCCATGTAAGCCACCCCATTTACCTATAGCTGGGAAAACACCAGACTCCCGCACTGTCACGCTGAAGAGTGACAGGCACATGGACAGGGCTCACAGGATTCTTTTTAACTCTGCCAACAGAGCCTTGTTTCTGTCGTTGTCTGAGACTTAACGATCTCTTGGCATATACAGCCCTCTGTGAAGGTCACATTCTTTTGTATTGATGTCTTAAGGGAAATCAACCCTGAATACTCATTATAAGGACTGATGCCAAGCAATGGGTTGGGGCTTCCCTGGTAGCCCTGTGGTGAAGAGCTCGCCTGCCAATATAGGAGACATGGGTTCGACCCCTGATCCGGGAAGATCCCACATGCTGTGGAGCAACTAAGACCATGAGCCACAACTATTGAGCTCTAGAGTCTTGGAGCTGCAACTGTAAGAGCCCATGGGCCACAACTACTGAAGCTCATGTGCCCTAGAGCCCGAGTTCCACGACAAGAAAAAAGTCACTGGAACAATAAGCCTGCTCGCCTTAACTAGAGAGTAGCTCCCATTCTCTGCAATTAGAGAAGAGCCTGTGGCAGCAGTGAAAACCCAGAATAGCCAAAAATAAATAAGTAAATAGATAAATAAAATTTTTAAAAAGAAATTCTTATTTTTTTTTAAAAGATGACAGTGCTTTATAATGGCTTCATTTACTGAGTGCCGTTCACATGTGCCAAGCACTATTCTATTAAGTAGTAAGTGATGTACTCTTCATTTGCTTGTACCAAGCACTATCCTCACAAGCCCTTTACATTTAACGCTCACAGTAATCCTACAAGGAAGGCACCATGACCATCCCCAACTTAGGGATGAAGAAACAGAGAAACCTCTGCATCTTTATGAGCTGTTTTGTTTGGAAATGCCTTGTCAATTTAGTTGAATTTAGCTAATACACTGGGGGGAAAGCTATATTGAAAGGTAATTGCTGATAACAGATCAAAATAACGATTAGGTTGAATCATATGAAACTACTGATGTTCAACTGGTTTTGACTTACAAATATGGCAATTTCATATGGTTCAGCCTCGTACATGGAGTTCAGCTACAGCTTAGTCTTCACCCATGTAAGCCACCCCATTTACCTATAGCTGGGAAAAACACCAGACTCCCCCGTACTGTCACGCTGAAGAGTGACAGGCACATGGACAGGGCTCACAGGATTCTTTTTAACTCTGCCAACAGAGCCTTGTTTCTGTCGTTGTCTGAGACTTAACGATCTCTTGGCATATACAGCCCTCTGTGAAGGTCACATTCTTTTGTATTGATGTCTTAAGGGAAATCAACCCTGAATACTCATTATAAGGACTGATGCCAAGCTAAAGCTCCAGCATTTTGGTCATCTGATTGACAGACGACTCATTGGTAAAGTCCCTGATGCTGGGAAAGACTGAGGGCAGACGGAGAAGAGGTCATCAGAGGATAAGACGGCTGGACAGCATCACTGACTCATTCCATGGACCTGATCTTGGGCAAACTCCAGGAGACGGTGAGGGACAGGGAGGCCTGGCGTGCTGTCGTCCATGGGGCTGCAGAGTCAGACATGGCTGGGCAACTAAACACCAGCCTCTGAACGGTGATATGGTGGGGATTCCACCATGGAGATAAAGTCAAGGGCCCCCAAAGACATAAAATCAGTAAGAACATGTTTTCCCATATTTTTAACTAATATATGATGACATAAAGCCAAACGTAAAAGAAAAAAAGTAGGATTTGGAGTTGAAAATGATTTAAATTTGCTCGTTTCTAGCACTTCTGGAATACAGCCAGGGTTAATTTGGATTAGGCTTGCACTGCTCTAACCTAAAGTGGCCTAAAAAAATAAGACTTGATAGAAAGAGGTTAAGAAAAAAAAAAAGAAAGTCCACCTTCTCTTGAGTTGTGTGTAACTAAACACAACTGAAGTCTGTTCTCCCGTGGCCCAGCCCTGAATCAGAATGTTCGATATGTGTCACTCTAGAAAAGCATGATCCTGTGTCTTAGTGAAAGGTATTTGTGATGAAAATAACTTATACGCTAATCCCAGACTCTGTAAGGCGAATGCTCACAGGAGGGAAGAGGAGAAACATTTTTAGAGTTCGCTGGAGATTTTAATTTCAAAATCTCCAAATTCAACAATTCTTCAGCCTCTGTAAACGTTCAGATGGAAAGCTCCAATATTTAGAGTAAACAACGTCTAAGCTCCCCCTTCACAGAAAGTTTTCTTTTTCTCCCCTGTCATAAGAGTGTTAGATCCTGGCAACTGAAATACAGAACCCCTTTGTAGTAAAGCTATCACACTATGCCACTCAGAATGTGTTGCTAATGAGGTTATTGCTTAATAGAACCATAGAAGGACTTTGAAAAAAAAAAAGAACCCGACAAATGTGTTGACCAAAGGATGCCAACAACTCTCTCAGGGTCCTGTCCGAAATTCAGAGATTTTTTTTTTTTTAAAGTAAAAATGAACTTTAGTGTATGTGAAAAATCATAACATTGAAACATAAGTCCATTTATCTTTTAACTATTTTTCTAGTTCTCTTCCAAAATTTTACTGGTTATTAAAACACTGCTGTGTAAATAAAAATGTTCTGCTTTATAACTCACCCCCTATTTCTTCTCCTTACAATATAATAATGTCATTGTTTGTTATATCACACTTATCCTTAGCATAGTGCAGCTTAACGTGAAGGGCTTGAAATAGCAAGCAGAGGAAGGGCTTGTGCAGAAAATATGAGACTGGGGATCAGATACAGAAGGGGAGTTCAGAGAAGCATTCTGACGGACTGCTACAATTCTGAGCCTGGGAAGAATTCTTACACTATGATTTTACAGAGATAGGCAGAGCTCTTTGTAAACATCCTCCTATCTGCTAAGTGGGCTGTCCAAGGCTGCCATCCACTGATAAGGTCATGGGGAATGCATTGCCAGAATTGCAGTGAAGCCATTCCTATTCCCAGATTGGGAATATAGGTGCAAATAAATGAACCAACTTCATGAACATCTGTCCTTTGTCCTGATGAGTAAAAACACCCACTTTTTTTCACAAGATTCACAATCAGCTGCTTCGTGTACCCAACTATCTTGAGTTTTCAGGACCACCAAAACGAGAGCTCATGGCAGTTTCCTAAAATAAACACTTATACGCTAATCCCAGACTCTGTAGGGAATGCTCACAGGAGGGAAGAGGAGAAACATTTTTAGAGTTCGCTGGAGATTTTAATTTCAAAATCTCCAAATTCAACAATTCTTCAGCCTCTGTAAACGTTCAGATGGAAAGCTCCAATATTTAGAGTAAACAACGTCTAAGCTCCCCCTTCACAGAAAGTTTTCTTTTTCTCCCCTGTCATAAGAGTGTTAGATCCTGGCAACTGAAATACAGAACCCCTTTGTAGTAAAGCTATCACACTATGCCACTCAGAATGTGTTGCTAATGAGGTTATTGCTTAATAGAACCATAGAAGGACTTTGAAAAAAAAAAAGAACCCGACAAATGTGTTGACCAAAGGATGCCAACAACTCTCTCAGGGTCCTGTCCGAAATTCAGAGATTTTTTTTTTTTAAAGTAAAAATGAACTTTAGTGTATGTGAAAAATCATAACATTGAAACATAAGTCCATTTATCTTTTAACTATTTTTCTAGTTCTCTTCCAAAATTTTACTGGTTATTAAAACACTGCTGTGTAAATAAAAATGTTCTGCTTTATAACTCACCCCCTATTTCTTCTCCTTACAATATAATAATGTCATTGTTTGTTATATCACACTTATCCTTAGCATAGTGCAGCTTAACGTGAAGGGCTTGAAATAGCAAGCAGAGGAAGGGCTTGTGCAGAAAATATGAGACTGGGGGATCAGATACAGAAGGGGAGTTCAGAGAAGCATTCTGACGGACTGCTACAATTCTGAGCCTGGGAAGAATTCTTACACTATGATTTTACAGAGATAGGCAGAGCTCTTTGTAAACATCCTCCTATCTGCTAAGTGGGCTGTCCAAGGCTGCCATCCACTGATAAGGTCATGGGGAATGCATTGCCAGAATTGCAGTGAAGCCATTCCTATTCCCAGATTGGGAATATAGGTGCAAATAAATGAACCAACTTCATGAACATCTGTCCTTTGTCCTGATGAGTAAAAACACCCACTTTTTTTCACAAGATTCACAATCAGCTGCTTCGTGTACCCAACTATCTTGAGTTTTCAGGACCACCAAAAACGAGAGCTCATGGCAGTCTATAAAACATCAACATTCTCAAAGATAAAACACATGTGCTGTAATTAGAATCACAGACTCAAGGAGCTAGAATGGGCCTTTGAGGTAATTTAGTTCAATCTTCCCATTGTACAGTTGAGCTTGAGTGACTTTTCCAAATGTTATCCAGCCAGTTAATGGCTGGACTGGGAGTAGAACCAGGTCTCCCAACTCTTGCCCCACTGCTTTTTCCATTAGGACGGGCTTCAGTCGTGATATACTACTTAGACAAGGTCAGTAAGCCCAGGCTCTGTCAAGACTTAGTGGGAAGGGATTCCAACAACAAGGCGGCTTCACAGAAAACTCCCTGTATCTAATTCCTTCACGTTCACGTTGAGGGGTAACTTGGTACTCTTTCAGCATGAAAAGGGCACAGGGAACTATATAAACTGGATCTAGCTCTAAAAGAATGTAAAAATGTTAAAAAAAAACTTGCATAAAAACTAATAAGCATGTACTAAATGCAGAAAACTGACTCTACCTTGGGCATTTTCTTTCTTTGTCTCATATACTGCACCTGTGTTAACAGGAGGGAGGAATTTCTGTTGCATGAGATAGTCAATTTTTCTCCAGTGAATGTACGTTAAACCCTCTCCACCGCTGGCTAAATTTGGAAATCAAGAGACCTGATTCTATTCTGGGCTTTTCTGCAAATTAGTTTAGATACTCTAACTTCCTGAGTCCCAGGTTTCTAGTCTATAAACTGAAAGGCCTGTTTCTTTACTTAAGTGTGCACAGAAAAGCCATGGAGGTTCTATGACAGTGTCTTGGAAGTTGACAATAGGGCCGGAGGAAAAGGGTAGAGGAGGCCATGCTGGGAAGTTCTGAGTTTTCCACCCCAACCTCAACGGGACAGTTCTGCTTTGGTCGGATCTTGATATTAACTGCATATGGAAGACTTTGAAGAACAAGTGGTAAAGGTTCAAAACTACCAGAAAGTTGAGTCCTACAGTATTCATTCTAACTCTGCCGTTCACTCCCTTCCTTAAAGGTCCTGTAACTATAGCTCATCAAGGGTTAAGTCCAAGTTCCCAAATACTGCATTTCTCCCTGCCTCAGCCCCCATTTCTCCTCTTCTCCTCATCTCTAGCCATTCCCACCATGAGCTTCATGTGCCAATGCTTTCAGGTTGTTGGTCACTTTCTGACCAAGCAGTGCCACTTCACGACTCCTTGGATCCCTTCTTTGGCTCATGTTCCTTTTGTGTCTCCTCACTCTGTGTGGCTGCACTTCTCTGACTCTTCGAATTCTCCACTCAGGCAAACCTTCCTCTATGAATGTGTCTCTGAAAATGGGACCAATCTTGTTCCCCTTTGGTCTCATGAAGGATTATCACAACAATTAAACACTGTAATGAAATTATATAATTCACCTCCTTCAACCGGCCTGTAAACACCTCATGAGCAAGGTCTTTCTCTTGTACATTTGTTAAAACTGGAAGAAAAAAAAAACACTTGAATTGGACCAAAATTTTAATTTCAAAAATTCTGAAAAAGGCCTTGATGATGCACAGCTTATTTTCTTGCAAAAAACAAAAAATCTGTTTCCAAGTTAATGAAGAAGTGAGCCTTCACAAGGATTTGATCGATATTTTATCTTTGTTAAGAAGCAATAGGAAGGTTCAGTCAGAGAGAAGAGCACTGTATTTACTAATAAAAACTTTTAAAAACATTCCTCAAAGGGAAAAAAAACCCTGGAAAAATCATTAGTTAAAAACAAAACCAGGGGCTTTCCTGGTGGTCCAGTGGGTAAGGACACCGCCTTGCAGTGCAAGGGGCGCCAGTTCGATCCCTGGCCTGGGAAGATCCCATGTGCCGCAGAGCGGCTGCACTGATGTGTCCAATCACCGAGCCGGAGCTCTGGAGCGCATGTGCCGAGAGCCGGTGCTCTGCAGCAAGAGGGACCACTGCGATGGAAGGCCCACAGAGGCCAAAGAACAAAGGTGGAAATTAATGAAAGACCAACAGATGTGACCAAAAAAAAAAAAAAGAAACAATCCCAAAACCTACTTGCTTAGAAAGCCTACTAGATCTTAGATTTCTTTCTTTTTTTCTTTTAAAGCAAAGCAGATCACACACCTGAGAGTCACAGGGGGCAAAGCTAGGGGCTTGGGAAGAGCTGTCAGTCTGGTATAGTTCCTACTGAGGAGGCTAATGACACATAAACCTTTCATTCACCCTCACTTCCCCACCCCTGACCTAAGAGGAGATGCCACAAAACGTCTGCATGAACTGTTTTACTGTTGAACTGGGCAGCTGGGAAGAAAGACAAGATTACAAAGGATGAAGACAGAAGTTTTTAGTGTGAGTCACGGGAGGTTCCATTGCCTTCTGCACCAGCGAAGGTGACAAGTCCTTTTCTGGTCTGGAGGAAGCACCAGAGGACTTGAAGCCATCTGCTGGACTTAGAGGCCCTAAGGAGCGCTCTGGCCTGGTGTCTGTCCGCAGTATTCCCCAGAGCCTCTGAGGGCTGCCTGAGTGGAAGTTCTAAATTATTCCTCAGTTGGTAAGACATTAGCTCCCATTCAGGCAAGTAGGAAGGTGTGATTAAAATCAGTATAAACACAAACCATTATGTGGGGCTGCTCTCCCATCAGAGGAATAGCATAATAGGTTCAGAGAAATTCTCCAGTTACAAAGAATACCTGAACCCTGGATATTCTTAGATATATTATGGAGAGGACAGTCAGAGGAAGTATTATCATGGTCCTTTCATTGCAACTGTTAAATAGGAACAACCTGAGGATTGTATGTCTCAAATGAAATGAATTAAAAGTCATTGTAATTACTGACATTTAGGTCACAGATAATTAAATCTTCAAGGAACTTTTTAGCTTGTTGCTTATAAAGGGAGATGCAACTTTTATTTCTAATGAAATCCACAACAAGATAAACATCTACCAAACGGTCCATCTTCAATTCAGAAAAATTTCAATGCAGTCTCTTCCACTACAAGAAGACTCAGCTACTCAGTATTCTAACCTCCCTTGCTCTCTCTTCTCACAAGGTTTTTTCTTTTTTTCTTTTTTAAGTGGTGGTAAGCAATCCTATCCTAATGTTGATCTCCTTGGCAAGCCTGTATCACACACGTGTGTGACATGTGGTAGAATCTCATTGGTTCACAGTCCTGCAAAACCCACAACCCCCACCACGTTCAAGAAAGCAAAGGCCTCTTAACCTAAGTGCACATTAGCTGCTGGCTCGGGCAGGCTGGATGACATGGCGGCCTCCCCAGTGGGTAGGCTCACCACAGCCAGGCCCTCATTAAGCTATTGAGTTTCATACCAGGAACCGTTCAGATACATTCTTCATTGTACCAGAGAGTGTGTTTGTTTGATGCTGGTACTTCGATCCCCCTCCCACTCTTTCTCCATACCCCCGTATCTCTGCACCCCTGTTTTGGTATTTGTTCCCATGCTAACACACACACAAAAATCAGTAATTCTCAATGGGTCTCTTGGTCATTAGTGCAAATTAGTGAGGTTTTACTGAATATGGTCAGGCTTGATTTGCCAAGTTCTTTTCCCGTTAAGGTTTTAAACCCATGTGTATTTCAAGGGAAATCTAATTTGTAGGTTTCGGATTCATTTACACTCAACTCACAAACGTGGTTCTGTGAGCGCTTCCATCGCCAGTGGACAAGAAGCCACAGGAGCTGGTTTCCCTTCCTTTTAACAAGTTCTTGTTAGAATGTTTGCTTTGAAGTAGGTATTTGGACCGTGCTGGAAGCAAATAGAACTAACCCCAAGAAAATGTAAAGTAAAATTTAAAAACCGAGTTCAAAATAGGGTTTCTGTTGCTCCCCCCTCAGTAATTATACTTTTGAAAGAAAAAGCTCTGAAGCATGGAACCCTCCATTTCAGCCTTTTAAGGATAACGTCCCCACCTGCCTGCCCAGATGAGGCTGTGTCTCCGGATGCTTCCGGCTTGCAGGGTGACAAGAGAATCACTAGTTGAGTAGGTGGCTTGCTCCACTGTCCCTCTGGGACTCCACTGCTGGCGTCTTCTCAGCTGTGTTTTCTGCCCATGGGTGTCCCCACACCTACTGACTCCTGCCTGTCTCCCCTTCTTTGGGAGCTCCTGCACTTCACCCCAGCCACGGCTTTCTGTGCCCCAACCTCCCAACAGGATAGGGGCTTGTGATCTCCTTGGCAAGCCTGTATCACACACGTGTGTGACATGTGGTAGAATCTCATTGGTTCACAGTCCTGCAAAACCCACAACCCCCACCACGTTCAAGAAAGCAAAGGCCTCTTAACCTAAGTGCACATTAGCTGCTGGCTCGGGCAGGCTGGATGACATGGCGGCCTCCCCAGTGGGTAGGCTCACCACAGCCAGGCCCTCATTAAGCTATTGAGTTTCATACCAGGAACCGTTCAGATACATTCTTCATTGTACCAGAGAGTGTGTTTGTTTGATGCTGGTACTTCGATCCCCCTCCCACTCTTTCTCCATACCCCCGTATCTCTGCACCCCTGTTTTGGTATTTGTTCCCATGCTAACACACACACAAAAATCAGTAATTCTCAATGGGTCTCTTGGTCATTAGTGCAAATTAGTGAGGTTTTACTGAATATGGTCAGGCTTGATTTGCCAAGTTCTTTTCCCGTTAAGGTTTTAAACCCATGTGTATTTCAAGGGAAATCTAATTTGTAGGTTTCGGATTCATTTACACTCAACTCACAAACGTGGTTCTGTGAGCGCTTCCATCGCCAGTGGACAAGAAGCCACAGGAGCTGGTTTCCCTTCCTTTTAACAAGTTCTTGTTAGAATGTTTGCTTTGAAGTAGGTATTTGGACCGTGCTGGAAGCAAATAGAACTAACCCCAAGAAAATGTAAAGTAAAATTTAAAAACCGAGTTCAAAATAGGGTTTCTGTTGCTCCCCCCTCAGTAATTATACTTTTGAAAGAAAAAGCTCTGAAGCATGGAACCCTCCATTTCAGCCTTTTAAGGATGACGTCCCCACCTGCCTGCCCAGATGAGGCTGTGTCTCCGGATGCTTCCAGCTTGCAGGGTGACAAGAGAATCACTAGTTGAGTAGGTGGCTTGCTCCACTGTCCCTCTGGGACTCCACTGCTGGCGTCTTCTCAGCTGTGTTTTCTGCCCATGGGTGTCCCCACACCTACTGACTCCTGCCTGTCTCCCCTTCTTTGGGAGCTCCTGCACTTCACCCCAGCCACGGCTTTCTGTGCCCCAACCTCCCAACAGGATAGGGGCTTGTCACCCAGCCATAGACCCCTAATGCTGCTTTCTGGCTGAGGACCACAACTGCAGACCAACAGCTGGGATCCCTGACCCTTGTTCTTTGGCCTCCTGATTGGGCTTCTGTGACAATGGCTTCCATGATATCTATCTGTATCACCCTAGATGGCGGACCTCGCACTGATTTCAGCTCCTCTGTGCCACTCTGGACTGCTCTGGATAAAAGGGCCTAATCTCACTGATGCGTCTATTACCCATTTCCATCGACTGTAGGGGAGGGGGGCATTTATGTGATTTTATGTCCTTGCGGAGGGCCTGAGAGGTATTTACAAAGGCAGACCCTTTCTAGCAGTGCCAGCTCTTGTCCAAACATCAAAAGTAAACAACTCTCCACACTGAGAATATGTTGGCTTGTCTTTTTTATTCCCCACTCCAAGAGTGCCTGCCTGGAAGTACATATCACACCCCAAGAACTGTGGCAATTCCAAGAAAGTTCTCTACCAGCTGTTGCCTATACAAATAGCTTCTTCCAGGGCTTGCGAGTTCACTGCAAGTGACATTGGAGAAACAGAGCCCTGGATGCTGCTAAATGCTGGGATGATTCATTAAGACAGTGGGGAGCCCTGAGTGGTGAACAAAGAGCTAAGATATAAACCACTAAGAGCTACTAGACTCCAGCAGATTCAGACAGACTTCAAATTGCAACTGCTATGAGTAACCTACAACTAATTCAGGGAATAGCAAAAGAGGCCCATGGATGACCACTCCTAATATGTTCAGACAATGTTCTTTTGTATATAACTACAAATGTATATGTATTACATATAGCTATTGTTATTATAATTGTGTTGTATTATTACTATATATAAAATCCACCCCAAATGAAGCCAGTTATGGATGCCTATTAATGAGTAGGGCTTCGCAAGTGGCTCAGTGAGAAAATAATCTATTTGCAATGCAGGAGCTGCAGGAAATGCGGGTTTGTTCCCTGGATCGGGAAGATCTCCTGGAGAAGGACATGGCAACCCACTCCAGTGTTCTTGCCTAGAGAATCTGATGGACAGAGGAACCTGATGGGCTACAGTCCATAGTGCTGCAAGAAGTAAGACATGACTGAAGCTACTGAGCACGCACGGACAGAGATGTATGAACAAGCAGGCCCTTTTTGAATCTGCCTGGAATCCCTCACCCTCACACTTTGAGAGATGGCAGTGCATGATCCATCAGAAGATAGTCATTATCTCTAAGGAGCCTCTAGAAAGGGCTTTCTGACACTAACTCCAGTTATTCCTTCATCTCACCCATTCACTTCCTCATCTATCCATCTTTACAAGCTGACTGCCACGTGCTAGGGGACCCTTGAGAGTCTCTGTTTTGGCTGAGAAAGAATCCCTAAGAATAAGACGACAGAAGAGAAACAACATCATTTTCCATGTCCCTATCTTCACATTTACAATTCAAAGGTAGAAGGCAAATTATTTGGAAGCTCATATATGTATATCAAAGCACTAAAATGCCTATAATCTGTTTTTTCTTTTCTTAATCTTCTGCCCAATTTGTTTTTTCAAAAAGAATTTTGACATTTTTCGTTCTCCTATTTCTCAACTCTTCTTAGTGACTTAAATAATGATGCTTTTACAAACTAGTACATGTTAAAAATAGCCTCTAGGGCTTCCCTGGTGGTCCAGTGGGTAAGGACACCGCCTTGCAGTGCAAGGGGTGCCGGTTCAATCCCTGGCCTGGGAAGATCCCACGTGCTGCAGAGCGGCTGGACCGATGTGTCCAATTGCTGAGCCGGAGCTCTGGAGTGCATGCGCCCAGAGCCGGTGCTCTGTGACAACAGAGGCCACCGCGATGGGAGGCCCACACGGGCCAAAGAACAAAGATGGATGAAAATAGAGAAATGAAAGTCCAATAGAAGTAGCCCGCCTGTTCCCCTCCCTCCCCACCCCACCAAATAAATAAATCTTAAAAAAAAAAAAAAAAGCCTCTACTAACAGGGAAGCATCCCCTTTCTCAACACAACTCTTTCAGTTAACGTATATAGAACACAGCATGATTTAACATGATGCTCTAAAAAGGAAAAAATTAAACATTAGTAAATAAGATGCATGCTTAAGTACTGGTGCCTGGAGCTTAGCTTGAAATGCCTTGAAAAAAAAAGAGGTAGTTGAAGAATGGAGGGTGGACAGATTTGCAAGAAATAAGAAGAGTAAAAATATTACTTGTGGATACAGGTAGTGGGTATATGGGTGCTCACCATAAAATTCTATCGACTTTTCTGTGAGCCTGTGTGCTTTACGTTACAAAGCTTCCATAATGAAATACCAGGGAAAAGGTTCATCAAGAAGTCATTTCCACTTCTGTACCTTTTACACATTTGTTGATGGTATATTTCTTATTTCTGATTTTGGAAGCTCATGAAATGTCACATTGTTTCCTTCATAACCTAAAAAGGAAGACAGTGAGTACAGGCCACCTGGGATGAAGAGAGGGTCTAGTGTGAACTACCCAGAGGAAGTACTATGGATAAAATTGTGTTTCTCCCTCAGGACTCCTAGGCTGAAGCCTTAATGCCCAATGTGACTGTATCTGGAGGCAGAACTTTCAGGAAGTAACTAAGGTTAAACAAGGTCCTCATAGGATGGGAGGCTTTATAAGAGGAAGCGCGGGATCTCTCCCACTGGGAAAGACTAGGTGAGGGGATAGCAAGAAAGTGGCCACCTGCGAGCTAGAAAGAGAGCTCCCACCAGAGGCCAAGTTGGCCAGTGCCTGGATCTTGGACTCCAAAACTGTCAGAGAAGAAACATCTGTTCTTTAAGCCACTCAGTCTATTGTATTCTGTAATGGCAGCGTGAGCTGACTAATATAAAGCCTGGAAGTTACACATCTGTGGATATTTAAGAAGCCTGCATGCAGTTAACACAGAGGAGAAGATCTGAATCAGCCCTATCAGAACTAGAATGATGGAACGTCAGAGCTGGAAGAGGGTTCAGCAACCACGTCACCAAAATGCTCATATGGACGAGGGAACAGAAGCTCACAGGGGTCAAGTGCTTTGTCAGAGATCCTTCTGGGAAATGACTTTAAGCCCAAGCTCTTGACTTCTGCTCTTTTCGCCACACCACACAGTTTCAGTTAAATCAGACCACTTGAGCCAACTGTTAGCAGCCAAAAATCTAATTTCTTTTCTCCTATAGGAATCTACTTCAAGAATTTAGCCCCATTTTTCTGACTGTGTACTTTTCTCTTTACTCTTGTATTTATTACAAATTTCCTTGTGGCTCAGATGTAAATCTGCCAGTAATGCAAGTGACTCAGGTTCAATTCCTGGATTGGGAAGATCCCTTGGAGAAGGGAATGGCAACCCACTCCAGTATTCTTGCCTGGAGAATTCCATGCAGAGGATCCTGGCACGCTATCGTCCATGGGATCGCAAAGGATTGGACACAACTGAGCAACTAATAAAATATACAATAGCCCATTTCAATGTATTCACATAGACTTCTAGAGAGAAGTCTTCAGAAAAAATACAAAACGTGTATTTTTTTTTTCCAGTAGTCATGTATGGATGTGTGAGTTGGACCATAAAGAAGGCTGAGTGCCAAAGAATTGATGTTTTCCAATTGTGATGTTGGATAAGACTCTTGAGAGTCTCTTGGACTGAAAGGAGACCACATCAGTCCATCCTAAAGGAAATCAACCCTGAATATTCATTGGAAGGACTGATGTTGAAGCTGCAGCTCCTATACTTTAGCCACCTGATGCGGTGGGTTGACTCACTGGAAAAAGACTGATGCCGGGAAAGACTGAGGGCAAGGGGAGAAGGGGACAGCAGGGGGCCATTCAACAGCTACTGAATGGTTAGACAGAGGATGAGATGGTTGGATAGCGTCACTGAGTCAGAGATGTGAAATTGAGCAAACTCTGGGCAATAGTGAAGGACAGGGGCACCAGGCGTGCTGCAGTCCATGGGGTACTAAAGAGGTGGACACAGCTGAGTGACTGAACAACCACAAATACCAAAGAGAAGTACACATCTGTGGATATTTAAGAAGCCTGCATGCAGTTAACACAGAGGAGAAGATCTGAATCAGCCCTATCAGAACTAGAATGATGGAACGTCAGAGCTGGAAGAGGGTTCAGCAACCACGTCACCAAAATGCTCATATGGACGAGGGAACAGAAGCTCACAGGGGTCAAGTGCTTTGTCAGAGATCCTTCTGGGAAATGACTTTAAGCCCAAGCTCTTGACTTCTGCTCTTTTCGCCACACCACACAGTTTCAGTTAAATCAGACCACTTGAGCCAACTGTTAGCAGCCAAAAATCTAATTTCTTTTCTCCTATAGGAATCTACTTCAAGAATTTAGCCCCATTTTTCTGACTGTGTACTTTTCTCTTTACTCTTGTATTTATTACAAATTTCCTTGTGGCTCAGATGTAAATCTGCCAGTAATGCAAGTGACTCAGGTTCAATTCCTGGATTGGGAAGATCCCTTGGAGAAGGGAATGGCAACCCACTCCAGTATTCTTGCCTGGAGAATTCCATGCAGAGGATCCTGGCACGCTATCGTCCATGGGATCGCAAAGGATTGGACACAACTGAGCAACTAATAAAATATACAATAGCCCATTTCAATGTATTCACATAGACTTCTAGAGAGAAGTCTTCAGAAAAAATACAAAACGTGTATTTTTTTTTTCCAGTAGTCATGTATGGATGTGTGAGTTGGACCATAAAGAAGGCTGAGTGCCAAAGAATTGATGTTTTCCAATTGTGATGTTGGATAAGACTCTTGAGAGTCTCTTGGACTGAAAGGAGACCACATCAGTCCATCCTAAAGGAAATCAACCCTGAATATTCATTGGAAGGACTGATGTTGAAGCTGCAGCTCCGATACTTTAGCCACCTGATGCGGTGGGTTGACTCACTGGAAAAAGACTGATGCCGGGAAAGACTGAGGGCAAGGGGAGAAGGGGACAGCAGGGGGCCATTCAACAGCTACTGAATGGTTAGACAGAGGATGAGATGGTTGGATAGCGTCACTGAGTCAGAGATGTGAAATTGAGCAAACTCTGGGCAATAGTGAAGGACAGGGGCACCAGGCGTGCTGCAGTCCATGGGGTACTAAAGAGGTGGACACAGCTGAGTGACTGAACAACCACAAATACCAAAGAGAAGTACACACACAAAACCAACATCGAAATTTAGACAAATGGTGACTCAATTACTCATTTGTAGCAGAGGCCTGTGTGCCCAAAGAGAGCATATGTCTGCATTGGAAGGCATCTTACTTCCTAATAGCTGCCTATTATAACATATAAAGGCATTCTAGAAAAATAATAAAAACGTATTTGTTTTCCAAATTAATCATTTATGGTCTAATTTAGCACAGTATTACATCTTTATAACATTTAAAATATCTATTGTGATAAAACATTCTCATAAATAGGCCAGGAAAACCAGGTTAATAAGCTTGTGTGTTTTATAAGGCAATAAAATAATATATTTTTATAACATTTAAAAATAATATAAATACAAAATTGAACAATATAATAATTGAATATTATTTTGCTAAAAACGTTCTTATAGAACACTTTATTTCACTTTTCCACTAGGTAAATGAGAGTATGTGAAGATAAATACTCTTAATGATGTGGACACAATGGAAAGGTGCCAATGACGTTCAGAAATGGTAATAATCTATTAGTACCAGTCGATATTTAAAATTTTCTTTACCGTTTCTTTAATTTTCTGCATAAATTTAGTTTCACTATACACAGCTACTGAATTGAGCCACAAGACCGTCCATTCCCTAGTTTTTCTTTATATATTTATATCTACAACTATATGGTGTGTTAATAAAATACTTGATTTGTCACCACTGAATCTTTTCAAAAGAATGTATTGTAGGCTCTGAAGACAATTACCAGAGAGTAATTTCAAAAATATTTTGAGTAAAGACAGCACTGTTTAGAGTTGGAGAGCTACTCAAGGACATTTTCTTTTGAAAGGCATAGCCTCTGATAAATAATGCTTTGGTTATATTTGAAAACAAAACAGTAAGAATAATAAAACCAGCCACATTGCGTCTAGTTTCCCCTATCTTTTTTTGCCCACTTCTACTGGTCTTTCATTTATTTCCATCTTTTGTTCTTTGGCCTGTGTGGGCCTCCCATCGCAGTGGCCTGTCTCATTGGGTGAAATTAAAGCAAACTCTGGCAATAGTCGGGGCCTTAGGGGGACAAATGGACACAGCTGAGTGACTGAACAACCACAAATACCAAAGAGAAGTACACACACAAAACCAACATCGAAATTTAGACAAATGGTGACTCAATTACTCATTTGTAGCAGAGGCCTGTGTGCCCAAAGAGAGCATATGTCTGCATTGGAAGGCATCTTACTTCCTAATAGCTGCCTATTATAACATATAAAGGCATTCTAGAAAAATAATAAAAACGTATTTGTTTTCCAAATTAATCATTTATGGTCTAATTTAGCACAGTATTACATCTTTATAACATTTAAAATATCTATTGTGATAAAACATTCTCATAAATAGGCCAGGAAAACCAGGTTAATAAGCTTGTGTGTTTTATAAGGCAATAAAATAATATATTTTTATAACATTTAAAAATAATATAAATACAAAATTGAACAATATAATAATTGAATATTATTTTGCTAAAAACGTTCTTATAGAACACTTTATTTCACTTTTCCACTAGGTAAATGAGAGTATGTGAAGATAAATACTCTTAATGATGTGGACACAATGGAAAGGTGCCAATGACGTTCAGAAATGGTAATAATCTATTAGTACCAGTCGATATTTAAAATTTTTCTTTACCGTTTCTTTAATTTTCTGCATAAATTTAGTTTCACTATACACAGCTACTGAATTGAGCCACAAGACCGTCCATTCCCTAGTTTTTCTTTATATATTTATATCTACAACTATATGGTGTGTTAATAAAATACTTGATTTGTCACCACTGAATCTTTTCAAAAGAATGTATTGTAGGCTCTGAAGACAATTACCAGAGAGTAATTTCAAAAATATTTTGAGTAAAGACAGCACTGTTTAGAGTTGGAGAGCTACTCAAGGACATTTTCTTTTGAAAGGCATAGCCTCTGATAAATAATGCTTTGGTTATATTTGAAAACAAAACAGTAAGAATAATAAAACCAGCCACATTGCGTCTAGTTTCCCCTATCTTTTTTTGCCCACTTCTACTGGTCTTTCATTTATTTCCATCTTTTGTTCTTTGGCCTGTGTGGGCCTCCCATCGCAGTGGCCTGTCTCATTGCAGAGCACTGGCTCTGGGCTCGGTAGTTGGACACATCGGTCCGGCTACTCTGCACCACGTGGGATCTTCCCAGGCCAGGGATCCAACCAGTGCCCCCTGCACTGCAAGGCGGTGTCCTTACCCACTGGACCACCAGGGACGCCCCTCCCCTATCTTTTTAATGTGGCTAAGATAATGCTTGCATTGTCTGGGCCAGTGGTGCATTCTCCACGCAGTAACTGCATAGAAAACAATGAGAGCCTGCCTTCCGAACATTCACCCAAAGCAGCATCAGGCCTAGTGGAGACGACGGCAGAACTGGAGAACAGAGAGTCTATCTACTTATTTGGCTGCACCGTGAGACATGTGGGATCTTAGCTCCCTGACCAGGGATTGAACCTGTGTCCTTTGCATTGGAAGTTCAGAGTCTTAACCACTGGACCACCAGGGAGGTGCCCAAAGACTCTATTTTAAAACCCAACCATTACTTACTGCCTTAATAGCCTGTACAGTATAAAATGAAATTCATCTTCTTTATTCAAATAAGCGAGAACTGTGAAGACACAACTGAGGTAGGGTAAAGTTGAGGGATTACTTCACAGGCGTGTCAGCAGATGTGAAGGAGCTCAAAGAGTTCCTGCGAACTCAGCAGGACTCTCTTCCACCCTCCCAGGTGGTGATGCCCTGGTGGAACTGAATTTCCAAGGTGGCATTGTCATATGTCCCACAGATTCAGAATCTTAGGGACAAACACTACTCCGTCTTCTCAATCCTTACTTTTTTCTGTAAGACAGTCTTGGCAGAGCTGTTTAGATGCTGTGAGAATCAATTCCATATTTAAAAAACAGACAACAAGGTCTGAGAGATACATGCACAAAGAAGGTGGTCTAGTAGGAGACCTGAATTCAAATGCCAGCTCACCTTCCACATGAGCTCAGAAAAAAATGATGAACTTTCATGAAACGCAGCTTCCTCACTGGTAAAGTCATCATCATGAACACCATCATCACCTTTGCTAAGACTTCTGGAGTTCTTACTGCATTTCAGGCAATGCTGTAAGAGCTTACACATGTTAACTCACTCTAACAAGTTTATGAGAAGGTACTATTACTGGTCATGTTCTCTACATGAGGAAGCTGAGGCACAGGAGTCAACTCCCCATAGGTAACTCTTTCTTTAAAGATTATTTATTTATTTATTTATTTATTGGAGGGGGCGGGTTGGGGAGGGAGGGGGCGGGCCACTTCTCTTGGTCTTTCATTTATCTATTTTTCATCCATCTTTGTTCTTTGGAGTGTGTGGGCCTCCCATCGCGGTGGCCTCTGTTGTCGCAGAGCACCAGCTCTGGGCGCATGCGCTCCAGAGCCCCGGCTTGGTAATTGGACACATCGGTCCAGCCGCTCCGCAGCACGTGGGATCTTCCCAGGCCAGGGATTGAAGCGGTGCCCCTTGCACTGCAAGGCAGTGTTCTTACCCACTGGACCACCAGGGAAGCCCCCCATAGGTAACTCTTACTCCATAGGGTAGCTGCGAGATCAAATACAAAGTCAGTAAGATGATAAGGGGTGAAAGGGATCTTTAAGATCATCTAGCCTTAAGGAGAAGAAGAGACAGCAGAGGACGAGATGGTTGGATGGCATCACCAGCTCAATGGACATGAGTTTGAGCAGGCTCTGGGAGATGGTGAAGGGCGGGAAAGCCTGGCGTGCTGCATACCATGGGGTCGCAAAGAGCTGGACACAACTGAGTGACTGAACAACAAGAAGCCTTAGACTCTAACTGTGAACAGGAGGCATCTCAGGTTCACAAAAGAGCTTGTTGACTGAAGCCATGGAATCTCTTCTAGATCTGATTCTAGGGGCCTTTCAAATATACCCTTCTTTTAAAAGAGGTTCTGTGGCTTCAGTGAACAAGGCGGGGTTCAGGATCGGGGGAAACACATGTATACCTGTGGCTGATTCATGCTGATGTATGGCAAAACCCATCACAATATTGTAATTATCCTCCAATCAACATAAATAATTAATCAAGAAATAAATTTTTAAAATGGAAGCAGATTGCTCCTATTTTGCTTTTTTCTAAGTAACTTTCATGTACTCTTTCACTTGCATGTGTAACATTTCTCTAGGGCAGAAAATCAGAGTTGTCTTTTAAAAAACAGGTTAGAAAACACAGGACGCCTCCAAGTCAGCACCTAGTAGAGCTGGTCAGAAGGTCATGGCCAGGTGTGTGTCAGTGAGAGCGCAGGTCCGTCAGGATGACTCTGGTACCACCTTGTTAACTGATTCTCTTTAGGTCATTTTGCCAAAGTATTGCATGCACACTATCTCATTTAATGCTAAATCTGCCTTAGAATATAGAACTTACAATGTTACTAGCTTTAAAAATCAGAGAATGGAGGAGTCTGAGGGTGGAAAAACGCAGATTTTCTGGAGTCAAGATTCTAAATCCCCATTGTGATGACTCAACCCAAGGACCTATTGAAGAGGAGAAACTGAAGGCCAGGCAGATGACATGGTGTGGGGTTTGGGCTGGACGTGGAGAAGGGAGGCATCCGCTCTGTGGAGGAGACACACACAGGCCCTTCAGGGCTTTTCAAAGAGTGGGGCTAACCTCAACTCTTTCATCAGCACATCAGCTTTATTTGCCAAAATGGATTTTTAAAACAATGGCTGGATCACCCTGCAGTCCATTAGTCATCCTATAGAAATCTAATGTTAGCAAAATGCTCACTTAAGATTTAGTGAGGGGAGACTGAACTTGTTCAGCAATTCTTGGCTGTGGTTCTTTACTCAATAGAACCACCCTCCTTTAAAGTCTCCAGTTATTGGATGTAATATGGCCTTATCTTCAGCATTTGTCCTCTTGGAGATGAGAAGAGACTTCTGACTTTGTGTCACGTTTTTGTTGTTATTTGTTTTGTTTTTAACCGAGTCCAAATTGCTCATTTCCTAAAGTCTACATTCTGCTGGGGTTGCTCTGGCAGTCAGCTTCCAAGATAGCCTCTAGGTAATTCTTGCCCCCTGGTATTCCTATTCCTGAGTGGCTCCCTCCCACACTGAATCAGGGTTGGTAAAACTAACAGCACATGACCTTGAAGCAGGTCGAAGAGGCCCATGTGCTTCTCCATGCTCATGGGTTTGCGGTCATCCTTCCTTAAAAAGTCGTAGACAGCACCTTAGAAGTGGACAGTGACCTGGCACTTGCATGTGTAACATTTCTCTAGGGCAGAAAATCAGAGTTGTCTTTTAAAAAACAGGTTAGAAAACACAGGACGCCTCCAAGTCAGCACCTAGTAGAGCTGGTCAGAAGGTCATGGCCAGGTGTGTGTCAGTGAGAGCGCAGGTCCGTCAGGATGACTCTGGTACCACCTTGTTAACTGATTCTCTTTAGGTCATTTTGCCAAAGTATTGCATGCACACTATCTCATTTAATGCTAAATCTGCCTTAGAATATAGAACTTACAATGTTACTAGCTTTAAAAATCAGAGAATGGAGGAGTCTGAGGGTGGAAAAACGCAGATTTTCTGGAGTCAAGATTCTAAATCCCCATTGTGATGACTCAACCCAAGGACCTATTGAAGAGGAGAAACTGAAGGCCAGGCAGATGACATGGTGTGGGGTTTGGGCTGGACGTGGAGAAGGGAGGCATCCGCTCTGTGGAGGAGACACACACAGGCCCTTCAGGGCTTTTCAAAGAGTGGGGCTAACCTCAACTCTTTCATCAGCACATCAGCTTTATTTGCCAAAATGGATTTTTAAAACAATGGCTGGATCACCCTGCAGTCCATTAGTCATCCTATAGAAATCTAATGTTAGCAAAATGCTCACTTAAGATTTAGTGAGGGGAGACTGAACTTGTTCAGCAATTCTTGGCTGTGGTTCTTTACTCAATAGAACCACCCTCCTTTAAAGTCTCCAGTTATTGGATGTAATATGGCCTTATCTTCAGCATTTGTCCTCTTGGAGATGAGAAGAGACTTCTGACTTTGTGTCACGTTTTTGTTGTTATTTGTTTTGTTTTTAACCGAGTCCAAATTGCTCATTTCCTAAAGTCTACATTCTGCTGGGGTTGCTCTGGCAGTCAGCTTCCAAGATAGCCTCTAGGTAATTCTTGCCCCCTGGTATTCCTATTCCTGAGTGGCTCCCTCCCACACTGAATCAGGGTTGGTAAAACTAACAGCACATGACCTTGAAGCAGGTCGAAGAGGCCCATGTGCTTCTCTCCATGCTCTCATGGGTTTCCAGCTCTGGAGTAAGCCAGTTGCCAGGCAGTGAGTACCCGCAGTTTCACGGAGAACCAAGGTCTCCAGTCCACGGCCAGCACTCACTGTGAGAGCCATGGAAGTGAGCCACCTTAGAAGTGGACAGTCTGGCCTCAGTGAGCACCTGGCTGAGAGCTGGCTGGAATCTCATGGGAACCCAAAAGCCAGAACTGCTCAACCTTGCTGCTCCCAAATGCCTGGCCCACAGGAATTATGCAATATGAAATGATCACTGTTGTGTGAAGACACTAAGTTCTGGAGTTGTGACAGATCCCACAGATATGACACAGCAGATAATGTACACTGCTGCCAACCTTGAGAGCATGCTGCGGTTCATTGTCAGTTTCTTATCACCCACAAACCACCATCACTTCATCAGCTATTACAGACCGGACAACCATGAACAATCTCAGTTGGCCAAAAGGTCAGCAGCCACATCATTACATTCTGATTTACCTTTGGTTGTTACAGGCATTCTTATTTGGGGAGGTGATACTTTTCAAGATGATCATACATGCAATATGGCTGTCTCCATTTTCTGAGATGTTGACTTCACTGGCTGGCGAAACTCCTGACCTGATATAATCAATATACGTTTACTGTGTTTTCTCCAACACTAAGTTTAAAAAAAGAGAGAGAAAACTTGCTTAGTTTACTTTTTAAGGATAAATTCTGAGATTGTGACTCTGACTGTCAGCGAGTGAGAAAGGACCAAAACTACACAGAGAATTGGAAAGAGAAGCAAGAAACAAAAGTCCCGCTGCTGAAATCCATTTGGTAGTGGCTCCCCAAAGGGAGACATCAGAACCACTTCCCATGTGTTCAAAGGGCTTCATTTCAACCACTCCAAAATGTAGCAAGATTTTCAGAAATATAATTTAATAACTAAGCACTGGGCAGTGGATCTCAATTCTAGACAGTAAAGAAATTCTACATATGAATTCGTGGAACTTGCCTGCCTGCCAAAAGTTTGATATTTCACACTGGTACTATGGGGAAAATATTTAGGAAGACTGCCAACTCGCCCCAAAAGTTCCTGATAATTTCACACTGGTACTAGGGGAACATGACCTTGAAGCAGGTCGAAGAGGCCCATGTGCTTCTCTCCATGCTCTCATGGGTTTCCAGCTCTGGAGTAAGCCAGTTGCCAGGCAGTGAGTACCCGCAGTTTCACGGAGAACCAAGGTCTCCAGTCCACGGCCAGCACTCACTGTGAGAGCCATGGAAGTGAGCCACCTTAGAAGTGGACAGTCTGGCCTCAGTGAGCACCTGGCTGAGAGCTGGCTGGAATCTCATGGGAACCCAAAAGCCAGAACTGCTCAACCTTGCTGCTCCCAAATGCCTGGCCCACAGGAATTATGCAATATGAAATGATCACTGTTGTGTGAAGACACTAAGTTCTGGAGTTGTGACAGATCCCACAGATATGACACAGCAGATAATGTACACTGCTGCCAACCTTGAGAGCATGCTGCGGTTCATTGTCAGTTTCTTATCACCCACAAACCACCATCACTTCATCAGCTATTACAGACCGGACAACCATGAACAATCTCAGTTGGCCAAAAGGTCAGCAGCCACATCATTACATTCTGATTTACCTTTGGTTGTTACAGGCATTCTTATTTGGGGAGGTGATACTTTTCAAGATGATCATACATGCAATATGGCTGTCTCCATTTTCTGAGATGTTGACTTCACTGGCTGGCGAAACTCCTGACCTGATATAATCAATATACGTTTACTGTGTTTTCTCCAACACTAAGTTTAAAAAAAGAGAGAGAAAACTTGCTTAGTTTACTTTTTAAGGATAAATTCTGAGATTGTGACTCTGACTGTCAGCGAGTGAGAAAGGACCAAAACTACACAGAGAATTGGAAAGAGAAGCAAGAAACAAAAGTCCCGCTGCTGAAATCCATTTGGTAGTGGCTCCCCAAAGGGAGACATCAGAACCACTTCCCATGTGTTCAAAGGGCTTCATTTCAACCACTCCAAAAATGTAGCAAGATTTTCAGAAATATAATTTAATAACTAAGCACTGGGCAGTGGATCTCAATTCTAGACAGTAAAGAAATTCTACATATGAATTCGTGGAACTTGCCTGCCTGCCAAAAGTTTGATATTTCACACTGGTACTATGGGGAAAATATTTAGGAAGACTGCCAACTCGGCCATCCTGTTTCTTAAATTAGACCTACTCCGTGGTCATGGAAAGCTACCTTCACACTCCAGAAACTTGTCACTACAAGCCAACTCTGCCTAGGACTAGGTAGAGAACTGCAGAACAGAAGGTTTAAATAACTCCTGTTACATTAGATACCAGCACCCTAAAATACCTGAGTGAAAAGTTAAAAAAATCATCAAGATACTTTCCTTGTAAAATTTCCCCCCGGCTAGGCTTTTACTCTGAGCTACTATTTTCTTTAAGATATTTTAAAATAGGAAATACTTGAAATGGTTTAAAATTTCAGACTATAGCAAAGGGTAACATTAAATGCACCTCCCTCTCATCTCGGAACTCATCAATACCCACTGCAATCTTCTAGATGATTCTTTGCATATACAAGCATATGTGAATAGACAAACGCGTGTACATATAGACAGATATTCTCCTTGACTACCCCTCGTAGCACAAATAACAACAGAATATACCTTTTTGTTGCTTTATATCTTAGGTGTTTTTTGGTGGTTGTTTTGGCTTGGTTAGAAACATAATTTGCAGATTATTTTTCTATCATTATCATATGATAAATTCATCATTTACATTTAGGTATATTTTTGTTTTTTTCTAGGTTTCACAATTAATCTATTCATATACCAACATGGAACACTGAATTATTATAGCTCTGTACTATGTTTTAATATTTGACCAGGCTAATTAATAGTACCTCTTCCAATTATAAGGGGCTTCCCTGGTGGCTCAACGGTAAAAAAAACATCTGACTGTAATGCAGGAGAAAGGATTCAATCCCTGGGTCAGGAAGTTCCCCTGGAGAAAGAAATGACAACCCACTCCAGTATTCTTGCCTGTGAAACCCCATGGACAGAGGAGCCTGGTGGACTACAGTCTACGGGGTCACAAAGAGTTGATGTGACTGAGCAACACAACAACCACTCCTGGTTATACAGTTTTTGAGAATCTTCCTGGCTGCTCTTAGATATTTGACGTTTTTTTTCTTTTGCCTCTAAGTCATCATTTGTTTTCATCCATCTTTTTTATTCTTTGGCATGTGTGGGCCTCCTATTGCAGTGGCCTCCCTTGTTGCAGAGCACTGGCTTTAGGAACATGAGCTCCAGAGCACTGGTTTGTAATTGGACACACCAGTCCAGCCGCTCCGCGGCACATGGGATCTTCCCCGGCCAGGGGTCGAACCGGCACCCCTTGAACTGCAGAACAGTGGACTCTATACCCACTGGACCACCAGGGAAGCACTTGATTTTCTACATGAACTTTAAGACTGCTTACTTAGTCCACCCACCCCCCTGCCAACACTTCAAATTTAGATTTTAAAACCTGGGGTCATAAGTGATAAATCTTTATTTAAGTTTCACACAATCCTATGCAGTGGTGCTCAGATTAAGTCTTATCATATGTTATGCTAATCCTGACTGATTACCTTAAATTTTACATTTATCTAGCATTTTGCAATTACATATGTTCACTTGTATCATCTCATTTATTCTTCTTTATCGCTCTGGGACTCAGCAGGTCCTTTATTAGGACTCCCAGTACAGATGGAGAGATGCTCACGGATGTGTTCTCATGGCTGGAGGCCAGGATTCTTCCCCCCATACCAAAGACAGAGAGCACTGGGATTCTCCGAGGAACACTTTACAAACAGGGGTGGTTTACGTTTTAGTTTCATCCTGTATTTTAGAAATGTTGGCAGACTATCAAATTATTAAACTTTTAATGAAGTTTAAAACTTATCCTTGGGTGTCCCTCGTAGCTCAGAGGTAAAGAGTTTGCCTGCCAATGCAGGAGGCATGGGTTCAATCCCTGATTCAGGAAGATCCCACATGCTGTGGAGCAACTAAGTCCGTGAGCCGTAACTATTGAGTCTGTACGCCCCTAGAGCCCGAGTTCAACAACAAGAGAAGTCACGGCAAAAAGAAGCCTGCTCACCTCACCTAGAGAGTAGCCCCTACTCCCTGCACCTAGAGAAGAGCCTGTGGCAGCAGTCAAAACTCAGAACAGCCAAAACTAACTAAATAATTAAAAACCAAAACCCCCAAACCACCTTATTCTGGCATGAACACAGTGAAAGATAATTAAAATTGACGTTTTTTTTTTGCCTCTAAGTCATCATTTGTTTTCATCCATCTTTTTTATTCTTTGGCATGTGTGGGCCTCCTATTGCAGTGGCCTCCCTTGTTGCAGAGCACTGGCTTTAGGAACATGAGCTCCAGAGCACTGGTTTGTAATTGGACACACCAGTCCAGCCGCTCCGCGGCACATGGGATCTTCCCCGGCCAGGGGTCGAACCGGCACCCTTGAACTGCAGAACAGTGGACTCTATACCCACTGGACCACCAGGGAAGCACTTGATTTTCTACATGAACTTTAAGACTGCTTACTTAGTCCACCCACCCCCCTGCCAACACTTCAAATTTAGATTTTAAAACCTGGGGTCATAAGTGATAAATCTTTATTTAAGTTTCACACAATCCTATGCAGTGGTGCTCAGATTAAGTCTTATCATATGTTATGCTAATCCTGACTGATTACCTTAAATTTTACATTTATCTAGCATTTTGCAATTACATATGTTCACTTGTATCATCTCATTTATTCTTCTTTATCGCTCTGGGACTCAGCAGGTCCTTTATTAGGACTCCCAGTACAGATGGAGAGATGCTCACGGATGTGTTCTCATGGCTGGAGGCCAGGATTCTTCCCCCCATACCAAAGACAGAGAGCACTGGGATTCTCCGAGGAACACTTTACAAACAGGGGTGGTTTACGTTTTAGTTTCATCCTGTATTTTAGAAATGTTGGCAGACTATCAAATTATTAAACTTTTAATGAAGTTTAAAACTTATCCTTGGGTGTCCCTCGTAGCTCAGAGGTAAAGAGTTTGCCTGCCAATGCAGGAGGCATGGGTTCAATCCCTGATTCAGGAAGATCCCACATGCTGTGGAGCAACTAAGTCCGTGAGCCGTAACTATTGAGTCTGTACGCCCCTAGAGCCCGAGTTCAACAACAAGAGAAGTCACGGCAAAAAGAAGCCTGCTCACCTCACCTAGAGAGTAGCCCCTACTCCCTGCA